>CM077089.1:150609110-151809110 GCA_039513925.1 Platanthera zijinensis
GTTATTTATCCATCTCTCAGATATCATGTTATGATACTGAGATATCAATTTGTTTCTCCAATTTATAATATCTTTATGCTAAATTCAATAAGTTTGTGAACACCAAAAAGGTATTTCAAATTGTTCAAAGGGTGAAGCTTACAAATGTACTGTGAGTATGATCATAATTCTAAATTCAATGTTCGCAAAGAGCATTGAGTAGTTTGGGTAGGTACAAATATTCTCAAATTAAGAGAGTATTGTTGCAATAGAGCATGAGTGAAGAGAGGTACAAGTTTCTGGATAATGCGTCAAATGTTGTCGAAATTGTGGTAGAACAAATTGTCTTGCAGTGACTGCATTCAATCCGATAGAGAAAGCAGAAACATGATAGACAGGTAGTTTATTGAGGAACACAACATGCACTTACCACTAACACTGATCAACATTTACTTCGATCTTATATGACTGGTAACAAGGAGAGCGCATAATTCTGAAATCTATGACTGTAGCCGGAATAAGAGCTTCGATGAATTATATAATATCTTGTTGATGAGGTTGTGGATCGCAAAATTTTGGTATTTTCAGAAGAGATGCCTACCATTTTACAGATAAGATAGACGTTCGAGAATAAATAGTGGTATTGTTGCATATGAAATACAGTTGATGATTTCAACAGGTTGACCAATTTTGTGCTGATTGATGAGAGCAGAAAATTGAGTATGAATGTTTTGGTGATATGACTACCGTTGGACACCACGTACATGATGAATAAATAATTTCTTGCATGTGCGTCATTTGTGGTTGTAAAATAACATTGACAAAATATAGTTGTTGTTATAGTATTTATATCTCAAGAAACCATCGAATCATTTACATGACTATTTGAAACTTTTCCAATTTTGTATTTGGAAAAACAACTACTAATCATCTTCACAAACGAAGATCAAGAAACGACAATCGCTATTGAGAAGTGAAAAACGTAGAGCCAAAACTTGTATATACTGTCATAACAAAATACATGAGAGAGTACAAATATATAGGAGAAGAGAGGAGAAAGAATCATATACAAGAGATATGGGACTAATAGAAGAAAGAAAAGCAGGCCTATAGATGGGCCTTATACATGGGCTTTTACATCGTTTTCCCTCATATTCTCTAAACACTCCCCGCAAGCTGGAGCATACAAATCGTAGGTACCAAGCTTGGAC
This sequence comes from Platanthera zijinensis, assembly GCA_039513925.1. Lineage (NCBI taxonomy): Eukaryota > Viridiplantae > Streptophyta > Magnoliopsida > Asparagales > Orchidaceae > Platanthera > Platanthera zijinensis. Next base: position 150,610,301 of record CM077089.1, read on the forward strand.
AGGAATTGATGGTACAATTTTTGAGGTAATGCCTTGGTAAGAGTGTCAACAACTTGCCCGAAGCAGGAACATGCCCAAGCTTTAGCATCTTCGATTGGACCTTTTCTCGAACGAAGTGACAGTCAACTTCAATATGTTTGGTCCGCTCATGGACACAGGATTCTTTGTAATATGGATTGCAGCCTGACTGTCACAGAACAAAGTTGAAGGTGAGGATAATTTAACTCTCAAATCCTAAGAAGACTTTCCAGACAGGTTAGTTCTGATACAATGGCCGTCATCGCACGGTACTCAGCCTCAGCAGACGAGCGAGCAACCACCGACTGCTTCTTACTCCGTCATGTGATAAGATTTCCTCCAAAGTATAGGAAACAGTTGTAGATCGTCGGTCGTCCAGCGAGCCCGCATAATCCGCATCAGAGTAAGCAATAAGAGAAATCTCTAAAGATGGTTTTAAACACAATGTCCTTGTCCAGGTCCTCCAGGAGCAGTCTTCAGATATCTAAGAATGTGTTCACTGCCTGAAGATGGGAAACTCATGGAGTGTGCATAAAGCAGCTGACCACTCCAACTGCAAATGAGATATTTGGTCTTGTAACTGTTAGGTATATCAGTTTTCCCACAAGACGCCGATAATATTCTGGATTTGGAAGTAGAGAATCAGACTCAGATCCCTGAGCACATAGCTTGTGGTTGACTTCCAACGGGGTCTCCGCAGGTTTGCATCCAGAGAGGCCAGCATCTTGCAAAAATTCAATGCAATACTTGCGTTGGGATAAGACAAGACCATCAGATCGCCGTGCAACCTCTAGTCTAAGGAAATACTGAAGGTTTCCTAGATCTTTGATTTGAAAGACAGAATTTAAATGTTACTTAACATGTTGTATCCCTGCGGAGTCATCACTAGTAATCAAAATATTGTCCACAAACAGTAGTATGACAGTCTTGGTTGATTGGTGATGAGTGAAAATGAGAAATCTGCGGAGCTTCGTTTGAAACACCTCACAAACTGTCTTGCTGAATTTTTCAAACCACGCACGAGGAGTTGTTTGAGACCATAGATAGATTTTTGAGGCAAAATACACGAAACTCTCTCGTGGTCTCAAACCCGGACGGTTGATGCATGTAAACAGTCTCTAGCAGATCACCATTCAAAAAAGCATTTTTCACGTCCAACTGAGGGAGAGGCCACTGGTGATGAACAGTTAGGAGAGCAGAACCCGAACCGAATTTAATTTTGCGACAGGGGAGAAGGTTTCATCATAATCAAGGTCGTTATATTGAGTAAAACCCGTACCACAAGTCGAGCCTTCAAGCGATCAACTGTCTCATCCGCCGCATGCTTGATTGTAAAGATACACTTGCAACTGAAACAACTTTGGCCAGGACGAAGAGAGACCAGTTCCCAAGTTTGATTATCCCATAGAGCAGTCATTTCTTCATCCATGGCTGCACACCACCCTGGATGTTGGAGAGCTTCCTGCACAGTGTTAGGTATAGAGATAGCGAGGAGAGAGAGAGAGAGCAAATGTAAGGAGATGTGGAGAGAGCCGATATAAAGAGAACATAATTGGCCAAGGGATGAGCCGTCGAAGGTGATGCCGAATCAACAAGCCGCGAGGATACATCGGTAGAGGGAAGCTCCTGCAGGGCATCTGGAGGTGGAGGATGACGAGTGTAAACCTGAATGATAGGAGGTTTGGAGGGGATAGGTGGTGGTGTAGGAATTAGAAGCAGAGAAGGAGTAGGTAGAAGGGGTGGAAGCGGGGACGTAACTGGAACTGTGGGTCGAGGTAGTGGAAGAGGAATAAGAGGATCAGTAAGACTGATGTGATATGATTGTTCTTCATGAAAGGAGACATCAGCAGAGACAACCACCTTCCCGGTGGTAGGGTAATAGCAGGACATACACCTCCTGAGTGCGAGAGTACCCGACAAACATAGCTTTGGTAACACCAGGGGCTAACTTGTCAGATGGAGGACCTAGGTGATGGACATAACATGTACATCCAAACACACAAGGGTAAGAGAGAAGAGCGTCTTGGATGGGGCAGAGGAGAGTGACGGGAGAAACAAAGTGGAGGATAGACGAGGGCATGCGATAGATGAGGTGGCAAGCAGTGGGAAACCGCAAAGTTCCAGTAGAGAGGAGGAACCTGCATTTGGATCATGAGAGATCTGGAAACATCAAGGAGGTGCTTAGCCCAGTGAGTGACCTATCTCTTGTCTCTGACCCATCTCCTATGACCCCGATCGAGAGTGAGCATGAGCGACCTATTGAGTCTGTAGTGTTGTGTCCCTCACCCCACACTTCTTCTTCCATGCATCGGGTTAGTTAGCACCCCCCCACAGACTCATTTTGAGTGTAGCTTTATGTCGTTCTCCCCTTTCCATTGTTCCGAGCCACATCACGACCGAGACCCCAGAGCCTGGTATTAAGCATGTAGGGATGTCACCCATTTCACGGGACACTACCCTCACGATGGTATTCATCTGGAGGACCATGACCCTAGTGACAGTTCTATGACGAGCCCCCAGTTGAGGCCTCTGGGTGATCCGCCACATCCTGGTGAGGATGAGATTCAGGTGGGCCCCGCATGTTGAGTATCGATTTATGGATGCCTCGTCCATTATCGTCCTGATTTTGCCTAAGAGGATGGACATTATGAGATCCAATATTTAGGGCACCACTTGCTAACACTTCGCATTCTTGTTGAGTTTTGGGAGGCACAACACCTGCTGACCCCCCAGGCGAGTTCTTTCTTTCGGGGGCACGCACTACACTCGAGAGTTATGTCTTCCAGTTGGTGCTTACGATTTTCATTCAGGTGGTCGTCGCATTCGCGATGACTTTTCTTACACACCTCCTGGTGAGCCCCTGATGTGCTACGTTTTCCGAGAGACATTTGGCTCTTTACGAGCTCGTATCTGAGTATCGTTGTCTCTCACGGTCATCTGAGCACTCGTCGCATACGGTTGAGTTTTTTCTACACTCCACGAGAGAGCCTCCTGATAGGCAACTTCCTTTGTTAGATTTTCAGGTCATTATTAGATTTTTCCCATAGAGAGCATGTTGTGTATGTCGAGTTTTATTTGCATCATTTGCAATTATCTGCATGAGTTTGTTTGAGTTCATTCGTCCGTCATTTGCATTATCTGCATGAGTCAATGATTTATGTGTTCCTCATTTAAATGTGTCACATGAGTTGGTCCGACGGAAATCCATAATGAATAAATTTATAAATCACATGTGGATGTTCACTGACAAGAGCAGGTACTTCATGAAGGCGAGCAGTTGATGGGGGGGAGAATCTGCGTTGTGAGGCTCCGTGCGAGGCTTGCTAAAAGCTTGAGTGTTAGGCGAATGGATCCCTATATAATCATGATACGGATCGAAGCAAACACTACGATCTTGATATCCCCAGCAAGTATGGGGTATCCACCTGGTATTTAGTTTTGAAAATATGATGTCGTACTACGAGCCACGTGGATATGTGGACCCAAGCAGTGGGGACTTCCACCGCCCACGCCTCTATTCTCGTTGCCTTGCCACCTCCATAGCTCACACAGTCTGTTGGCCACCACCACTCACCCACTTCTGACACCCACCCACCTGGGGACTCGTTTTCTTTGGTTCTACCTACGCCGTCGCCGATCGCACCGGGATCCACCACTCGTGGAGAGTTGAGTGTTTGAGAGCTTCTTGAATACCAGACTCCACCAGTGCATTCCTACTACAGACGTTGACACTTGGGTACTTGCAGTAGAGCTTGATCGATTCACCCATGGACTTCAACTTCAGTACGACCGTCTCCATTCTCCGAAGATGACAGTTATTCAGTCGGGGGATTTGATTGGCGAGTACACTCTTCCATCGACGATATTTGGACGACTTCCATTGGGCCTCTTCAAGCCTCACCTGGCATACATCGAGAGAATTCCAATCCCTATTCATCGGGAGATGAATTCTTTCAAGCCGAGGATATTGATGAGGAGCAGAGACGATTACGAGTTTTAGGCCCGTTCGGCCAATTGGCGACTTTTCCATATATGGCGTGCCCGGATCGACGATCGGACTCCGTGGATGCGTCTGGATTCGCGTTGCGAGTCAAATTCATATATCACTTCATTATTTTTTGTTTTATTTGATGTATTCGAGTGGTCCCACATCCGGCCAATCATAGTCGTGATGGTGGGATGTCCTAGGTTGTCTTTTCTTATAAATTGAGTAATGGGCTGATTATAGGCATTGCAGAAATTGGTGAAGAGAAAATCCCGGATTCCAGCGATCAAGCCACGGTGCCGACTCCGTGAAATCCTAGGTAACGACTCCTAGGTATCTTCCTCCCCAAGGTATCCCCTAACCCTAGCCCTCTCTTCCTCTGCCAAATCTCCCTCCCGCAGCCCTACAGCCCCAAAACAGCCCACTGCCCTACTGTCTAGAAATTTTGTTTTCCTATCACTGCTACTGTTGAATAATGAAATTCACTATTCCTCCATATAGTTTCTCTCCATTGAAACAGTGGCCTGAACCTCCAGGAAGTCCCCGCTGTCAACCTTCCCTCCCTTCCAGTAGCCTACCGCCACCACTCGATTAGCCTTCCAGCCAACCACCGCCCAGCCTCCCTTTCTTCCACAGCCAAAACCGCACCCTCACCACCATTCCCCTTCGTGGAACCGCCTCCAAACAGCCCAATTTCCAGATCAATCTAGATCTGAAAATTTCAGCCCCCGATCCGCTCTCCCCTTCACTCGTTCGTCACCCCTTAGCCCGGATCCGCCACAAACACGGATCAATTAATCCCTTGCCCGGATCTCCCCCTAGTGATCGGATCTATCCAATTCCGGCCCAATCTCCAACTTTCAGCCTAGACAGCCACCGCCATCATCGTTACGCCTCAGTTCCACATTTGATAGTCACTCTACTCACTCGCTCTGGAATCTTCATTGTTTTGTTCAGCCCACTATTTAGTGAGTAAATTGTTGTATTGGATTATTATTTTCAGCATTTCTATAATTGGATTGGTAACTATATTTGCTTGGATATATATTGTATTTTGGTGGTTGTCTGGATAAATATTGTGATTTGCAGGGTTTATTTACCGCGTGCTCTAACTTTAGCACTCCACGCGGAGGAAAGCCTAAACTTGCTTTGCCTTAGTAAATTATCTTTGCCTTGCTTTGAATATCTGTGTGGGATGTCATTATTTATTATCTAATTTGTGACCTAACCGTCGGATTTGCATAGCATGTAGAGTTAGGTCGCCGATTTACTGCCTCCTATAGATTCGTCCTGTGTCAATGTCAAGTACATAAAATACTAGTAAAGTGTGATTTATAAGATGGGCTTTCAATTGTTCTAGTCCCGGAATCATGAGATCTAATCAATTATAAGTTGTTGAGCAGGAGGGCAAGGATCAACAAATAGTGGCTATGATAGAGAAGATGGGGCCACTTTAAAAGAAAGATGCACGGGAGTTAGTTGAGCTACCGAAAGGGGAAAAGCCTATTGGTTACAAGTGAGTATTCGGCAAAAAAATGACATGAGCAATACACGCCACAATTAGTTTTGAAGGCTTATGATTAGACGAAAGGATTGATTACAATAAGAAATTCTAGCGTGTAACCACGCGTACGTCTATTTAAGCTTTGTTGATATTAGTATTGTAACGCCCCGGTCTACTGTGGGTGCGGTCTGCAGACCAGTGACCCCAACCCATCTCCACGAATTTGATTGGCCGCAACCACTAATTCCAATTTTTGGGTGGTTGAGGTTAGGGCTTGACCCCAGACCTCCTAGATAGGGAGATCTAAACTGGGGTTCAAGCCCCAGCCTCAACAACCCGCCATTGGAATTAGTGGTTGCGGACAATCAAATCTGCAGAGATAGGTTGGGGTCATTGGTCTGCAGATCTGTAGCGCACCCACAGTAGACCGAGTGTTACAAGTATTGGTTTAAGATATAGCACATTTGGCGTGACGAAAATGTCGCGGTGCGAATCTTGGATCTGCACGATCGCGACTGCCACCCGTTTAGCGGGGGCCGCAGACGTGGATCGCGACAATATCCCAGGGATCGCGGTCGGGCAACAGTAAATTTGATCTGTAGGAAATCCGCCGCGTCATACACGACCATAGAGTTGGATCAAAAGGATGTGGGGATAACTTTTTTGTACATTTGGATGAGATGATCTTCATGTGGGCGTTTTAAAGGTTCATGAAGCCATAAAAAGAGAATATGTAAGGAACTTGTCAACTCGAGAGATCTGTTCATGTTTTGAAGAAATTTCTTTGGAACTAGTACAAACAATTCAATTCATTTAAAACAATTCAATTCATTTATGTTAAGAACCAACTTCTTTAGATGTATGACATTTATATGAACTCAAATGGACACAATGTTGGCTCGCCTATATGTCTCTATTACGGTTAAGCACTCGCATAAGCAGACCTCCTGGTATGAGCCACGGGAGCGTATATCGGAGCCACCTTGAATTTTTATAGGTAGAGTTAAATATTTTGTAATTAGTGTTAATATTAATTAGTTATTTTGTCGAGAGAAAGAAAATGACTTGAATAATCAGGAGGAAAACCCTAATCCCCTCTATATATGGAGGCGGATCAGGAAAAAAAAAGGAAAAAATACAATGATAATAAAGCGCATCTCAACACCCCCCCTTAAGTTGGGTGTGTGATGTTGAACATTCCCAACTTGCCAACAAGTTTTTTAAAGAAACCACTGCATAATCCCTTCGTGAGTAGGTCTGTCAATTGTTCCTCAGAGCCGTCAGAGGGCACGAACAGAGTAACAACAATGTCTTTATCTATATTTTCTTTAATGAAGTGTCTGTCGATTTCAATATATTTTGTAGGATCATGTTGCACAGGGTTGTGAGCAATACTGATCGCAGCCTTGTTATCACGGTATAGCCTGATAGGCTCACTACTTTTAAACTCAAGATCGGTCAAAATGGTTTGTATCCATATCCCTTCACAGATTCCGTGAGTCATAGCCCTGAACTCCGCCTCAGCACTTGATCTGGCAACCACATGCTGTTTTTTACTCCTCCAAGTGACTAAATTTCCACCCACCAAAGTGCAATACCTAGACGTGGACCGTCGATCTTCAATCGATCCAGCCCAGTCAGCATTCGTGTAAACCTCAATAGTCAGCTCTTTATTTGATGAAAACGGGATGTCTTTCCCAGGAGAGGACTTGAGATATCCGAGGACACGATGAGCAACAGATAGATCAGTTTTCCAACTAGCCTTTGAAAGCTGGGAATGTCCTCAATCATGTCACCATCATCTTTTCAAAGTCTGTGGTTGACTTTGATTGGAGTGTCAGCCGGTCTGCACCCACACATTCCTGAAGCTTCAAGAAGGTCAAGAGTATACTTTCTCTGTGATATGAATATCCCGTGTTTGGACCTTGCAACCTCAATACCCAAGAAGTACTTGAGATTCCCCAAGTCGTTTACTTCAAATTCTTTCGCCAGTTTCACTTTCAATGCCTAAATCTCATTCTGATCATCACCTGTTATAATGATGTCATCTACATAAACTATCAGAGCAATTAGTTTTCCTTCCTTATTTTTGATGAAAAGAGTATGATCCTCATTACTCTGGGAGAATCCGAAACATGTCATTGTCTTGTGAAATCTTCCAAACCAAGCTCTAGGTGATTGTTTCAGACCATACAAGGTCTACATCAGCTTGCACACTTTGCCTTCAGATCCTCTGGGGAGAGACCGGGAGGTAGAGCCATGTATACCTCTTCTTCGAGATCACCATGAAGGAACGCATTTTTTACATCAAGTTGGCTGAAACTCCACCCCTTGCAGGCTACACACGACAGGATAATCCTTGTAGAGTTCATCTTAGCAATAGGTGCAAAGGTTTCCTGGTAATCAATACCAGTTGTTTGAGTGTACCCTCTAGTAACAAGCCTAGCCTTGTACCTTTCCACTTTTCACTGAGTGTTCTGTTTGACAGAGAGCACCCACTTGCATCCCACAACAGTCTTTCCTTTAGGCAGATGTACAAGGTCTCATGTGTGATTCTTATCAAATGCATGCATTTCTTCAAGCATAGTCGTCTTCCACCTGTCATTAGAGAGAGCATCCTACCACAAAGTAGGGATTGAAGTAGCAGCCAAAGAAGAGACAAAAGCTCTATGGGAAGCAGTTAGGGACGAATAGGAGACGAAGTGAGATAACGGATGTTGAGTAGAAGTACCTTCCATTGGAGTAAAGGAACCTGACGACGGATCACGGATCAGATGTTTACTCTGGCCCTCCGATAGGGGCCGGTGTGTTCGTTCCCCTGGGACGACGAGAGTAAACCTGCAGGGGCTTGGCAATAGAAGCAGCAGGATTTGGCGCAGGAGCAATAGGAGACGGAGTCGAGTGATAGTGCTATAACAGAGGAATGGGAAAAGGAGTTAAGGAACTCACTTCCAACATAAAAGAGGTCCCCCCTGAAGTGAGGGCCCGTAGTAGCTCTCGGATTCACATAATGTGGCATTCATGGTAACAAAGACTTTCTTAAGAACCGGGTCAAAGCATTTATAACTCTTTTGAGTAGGAGCATAGCCGATGAAAACACACTTGTGAGCCTGAGGATCAAGTTTAGTCCTTTGGTGAATATGGACAAAACAAACACAACCAAATATACGAGGTTGGAGAGTAGTAGGAGGCACCCCAAGAGTGTGAAGGGGAGTGTTATAACCCAGGACATGAGAGGGCATACGATTAATAAGATAGGCGGCAGTGAGAACAGCATCCCCCCAATAGTACTTTGGAAGGTGCATGTGGAGAAGAAGACACTTGACAACTTCCAAAAGATGACGATTCTTGTGTTCGACCACCCCCATTTTGAGCAGGAGAGTGAAGACAAGACGTTTGATGGATTATCCCATGTTGAGCAAGGTAGCGGTCAAATTGAGAGTCCATGTACTCGCGTCCATTGTCGGTGCGAAGGATTTTGATAGGGGTATCAAACTGAGTAGAAATCATTTTGTGAAAGCACTGAAATAAAGGAAAAACCTCATATTTAGCCTTCATTAAGTAAATCCATGTAGTACGGGAGAAGCAGTCAATGAAAGTGACAAACCAACGACACCCAGAAATAGAAGAAACGGGACAAGTCCCCCAAACATCACTATGAATAACATGAAAGGGAGCAGAACTAGAAGATGAAACATGATTAAATGAAACAAGATTATGTTTGCCAAGTTCACAAGCATTACAATAAAAATTATCAACTAATACAGTAGATAAAGCATGAAATAAACGTTTCATAGATAGAAAAGAGGGATGTCCAAGGCGGCAATGCCAGGACTGCAAAGTGACCGTCTGATCAACATGAAAGGCCTGAGGTGAAGGTGAAGGAGTGAAAGAATCAAACACATAGAGCCCATCCACCAGACTACCAGATTCAATCACTGTCCCCGTATTCAGGTCCTAAAACACACAAGAAGAGGGAAAGAACGTCACAGAACAGTTCATAGAGTTTGTTAGATGACTAATTGAGAGTAGATTGCGAGTAAACTTGGGTACATGAAGGACAGAAGAAAGAGTAAGAGAGGAGCAAGGGATTGTTCCTTTTCCAGCAATTGGAAAGAATGAGCCATCCGCAATGCTCACTTTGTCTCGACCAGACAAAGGAAGGTAAGATACAAAACTTGTAGCAGAGTCAGTCATATGATCCGCTGCTCCAGAATCGATAATCTAGTGAGTAGAGGGATGAGAGGACGCATTATGAGCACCTGAGGGTCCTTGATGAGCATAGGAAGACGAGGGCACAAAAGGCTCAAGAGGTTGTTGCTGCATCAGACGTTGGAAGGCAGAATTCTCATTGGCAGACAAAGCAAGAGGAGCAGACTGGGTAGTAGGAGGAAGCATCTCCTCAGAAGCATCAGACAGGTGAGCAGAGCGGGGAAGAGTAGAGCGGCCTGGAGAACAACCATAACCACGACCGCCACGTCGTGTGGAGCCCCCACGGGGTGTAGGAAAGTCATGAAGACGAAAGCAGGTGTCTTGAGTATGGTGGAACTTGTCGCAGTAATCATAAAGTAAGTGATCCTTGTCGGTGGACTTGGGCCTGGAATCACGAGGAGCTCTAGTGCCAAACTGAACAGCTGGGGCAGAACCTTCAGGAGCAGTATCAGGGGTCCATGTCTGTCGCTGATCAAATTCCTGTTAAACAAGACTGAAAACCTCAGAAAGGGATGACAGAGGTGAGCGCCCAAGAATCTGCACACTGATCGGATCAAAGTCGCAGTGGAGGTCATGAAGGAACTCAAAAACTCTGTTCCTATCTTCCCGAGCATGAACAAGTAGCTCATCTTCAGGAGACACAAGAGTGAGGGATTCAAAGTGATCATACTCTTGATAAAGTTGAGTGAACTCCAAGTAGTAGGCAGGCGGAGGGCGATCACCCTGACGAAGGAGGAAGATCTTCCGTCGCAGCTGAAAAATCTGTGCAGCATTGCCCCGGCAGGAGTAAGTAGCCTCAGCCCTTTTCCAAATATTCGTCGCAGTCTCCAAAAACATATAATTCCGAGCAATCGAATCAACCATAGAATTTGTCAACCAAGGCATCACTAGAGAGTTCTCAGACTCCCATTGTAGCCAGTCCCGAGAATCTTTGACCGGTGTCGGAATAGTCCCCAAAACATACCCAAACAAACATCTGCTCTTCAAGGCAAGGGTAATTGCCCGATATCACGAAAGGAAATTGGAATCATCCAATCGAATAGTGGTGATTTGAGGAGTATTGTGGTCATGACTGGACAGAGCCGCGCCACCAGACAGCAAGGTAGTAGAGGAAATCTCGGCACCGGAAGAGAGAGTATGAGATCCATCATTCCCGGACATGATGTGAGAACAAGCACAAGAAGCCCCACAAACACCAAGATAGAAACTAGGGTTGGCTCATAGAAGAAGGGACAAACCCAAGAGCTCGAAGAAACCTCCAATAAGGACTGACACCGGAAATACCATCAGGTTAGGGTCATATTTTTGGTGTCAAAAAAAATCAGCGATTGAAGAAGAAGAATCGGGTGTTACGGAACGGGACAGAAGGCGGAACACGGCAGAAGGCGGAACGCGAGATCGAAACCCGGGACGGGTGCAGTGGAACGCGACAGAGGGCGGGAGCGGAGGCGAGATCGAAACTGGGACGGGATGTTGAGGCGGGATGCGGAAGCGGAATGCGATGCGGAGGTGGACACCGGAGCCCTAATCGTCTAAGGCTCTTATACCATGTCGAGAGAAAAGAAAATGACTTGAATAATCAGGAGGAACCCCTAATCCCCTCTATATATGGAGGGGGGTCAGGAAAAAAGGGGAAAAATACAATGATAATAAAGGGCATCTCAACATATTTGTTATTTATATTGATGTGATTAATTTTATTAATCAAAGGATCATGTATTTTTTTATTAGGTGTCATCCCTCAACTATATAAGGGGGAGGGGGAGGAGGGTTTGGTATCTTTAGGATCATTTGGCTTTTGGGCTCTCTTTGAGAGAAGCGTTTTAAAGGACTCAGTCTCTGAGAGTTAGCAAGATTTTGTCTCTCGAGTTTGTATCTTGTGTTTCATGTTAATGCCATTTCATTCACTTTGATGTCTCTCCCTGTCGCATCGCCTTGAGTTTTACGCTCCGCTTTGACTTTTCACTCTCTCCGCTCCCGTAGAAATATCTTGTTCATAACAATGGTCTGACATGCCGCTCTTCGCTCGCTACCCCTGCAGTTGTTGGGAACAATCTCTAAGATTGACACATTTGCCCTTTGCACGCAAATCAAGGCCATCTATGTCAATATCATTGTCCAGCTCAACTCGAGTTCAGTTGAATCACTGCGAGCCTGTTTTCTCATTAGTTTGTTGTCCCTAGTGTTCACCATCACGGCTGCCCCTTCCATCATGTTGCACAACTTCACGATCGAGCCCTTTGCCAAAGTTGTCGATGGGATTGGCATGCAACACCCTCTGAGTCACCGCCGCAATGGTCATCCACATGTTTTTGGCATGTCTGCCTCTGGAAACAGTGGTTGCCCGGTCGTGTCATCACCCCCCGTCCACTGTGTTCCAGCATCCCCCGAGTCGCTATCAGCTTCTTCAACTCAACACAACCACAACAACTCTAGTAACAACATCGGTGCCCCCCCAACCTTCGGTGCATCCCAATTTTGCATGGGGATGTGTTGTATGATTCATGGCAACACCAACAACCCTGACACCCATGTCACCGCCCTAGACCGATCATCAATTGTTTTAACCAGCCCCAACAGCAAACCCAAGAGACCACCAAACATCCTTCCCTACCTAGACATCAACCCCCGACCTTGTCACTTCTACCATTCAGACCTAGTCAACCACTCATCCCCTACTCTATCGGATCCAAACCAGGTGCTGTCCACACCCACTCTCGTTGGCACTCACCTCTCGCACTTCTTTCATCCCCGCATTGGCCACACAATGCTCTCTTCTCTTCTTTCCATTCCCAACATCGAGCCTAGTGTCCTCCATTCCCACAGCTTTACCCAATCACATCGACACCTTCCCATCCTTCTGAAACAATTCACGCCAACCTCCCAGGTCCTCGGGCATGCTATGCATCGGGCCCCACAACAGCACCAAAAGGCTCTCTTTTTTCATTGTCACTTCTACATATAGCTTTTTAGCCACCTTATATATTTCAGCGGGAATAGAAATATCTACAAAATCTGGGTCACAATTTGTATCAATTAACTTAATTGTTGGAATACCCAAAATGACACATCTCGAAGAACCATATATTCTTTTTGCTAATCAATGATAATTACAATATCGGGCAATCCCATCATATATGTGATCCCATTAAAAAACTAAAAAAATTATCTAGTTCACTCAAAAAAGAACTAGAATTATCCATACCAAAAATCTGATTTTCAATATCATAATATACAGAATAATTGTCGAGATTACTATTTCTAACTAAAAGAGAATAATCATATATCAAATAGGGTTATTAATACCCTCACCCACTACTGCACCAAAGTACGCCCACCTGTGGCGCACCCACCCATCAAATTTCTCACTTTTTTATAGCTCCACATAGGAATGCCTCCAAAACACCACCTTGTTCACCATAACAACATTTTACCTAAAGCTCCACCCAACTCGCTTCTAGCCTTTTCGGAAACTACTCATTTTTCCTCCTTGACATGACAAAGACCATCGCCTCTCACCAAAAAGTTGTTCGCCGCCGTAATTTTTAAAGATCCTGATAAATATTTGACGCTGGACCTTGGGGGAAAGGTCAATTATCAAGGGCGGAATAGCGTTATGGTTACGTACTCGCTTAAGCGAACCACCTCGCATGAGCCATGGAAGCATATATGGAAGCAGCCATGAATGTTCATATGCAGAGTTATATATTATGTAATTAATTAGTATTTATTATTTTTTGATATTAATTAATGATTATTAGTTAATATTGATGTCATTAATTATATTAGTTAAAATATTTTGTATTTTCTTATTAGAAATGCCCCCTCATCTATTTAAAAGGGAGGGGAAGGAGTGGTTTGGTATCTTTTGGATTACTGAGTTGTTGGGCTCTCTTTGAGAGTTGATTGGTTACTTAAACAGTTGCTCTCAAGTATTGCTTGTAAGCATTCAGCTTATATATATTTTTGGATAATATTGTAAGTTCATTACTAGATAGTTTTTATGTTCCATCACTTAGATATGGGTTCTAGAACATATACGTCCTCAAGTTCCAACTTTCCCAGATAAAAGGTCTCACATACATCGGTGGGCAAACATAAAATCATGTTCACTGAGTTTATTTATGTCACTGAAGGCCAATATTAAGGGAGATCTGGTATGTTAACTTCTTTTTATGATCGTAACTTTTATTGGACAACTTCAAAGATCTTCTTCATGTTTTTCATGTTATCATGATCAACTTCGAAGTTCTAGAACCCTTTGAAAATCAAGAAAAGGATGATATTTTGGACTATCACATAGAGGAGAAGCTAGATTAGTTGACATCTTGGACTATCACATAGAGGAGAAGCTAGATTAGTTGACATCTTAGAATATCACATAGAGGAGAAGCTAGATTAGTTGACATCGGCTATGGATTCTAAGAAGAAATAGGATAATAAATTGCTGGAAAAGAAGCATTAGAGTGATGATTTTCTCTACTCCCCCGTATCAAAGAAACGAAAAATAGTCAAGTAACGCTCTTCTGAAAGGAAATAATGGTAACATCAATAAATTTTGATGATTACTCAACACGCCGGTCGCCAACAATGTAACGGCCCGTAAACCGCCACAATTTAAAACTATTATTCAGAGCAAATTTTCACAATAATATAGCGCAACAAATTCGTTATATAGAAAGGAGTATTAGGAGGGAACATAAAACAACTTTGTATTCATTAAACATAAGATACATCATGTCACATGCCAGAGTATAGAGAAAACGGCACTTAAAACAAACTGGGACATATATACAATATGCATATTGTAGCAAAACTTTAATACAAACTATAATAAAACTCTAACACGTGCTCGAACCACGTCCTCACTTCGTTTCCTTTCAGACTCTGTAAGTAACCTCCTAGCAGGACTTGACACGTTGGCGGTCTGATCCTAAAAATAGAAATCAACAACCAATTAGTTTAGAAAACTAAGTGAGTTTCTTAACTCTTCAACCGCACTACAGTCAAACACAAAGAGTTTGCATCAATATGCAACTATATATGAGCATGTGTAACAGGAAAGGTACGGTGGCAGTAGCAGTGAACTGGTACAAAAGAAATAAACTGTTTCGCATATCAAATTCATTATTTCTCTTATTGTTCTTTATATCTATATTCAATTCAAAATTTTCTTATCATATCTCGTTCTTCCGAAATACTGAGAGTCATTCTCAAATCAATCAGTTATCTAGGCCCATCCAATTAATGCCAAATCGAGAGCGATCAAACATGCTCCAGGCTTCCACGCATCATAGATTAGACAATTCGATTCTATAGAAAACTTCAGAAAAAAAGATAATTTTTATTTCTCAGAAGAATTGTATTCTGCTACAAGAGTTTGTACATATTTATAGGAAGAGAGAGAGAGGGGGAAGAATCCCAATCCTCAGATGTGGGACAAATACAACAAATGCAACAAATACAATTGGGCATGTATGCGGGACTGTTTGTGGGCCGCTCTTTTTATATTGTTTTCTCTAACACTCCCCCGCAAGCTGGAGCATACAAATTGTAGGCACCAAGCTTGGATAAGAACTGATGATACAACTATCGAGGTAAGGCTTTGGTGAGAATGTCGGCCACTTGCCCAGCAGTAGGAACATGTTGTAATTCTATCTTCTTTGATTGAACTTTTTCCCGTATGAAATGACAATCAACTTCAATATGTTTAGTTCGTTCATGGAAAACAGGATTCTTGGCAATGTGTATGGCAGCTTGACTATCGCAAAAGAGAGTGGTCGGTGAGGAAAGTTTGACTCCTAAATCACCTAGGAGACCTTCAAGCCACGTAAGCTCAGACACAACAGCCGCCATTGAACGGTACTCGACTTCAGCAGATGAGCGGGCAACTACAAACTGTTTCTTGCTGCGCTAGGTAATGAGATGTTCTCCAAAATAAGTGCAGTATCCACTTGTGGAACAACGATCATCCAATGAACCAGCATAATTAGCGTCAGAATATGCAACCAGAGATAAGGGAGACGAAAAGAGCTTGTATACAAGTCTTTGTCCAGGAGCAGTCTTCAAGTATTGCAGAATACGCTCCTCAACTGCCTGAAGATGAGAGATATGTGGCTCATGCATGAACCGACAACTCCAACAGTAAATGATATATCAGGTCTTGTAACAGTAAGATATATTAGTTTTGCTACAAGACAATAATACACTAGGTTTGGAAGAAGAAGGTCGAAGTCTGAGGCATGAGCACAGAGCTTGTGATTACTATCCATGGGAGTGTCGGCAGGCTTGCACCCAGAGTAGCCCGCATCATGAAGTAAGTCAAGACAGTACTTTCTCTGAGATAGCACAAGCCCACCAGGTCGCCGAGCTACCTCAAGACCAAGAAAATATTGAAGATTTCTCAGGTCCATTGTTTGAAACACAGTCGCCAGATGTTTGATCATGTGTATCACTGTGAGATCATCTCCCGTAATCAAAATATCATCAACATATACCAAGAGAATAATGATGCATGTTGGATGATGACGAGTAAATAAAGAGAAGTCGGCTGAACTCAGGGCGAACCCAACAGCATTAACAGTCTGACTAAACTTGTCAAACAATGCATGAGGAAACTGTTTGAGACCATAAAGTGATTTCTTCAGACAACATACAAGAGACTCTCCATGGTCTCAAACCCGGGAGGTTATTGCATATAGACGATTTCCTGCAAATCGTCATTGAGAAAAGTATTTTTGACATCCAATTAATGCAATGGCTAGTGTCGATGAACAACAAGGGAGAGCAAAACACGAACAGTATTAAAATTGGCGACTGGAGAAAAAGTCTCACCATAATCTAAACCTTGTTGTTGAGTAAAACCACGAGCTACTAGATGAGCTTTCAAACGTTGAACCATCCCATCTGGACCATGTTTGATGAAAAACACTCACTTACAACCCACGCAAGTCTGTCCAGTAGGAAGAGAGACAAGATCCCAAGTGTGCTTTGCCCAAAAGCGGACATTTCCTCGTCCATAGCCGCCCGCCATCCCTCATGTTGGAGAGCCTCCTACACAGAAGTAGGGGTGGTAATGGAGGATAAAGAAAGGGCAAATTGTCGGAGTTCCGGAGAGAGGCAGTGTAAGGAGACATAATTCGTCATCGGGCGAGCAGTAGAAACAGTTGTCAGATTTGCAGGCAGCAAAATATCATCAGAGAAGGGCATCTCCCGTAGGCTAGTAGACGAAGGAGGAGGACGAGTATACACACAAATGAGAAGTGATTTGGGTGGGATTGGCGTGGGAAGGAGAGGTGGGGTTGGTGGGATGGGCATGGGAAGGAGAGGTGGAAGGTTAAAAGAAACAAGGACAGCATGCCGCGGAAGGAGAGGTGGAAGTGGAGAATCAATTGGCTGAGAATGATATGGCTCGTCTTCGAGAAAGGTGATATCGGCAGAAGTAACAACCTTGTGATCCTTGGGGGAGAAGCAGACATAGCCCTTCTGAGTACGGGAGTAACCAACAAACATATATTTCGTGGCACTTTGAGCAAGCTTGTCAGTGGACGGGCCAAGATTATGAACATAGCAAACGCAGCCAAATACGCGAGGGTGACTGAAAAGGGAGGTGCGGAGGGAAAAAGGAGGTTGAATGGAACCGCAAAGTTGAGAATAGAGGAAAGCATGCGGTCAATCAGATGGCAAGCGGTGGAAACCGCGAAATTCCAATACAGTTTGGGAACATTCATTTGAAACATAAGAGAGCGGTGACCTCAAGGAGGTGATGATTCTTGCGTTCAACAACGTCATTTTGTTGGGGGTATAGGCACACGAGGTTGATGGATGATCTCAAACTCAGCTAACATGTTTGCGAACACATAACTGGTGTATTCACAGGCATTGTTGGTTCGGAGAGTTTTAATTGTAGTAGAGAACTGATTACGAGTTTCAATGATAAAGGCACGAAATACATGAGGCAGTTCAGAGCGATCATGAAAGAAATAGTCATATCACTCGAGAGTAATCATCTACAAATGTAACAAAATAATAATAGCCAAAAACACTGGCGATTTTGTAGGATCCCAAAATATCAGAGTGTACTATAACAAAAGGAGCAATGCTCCGAGTAGGATGGGGTGAGAACGTAGACCGATGGTGTTTGCCACAGATACAAAACTCACAAGTGAAATCATGGAGGGAAACATCGGGAACAGCTTTTCAGAGTATGTTTAGAGGAGGGTCCCAAGACGCCGGTGCCACTCAACAGAGCTAATAGAGGAGAGAATCGTGGGGGGAAGGGTCCAGAATGTAAAGACCATTCGATAGATCCCCTTTGCCAATGATATTTTGCGTCTTGCGATCCTGCACGGCACAAGAGGTTGAAGAGAATGTTACATAGCAATAAAATTCTTGAGTAAGATGACTAATAGAGAGAAGGTTGAAAGGAGAGCCCAGAACATGAAGAACTGAGCGAAGAGTGATGGAGAGAGTAAGGTTGACGTCGGCTGAGCCAGAGACAGAAATGGCGTCCCCACTAGCAACAGTAATGAACTTGGGATACACAGAATGCAAGTAATGTGATGGTTTTTGTGAGGTAATGTGGTGGGAGACCTCTGAATCCAAAATCCAGGACGAACTGTGGGCAAGACAGGAGAAACCACCATCTGAAATCGACACAACAGAGCTCGGGGAATGGTCGATCATCCTTTGAAGGTGCTTGATTTGGATGTGCAAGGCAGCAAGGTAATTTTGAATGTTGTTTGGAGTAAAATGTGCGGACATGGACAAAGGGGCAGCTTGGAGCAAGACAGAGAACCAGGCACGGCAAGCAGCGCAGTACACAGAAACAACTAAACGTTGCGGTAAGAACAGTGAGCTGGTGGTAGATGCTGCAAAGGCAACTACAGAAGCAGCTAGGCGAACAGGGCACGTAGAGGACGCAGCAATTGCAGAGTCACAACCTTGCGGCAAGGAAGTAGTTGTTGCTGGTAGGAGTAAGCTGCGACTTGAAAGAAAGATCCTGTGGGAAGACCCAACGGCCAGGCGGGTAGCATTCAGCGGCAAGGGCAAACAGCAGCAGGCGGCAAGAGCAAACAGCGATCAGGCAGCAGCAGTAACAGCGGTCAGGCGGGAAGCAGCCAGCGGCAAAAGCAGGAGCAAACAGTAGCAAGAGCAATCAGGGGCCAGGCGTCAAGAGCAAACAGCGGCCAGGTGGCAAGAACAGTAACAGCGGTCAGGAGAGAAGTAAGACGTGTGACTAAGAGGAGCGGCGGCCTGAGAAGGAGCGGAGCAAACAAGCCGCGCCGACCAGAGAACACCAGCGGCAAGGAAGAGGCCGCAAGGGAAGCAAGTAGACAGCTCGCGTGGCAAGAAAAGACCTTGGACGCGCAACGAGCAGAGATGTAGAAAGCAGAGCCTGCGGCAAGGAAGAGAGGACTGCGGCCAAAGGAAAGAAAGATGATTGCGGCGGACTGAGGCAAATAGTAACGGCTAGAAGAGGTGTGCGACGGACTGAGGCAGATCGCGGCAATCAGCTAAGAGAGCAGGCAAGGAGCCCACTAATAAGACCACAGCGATAAGAGAGATAGCGGGCCCCACTGAGAAGAGAAGAAGAGTTATAAAACTAGGGAGGGGGGAAGGAGGGGGTGGCACCACGGGAGGGAGAAGGTTGCGGGTAGAAATAAGAGAATTTGCAAAGCAAAGAAAAGCCGCAGGGTGCGGGAAGAAAGCGGGAGGCCGCAAGAGACCAGGAAGACCGGCGGTCAAGAAGATGTCAAACTGTCGCGAGATGTTAAAAATAGGTGTAGGACCGCGAACTCTGATACCATGTAGAAAACTCCAAAAAAAAGGATAATTTTTATTTCTCAGAAGAATTGTATTCTGCTACAAAAGTTTGTACATATTTATAGGAAGAGAGAGAGGGAAGAATCTCAATCCTAAGATGTGGGACAAATACAACATATACAATTGGGCATGTACGCGGGCATGTACGCGGGCCTGTACGCGGGCCTGTATGCGGGCCTTTCTTTTTATATTGTTTTTTCTAACAGATTCCAATTTAGGGTGATCGAACACACAACCTTCTTTGGAATTATCAAAATTCGGTAGGAATTATACCCCTTCTACAAGGCTGACCCTTAGCATTTCTATGCGTCAACGCACACTCAGTTTCTTACTCTTCTTATATTCAGTTCTTATTTATTTTCAAGATGTAGGAAATATTTATATAATTTTCCCTCATAGTTTTTATCGCTTGTTAATCCATATTCAGTTCTTATTTATTTTCAAGATGTAGGAAATATTTATATAATTTTCCCTCATAGTACTATCGCTTGCTAATCCATATTTAGCTTTTGAGCGATTTCATAATTTTTAGTGATTTCAAAACTTCGAGTTTCTTCAACTCAATTCAATCAATAATCAGTGTGCATGGAAAGAAGTAGCTCAGAGTTAAATAATTTTACATGTTCATAATTTAAAATAATTTAAATATACTTAATCAAAACGGTAAGAACTCACCACAACTTTTCATTTGCCCTTGTCATTCCTAGGGTTCTCGTCGCAACTATCGTCGGACGTCATCCTCTGCAGTATCAAGAAAAACATTTACTTTAGAGTTGTGTCATTAAATAACTATGAGTGGACTCCTAAACGACCACAACTACAACTCATTAATAGTTGCCTAAGGAAGGAATAACTTAGATGAGTCTAAGCCGTTGTTTGGGGCGGATTATTGAGAGATGCACACCGCAACTTCTCATTGATCCACGCCAAACAAAACCTGGTAATAACTATTCCCACCGCAACTTCTGATAAAAAAGGCATTTTGCAAGTTGTCCTAACAGTGCTTCTTCTCCCCTGCGGTGCACCGCAGATTTTCTGGATTTCTTTCCCTCTTCGCGCGACTAGGGTTTGGCGTCTCCTCTTCCAATCGCTCACGTCCAAGCGTCCTAGCAGGTAACCTCTCCCGATTTCTCTTCCGCTGGTTCGGCTATGTTCCATACATCTGCTCCCGATTTTGCTTCTGATCGCTCGCTATGTTTTTATCAAGATTCTCCTTTGTTTTGACTATACATCTGCTTTGTTTTGCAGATAACCGTCCAAGTCGCTCCTTCTATTTTATTTGTCAATAAACCAGCTCGTGGCGCAGGTAACCTCTCCCAAGTTTTTCCTCTATTTTGTCAATACTATGCTCTGTTTTGCCCAAACCAGCTCTACTCATTTCTTCTTTTTTTAGTAGATAGATCTGCAAATGGGTTGAGTAGTTCATGTTTTTAGATCTGATATTTTCCAAAAAAAAATTCAAGGGCTAATGTTGAATGCAATCTTTTTTTTTTAGATCTTTAGTTCTTTCAAGATCAAAGCAAACATGTGAATTTTTTTATATTCGTAGTTGTTTCCATTTTTTATTAGGTTTAAAAAAGTAAATTTGAAATCAATTTTTTTATATGTGAATGCAACTTTTTTTCCACTCAAGACATCTAAAATGTGTATGTGATATATTTGTCAATAGATGGGTTATTGGTGTTTTAGCATCATGTGAAAATGCCCAAGTTCATATTTTCTGTGATATATGTATCTGAGAAATCGACTTGGGAAATCGACCAACTACTCACTTCAACAAGGAGGGTTGGAAAAACTTAATAGATAATTTCAAAGTGTGCACGGGATTAACATATGAACGGGCACAGTAAAAAAATAAATGAGACTAATTAAAGAGGGATTGGAAGCTGTGGCGTGATCTAAAAAGAGAGGAGACTAGATTATGGTGGAATCTTATTAAAAAAATGATTGACGCGTCGGATGAATAGTGGAAAGAAAGAATAGAGGTTAGAAATATGTTAAGTTCAACGTTGATTTGTTTTTAAGTATTTTATATTAAATTATATCATTTCTTTTAGATGTTGTCTGCCGCAAAAAAAAACATTTTGATTCACAGGAATTGCTCTCGAGCTTGAGGAGAAACTTGATCGGATGTTTAGCTAGGTTGTTACTAATGGACAGAATGTTTGAATCCCTTCTACGTGAGCTATGCCACCTGAAATCGATCAACAAGACCATACTTCCAATAATATTGGTTCAAGTGACGAACATGTAGTAGAGATAGCGACTATGCAGCCACCTGCATCTGATGATATCGGTTCTAGTGGCGTGAAGTAGCCAAACAGTAGTACAAGTTCGCAAGGTTTGAAGAGATCGCGCAAGGGGAGGAGCTTGAAAGAGAAGGGTAAAAAGCATGTAATGGAATCGCATGTTGAACAACTAGTGAAGTTTTCTAAAAGTGTTGCAAGTACTTTATTTATGCCCGCAAAACCACCAAATGTCTATTTGTTGAATGAAGCATTGGAGGAGCATGAAAAATAACCAGAGATTCACGTTTCTACGATTGGGCTACTGTTTTCCTAATGACAATGATCAACAGGGCCACATTTCTGGGCATACCAAGTGACAATAGACTTGTGTGGCTGAAAAATCGCTATATGCATAGCATCCCCTGAATAGCATGTTGTAGTGTCTTATGTGTTTTAGCTCTATCTATGATTGAACCTTATATGTTGTACTATCTTATATGTTTTGTAGCACTTTATATGTGGAACCTTATACGCAGTTTCTATGTTTAAAATGATGTAGCCTATTATATGCTCAAACTTATATTTTATTCTGTGTGAGTTTAGGATGCAGTTTCCATGTTTAACATATGTATTTGAGCTTCTACTGTAGTATTTTTGATGTAGATTCCAAGTTAAATAGTAGTATGCTTGCTATGATTATAGGTAATTTGTAATGACAGATGATAACGAAGAATTTATTTTTGATGAAGACGAGCAAATTTCAGCTGTTGAATTTGATCGACAGCGACGTTTTGTGTTGTTCAACAATATAGTCACCTCAACAGTGGTTGTGATTGGTGAGTACATGTCTACATACAATGACAAAACACCACGCATCTATACAGACGAGAAATAGATGGGTTGGTGAGTTGCTAGTTGGTCATCCAATGAGGTTCCACATTGCGTTCAGGATGTCACCGCAAATATTTAAAGATTTATTATATCTACTTCAGACATCTTAGAGCGTACAAG
The DNA here is from genome assembly GCA_039513925.1 of Platanthera zijinensis. NCBI lineage: Eukaryota > Viridiplantae > Streptophyta > Magnoliopsida > Asparagales > Orchidaceae > Platanthera > Platanthera zijinensis. Next base: position 150,633,084 of record CM077089.1, read on the forward strand.
GCTCACAAAGAACAACTGCGAAAGAGGTATTAGCAATTACCATATAGTTTAGCGCATAAAGGGTCAATGAGGTTGACAAGTGAGCATTTTCAACATTCCACTGAAACAATAAGTAGGTTTTTTGCGAGAGGTATGGATGCATTGTCCCTCCTTGCTGTTGAAATGATAAAACTACTAGACCCATCTTTTATGAATATACCTGCAAAGATCTTAAATGATGACCGATATATGCCTTACTACAAAGATTATATTGGAGCTACAAACGGAACTTATGTAGATGTATGCGTTCCGGTGCACGCTCAAGTGCGATATATAGGACAGCATAGTACACCAACTCAGAATACAATGGTTATATGCGACTTTGATATGTGCTTTACTTATGTGATCCCAGGATGGGAAGGTTCAGCTTATGACAGTCGGATCTTTCAACATGCAGTTAACGATCCAAGTTGTGAATTTCTCCACCCATCTTCTGGTACGTAAATTTATTAGTATTCAAATTAGATTAAATTTTCATTTTATTTTGTAATAAATAAATTTCTTATGTAGGTAAATATTATTTGGTAGATATTGGATATACACTTTAGAGAGAAATTTTGAAACCATATTCGGAGACTCGTTATCACTTACCTGATTTTGTGAGGGCTAATCCACCGGTTTCAGGACGGCATGAGATTTTCAATAACGTCAACTCATCACTTCGTAGTGTGATTGAGAGAACCTTTGGTTTCTGGAAGAAGATGTGGGGCATACTGAGAAAGATGTCACAATACACATTTTCAATACAAACATTTTCAAAACAGTGTCATTGTGGTGACGACAATGACCCTGCATAATAATATTTGGAGGCATCCCTCACGTGTGGATCGAGAGTTTAATGCATGTGATATGCATCCTAACTTTGTGCATCGACCGGCGTTTGAGCTTCGAGCAACTCGTAACCGAAGAACCGCGAATGCAAACCCAAACATTGATCCAGTAACAATTGAAGGAATTGGGGCTAACGAAATGTTTGCATTGAGATTACAGTCGACCAGTTACAACATGATCGTAGGAACAATATTTTTTAGTAGTAAACAAATTTAACATCAGAAGCAGTGATCATATATTTCTTCATTATACAGGTAAACATCATCGGTGCAGAAGCGTGGGGATCCAATGAAGCAAGTACAAAATTAGCTGAAGTTTATTTTTATGATGTCTACACAATCTATTATGTTACATTAGTATTTGACAAAAAATTAAATTTTCATAGCCTGTTAGCAATTGCTTTAGTTTTGAATAAGCCACCAAACAGTTATTCTGTCAAACAATATAAGCAAATTATCTGTTCAAACAGCACTAAAACAGCAGATCTTCCAAACAGTTTCACTGCTTCTATCACCACTCTGCAAACAGCAGATTCTCTCACCACTCTGCAAACAGCAGATTCTCTCACCACTCTGCAAATCAGCTGCTCCTCCAGTCGCTGCAGCTGAGTCAAACAGAGGCCAAAAAATGGCAAAATCAGCTTTCAGCCACTATGGAAACTCAATTTCAGCCACTATTTAGCTCAAATTTCAGCCATTAATTGTAACCAACAAGAGTCAAGAAAGAGCAGCCACCAAGAGCCAACAAATGGGCAGTCAACCACATACACAACTTGTAACACCCCATCCCAGTTTAACAACAAATGAGTCGTCCGGCCGGGTCAGGGATATGAAGAAAACTAAGGAACAGTATTAAAACTAGTACATAACAGGTATAAAAGAACAGGGCTGAATAGTAAACTTAGAGCGGAAGTAAAACATGTATCTAAGGTTAAAAGTATACCTCATACTAATGATTTCACAGAGTCACTAGAAATAAAAAAGGAAACAAATGACTGCATGTCTGAAATATTACAAGTCTGGTACAAGAAAAATCTTAAACATTAATATATCATCAAGTACATGAACTAAATAACAAAGTAGTGAAAGGAAATAACTGAAAGGAAACTAACTACATGATGGACTCCACAATAAACGCTCATCCCGGCGGGAGAGTAAGAAAAATCATTCCTCCTAGTGACACTAAAATTATTTTTTTAAAAAATAAATAAATGCATGCTTTTTAGAAAACAATTTAATACTACACAAAAAAAGAACTTTATGCTAGTATGCTATGCAAGCTCTGACAAGGTATCATTAGCAAGATAAATTTTCTGTTCTATGTTTATGTGCTCTCGTACGTTTGCTCAAGTTCCGACGTTGGTCATCTAAGTATTTTCTAACGTACGGTCTATTCTTGAGTTCTAGATGGTTCTTGCTTGTTCTTCTTTTAAAGTTCTAGCCAGAGTAGTTCTTAACGCGCAACTGTAGTCTAACGATCCGATTCCAACTAACGAACTCAGATATTCTAGTGTCACGTGGACACAGACTCGAATCTACTAATTGTCTAAAAGGGAAAACATCTCCCCAAAACTCTGAGACTCATAAGGTACACTACGCCCTATGAGAAAGATTTGCAGCATCACCACCATTTATTCATGATCATTTATTCTTATCTATAAAATTGTAGGCATTACTTTTGGAAAATCAACATTTTGCGACGCCCCAACCTCATCAACAAAATAATTATATGCATCAAAAGTTCTTATTCTAGCTTCAGTCCTAGATTTTTAACAACGGCTTTCTCCCCGCTAACAACTCTATGAGATCGAAGTAAATGTTGATCGATGTTAGGGGAAAGTGCATAGTTGTGTTCCTTAATGAACTTCCCAATTGTCATGTTTTGCATTCTCTATCGGCACTGAATACGATAATTGTAAGGCAGTTTGTTTAACAATTCATTCGACGATATTTGACTGCACTACCTGAAACCTTAGGAACTCGCATCACTTCGGCTTTACTGACTGATTTGAGAATATTTATATCGGCCCATACAACTCGATGCTTTTTGCAATCACTAAACAGAAAATTACGTGCATACTCACAATACATCTTATAAGCATCATCCTCAGTTTAAGCAATTTTAAATATCTCATTGGTGTTCACAACCTATTGGATTTAACATAAAGATATTATAAATTGGATTCATTTAACAATTTGAGATCTCATATTTCATGCTTTGATATCTCGGATATTAAAACAGATTTGATCTCCCAGATATCACAATATAGAGTACATACATTTTCTGATCAGCCAAAATTATGAAATAATCTCACAGAGATTACAAACAAAACTTCAAAGATCCTTGCATCATCCATTTTCAAAGAAAGATCCTAAACACTAGAAAAAATGTCATCCTGTAAAGTCGCTGGCCAAAGTCGAAGCCTCAACTCGCAGCCTAGACTCGCCGCCTAGACTCACCAGCTAATATCGCATGCAGCACTTCCCTTCAAAAGATTTGTCAGCAGGTTAGCAGTAACAAGTAGAATTAGAAGGCAGAGAACAAAATACTGAGTTTTAGGATCGGGGTTAGGTGATCTTCGATATCTAAAAAAAAAAGTGTCATATATGACTATCCTATGCATCCTGGACATAGATATGTAACCGGGGCTCGAACCCAAAAAAATTGCCTTAAACTTAGAGTAGTTTTGGACCATATATAGTAAAAGGAGAAAAGGCAAACATAGGACTTCAAATGCTACTCATGCCAAAAAACAATAACAATAAACCCGAAAGTGTTATGTATGAGACTAGGATACCAAATAAGTAAATGACAACCTGCGAGCGTTAAGAATCGGACTTGCTTTTGAGGCGAATCTGGATTGACCTTCACACATTGAGCCTTCTCGAATACTTCAAGACGCCCTAACTTAAGCATCACAGCATACTTACAGTATTAGTATCCACAAACTATAGAGCTTGGAAAGGCCGAGGAATACTCAAACAAAGAAAAATAATGGAGTAAAATGCACATCAATTCTGATTACGCAATCTTAAGTCCAACAAATCCATCCTTCAGAAAAAGCAATGGTGGCCAAAATCGGCCAAACCCCACCCACCAGATTAGTGAACTTGCACAAGAGATGCAATTCGGTTCATAACCCTGCAGAAATAATGAAGAGAAAAAAATGAAGAAGATGGAGAGAAGGCGAACCGATTCAGCAGCTCTAGGCGCCCCAACAAAGTTAGGGATGCGATGGTGGACAGGGCGAGGGTTCCGAGCTATATTCTCCGACTCCATCAGATCCCATATCCTCTTACGAATTCTCCATTTCCATGATACTGAGTCATCGCTTTCTTCAGATGCATTCGCCGTCGCCGCCATGGATTCGCGCGAAGCAGCGTCAAGCCGGAGCCGCTCGGCCTCGTACGCTGCGCGGTCGACGGCAGAAACTCTCGCTTTTCCAGAGCCGTCGGAATCGGGGGAAGCCGAGGCAAAGAGAGAACGCCGGCGATGCAGGAGGTGAAATAGTGGAGGTCGCCGGGCGTAAGCGGCGGGAATCGCCGACCAGTAGGGTATACTTTCTGTTCCTACGAGTGTGACTGGAGTCCTCGAGATGCCATGGTGATAGAGCAGCATTATTTTAGTGCTTCTCTCCAAAATTCAACTTCTACCAGAGTCCGAGTTCTGCAGGAGTCTGAGTCCAAGTTCTGCAGGAGTAGAACAATGTGATCGCTCACAAATTTTGATTGTATTTTAAAAAAAAAGTGAAAAATATTGTATTTTGAATTTCATCAACCGTCGAATCACACGTTTGAACGGCGCACGGTTCTTCCCTACCTTCGTCTAGCCGGATCACTCTTACCTAAAATGGCTTGCCTCTTACCCTTTGCCCAACAAGTGTTAACACAATTTAATAAAAACTATAGAATTACTAACCGTAAATTCAAATCACAGATTGTCTGCCCTTCCAATTTCCAATAGGAAAAATTTTGGTTCGCCCCGTCTCCCGAATTGGAGACGGGGTTGTTGCGATGATGTCACGTGTCAGCTCATTTTTATTAACGTCGCACTACCTGTGCGACAAAAAGATATATGCACAGCTATTTTTTGATTGCACATCTTCCTCATTTCACAGTGCTTGAATTCTATCATCCTTCTCGCTATCCTTTTGAGTTTCACATGGTGTATAAGATAATATTTCTTTTTTATTCTCGCATACAAAACATTCATTATAGATGAAAGACAAAACAATAATGAAGAGAAAGGTTTAAAAAAGTCGTTAGAAAGCAGAGTGCTCTATTTCTGATCACAGAAGATTTCCCTTTCTTTTTATTATCCAGCAATCATTTTTAATTAAAATGTGATTTTTTTTATTATCTTGCAATTTTTTTAATATTGTTCCAATTTGTAAACATTTTACAAAACTGGCACAATGCGATCATTTTTAATTAAAATATGACTGTTTTTATTGTCTTGCAATCAATTTTGTATTCCGTATGATTTTTTTTTAATTTTTAAACAGTTTGTGAACATTTTATAAAACCGACGCAATGCTATCATTTTTTTATTAAAATGCGACTATTTTTTATTATCTTGTAATCAATTTTGATTAACTTGCAATCATTTATATTATTTTTTCAGACATGGAGATGAGTTTTAAACAGAACACACATGTGCACTAAATGATGTGTCTACAGTTTGCAAAGTAGCATTACATGTTATATCCAAGTTGCAAGGTGAAACTAAAAAAATAATTGACGATTGCGGCATGTCAGACATATTTAATTTGTCAAAGCTGTCGCAGAATGTCCTACTACGCGCTCTCGGAATATGTTTTTACGCCAACGATTCTTCATTTCTCTTAGGCGATACAAAAATACTTTCACTACCAATGAAGTAGCGTCAATCTTAAGTTTTTCAAATCGTGGTAAAGAAGTAGTTATTAAAACTAAACATTTTGCCACAATTACCAGAACAACTTTGAAGAGCAAGATGGTAGATGTGTAACCTTGTATTTGCAGAGTGGGCCCACCCGGTCGTTGCGTGATCAGGCAGCATGAAGCCAGAGTGGCAAGTAGGTGGGGCGAGTGGGGCAGGTTGGCTCGCACTTGCCCCGGGACAGCGGGCGAGTGGCAAGTCGCCAAACCCTTCGGGCACCTGTCACCTAGGCATGTAGGGCAAGGCCCGATTGACTCTCCTATTTAGGGGTGAGTTCTCTATTTCCGAGAAGCCCATTTTTGCTTGTCACTAGCCACTACAAACAGCAGGTTTCCGTTGTTGGTAGACCAATTTAGGCTGCATTTGGTATAACCAAATAGCAGGATTCGATATACGCAGACCAACTCCAAAAAACTATATATAGACCGTCAAGGGCACCTATGGAGAGGACCTCTCACTGATTTCTCTCTTATTTGACTAGCTTTGGTTCGCAAGAGCTCCAACTCACTGTTCACTGTGGTTTCTGGGTGGTTAATCGAGAGCTCTCTTGGCCCTCCAGCATGCCCAGTTCAGCATTGACTTGGGAGGGGAAGCATTATTTGATCTTCCGGGCGTGTGGCAGGACCTCTTCACTGCAGCTCGGGGTTCCGTTTGTAGTTTTTGTGGGGGAAGTGCCAAACTCTAAATCTTCGACTTAACGCTCTGGCTCGGAAGAATTAAGGGCAAGCCACCACTCTGATCTAAACTCAGCATTGGACCGTGGTTTCCGGGTCCAAACAATAGATATGGCTTCAAATGATTACAATTTGTCAGCTAGTGATACGAGCACTATACTGTTGTATCTACTAAATAATTTTTTTTCCATTTCCTAGAGAAGTCATTCGCAAGCATATGGTTCAACTTGCTGACCCAATAGAGTTTATCAAATACAATTGGCTGAAGTAATTCATAAGTATTTAATTGATAGTTTCCACCATCTTTCCTATGAGAGAGAGGCCGAAGATCTTGCCAGTTCTCACGTTCAGCCCAAGAAGACTCTTGGAACAATGCATGGATGCTCAATTATTTTAGTGGTGGGTGTTCCTTTTAACAATCTCTAATGTTATGTTTGATATTATATTTTACAATGTCTACGATTATGCTTGAATAGATTTGATTTTTTGAACATGCGATAATAAACTCTCCCACGGCTGCTGATGCGCGTCCAAAAAATTTATCGGTGGACGGTTAAGGTTTCATACACTTTGAAGACATTGTCAAAATTATTGCCGAATTTGTAATTTTAACAGGTTATGAGTGTTGTTACGATTAAATTAATGAAGCACTGTAAGTCCTTATATTGTTTTTTACGTAATGCATGTTCTTAATAGTTTTATTGATATTATGAAGGAAGATGAGGAGTGATGTGATGGTATGAGCCTGATTTACAAGTGCTCCATCTCTTCACTCAAAGAAAGTCAAAGTAAAGGAATAAATTTTCTCCTTAGAATGTCAAAGTAAGAGATTAAAATCTAAAGATAATGTACCCCTATGAATAAAATATTTTCAGAAGTTGGAGAAACAAATTAATGGGGGTTTCGGTGAAATAGCGGAGAGTTTAAAATCCTTAAATTGCAAGGTAGATGTCTTATCTGAGAAGCTTAAGACATGATTCAACAGTTGAGATTTTGAATTCCCCTTGAAGACCTATAAGATAAATTAAATGGACATCCAATCTTAGCCTTCTTAAATACGGGGCTAGTAGGCTTGACCTTCTTCATGTTGATTTTGACAGTTCTCAACATGCATAGGAACTCGGGTAGCTATTTGTCAATTTCATTCATATTGTAATTGAAGACAATTTGTACATAACTGTCTGACAATAATTATAGGATCATGTCAGTGGCCAACTCTTGGCCCAAAAAACCCCCAGTTTTTTTAGGTTCTCGATATACCTAATCATTTTGAGTCCACGAATTCATACAAGGGCACCAACTCCCATCTTACACTAAAACAATGCTATTGACACATTGTACTAGGGCTATAACGGTTCGGTTTGGTTCAGTTTGTAAGCAAAACCGCAAACCGAACCATCCCTATGTGGTTCCAAAAATTTGGAACCAAACCGAACAACTTAAACATTGAAACCTAACCGAACCAAACTAAATGGTTTGGTTTGGTTTGGTTCGGTTTTGGTGGTTTAAATAATGTGATAAAGCCTAAAGATTTATATATATAGATCATGGATGGTGCAATGATTGAGGCTCAACCACCTAACATGAAAGTGATGTCTGAACACAATTCCTATCACCTAACTATTTCAGAACTCCAAAATCAAATGAATGGAAAATAAAATATTCATCAGCATTATTTGTTTGGAGAAAAATCTAGATTAGAGAAATATCTAGACTAGAGATCAATTACAACTTAGATATTTAATCAAAACAAAAAATAAAAAACTTAAAATATATAAGAGAAATACCTGTTGTATGATTAACTGTATGGTTTAATAAAATTTAATTAATAAATTAATTATTTTTATATTCAGCGGTTCGGTTTGGTTCGACTCAGTTTGGTTTGCCACACAAAACCATAAATCGAACTGAACCGTATGATTTTTCTAAAATTAAAACCGTAACCAAATCGTGGCCTGCTGAAACTGAACCAAACCGTATGGTTTGGTTTGGTTCGGTTCGGTTGGTTTTGGCTTACAGGCATACATTGTACCTTTCTTGTCGTACTTGTCATTGGGATTTCTTGATGTGCTTGACTATCTCGTAATCACCCATGTTCTCATGTTGCTTCTGAAGCTCTGGGTTCATGATTTTGAGCATGAGACATTCGACATCCAAAAAATCATCCTGATACTTCTTGTTAGTATCTTTATTTGCACGAGTGCCAGATCCGAGTGGCTCTTCGAGGGGATGTTCCTCTAAGGCACTCAAGGACCGATCGTAGGGACAATGTGTGATGTGTATTACTTGGCAGGATATTATATGAAAGTATGAAAAAAATTATTTTAGTCCAATATTTCAAAACATAATTTTTTTATAAGAATCATTATTAAAATACTCTCAGTATTTTCTTCAAATTAATAATCATCAATATTGATTAGAATAGTTTAAGTGAGCAGCCCAATTATGAGTCAGCTTTGGCTGATCACCCACAATCATGGCTATTTAGGTAGACAACTATTGTCACGTGCATCATCATGCAACTCTTGTATGACTGGTGAATAACAGAAGCACAAGGTTAATGTCAAAATGAACTTTTGTTATTGGATGACCACCACCACCGGAAAATAGAACTCAATGGATCCAGACCTTGCCACACTTATGCCTCCCACCTTTGACCAATAGTCATTACACCTCGCACAACACCGCCCTTATCTTATACCTTGCACACACACAAGCACAGCCCTACACTTATGCATGATGTTGCTCGAGTGCCGCCTACACACAAGTTGCTCTTTGTTGATGTCGTAGCACCCACCATGATTGCTCTCTTCTTTGTGATATGTTCTGACAAAGAGCCATGCTCTTTATAAAATAATTATTATAAAATAATTATTGATGACAATTGACCGATAGAAGCACAATCATAAAATTGACTTTTTGGCAGGGTAAGATATCGTGACAAAAAGTCTTTTAACTTGGCCTGCCCACGACAAATGGACGTAGACAATGCGAGCATGGAAAAAAAATATTTGTCATCCTCGTTTCGTGAAAAATACCATTTCGCCACAACTTTTAACAACAGTTTTAAACTGTGGTTAAAGGTCTTGCTCAGTGGCGGAACTAGAATTTCTGTTGGACCCGGACACCATACAAAAATAACTAATTATACAAATTTTTTTAATGCAATATTTTAAAAAAAACTAGTTAATTAAAATAAAAGTCAAATTACATGCCGACTAACAAACTACTTTTCGGGTACACATATTTTGGTAGCGTGCGATGATTGCATCATTAGTTATGGTTGTCACAATGTCATTCTCAATATAAGCAATTATGTTCAAATCTCTGTGTTATCCAAAAGAATTGCTAAAAGTGGAATTTAATCAAAAAAGTGACATTCAATACCTGATTGGCTGATTCCTGAATTTTTTAAATCCAATCCAGTGAAAAACGAAGACACCAGAGCAGATTAGAGTCTTAGGGGCTTAGAGTCAGAACAAGTGATTTCTTAAAAAAAACAAATAGTAAAAGAAATTAGTATCCTTACAAACTCCAAGCTAGGGCAATATGATATTATTGAGATGAGATCTGAATGCATTCACCAAATAGTAAAAAATAAAAATACAAATATGTCTCCTCACCCAATATCACAAGTGGACAGAAAGATCTTAACCAACATGATATTATTGAGATGAGATCTGAATGCATTCACCTACAATATCCAAATGACGAAGCTCAGCGACAACATAAACTTTGCGTAGCAAGGGGCATTTGAAAGAAATGGCGAAAAGGGGCACGGGGGCGGCGTGGAGAGGGAAGGAAATATCTAGGGAGCAAAACGTTAGACAGTGGCGTAGAACGGTATATATCTTTATACAGAACTTTAGACAGCGGTTCTTAGAAAACCGTTGTCTAAAGTACTGTGTGTATATATATATATACATATATATATATATATATGTATATATATATATATATGTATATGTATATATATATATATGTATATATATATATATATATACATATATATATATACATATATATATATATATGGTTGTATTCATATGCGAATACAAAATACCTGCGAAGGTGCGAATAAGCCCATCGGACCGTCCATCATATTTTCCGCGATTTCGTGATTTCGCGATTTCAATCCAACCCGCATCGCCTCTTTGCTCCCTCCCGACGGCGGCGATGTCGCTCCAAAACCCTCGCAGCAACTCAGAGACCTCCCCGATAATGGCCGCAGATGGACAAGTTGCGTCCAATCTACCTCCGACGACGGTATTGGCGTCAAACGAAGGCCCCTCTGTCCCACGCGGTGCCTCTGCCCTAATAAGCGCCTCTCCATCCCGCGGCAACATCTCACTTCCTCCCGGGGGATCATTTCTCCCTTCTGACGACGCTCTCTCCGGCGATCAGGTAATCCCGAAGAATCCTTCTCTGCATTTGTTTAGGTCATTGTTTAGGGCTTTGGATTTTCTAGTTATTAAATCCTTCTCTGCATTTGTTTAGGTCATTGTTTAGGGCATTATTGCTTTTTGTAATTTATTTATTCTCTGTAGAAATTTGAAGCGATAGTACCCCGCAAAGGACAGATATTTGAGTCAGTTGAAGAATTTGAATTATTCTATAAAATCTATGTACATCACGTTGGATTTAGTGTGCAATGTTCAATCGTCACTAAAAATAAAAAAGGTGAACTGCAATATAAGTACTTTGTGTGCGCCAAAGAACGGTTTAAGGTTAAGAATAAACCAGTGCAAATGAGTGATAACACTACTAGAAAAATGACTTTTAGGCACGGTTTTTTTTTGCCACGGGGGAAAACAGTGGCTAATAATGAAGTATTAGCCACGGTTTCTATTCTGTGGCTAATAAGCTAGTATTAGCCACGAATGACTATATCGTGGCAAATAACCTGACTTTTTGCCACAATTTGCCTGTTTCGTGGCTAATAATCTAGTATTAGCCATAGAAGCCTAATCCGTGGCAAAAATTCCGTTTTTTTTAGTCCCACACCGCCAACTAAAATATCAATTTGGGGTTTATATCGCCCATTCTCAATTAATGTTTGAAATAAAATCGGCCCGCAGGCGGCGGCGGCAGCTGCCACTGTTGGGCGGCAGCGTGCGGCCGAATCTTTTTTATGTTACAGACTCTTTAGCCACGACAATTGAACCGTGACAAATAAGGAGCTTTTAGCCACGACAATTGAACCGTGACTAATAACTTATTTGTCACGGATTCAGCGTGGCTAATACTATTAGCCACGATCGTATTGTCCACGCCCATTTGTCGTGGGTAGCCCGTGGCTAAAAGTTATTAGCCACGGTTTTTGATTTTTAGCCACGGCAATCTGCCGTGGCTAAAAATCTGTTTTCTAGTAGTGTAATCTATGCAGAAAAATATTGGATACAAGAGTCAGATGTATGACAAGTGCTAGTGTTGAGAAGACCAGTGATGGAAAATATGTCGTGTTCACTTTTCATGAAGAACATAATCACACACTATGCACCCCGAGGAAATAACATTTTAAGATCAAATCGGAAAATAATAGATGTCCGGAAGAATCTGTTAAATACATTAGGCCAGGTAAATATAGGACCTACACAGGCATTCCACATAATGAAAGAACAAGTTGGAGGGTACAAAAATGTAGGTTTCACCTGTGTAGATGACAGAAATTATGCCAGAGACCTAAAAGCACTGATTGCGGATTCTGATGCTCAAATTTTCATACAAAACTTCAAGAATTTACAACTGCAAAACCCATCATTCTACTATGCATATGAATTAGATGCCGAAGATCATTTGAAATCTGTGTTTAGGGCTGATGGTATTGCTAGAAATAATTACTCTATGTTTGGTGATTTGCTTTCTTTTGATACAACCTATAATACAAATAAGTACTCGATGATATTTGCGCCATTTACTAGACTAAATCATCACAGATTATCTATATCCTTTGGTGCTGCTCTTCTTTCTAACAAAAAAACCGAATCATTTTCATGGTTATTTTAGAAATTCTTAGAATGCATGGGAGGGAATGAACCAGTGTTGATTGTTACCGATCAAGACCCTGCAATGAGGATTGCTATAGAAAAATTATTTAAAAATACAAAACACCGATTTTGTATGTGGCATATAATGAAGAAATTGTCTGAAAAAGTTGGTGGTGTTTTAAATGCTAACACAGAATTTCAAAGACATTTCAAATCATGTGTATGGAATTCTGAGATGCCGGGTGAGTTTGAAACAACTTGGAATGCTATAATATATGATTTTGAGTTATCAAATAATGATTGGTTATTGCACATATTCGATCTTCGCAAAATGTGGATTCCAGAATATTTACAGGATATACCTTTGTCTGGTTTATTGTGGATGACATCTAGGTCAGAAAGTGAAAACTCATTCTTTGGAAACTTTGTGAACAACAAAATCGGCTTAGTTGAGTTTTATTCAAGATTTGATAATGCAATGGAAGCTCAAAGACAGAGAGAACTAAAGGCTGAGCACGTCACATTTAATAGAAAACCAGATATAAAAACAAGTTTGCCAATCGAGAAACACGCAGCTTCAATATATATACACATAAAAACTTCTATATATTCCAAAAAGAATTATGGGCTTCATGTATAGACTGCGGGGTGAAAAGGTCTCAAGAACTCAATGATTCATGTATATTCACTATAATTGACAGTTGTAACCCAAATGATAAGTACAGAGAAGTCATTTACAGTTCGTCAAACACAACTTGCAGCTGTAAAATGTTTGAAACCCAAGACATTCCATGTCGTCATGTATTGTTGGTTCTGAAAGGCCAAGGAATCACTGAACTGCCAACTTATTGTATCACAACTAGATGGATCAAACTTGCTACTAGCAAGCCGATTTTTCAAATAGACCAGACATTCTTTGCAGGATTCTCAGAAATTGAGCGCAGAAGAAAATTGATATCAAGCACATGGACCCAACTAGCTCGGTGCATGGAACTTGCCAAATTAAAAGATGAAAGTTTGATTGATTTAAGGAATTGTGCCATGATTTGGGAGAATCGAATGTGTGGAACATATGACTGCGATGAAATAGATTCCAATTTTCCATGTACGGACTCACAAATTCCAACCCAAATCGAGATATTTCCACCTAATTATGCAAAGACCAAAGGTAGCGGTAAAAGATTGAAAAGTGGAAAGGAGACATCCATTGAAATCAAGCAAAAATCGACACGTCTATACAGAAGTTGTGGGGAGCATGCATTACATGATAGTCGTAATTGTCCAAAAAAATCAACATTATAACTTTTGAGTTTAAAATACATTTTTCATATCTGGTAGTAAAATATATTGTCCAAAAAATCTTAAATTTTTTTTTTTCATTTGTTTAATTTAGCAAAAGGTGGTTCTGAAACTTCTGGCAATGAATGATGAGAAGACAAAGCAAAAAGCCATAGAAGCTGTTGCAGATATATATGGTATGTGTAGTCTGATTCCTGATTTCTTCAGTTCATTTGAAATTATAAATTTTGCTTTTTAAAATTCTTGAACGTTTTGAATGTTGTCATTAGCTGGATCCAATTTGAAATTCAATGTTCTTTTTGAACTTCAAAAATACCATCAAAGTGTTGGGTTGGACGAAATTGAGGTTTCGGAATTAGATTTGGAGGTACAATTTCTCTTCCCTTTAGTTTAAAAGATTGCGTTTACTTTTTCGTCTAGGGTTGATGCTAGTTCAAATTATTTAAAAAATTCTAATTATAAGACCTAAATCATCTGTGTGTGTGCGTAGGACGAGATGCTGATTGCTGGATTTGGAAGGAAAGGGCATGTTGTGGGAGATATTCCTGGAGTTTTCCATTAACATTGCCAAATTGTTGCACTGTTGTTTCTATTTTTTTCTCAACATAAGCATCAAATCTAGAGAACACAAACATTTTACAATTGTGAGAATGACTGTTATGTTCTTGTTTATCCACTCATATTTATGCAAAAAGTACAGGGGACTCCAACATCTAGTTGAGAAAAGCCATATTTATGACTCCTGGCAGTTTGACCTCCAAATAGGGCACATGCAGTTGAGGCAAATGCTGAAGATAGAGTTGGAGCCCAAGGGATTGCCGGGGCAGGTCAAATAATTAGAAGAAATGCAGAAAATGTTTATACTGAATGCCTACGACGAGACATTTGAAACTGTGCCTACGTTTTAAAAGCCATGTTTATGACTCCTGGCCTTTTTGTCTGTGTTCTTCTATGCGCGATAGAGGAAGATGATCATGGTTCTGCTCACAGTAATATCATCACGAGGCTAGGGAGAAAACGGTGAGAGTGGGAGTCCTGTTCGACTATTGATCTCGACGATAATACCCTGGAGTCACAACGACATTACTGTGGATCTCGACGCTATTGAGTATACAGAGCTAATCAATGTGGAGTTAGGACAGAGGCGTCGCGGGGGCATAGGGCCCTTCGTCTGCCGCCATTGCGCTGCGGGATGGAGAGTGGCCGTGTAGGGAGATGGTGCAACCATTATCGTGGAGGGAGAAGCTGAGCCGATTTCGCGATTTCATGGAGGGCTCCGCGGAGAAGAAGAACAGTACATTGGCTAGATCGCTCACTTGCTGTGATTTACATTTGATATATAAAATAGTGAGATGCTTTCGCCATTATCGCGGAGGGAGCTTTAGCGACGGGCAAAGGGATTTTCCTGGCGAGGCGAAATCGCGGGAGAAGAAGAGAAGAACAGTGCGAAATCGCAGGAGAAGATGATGGACGGTCCAATGTGTTTATTCGCACATTCGCATGGATTTTTTATTCGCATATAAATACAGTCCATATATATATATATATATGGACTGTATTTATATATGGACTGTATTTATATATATACTATCCTGTCAATCTCCTAACTCATTTACTAATTCACTTTCTACAATAAGTTGTCTAATGATATTTATTTCAAAATTAACCCCTTCAAGACAACTTTTATTTACTCGTACTTTAAATATTGTTTCATTTACCTAATAATTATCACCACCAATTACCTTTAAAGGATCGGCGGCGAGCTTATTTGCGTTAACTATTAAAGGATTGTTGATGTTTAAATCATATTCGTGCATCGCATCAATTTTCTTCACTTCCATCTGTTGTAGAAATTTATCATCTAGGCTATTATTTAAAATGTTCCCACCTTGATTATATATATATTAATTACTTTAGACAGCGGTTCTTTCTAAGGACCACTGTCTAAAGTTATTAATATATATATATATATATATATATATATATATATATATATATATATATATATATATATATACGGTATATACATAATACGCTCGAGCTTTTTTTGGGGGTAAAAAAGCTCGAGCGTATTATAACACGCGGTGTATAATATCGCATGATATAGGTTAGGTTATTCCTCCCGATCGCAGCACCGGATCGCATATTCCGCCCTATCATAGCGTCGGAGGGCAATTTCGAGCAGTGCCGGAGGACGATTTCCTCCATCGCCAGTGCAACGGTGTGAATCCCAGCGTCGGATCACATATTCCACCCTATCGCAGCACCAGAGTGCGATTTCCTGCAGCGCCGAAGGCATACATTAGGTTATCCCGGCGATTTCAACCCGGATCGCATTTTCCTCCCTATCGCATCGCCGGAGGGCGATTTCCTGCAGCCCCACGTGCCCAATTTCCTTCATCGCCGACGCAACGGCGAAAATCCCAACGATTCCAACCCGGTTGCAGCTTGCCATCGTGAAGCCGGTCAATTATTTCCACCACATTTGATCCCATATACATTATCTGGTATGTCTCTAGGGTTTACACTCAAGCTTTTGATCTCTCCCAGATTTACGGTTTAGCCCTACATTTTTTCCAGATTCTACACCAGACTTACTCCTGTTTTGGCTCAGCCTTACCGCTGCGCCTTCCGTGTGATATATTTCCATCTTTGTAATTTTTGTTTCTTAATTTTTTTGTGTGGTTTTATTTGTGTGTATGTGGTTTTGTGTGTGTTTGTACTTGGATTTGTGTATGTGGATTTGTGTGTGTATTTGAATTTTTGTGTGTGTGTATATATATGTTGATTTTATGTGTATGTGGATTTGTGTGTGTGTATGTCGATTTGCGTGTGTGTGTGTGATTTTGTGTGTGTGTGTGTGTGTGGTTTTGTATGTGTGCGTATGCAGTTTTGTGTGTGTATGTACATTTATGAGTGTGTGTGTGTGTGGATTTGTGTGTGTGTGTGGATTTATGTGTGTGTGTGTGTGTGTGTATGCGGAGTTGTGTGTGGATTCATGTGTGCGGATTTGTGTGTGTGTGTGTGTTTGGATTCATGTGTGTGTGTGTATGCAGTTTTGTGTGTGTGTGTGTATGTACATTCATGAGTGTGTGTGTGTGTGTGTGTGTGTGTGTGTGTGTTTGTGTGTGGATTTGTGTGTGTGTGTGTGTGTGTGTGTGTTTGTGGATTTGTGTGTGCGTGTGGATTTATTTGTGTCTGTGTATGCAGTTTTGTGTGTGTTTATTTGTGTGTGTATGTATTTCTTTTATTTTGAGATTAGCAGCATTATGTTTGAAGTATAATGTATATCAACTTGTAATGTATAGCTTCATGTCATTCTCAATGACTTCAGAGCCATCAAATTATGAAAGTATGGATGTTGTCGTAGTTGAAACGAATACAGATTCTACTGAGCGTAGTGTTACTGAACCATATGTTAGTTTGGTGTTTGAGAGTGTTGATGAGGCATATTGGTTTTATAATAGTTATGCTCTTAATTTGAGATTTGGAATTAAGAAAGGATCAACTTCTAAATCATTTACTTCAGGAGATGTTATTGCCAGAAGATTCGAATGTAATAAGTCTGGTTTAAAGACTTCAAAAGAGGGTGAAGGATCTTCAACGAGAGCACATCGATTGACAAGAGTTAATTGCAAAGCCAAATTAGATATTCGCAAGAATAAGGACGGTAAATGGGTTGTCACTGGATTTATAAAAGAGCATAATCATTTGTTAGATACTCCCAGCAAAGCTAAGAGACATCACTCACATAATGTACTTCATAAAGATAAGGAAGTTAAAAAATTGATGGATCAACTTTATAGTGCTGGAATGGGTCCTGCTAAGATTGCAAAGATTTTAAATGAAACAAATTTTAATAGCTCAATATCTGCAAAACAAGTATCAGTGCATTTGAGTGAACACCGCAAGAATAACATAGGAAATGAAGGTGCCTCGGTGTTTGCGTATTTAAAGAAGCAGCAAGAGTTAGATCCAAATTTCTACTTTGACATAGAATTGGATTCTAATTTAGTACTTCGTTCATTTTTCTGGGTAGATTCACAGTCACGAAATGATTTTCTAACATTTGGGGATGTTGTTGTGTTTGATGTTACTTATAAAACAAACAAATTTATGATGCCATTTGCACCTTTTACCGGTGTAAATCATCATAGACAGTCAATTTTATTTGGTTGTGCTTTATTAGCAGATGAGACAGAAGAAACTTTTCATTGATTGTTCCAACAGTGATTAAAGTTTATGTTTGACAAAGCTCCTAAAGTTATAATTACTGATATGGATGGAGCTATGTACAATGCAATTAAAAGAGTGTTCCCGCAAACACGTCATAGATTTTTCTCATGGCATATAGGAAAACACCTAATCGAGCATGTTTTTGAAATCCGAGATATTCATGGGGATTTCAAAAAAAATTATTATGAATGGTACAATAGCAAGGATGTTAGCACAGGTGAACTGAGATGAAAAATATTTACTCAAAAGTACAACATTGAAAATAGTAGTTGGTTGTCAAAGATGTGGGATCGAAGACAACATTGGGTTCCAGCTTATTTAAAAGACCATTTTGTTGCTGGAATGACGTCGAGTGGTCGGAGTGAAAGCATGAATGCATTTTTTGATGGTTTTGTAAATTCTAAAACAAAATTATTAGAATTTATAACTCAATACGGAAAGGCATTACAGTCACGCCATCAAGCAGAAGAACAAGAAGATTTCAAGACCTTGAATTCCGTGGCAAACTTGTTGACAAGCTATGCACTTGAAAAAACGCAGCACAATTTTATACCAAAAATATGTTCAAGCTTTTTCAACAAGAATTTAAGCAGAGTTTAGAATGTTGGTATGAGGAATTAAATATAATTGGTACCAACACGACATTTAGAGTTCGCCTTTCTTGTGAGAAAGTAAGCAATTGGTGCAATGTTATCTACGATGATTGCGATGCAAAAATAATTTGTGAATGTGCAAAATTTGAGACAGATGGATTTTTATGCAAACACATTTTGCACATAATGATTGCTAAGAAACATTTACAATGTATTCCTGACTTATATCTATTGAAGAGATGGTCTATTTCTGCTAGAAGTCAGTCAAACAATGTAAAATTGGTTGATAATAGTGATATTGTGATGTCTATGATGAAATGGAAGCTAACTAGTACCCAAACAAAGATTTTCAATCATGCAACTGCATCAAAGGAAGCATATGAACTTGTTATGTCGACATTAGATGGATTGTTGGAGAATATAAGAGATTCATTACACTACTCAGAACCTACGAGTATTGCTAGTCAAGTAGGGTCAACTCCGTTTATTTCAGGATCGTATGGTATTTCTATTCGAGATCCTGCCATTGTGAAAACCAAAGGAAGACCAAAAATTGCATCAAGAATTGAATTCGGGTATAGAAACCTCTCAAGCACAAGGTAAAAAAAGAACTTGTGGTACATGTGGCAGGAAAGGGAAATACTCAACAACATGTCCGCAAAAAGATCAAGTAATTTTGTCAACTTTTCTTATTCTAAATTTTTATAAATATTTTGATTAGCACTATTAACTCTTCATTTATTTTCCTTGAGCAGGTTGATATTTTGAAGAAATACCAAATCTAATTGTTTTGTCGATCAAGGCTAGTAGAAATGCTATATTTTTTGCTGATCAAGGTACGTGAGACCAAATCTAATTGGTTTGCTGATCAAGGTAGGTGAGAAATGCATTGAGTTTGCTGGACATCCTTATTCCAGATTTGTTGGATTTATCTACCCCTTTTTATGATGTATGGATCTTATCAATTTCTATTTGTTTGTACTAAGACTCATGATATGTATGATGTATTGAGCCGGCCATAATACTTCAAACATAATGCTTCAAACATAATTGTGTGATATCGAGTAGCTAGTACATAATGCATTTTATTCATATGTTCAACTATATATATGTTATAAAAGTTAGAGTTTAAGTAACTAAGAATATTTGCAATATAGTGTTGGAACCCTAGGTTTTGTTTTGAGTTCAGTCCTCTCTTTCTGTCTCTTGACCCAAGATTTATCTATGGTCAAAGGTTAGTTGATAGGTTAGATTCTCTAGTTGTGTAGAATTGTTTTTTCAGATGAATATTTGGTTAAGTAGTTTTTTGTTCGACTATAGTCGAACGTCGCTCGACTATCGTCTATCGGCTGATCGACGATCGTCTATCAGTTGGTCGACGTTCTGTCTGCGTTGATAGCTCGAATATCTGTTGATAGGTCGACTATCTGTTTGCTTTGGTAGTTCGACTATCTGTCCTGATAGTTCAACTATCTGATAGCTCGACTATCTGTTGATAGGTCGACTATCTGTTTGCTTTGGTAGTTCGACTATCTGTCCTGATAGTTCAACTATCTGATAGCTCGACTATCTGTTGATAGGTCGACTATCTGTTTGCTTTGGTAATTCGACTATCTGTCCTGATAGTTCAACTATCTAATAGCTCGACTATCTGTTGATAGGTCGACTATCTGTGTCGCTTTGATAGTTCGACTATCTGTTGATAGGTCAACTATTTGTGTTGCTTTGATAGGTCGACTATCTGTTGATAGGTCGACTATCTGTTTTTCTGTGATAGGTCGACTATCTGTTCGATAGGTCGACTATCTGCTTTGTTTGGTAGTTCGACTATCTGTCCGGATAGATCGACTATCTGATAGCTCGACTATCTGTTCTGATAGGTCGACTATCTGCTGAGGTAGTTCGACTATCTGTTCTGATAGGTCGACTATCTGCTGAGGTAGTTCGACTATCTTCTTTGATAGTTCGACTATCTGGATCGTTCGACTATCTGTCTGATAGGTCGACGATCTCCGTGCGTCGGTCGACGATCTCCGAGGGTCGTTCGACGTTTTGCTGTATGTTTTAAAATAGTTTTATCGTCTTCTATGATGTGACTAATTTCATGTTTATTTTGGCATATTTTATAAAAGATTATCTGAATAAAGTGTGATATTATTTCCATGCAATATCAGTTCAATTTTTTATGCATGAGCTAATCTTTTTCTGACAAAGTTGTTTGTCTTATAGCTGAGATATGTTGTCTGCTTTATCTGTCAGGCTGTCCTTTATAGCCGTTAGACTCAAAAAGTCTCTCTTGGCTGTAAAGAGTCTTTTCTGATGTGACTTTCTCTAGTTTTATTTCATCAGAATTATTTGCAGCTTCTTAGAAAGCTTTATCCTGTTATAGGATATCTGCCTGCAGTATTTTATTTTGTTTTATGCTTTTTGCAGCCCAGCTTGCAGAGTTCAGTAGAAGACAAGATTCAAACTCAAGTAAGAGTCGTTGCTGCTGCTGCTATATAAAGACTTCTTTGAAGAAGAAATCAACTAGTTCTCACACATTGAAAAGCTAACTGCAGCATTAAAACTAAAAGCTTACAGTCTTCAACTGCTCTCAGCTCATTCACATCTAACTGAGAAGAAGCTTTAGTTCTTCACTCTTCTTCAACCCGAGTTCTCCTGCCTACAGGAAGATCTTCACTCAGAGCCTTTTGAAGAAGAAGAAGAAGAAGATAGCTGCCTGAAGAAGAAAATCTTATTTCATATTATTTTATCTTCTTGTAGCTTTTTCCTTCAGTAATTTCTGAAGTGTTTCTGCACTAAAGCAAGACTTCACCTGGACGTTCTTTTAGCCAGGGGGAGCCTTGATTCTTTTAGAGCTTTCTAGCTCAGTGCAAGTTATTGTGTTTCTCTAATCTATTGTAAAATAGAGAAGACACCTTAACCTCCTTTCCCCCTCCTGTAAAGGGTTATTACTCCCTTCAAAAGTATCCCTTGGTGGCAGGGCACCTGATCAAAAATCTGTGTTGGTTTTTAGACACCTGATCAAAAGTCTAAAGGGTCTCTTGATCTACCTGAAGCAGATCTTGTTGGTGGCAGGGCACCTGATCAAAAACCTGAGTGGATTCCTACCTTGTTGGTAGAAGAGTGGACGTACCCAAGTTGTTTGGGGAACCACTATAAATTCCTTGTGTCGTCTGGTTTGCTTTGTTTAATTACTTGCATTGTGGCTGTGATTAGATCTTAACTAGGTTTGCTAGTTGCTGTTTAGGTCTCCAAGCCTTAACTGTAATTACAGTTGGCTGCCTTTTTGTGCACAACACTTGTGTTAGGCTTTAAGGTTTAATCTCAAATATCTATAACCTTCATTCCGCATTTAACTCCAAGGGAGTTGAGTAGAAAGTCAACTTTGCTAGTGCAATTTTTGATTACTCTATTCACCCCCCTCTAGAATAGTATCTATCCCTTCTCTTTCATATAGCCTTTTGATATTTGACTGTACATGTAAGTTGTTACCTCTAAGTTAAATGGTGGTCGGCGGAGATAAGGGGGAAGAAGGAAGGAGAGAAGGAATCTAAGTAAGCACCCTTGGCAGCCATGGGCCCACTTTTTCAATTGATCCAAAGATCATAAAGTTAATACAAGGCATAATTTTCAAGAAAAACTCAAAATGTCCTTAAAATCAAAAAAATATACGCTCAAGCTTTTTTAGCCTTAAAAAAGCTTGAGCTTACAAATTCCAATATATATATATATATATATACATAACTTTAGACAGTGGTTCTTCTCTAAAGTTGTATATATATTTATTAGTAAAAATAGTCGTGACTCGCGATATTGACGTGATGAACATTTGCTTGGTTGAAAACTTGAAATAGAACCCGATTTGTGCTCGAATGTGTCTAAGTCAAACCTAAATTGTATTTGGTCGGACCCAAATTAACACCTTTATTTTTTTTCCCGAAATTTTGGACACGTGCCCGAGTGTGCCCGTGAACAGCTCCACCCCTGGTCTTGCTCATATGTTTTTGCGCGCACAAGACATTCGAACGTAGGCATCGTTAAAATATAAGTTAAGCATGCCACCAGGACTAACTTTTTTACCGGTCTATCTGAAAATTCATGAAGACAGTGGAAGTGTTATTGTGATGCATCTCGACGTCCTTCAGTCGATGAATGGAGGTTTGGAGTGCGGCACGCGTCTAACAATGAACGTAGTTGTGAGAGTAAGTAAAACCTTAGAATGTAGTGAATGGATGTTAGTTAGAAAGAAGGAGAAAGTACCTACAAGATCTGGAAGAGTTCGGGCCCACCTTCTCGACCAAATCGGCATGGAGAGGTAGATCTCTGTGAAGGTGTTGCAGCCACGCCGCTAAAAGGGAGTGATCTTGCCTCTTTTGGGCAATTTTTAGGTACACCTGATGCACCATCCTCTACGAGCAAATGAAATTTTTTATACTTAAATCGTATTTTTTTGTAACAAAAAAATGATTGTAAAAAAACAAATTATGGAATATTAATTATGACATTTTTACAATCAATTTAAGTACTTATTTGCTCAAATTCTATACAGTTCTGAAAAAATTTCATTTGTATTTTTTGGGATTGTAGCAAAAATTTCAACTGGAAAACATGTCAATATTTCAGTTGCATTTTTCCGGTCAAAATCAAAACATACAACTGGAATTTTTTCACAACTGTATAGAATATGGTCAAATTAAATAAGTACCTAAATTGATTGTAAAAATATCATAATTAATATTCCGTAATTTATTTTTGCTACAATCAATTTTTTGTTACGGAAAAATATGATTTAAGTATACAAAATTCCATTTGCACGTAGACGATGGTGCATTAGGTGTACATAAAAATTTTCCGCCTCTTTAGGACTGAAATGAGAAATGCTGAAATAAGAATATTATTGAGAACTTGAGATGAAAAAATAAGAGGGAAATTGAAAATTTTGGCTCTTATTATTTAGGTGCAATTAGGCGTGTTCAAAAAGCCCCCCGGGCCCGGGCCTAAACCGGGCCTCCCGGGCCCGGGCTTTCCTGAGCCGGGCCGGGCCTGGGCCCTGACTATAGCCAGGCCGGGCTGGGCCGGGCATCTGGCTCCGGGAGGGGGCCTGGTAAGGCCCCCGGGGCCGGGCCCGGTTTTTTTTAAAAAAAATTAATTTTAAAAAATAATTTTAAAAAAAATACTGAAAAAAATACAATGAAAAATAAATATTATTTTAAAAGAAAAATTAATAATTTTATTAATGTTGAACACTTGAACGGAAGTATACAAAATTATAAATCCACTGAAAAAAAAATACATTTGATTGAAAAATCCAAAATTACAAAATTTACAAAAGTATAAAATTTAAAGTATTACAAAATTACAAAAATTACAAAATTTTAAAAATTCGTCTCGTCAACTTGACTTTAAGCTTTAATTTATGTTGATCGCGTTCATCTCATCTTTCATGTCCGACGAGCTATCCTCGATCGATGAAATATGCTGCTTCCTCTTGATCGCATCCAAATGGTCCTTGTAGCATATGCAGATTTCGAGCGATTCTTCGCTTAGGCGACTTCTTCGCTCGTTCAACACCCTGCCACTAAGAGAAAAAACAGACTCCGAAGCTACCGTGCTAGCTTGGATTGTTAATAAATCTCGGGCCATGTAGGTCATAATAGGATAGTTATTTATTTTACTTTTCCACTATTTTAAAATATCAAAATTTTCTAGTTCGTCCGTACTCATAAAATCACAAAATTGGGTTTTTGTGTACAAGCCTAATTCATTTACACTACTAGATGTGGTGCGCGCTTTTTTCCGAGAAGCTAACTCTAACATTTTATTTTTAAAACTATCACGTGTTTTTGGTTGTGACACATCCTCTCGAGCCCGCGATCCGTATAAATTATCATAATAATTATAACATTCAATAAAAACAGTGTTAAAATTTAAAATACTAAGATTATCCAAATCCGAATCACTAAGATTTACGCCTAAATTATTATTTAGTTCTTCTATAAAATTTTCTACGTCGTTTACGTCAGAAAGAGGATTCAAAGTAGCGGCGCATGAAAACATTACTGGGATATCTCTATAATATTTTTTTAAAAAATTCCCATTATTTCTATTAATTGGTTCCATTAACCGTGTTGCTTAAAATAGTTTAATTTTTGAGAAATATTAACAATATTTTTAATAACTAGCGGGCTAGTAGGATAATATACTCCAGATAGAGACATGCGCAATGAGTATGAAAAAAACACCGTTTAACATAGGTTTTAAATCACATTTTAACCACTCAATTGCGGTGGAATTATTTGTGGCGTTGTCGAAAGAAATACTCATAATTTTATCTTTTATTTTAAATTCTCGCAAATATTTTAAAATAATTTAATAAATCGAAACACCAGTGTGCGGGACTTCGAAACCTTCAAAACATATTATACTCTTATTTAGATCCCAAGAAACTGGATCGACCCAGTGACAAGTGATGAAAATATATGATAATCCTAATTTAATACTACTTGTCCAAACGTCGCTCGTTAAACTCACTCGACCCTCAAAATTTTCAAAATAATTAATTAAAGATTGTTTAGCTTCTAAATAATATTTAAGTGCGTCGCGTCTAATGGAAGATCGACTTACTTGATGATATTTGGGTTGTAAACCTTAGTGGATGTACTCCGTTTCTTGCTCATCATCGTAGTGGCTGAATAGCAACCCACGTCTGATGATGTTCTTCACCTGCAGCTCCCGCTGTCGACCTTGATCGTACGTCCATATTTGTCCAAATGCAGATAATTGTGCCTGAGTTGACTCGGGAGGAGCTTGTTTGGCAGTGCAAGACTTGATGTGTCTTGCGAATGTCGAGTTGCCACTCAGAGTAAGCAATTTCGAGCACTGTTTGCACTTCGCCTTATGCTCAGAGCCGACTTTCACTTTGTCGAAATATGTCCATACCGGCTGTAACATCCCATTTCTGGCTAGACCCCTAGGAGTCGATTGGTCGTGACAGAACCCTAGGAAGCCCAAAAATTGAAATAAATCGACCGAGATTTCGGGTCATGGGTTGGTCACGCCCGTGACCGACCCGTCACGCCCGTGACTTTGGGCGTGACTACTTCGACGATCGTCGATCTCCGTGAGACGATCGTCAAACTTGCTACCCGGGCATGTCACGCCCGTGACCAAGGTGTCACGCCCGTGACCTAGGGCGTGACTCCTTCGACGATCGTCGATCTCCGTAAGGAGATCGTCAAAATTGAAACTCGGACCTATCACGCCAGTGACCAAGGTGTCACGCCCGTGACCTAGGGCGTGACTCCTTCGACGATCGTCGATCTCCGTGAGACGATCGTCGCACTTGTAGCCCGGGCATGTCACGCCCGTGACCTAGGTGTCACGCCCGTGACCTAGGGCGTGACTCCTTCGACGATCGTCGATCTCCGTAAGGAGATCGTCGAAATTGAAACTCGGACCTGTCACGCCCGTTGTTGAAACCGGAAATCCGGTCTCTTGTGGAGTTCGACCCTTGGGGAAGGGGTGGCCGCGCACCTACTTAACTCCTGCAAGAAAACGAGACAAAGGAAAGAAAAAACAAGGACTAGACCAAGGGCCCGGCGTGGAGGTCCCACCACAAACCCGGAAGATCTCAGAGCGCTTCCCCTCCTTAGCCAAATGCCGGGCTAAGGTACCTCAGAAAGCGCTAGCAGGCCAGAGAATTTGTAAGCGTGCCCTCTGAGGTACCCCTTGGGTCCTATTTATAGGAAAAGATGGCCTGCCAATATACAACCTTCACTGTTTTCGAGGACTACAGACAAACCAAAAGGGGCCACAGTAAAAGTATGCCATGGCCAAGATGCGAGCTGGACCTGAGGGGGCACTCGCTCGGCAGGAGGCCCGACTCGCCTCGCCCTGGGCCTAGGCGGGCACGGGCTCGGCGGACTGTGCTCGGCTAGCGCTGGGCTCGGCTAGACTATTGCCGAGCTCGGACTCGGCACAACGATCGCCGAGCTCGGACTCGGCACGGAGATCGTCGAGCTTGGCTCGACTATCATCGAACCCTGTCTCCGCACCCGAGCTTGGTCTCGGCAAGCTGGGCTTCGTTCGACCATCGCCGAGCTTAGCTCGACTATTGCCGAGCTCGGACTCGGCAAGCTGGATCCAAGTTGATCTGAGCCGGCCGGTTCAACCTCTGTCGACCACTCGCAGGATACGGGGTTGTACATAATCCCCGCTCTTTGCGAGGTTGGGACAAGCTCGGAAAGAAACATCCAACCCCATGGGATCCGGCGAGTGCGACAGGGGCAGAAAGGAATCTTCTGGTAGGCCCCACAGGTAGCTATATATATGTACCCCTGCGCATCTGGCTGACCTTTGCCCTTCCCCAAATTCTGACAAGATGCCGCTCCCCAAGGAAGTCTTAGAGCGACTCGCACGCTCCCGCGGGGAGATCGCTGCCCAGGCCGCGGGGCTAACCAACCTTGAAGCCCCTGCTCGCCGTTTTGCCGATCTCAGCTCGGCCAAGCGGGCGAAGCCCCTTCCCCCGGGGGCCGAACCCATCCTGGCCGACTTTACTGCCGCCTTGGGGAACGGGGCCGGTTCCTCCAACCAGCCAATTCTCGGCTCCTCCGCTAAAAGTCTCGTGGAATTGTCTTCTGACCGGGAGAACAGCGGCGAAGCGTCCACCCCCCGGACCAAAAGTGCTCCTGTCAACTCGCCACGGCAGGATCCCGAGGTCAAGGAGCCGGGCTCGCGAGAACCGGCGTCGCCGAGTCGCCTCCCTTCCCGGCAACCCTCCCCTGGATCCCTGGTCGTGGGGAGAGGCGTCGGGATTATCCCTGTTCCCGGCTACCAACTCGCTCCTCAAGAACTGCTGGGGCGTGGCAAGGACTTGCGTCACTTCTCTCCTCGCGCCAACCCGGAGGAGCCAGGCTCGCGCGGTAAGTTTCCGGCATTGATTTTCTGTTCCGTGGATACTTGCTTTTCTGACCGTCTTTCAACTCTTTACCCAGAACTTCCCGGGCGAACGGAGGACGGCGAGTCCGTGGATCGACCTCCTTACTCACCCCTCCCTTCTCCAAGCGCCCTGGACGCCTTCCTGGACTCCGAGGTGGGCAGCCCTGAACGCGCAAGACGGGAGCGGAAGGTTCTCAAGAAGCTGGTGCGCGAGCTCCACGACCTGCGGAAGGACAACAACAGGCTGCAGTGGGAGTGCTCGCGTCTCGCGGACGGTGCTGGAGTCAGCCTGGCGTTCGAGGAGGCGTCTTCCTTGGTGCTGATGGACGAAATCGACGAGAACCTGCGGGTGATAAACAGGAACATGGGGCGGCTTCGCGAACTTCATGCGCGGCGGCCTGCGACGGCGGGCCGGCGAGACCGGGGAGAATGAAACGGCTCTTCTGTCAGTCGGCCGGTACTCGCCCCCGCCCTCGCATGGTCCTCGCGCCCCTATTTGTATTTTTTCTTTTATTTATTCTGAATGGTCTGCATGTAATAATCTTGGAACAACTTTTTAACTACTTTGTATATGTAGATGCTTTTTCAATATTTCGGCGAGTCTTTTCGAATTCCCCCTTCGGGGACCTGGCCAGCTCGCAAGGCTTGCGAGGAGGGGGTGGCGAGGTGGCGCGGCGAGACCGGACCGATCGGCCGACTCGCCCTCCCTCTCACCCTTCTTTACCTTCTTCTATAAATAGACCTTCTCACCTACCCCCGAGGCACGCCTTTATTGCTTTCGAATTTTTGCTTCGCTCCTGTCTTCCCGAGCTCGCGCTTTCCCTTTTCTCTGTGACCATGGTGAAGACCAACCCTGATGCGGACGGTCGGTCTAAGTGCGCCCAGCACTTCGTTGATCACTGCTTTTTCGAGGGGCACATCACAGAGGAGGAGCTCGTCGAGTTCACGGCGGCGTTCGTCCCCCCCGGCTTCCAGGCTCGCAGGCCCGCCGAGCATGAAGCCATCAACTCCTTCCCGGAGGGCGAGCTCGCCTTTCCCATCTCGCACTTCGAGGTGGGACTGCGCCTCCCCCTCTGGCCAGAAATCCGCCAGATCCTGAAGTACTACGGCGCGGTGCCCGCGCAGTTGAATTCCAACGCCATTGCTATGATGGTGGCGTTCGCCTGCTTCCTTCGCCGGGAGCGGATTGAGTTCAATCTCGCGGTATTCCGCAAGTTGTTCTCTTACAAGGCTACTCCCGACGGGGTCGCCTACTTCGGCGGGTCCTTCATCAAGGTTCGCGAGCTGGCGAACAAGAACCACAATTGGATGACCCGGCTCGTCTTCATCAAGGGCGAGCTCGGCAACATCCCCTTTCGCCCCCTGCAGAAGAGCGAGGACATATACCGTCCTCCTTCCCTGTCGGGTAGCGACGCCGACCTCCACAAGTTCTTCCTCCACAAGGACTTTGAGGTCGCCTTCCTCCGCCGCGGCCTCGACTTGCTTCAGCCCGTTCTCCCCGGCGAAGGTATACCTCGCTCAGCCTTCTCGCGAACTTTATCAAGGTGGATCTCATATGATTTTTCCCTCTCTCTTTTTTTGACTTAAGTCTTTCTCTGCAGGGGAACGGGTTCTCCCGGAGCATCCGCCGTTCGCCGACCCGGGGATATTCTCGGACCCTCTGGAGCTGGCCCGGGCGGCGGCGCTGGCTTGTCGCGAGGAGCAACCGCGAGTCCAACCCTCCGGCAAGAAGCGCTCGGAGTCCGGGGGGTCGAGCTCGCGCCCCGATTCTTTGCTCCCCAAGAAGAAGAGGGCGAAGGTGGTCTCGCGCGGACGGCTGCACCTTCCCTCGTCTCCCGCCAAGTTCATGAGCTCGCCGGAGGCTCTGTCCGATGAGCCGCCCTTGAGCCCGCTGAAAGAAGCCTCCTCCCCCCGAAAGGGGAAGAAGAAGAGCGGGCCGTCCTCCGATTCTACCGGGGAGGACACCGTCCGCGAGCCCAGTCTGCCGAAGGATCACCCCAACTTCGGCAAGGGGTGCAAGAGCAAAGATGCGGCTGGCGAGCCCATCTTGAAGTGGGACGAGGGGGCTCACCGAGTTTCCGTCTCCACTCGCGCCCCCTCCTGGGGAGCTCGCCGGCCGCCCACCGCCCATGCCTTCGCTTTCGGCTTCGGCCTCTACAGCCGCGACAGCGCCGAGTCGTACAAGAAGCTGACCCCTAGTCAGCTCGGCTACGAGGGGATGCAGGCCCACCTGCGGGCCTTTGAGCTCCATCACATGATGGTCCGCCGCGGCTTCCAGCTCAGCAACGCCCTGCTGACTGCCGAGCAGGAGCGCGATCTGGCGAAGGAGAGCGCGGTCGACGCGGAAAGGCGGTTCGGCCTCGCGGACGCTCTACTCGCGAAGTCTGTCGGCGGCCTGGTAATCGCTGGATACCTCTATTCACCTCGCTTAAGATTATTCCTGCGCGTGTTCTGAACTTCTAGTCTTACAGGACGCCGAAGCCGCTAACGCGATGCGAGACGAGATGGCCCAGTTGCGGGCTCAGCTCGCTGAGCGGGAAGCCCAGCTCGCCGATCAGAAGACATATTCCCAGGAGCAGGAGGCTGTTGCCGCCCGGCTGGGGGCGGAGGTGGAGGAATTGAAAGAGAAGAATAAGGGGCTCCTGGGAGAGGTCCTTCGCCAAGCCGACGCTCTCCTTCCCCCGGGCGCCAGCGAGCCGGCCTTCCCCTTCAGGAGGCCCCGGGTGTTTGGCGAGGCTGACGTCGCGGAGCGACTGCGAGTCAACTCCGTCGAGGCTGCCGAGTGTCTCCTACAGGCCATGAGGGGGACGGGGATCTTGGCGGAAGGCTGCGAGGAGGTCACAGTCCGGGAGCTCCTGCCAACCCTGTTCCCGCCCAGCCCGCCCAGCGAGAAGGAAGATAGCTTTGACTCGCTTTTTGCTGGGGTGAGGGAGAAGGACGCTCGGCTTGGCGACGAGGAGGACCGCCACTCGAGGGGGGAGGGCGAGAGTTAATTTTTGTTTTCTCTTCTTTGTTCTTTTTGTACCCTGCCGAGGCGGGCCTTGTAAACCTGTAATGATAATTCAAAGATATTTTTGCACAATTTTGCTATCTTTTTTTCGAGCTTACTTGCGATGTTATACCCGCGCGCTAGGTAGAGCGACCTCGCCTGTAGAATGTTTTGAGTTAGGACCAGCACCCGCGGTGCTCGCGGCGAATCCCTAGGACGCGTGCTCGCGCCATACCCTGCTCGCGCCTCACCTTCCCCTGCCATGTCTCGCCTTAATTTTTCGATAATTCAGACAAGTGAAAACACGCTTGGGTCAAGATATTGCCGGCATCCGCCTTAGACGTCAGGGCATGTCTTTCGCCGAGCTAGCTGGAGCGAGGCTGGGCTCGCTGGAGAGAGCCGCTCTCCTTCCCCTGAGTCTGGGACAGAACCAAGGTTTCTTTAGTAGCGAGCTGGAGAGAGAGAGGGGGGGGTAGGATATTCCGAGCTCGCCGTCTTAACTGGCGAGCTTCCCCCCCCCCCCTGGTATTTTCCTCGGGCCAACTCCCAGTCTCAACTTCAGGGTTGTAGCGACGTCCATCGAGACTCGGCCGTGCCAGCTAGGTGGGAGCCTGGCAGGGGAGTGACGAGACCTAGCCCCAGAGCGAGAAGACTTAGAAACTTTTGCCTCTCCCGGGTGCTACCACCGGGCCAGTCAGCTAGGTGAGAGCCTGAGGGCGGGTGTTGAACATCCTCCGGGCTCAGCCCCAGGGTCATAACGATGTCCATCGAGACTCGGCCGTACCAGCTAGGTGGGAGCCTGGCGGGGGAGTGACGAGACCTAGCCCCAGAGCGAGAAGACTTAGAAACTTTGGCCTCTCCCGGGTGCTACCACCGGGCCAGTCAGCTAGGTGAGAGCCTGAGGGCGGGTGTTGAACATCCTCCGGGCTCAGCCCCAGGGTCATAACGATGTCCATCGAGACTCGGCCGTACCAGCTAGGTGGGAGCCTGGCGGGGGAGTGACGAGACCTAACCCCAGAGCGAGAAGACTTAGAAACTTTTGCCTCTCCCGGGTGCTACCACCGGGCCAGTCAGCTAGGTGAGAGCCTGAGGGCGGGTGTTGAACATCCTCCGGGCTCAGCCCCAGGGTCATAACGATGTCCATCGAGACTCGGCCGTACCAGCTAGGTGGGAGCCTGGCGGGGGAGTGACGAGACCTAACCCCAGAGCGAGAAGACTTAGAAACTTTTGCCTCTCCCGGGTGCTACCACCGGGCCAGTCAGCTAGGTGAGAGCCTGAGGGCGGGTGTTGAACATCCTCCGGGCTCAGCCCCAGGGTCATAACGATGTCCATCGAGACTCGGCCGTACCAGCTAGGTGGGAGCCTGGCGGGGGAGTGACGAGACCTAACCCCAGAGCGAGAAGACTTAGAAACTTTTGCCTCTCCCGGGTGCTACCACCGGGCCAGTCAGCTAGGTGAGAGCCTGAGGGCGGGTGTTGAACATCCTCCGGGCTCAGCCCCAGGGTCATAACGATGTCCATCGAGACTCGGCCGTACCAGCTAGGTGGGAGCCTGGCGGGGGAGTGACGAGACCTAACCCCAGAGCGAGAAGACTTAGAAACTTTTGCCTCTCCCGGGTGCTACCACCGGGCCAGTCAGCTAGGTGAGAGCCTGAGGGCGGGTGTTGAACATCCTCCGGGCTCAGCCCCAGGGTCATAACGATGTCCATCGAGACTCGGCCGTACCAGCTAGGTGGGAGCCTGGCGGGGGAGTGACGAGACCTAACCCCAGAGCGAGAAGACTTAGAAACTTTTGCCTCTCCCGGGTGCTACCACCGGGCCAGTCAGCTAGGTGAGAGCCTGAGGGCGGGTGTTGAACATCCTCCGGGCTCAGCCCCAGGGTCATAACGATGTCCATCGAGACTCGGCCGTACCAGCTAGGTGGGAGCCTGGCGGGGGAGTGACGAGACCTAACCCCAGAGCGAGAAGACTTAGAAACTTTTGCCTCTCCCGGGTGCTACCACCGGGCCAGTCAGCTAGGTGAGAGCCTGAGGGCGGGTGTTGAACATCCTCCGGGCTCAGCCCCAGGGTCATAACGATGTCCATCGAGACTCGGCCGTACCAGCTAGGTGGGAGCCTGGCGGGGGAGTGACGAGACCTAACCCCAGAGCGAGAAGACTTAGAAACTTTTGCCTCTCCCGGGTGCTACCACCGGGCCAGTCAGCTAGGTGAGAGCCTGAGGGCGGGTGTTGAACATCCTCCGGGCTCAGCCCCAGGGTCATAACGATGTCCATCGAGACTCGGCCGTACCAGCTAGGTGGGAGCCTGGCGGGGGAGTGACGAGACCTAACCCCAGAGCGAGAAGACTTAGAAACTTTTGCCTCTTGGGGGGTTTAAGCTGCGAATCCCTTTACCTTCACTATTTTAACAGAGCGTGAAATACGGCAACGAGATTCTCTTTCGTTCTTAAAGCCAAGTCACTTACAATATTTTCAAGGGTAAAAACGTTTCAGATCGTCGCCACTCCAAGTGTGGCTGAGGGTGTCCCCTCTTACATCTTGGAGGCGATACCCCCCCGATTTCAAGGCCTCCTGCACAATGTAGGGGCCCTCCCAATTGGGGTGGAGTTTTCCCACAGCGGCTGATCTCCCTGCCGCATCCACTTTTTTCAAGACTAGGTCCCCCTCCACGAACTGCTTGACACGGACGTGCTTGTCGAAATACTTGGCCATCCTTCGCTTGGCCTCTTCCTGCCTGATGACGGACAAGTCGCGTAATTCTTCCACCATATCAAGGGAGAGTCGGAGCTCCTCCTCATTCTCTGACCTCCATTCTTCCCT
The DNA here is from genome assembly GCA_039513925.1 of Platanthera zijinensis. Taxonomy (NCBI): domain Eukaryota; kingdom Viridiplantae; phylum Streptophyta; class Magnoliopsida; order Asparagales; family Orchidaceae; genus Platanthera; species Platanthera zijinensis. The sequence continues at coordinate 150,666,413 of CM077089.1, forward strand.
TCCGGCTCCTGCCTCGACGACCCGAGGCGTCTGGACCTCGAATTCGATAGGAAGAACGGCCTCGCAGCCGTGAGAGAGCTTGAAAGGAGTCTCCCCCGTGGCCGTATTGGGGGTGGTCCTCAATGCCCAAAGGACCGATGGAAGCTGCTCCACCCAGCTTCCCTTCAAGTTTTCCACTTTCTTCTTTAAGAGGTTCACGATGATTTTGTTGGCCGCTTCCACCTGCCCGTTGCTCCTAGGATGATGGACAGAAGCAAACCGAAGGTCAATCCCTAGCTGCTCGCAGAAACGAATGAACTCCGTGCTGGCGAACTGAGGTCCGTTGTCCGTGACAATAGCTTGTGGCAGCCCATGCCTGCAGATGATCTCCCCCCAGATGAAGTTCCTGACTACCTGAGAGGTTACCTTGGCTAGAGCCTTCACCTCCATCCACTTAGAAAAATAATCGATCATGACCAACAAAAACCTCCTCTGCCCGCTGGCCTGGGGGAAAGGTCCTACGAGGTCCAGTCCCCATATGGCGAAGGGCCATGGTGCCATGATACTTCTCAACCTCTGAGCCGGCTGGAGCTGGAGCGGGGCATATAGTTGGCACTTATGACACTTTTTCGCGAATTCGACTGCATCCTGACCGAGGGTAGGCCAGAAGTACCCTTGCCTGACGACCCTCCCTTCCAGGGTCCGACTCCCCGAGTGACTCCCACATTCACCGGAATGGACTTCCTCCAAGATTTTGTGCACCTCTCTTTCGGCCACGCAACGGGCCAACATCCCTGAGAGGGTCTTGCGGTACAACTGTCCCTCACGTAGGAGGTAGTATGCCGCCTTGTGCTTGAGCCCTCTTCGATCCATCCCCTCCGGGTATTCTCCGGTGGACAAGAAGATGACGAAGGGATCCATCCATGAGGGATGCTGTTCCACTTCCATTAGCTCCCCCTCCTCGATGGAAGGTCGGAAGAGGTCCGTAATGGTGCCTCCCATCCGGGGGCCGTGCTTTGCTAGCTGGTCGACTGGCTCATTTTCTCCTCTCGGCACGTGCTTGATTGAGAAGGTCTGGAAGGTCCCAATGACCCCCCTTACCTTCATCAAATAGAGCTGCAGGGTGGGCTCCCTTGCCTCAAACTCCCCCTTGATCTGGGAAGCCACCACCATGGAGTCAGTGAGGACCTCCACGTCGTGCACCCCCAAGTCTCTTGCCAGGCGCAGACCTGCGATTACAGCTTCGTATTCGGCTTGGTTGTTGGTGATAGGAAAGTGCATTACTACCGTCTGCTCGATCTTTATCCCCTGGGGACTTTCTAAGATGACCCCGACCCCTAAAGAATGCTTCCCCGAGGCACCGTCCACCCTGACTTTCCAGGGGAGAGGGCGGGTGAGTCTCTCTTCTGCCACCTCGACCACATACTCCGCCAGGAAGTCAGCCATGGCTTGTGCTTTGATTGAGAGACGGGGGACGAAGGAGATGTCGAACTCGCTCAGTTCCACCGACCATTTGGCCAACCTACCCGAATGCTCCACCCCCCTGAAGATGTTGCGCAGGGGGTGGTCAGTCACTACTCGGATTGAGTGCGCCTGGAAATAAGGCCGAAGCCTCCGGGCTGAGATGATTAAGGCGAAGGCCAGTTTTTCCAGGATGGGGTAGCGGAGCTCGGCCTTCTTTAGTATCCGACTCACATAGTAGATGGGGAGTTGCCTCTTCCCCTCTTCCCGAACCAAAACCGAACTCAAGGCTTCAGCCCCGACTCCTAGATATAGGAACAAGTCCTCCCCCTCCTTGGGCCCTTGGAGCAGGGGGGCCTGAGTCAGCTGTTTCTTTAAAGCCTGGAATGCCTCCTCGCACTCCGAGGTCCATTCAAACCTTCGACCCCCTCTCAAGGTTTTAAAGAATGAGGAACACCTCTCCCCGGCCCGGGAGAGGAATCTACTCAACCCTGCCAACTTCCCTGTCAGCTGCTGTACTTCCTTGGTATTTTGCGGCGACCTTAGTTCCAGGATTGCCCTCACCTTGTCGGGGTTAGGTTCTACCCCAGAGGGGGTGAGAAGGTGCCCTAGGAACTTTCCCCGGCTTGCCCCGAAGACACACTTCAAGGGGTTCAGTCTCATCTTAAACTTGCGGAGAGTGGCGAAAGTCTCTTCCAAGTCCTGGATGTGGGAGTCGACATCCAAGCTCTTGACCATGAGATCATCCACATACACTTCGAGGTTCCTCCCCTTCTGCTCTCGGAAGACCCTATCCATCATTTTTTGGTAGGTAGCCCCTGCATTCTTTAGCCCGAAGGGCATCATCTTGTAACAATAACACCCATCTCCCGTGATGAACGAGACATCTTTGACGTCAGGGGGGTGCATCCTGATTTGGTGATAACCTGAAAAAGCATCTAAAAAACTCATTACAGGGAAACCGACGGCTGAGTCAACCAGCGCGTCGATCCGAGGCAGAGGATAACAATCTTTCGGGCATGATTTATTAAGAAGAGAAAAGTCGATACACATCCTCCACCGGCCGTCTCCTTTTTTAACCATTACAACGTTGGAGACCCAGCCGGGGTATTGGATTTCAGATATGAAGCCAGCCTCGAGGAGCTTGGCGACTTCCTCTCGGATTGGCTCGGCGAGCTTGTCCGTGATGGACCTCTTTTTCTGCTGGATGGGGGGAGCCTCCGGGTCCAGGTTGAGGCGGTGGCAGGCCACGTCGGGGTCGATCTCTGGCATCTCCGCGGCGCTCCAGGCGAAGATATCCACGTTCCTCTGGATGCACTCCAGCATCCTGCCTCGAGCTTCCGGGGTCAGACCTCCGCTGACGCGGACCTTCTCCACCCTTCCTCCATTGGTGTGGACCTCCATCTCCTCCACCTCTTCCGCCGCCTCCAGGCGGGACTGCTCCTCCCATTCCCTGGTACCTCCCCCTCCGGGGGCGAGGGCCTCTTCCTCAGCCTCTTCGACGGCCATGGACTCGGCCGACCCCCGAGTCTCTTCCACGACCTCCTTCCGAGCGCGGCACTCCACCTCCATCTCTTCGTCAGCTTCCTGCCCCTCCTCCTCCAGCCTCCGTCCCATCTCCTCGGCCCCCTCCAGCCAAGAGATGGAGTTTACCGCCGAGACGTAGCACTCCCTTGCCTCCTTGGGGTCTCCTCGGACCCGGATCTGGACCCCCTCGACGTTGAGCTTGAGGCACTGGTGGAAGGACGAGGGGACGCAGCGGAAGGCGCTGATGAGGGGTCTCCCGAAGATGGCGCTGTAACTGCTAGGGGCGTCCACGATAACAAACTTGCAGTTGCGCGACTGCCCCCCTAGAGTGACATGGAGTCCCACTCCTCCCTCGACTTCTTTCCTCTCCCCTGAAAAGCCGAACAGAGGCCCGTCCGAGGCCAACACCCTCCTGGCCTCCACCTTCATCGCATCAAACGCCTTCTTAAAGATGACGTTGACCGAACTCCCATTGTCCACGAGGATCCGGGAGACAGTGAAATCCTCGATGGCTGTCTGGATAACCAGCGCATCGCAGAAGGGGTCCTCGTGACCCGGCAAATCCTCTCTGGAGAAGGTGATCTTCTCCTCCGGGGGAGGGGATTGGGATGTGGAGCCAACGCTCCTCCGGTACATGGTGTGGAGGCTTGACTTGCGGGAAGCCTCGATCCCGGCCCCCCCGTGGATCGCTCCGATCCTTCCTCGGGTGCCCACATCAACCCGGTCTTCGCACCGATCCCCCTCCTCCCGGGGCCGGATCTCCTCTATCCGAACTTCCTGCTGCTGTTGCTGCTCTCTTCTCCCTCTCATCTCGAGGAACTCCGGACACGTGGATGTGAGGTGCCCCTCTTCCTGATGAAAGTCGCAATAGGGCAGGTCCACCCTGACCTCCCTCCTTCTCCTCGGCTGTCCTCTCCTCCTTCCCCTCATGGCAATTGCCATTGCCTCCTCCTGGTCGGGGAGAGGGGGTCTCTGACCCTGCCTACCCCCCTGAGGGTTGTACTGCCCTCGGCCACCCTGGCGGTTATCTCCTCCCTGATAACCCCTTCGTGGTGCCTGGTCTTGCCATTCGGGCCTCCACCCCAAACGGTGGGTCTGCTCCGGACGCACCCACCTGGGTTGCGGCTGCTGCTGCGGCTGCTCCCTCTGCCGAGGTTCAGCCCTCCTCTCCTCCTGAATTCGGCCACCCCTTGGCCTTTCCTCTTCCACGGCCCACTTGGCCAACCTTCGCGCGAACTCTGGATGCGCTGCCTCCATTTCGGCCTCCCTGGCCGCCCTCTCTAGAAGTGCCTCAAAAGACACTGGAGGTGACCTCTTCAGCTCCATGGCGAAGAACCCGGACTGGAGACCCAGGGTGAAGGCCACCATCATGGTGTGCCCTGGCATCTCCTGAACTTGGGACAGTTCTTCTTGGAACCTGTCCAGGTAGCTCCCCAGGGTCTCTCCTACCCTCTGCTTGATGCGGAACAAAGACTCCGCCTCCCTCTTCCTCTTCTTTGAAGTGGTGAACCTCAGCATGAAACCCCGTCGCAGATCCTCAAAGCAGTAAATGGACCCGGTCGGGAGTTGGTGGAACCACTCTCTCGCCTTTTCCCTTAGGGTGATGGCGAAGAGTCGGCACTTGAAGCCGTCTGACATCTGTCGAATGGAGACCATGTCCTCGAACCACTGGATGTGGTGGACCGGGTCTCCTCTCCCGGAGTAGTAAGTCATCTCCGGCTCGCGGAACCCCTCGGGAACGGGGGCTGAAGAAACGAACTCGCTGAAAGGGCTCCCCCCCTCAGCCGGGCGAGTCGGGAACTCCCTCCCTGCCGTCTCGCCGAAGTGGTACTCGGCGGCCGAGCCGGGGAATAGAACTCGCCCCTGGAACTCGCGCTCGCCCCTCTCGGCGGGCTCCTTCCCTGGTCGCCTGAGCGGCGCGTCGTCGCCGAGTGCGGGAACGGCGACCACCGGGACAGCCGGCGTCGCACTCTCGGCTCGCATGCCGAGAGCGGTCCTGACGAGCCCGAGGATCTCCTCCCTAAGCTCCGCCGGCATGCTCGCCGCTGGGGGTGGGGGAGGGGGTGGCGAGTTGCCCCTGCCTGATCCTTGTCCTTCTTCCCCGGTCATCGAACCTGCAGAAGATTTTCTCTGCTGACCACTGTCCACGCTCACCGCACCAAAATGTTGAAACCGGAAATCCGGTCTCTTGTGGAGTTCGACCCTTGGGGAAGGGGTGGCCGCGCACCTACTTAACTCCTGCAAGAAAACGAGATAAAGGAAAGAAAAAACAAGGACTAGACCAAGGGCCCGGCGTGGAGGTCCCACCACAAACCCGGAAGATCTCAGAGCGCTTCCCCTCCTTAGCCAAATGCCGGGCTAAGGTACCTCAGAAAGCGCTAGCAGGCCAGAGAATTTGTAAGCGTGCCCTCTGAGGTACCCCTTGGGTCCTATTTATAGGAAAAGATGGCCTGCCAATATACAACCTTCACTGTTTTCGAGGACTACAGACAAACCAAAAGGGGCCACAGTAAAAGTATGCCATGGCCAAGATGCGAGCTGGACCTGAGGGGGCACTCGCTCGGCAGGAGGCCCGACTCGCCTCGCCCTGGGCCTAGGCGGGCACGGGCTCGGCGGACTGTGCTCGGCTAGCGCTGGGCTCGGCTAGACTATTGCCGAGCTCGGACTCGGCACAACGATCGCCGAGCTCGGACTCGGCACGGAGATCGTCGAGCTTGGCTCGACTATCATCGAACCCTGTCTCCGCACCCGAGCTTGGTCTCGGCAAGCTGGGCTTCGTTCGACCATCGCCGAGCTTAGCTCGACTATTGCCGAGCTCGGACTCGGCAAGCTGGATCCAAGTTGATCTGAGCCGGCCGGTTCAACCTCTGTCGACCACTCGCAGGATACGGGGTTGTACACCCGTGACCTAGGTGTCACGCCCGTGACCTAGGGCGTGACCACCCATCGACGACCGTCGATCTCAGTTCGACGATCGTCGACCCAGAATTAACCACCCGGGCCTGTCACGCCCGTGACCCAGGTGTCACGCCCGTGACCACCCTTCGATGATCGTCGATCTCAGTTCGACGATCGTCGAACCCAGAATTAGCTATCCGGGCCTGTCACGCCCGTGACCTATGGGTCACGCCCGTGACCAAGGCCGAAACGTCAGCCAGACTGGAAATTTCGGTAACCGACATTGTAATCAATTCTGATTATGGGAAGTTACACCAGGAGTAATTACGGGCTGTTTTTCCTTCTGTAATTATATAATAAAGGAGGAAATGTTGGTCCAATAGGAATCGACCTGACAAACACCTGTTCACCTGACAAACACCTGTTCATCTTCCACCGTTTCCTATCCCTTCACTGTAACCGAAAGGTTATTAAGGGGAGCCTTCATGACCATTAAGGCTTTACCCTTTCACCTCCCCACTTGCTGACTTATAAAAGCCCACTTGGAGCAAGAGGAGAAGTTTACATGCTCAATCAAACGGATCAGATCCTTGTTCTTGCTGTAGGAGAAGTTCGGCTACGCCACCACTGCGCCATGGCACCCCGTCGTTCATCTCGCCTCCAAACCGCGAACAAGGTCCTCCTCTACTTCTTCTTTCATGGATAGATCTTAGAAATTCTTTAGGAGAGATATCGAGTCCAAAAGGATTAGATCGGATGGGAGTTTCATCGTATTTCCGTAAATTAATGGCGGCGAGTTCGCCGGAAACCGCCATCTCCGGCGGCCCAATCACCGCCGATCGATAGCCGTCGCCTCAACGGAGGTGGTGGTGGTGGTGGCTGGCCAGGGAGGTGACTGAACTGCCGGCGACGGATCACGGAAAGCTTACAGGAAAAATGGTTTTTCTGTGTCTGGTTTTCGGGTTCTGTAGGAGATGAACAGTAAAAACTGTTTATATTATATAAATTATGTAAATAATTTTATAAGGAAAATATACTTGGTTTGGCACATTTTGATGCTACAAAATGAGGCATTTAGAGGCCGAATTAGGAAAAATGACCAGTAACAAAAGTTGTAGCCCTCTGGGTCTACTTTAATTTAAAATTGATTTTGTTCAATTTGGGTGAGTGGTTTGACCACAACACTCATTTTGGTGGGATCAAGACCTAGGCTAACCAGAAATTGAAATGGTTGCCCACGATTCATAACATGTCCAAATGACTTGAAATTTGGACTGGAGATCTATAATATGTATATCGAGAGGCTGTCCAAAAATGAGAAATTTTGGAGAACTTTTGCCTAAAGTTTTTGTAAAATTTTAATAAATATTATAAAATTAATTAAGAGATGAAATTAAGTCCAAACTCCCCCAAATTTTGGGTGGTGGTCCCTGGCTTCAATGTTAAGATCTGTACAAAATTTCAACTCAATTGGTCGAGCTTTGAATAGGGAAGTATCAAGTCCTATATAGGTCTTGGTGAGGGATACTTTGGGGAAAAGTACGATTGGAAATGGAGTGGACAAATCTCCTCAAAAGAGGTTGATGTTGTGGTCACTGATTTGTTGAGTCTATGTCTACCCTCTTGGGTAACATGGCGTAGATTAGGGTGGATTTTACCCTAAGAGATTGGCTCAAATCCAGTGGGTGGGAGTTTGAGGTTTGTGAAGGACATAGGAGCAAAAGCTCTTGTATGCCCTTGAAATTTGGAGGAGAGGGGGATGATATGATGAAAACCCTCTGGTTGAAATAGTGAAGGAATTGGAGGTAATTAAGTACCTCGAAAGTTGAGATTTTGAATTAGGATATAAATGTAATTTAGTTATTTTAAGCACTAAATCTAATCCAAAAATTATGAAACTCGAGAGGAGGAAGTTTTAGGATGTTTTAGACTTATGGTAATTTTCCTGGAATTTTACGGTTAATAAATATTACACTTCATGTGTTAAATGATTATTAGCCCGATTTGTTGTTTCAATTATTTGGAAATTTTAAATTAATTATAATCAGTTAAAATTCTGGATTTAGATCTTGACTAGTAGAACATTGATCCTTGAATTTTTATAGAATTTTATGTTGAGAAATATTAGAGGATCATTCACAATGTTTTAATATGGGCTTTTGAGTATAAAAATAAATTAGGGCTTGTACAATTGCTGGAAAATTATGATAACTGGAACTTAAGGTTTTTAGGCCTTTTTATATCACTGGGAATTATTTGGGAATTTTTAGAGTTACTGTTATAGCACTTCATTCACAAAGCATGTTAGATTGTAATTTATGATTTGATTTATTATGATTTAATTACCAGCAAGAAAATTATGGGATTCTGTCAAAGTTATTTTCATGATGAAACCAGCACCCTGTATTTTATTTGAATTATTTGGAGGACAAATTAAGGTAGTTTATTCATTAAGCTTGAAATAACTGAAATAATGATTAAATAAGTTTAGGCCCTTGAAAATCATTGTAAAACTATCAAACTTTGGAAAATTGATATTTAGGCATACTATTATTTACTTTAATTTTGTGATAGCTGGAATCAACCAGAATGTTATACCTCATGTTCAAAATGACGATATTAGACCCTTATGAATGAATAAATAAGTTATCGGATTTGTTAGGAAAATTCCAATATTTTGGATTTAGGCAAATCTTGTTAGGATAGACCTTCGATAAATAAATTGTGGCATTTGGATGAAAAAGTAAATCTGGATTATCGTGTAGCCTAGGTGAGTCCCTTAGAAGGTTTGTTTAGCACTGATGGTAGTTGGAAGTTTAGGTGTTACGCGGGTATGGCGGAAGACCGTCTTTCCGTGTGGAGAGGGTGAAGAGTCAAGCTACCCTAGGCTTAGTTTAATGTAACTCTTAAGGGAAAAAGGTAAGGGAGATCAACCAATAACAATAAGTGCCTTGCGAAAGGGAACTTCGGGCCGTAATGCCGCCGTCTTGGTTCCTAGTGCCCCTTGAGAGCCCTTCACGGGGAATACCGGGGGCAGTCCTGGGCTAACGTAAACTATAATAACAAACTAGCAAGAGTAACTTAGTAACTAGGGCTGCACCTTTCACAAACACTGTTGGCACAGGAAGATTGATGGGAGCTTCGGCTCGGTTGGTTGGAGACGGATGTTTTGGTCCGGAGAGCTTCGGCTCGGTTGGTTTGGAGACGGACATTTTGGTCCGGGGAGCTTCGGCTCGATTGGTTTGGAGACGGACGTTTTGGTCCGGGGCTTCGGCTCGGTTTTTGTGTGTTTACGAATAAACTTGCATGTGCATAAAATAGGGGAAAGTTAAGGTGGTGGGTTTTCGATATCGGGGAGTTCGATTGCACCGACACCGATATCGTTGACTCGGCGAGGTGATTAGCACTTCGCCAACAGAAGTTCGGTGTGCCAGCCGGCAAGAGTACGCAGGTGTCCGCTTAGTGCACCAAGCGTTGAGGCGTACGATAGGTCAGACTAGTGGTGCTTTTACTGGTTTTGAGGTGGGCGAGGCCCAACCCACCGCTTCCGTCCGCCACTACGGAGGTATCCTGGGAGGTAACGGCTCCGAAAGGGGGAACTAAAGGTCTGTGTGCACAGAGTCGGGTGTGTGAGTTGCACTTGCATGTTTCATCATACCCACACGCATGTCATAGCATAATCGATTCATTAAACCCTGACACCTAAAGTATAAGTGGTATGGGACGCTTATACATTAGGACCTGCAAAACGACCCCTTGGTCTATAAGCTTGTGTGGGCAAGTTTATAAATCAAAGGTTAATTTTGATATATATAATAACAACCATTGCTGTTTGATAACCGACACCCCAACGTATAAGTGGTATGGGACACTTATACGATGGGAGCTTTGCAGAAGATCCCTTTTGCTTATGTGTTCTCGCATAAGTGAAGGTTTAAATTCATATATTTGCTTTTCTTACTGCTAGACCTATTATAACATTCATATTAACTGCTCACCAAATACAACTTGCTAGATTAAGTCCACTGTCACCTGTTTACTTTTAATCTCCACCATCATGTCCTTCCCTTTCTTCCTCTCCGCTCAGTACCTAGGAGCCATGGGGGAAGGGGTAGGGGATGATAGGGCTTAGTCTTTATGACTAACGGTTTTCGAACCGCATCATTTAGGGGATCGTGGAGCCCAGCATGGAGGAGCAGCCCCAGAGATCAGTGCGCCTGGAGATGGGGTAGTCTAGCTCCGGAGTTCATACAGCCGGGACCGTGAGTCTCGACCTTGAGTAGTTTCTGTTTTTGCTTCCGCTTGAGAGATTGTAGTGAGGAAATGATGTATCGGGCATAAGCCCGCATTTATAGTACTCTGATTATTGTTATTCTGTGGACACTCCCTTCGTGGAGATTTTATTTTATATACATGTGATTTGTTATTGTGGACTGCATTGCTCTTACTTCAATTATTGTGCTACCTTTCTGTGATCGAATTGGCCAGCAGAATCGGCGCCTTGTGGTGATGACCCTTCAGGACGTGAAGGTGTCACCGCAAAGCGGCGACTCTGGGCCTAAGACCCCGGGTTTTAAAAAGAAAAAAAAGGGGGTCTTGCAAGTGGTATCAGAGCAAACATCGATTAGAAGAAAGTAGCAGTCCACAAACCCTGGGTCACCCCCGCGCGAGTTTAGTTTGGGGACAAACTAAGCAGCGGAATCAGTGGTGTGCCCATATGGTGATCACATATAAATTGTCCACTTCTCCAACAAATGGAATTCTCCTTTGTAGCTTGAGGCAAACCCTGCCCCCAGCAGGGAGCACCTCCGGCTGTAAAGACCTCATCTTATAATTCTTTAGTCAATAAGTTAGACTCAACCCATTAGCGCACATGACTAACCATGACGACTTGTAACATGCCCTAGTTCGAAATATACCCTAAGTATGATCTTGTTTAAGGTAAGGAGATACCCAAACAGAATAAAGGGAGGATTTTATCACGAGGATGACAACCTAATAGATAAACTCGGGTGACCCTACGGTCCCTATCAGAATTACTCAAATCAGTAGACTGCTTTAAGGAGAATTGAGATCAATAATACTTTAGCAGAATGGTAGAAGACAAGTAGTCTTAACCCTCGTACCGGTAATAAGATTACTCGGAGACAACCACCAAGACAAACACCGAGGGTCGAATAGGAATTTAAGTTCGGAAGATACCCATTTGGGATTAGGAACATTTTGACTGGGATAAGGTTGTCATAAATGTGACTCAGAGAGTTTTATGTATGAAGTATATCAACAAGTTTCAGGTTGGAACCCTAAGTCGAAGATTGATGCCCTAGGGATTGTGCACCCAACTGGGACGGAGATAACATGGTAATATCAAAGACGCTTAGCCCAAGGTAGGTAGGGGCTTATCTTTTGTTTAATGGGGGCTAAACTTTTGTTTATTGGGCAAATTAGTATTGGCTTGGGTTCCCTCAGACCAAGTTTAGAGAATGTGGCACTTCCGAAGCCGGGCCCCAGGTCATGTCTTTAGAGATATTGCGGAGCTTTGAAGATATGCACATCACATTGGTATCGTCCGAAGACACTGAGCTGTACGAGGAGTACCTGGACGCTACGAGCACCACCTATGATATTCATGACAGGGTCAGAGATTGGCAGAGGCGGGATGCCAAGCTAGAGCTGATTTTTCCGGGCCTTGGAGGCAGGCTCAGCTGGGGACTACTCGATGCGAGATGGACTGATACGTTTCAGAGGCAGAGTATATATACCCGCAGGAGGCCAGATCCGAGAGGATATTATGACGGATGCGCATTGCAGCCGGTACTCTGTGCACCCGGGGATCACAAAGATGACCGCTGATCTAAAGAAGATGATGTTTTGGCCAGGCATGAAGAAGGACATTACGTACTTCGTGACCCATTGCGAGACGTGTCAGTTGGTGAAGGCGGAGTGCAGGAACCCCGCAGGATTGTTGCAGCCACTCCCGGTGCCGGAGTGGAAGTTCGACGATATAGCTATGGATTTTATACATGGTCTTCCCCGGTCTCGGACGGGGAACGACTCGATCTGGGTGATTGTCGATCGGTTGACGAAGGTGACCCGCTTTGTACCGATCAGGAAGGATGACTCGGTGGGAGTGCTGGTACGGAAGTTCGTGGAGCAGTATATCCGATATCATGGCGTGCCCCGGACGATAGTGTCAGACCGCGATGGACGGTTTACATCCAGGGAGTGGCGGTCAGTGCAGGCATATTTGGGCACCCGGTTGACTTTTAGCACGGCCTTCCACCCTCAGACGGACGGGCATACAGAGCGCACCAACCAGACCTTGGAGGATTTACTACGACTGTGTATACTGGACCGAGGGGAGCCGTGGGAGAAGATGTTACCGTTGGTCGAGTTCTCCTATAACAACAGCTACCAGTCCAGCATCAGGATGGCGCCTTATGAAGCCTTGTATGGAAGAAAATGTAGGACCCCGCTTTCTTGGGTTCAAGACGAGGATCCGAAGGTGTTGGGATCGGATTTTGTTGAAGACACCGAGGCTCAGGTGAGACTGATCAGAGATAGGATGTTGGAGGCGCAGAGCAGACAGGCTAAATACTATGACGCCCGGCATCGTCAGGTGGAGTTTCGGGTAGGAGATCGAGTGTTCTTGAAGATCCGGCCCATGCACGGAGTCTCACGGGTGCGCGGTCGGAGGAAGAAGCTCAGCCCTAGGTATATGGGCCCTTACCGGATCCTGGAGCGGATCGGACCCCTAGCCTACAGGCTAGAGTTGCCGCCAGAGCTGGCAGCTCTACACGACGTCTTCCACATTTCTTCGCTGAGAAGGGCTCTACTACGCCCGAAGCAGCGGATTTTGACCACCGAAGGGCCGGTAGCTTTAGACCGATCTATTCACTTGGAGCCGGTTCGGATCGACGACAAAGGAGTATGGATCTTGCGCCGCAAAAAGATCCCCTTAGTCAAGGTTTTGTGGAGAAACCACGGTCAGGAGGAGCACACCTGGGAACCGCAGGATCTGATGAGGCAAAGATACCCGGAGTTGTTCAGTCAGGTACATCTCACCACCTCTCGGTATACTATAGATTGCCTTCTTGTTTTGGACAGTTAAGACTAGATAAGGAAAATTCAGGACCTAGGTATACGCACTCAATCAGAAAGGTAGGGACTAATCTTTTGTTTATTGGGGAGATTGTCTTTGTTTATCAAACGAATAGTCGCCTGAACCCAATAGAAAGATCGTATGGGATGTTACAAGTTTAATTTATTCCGATAGAAATCCCCGTAGGCTCAACCTCAATTTCGGGGACGAAATTTTTGTTTTGTTTATTGGGATTTGTAACATCCCATTTCCGGCTAGACCCCTAGGAGTCGGTTGGTCGTGACAGAACCCTAGGAAGCCCAAAAATTGAAATAAATCGACCGAGATTTCGTGTCATGGGTTGGTCACGCCCGTGACCGACCCGTCACGCCCGTGACTTTGGGCGTGACTACTTCGACGATCGTCGATCTCCGTGAGACGATCGTCAAACTTGCTGCCCGGGCATGTCACGCCCGTGACCAAGGTGTCACGCCCGTGACCTAGGGCGTAACTCCTTCGACGATCGTCGATCTCCGTAAGGAGATCGTCGAAATTGAAACTCGGACCTGTCACGCCCGTGACCAAGGTGTCACGCCCGTGACCTAGGGCGTGACTCCTTCGACGATCGTCGATCTCCGTGAGACGATCGTCGCACTTGCAGCCCGGGCATGTCACGCCCGTGACCTAGGTGTCACGCCCGTGACCTAGGGCGTGACTCCTTCGACGATCGTCGATCTCCGTAAGGAGATCGTCAAAATTGAAACTCGGACCTGTCACGCCCGTGACCTAGGTGTCACGCCCGTGACCTAGGGCGTAACCACCCATCGACGACCGTCGATCTCAGTTCGACGATCGTCGACCCAGAATTAACCACCCGGACCTGTCACGCCCGTGACCCAGGTGTCACGCCCGTGACCACCCTTCGACGATCGTCGATCTCAATTCGACGATCGTCGAACCCAGAATTAGCTATCCGGGCCTGTCACGCCCGTGACCTATGGGTCACGCCCGTGACCAAGGCCGAAACGTCAGCCAGACTGGAAATTTCGGTAACCGACATTGTAATCAATTCTGATTATGGGAAGTTACACCAGGAGTAATTACGGGCTGTTTTTCCTTCTGTAATTATATAATAAAGGAGGAAATGTTGGTCCAATAGGAATCGACCTGACAAACACCTGTTCACCTGACAAACACCTGTTCATCTTCCACCGTTTCCTATCCCTTCACTGTAACCGAAAGGTTATTAAGGGGAGCCTTCATGACCATTAAGGCTTTACCCTTTCACCTCCCCACTTGCTGACTTATAAAAGCCCACTTGGAGCAAGAGGAGAAGTTTACACGCTCAATCAAACGGATCAGATCCTTGTTCTTGTTGTAGGAGAAGTTCGGCTACGCCACCACTGCGCCATGGCACCCCGTCGTTCATCTCGCCTCCAAACCGCGAACAAGGTCCTCCTCTACTTCTTCTTTCATGGATAGATCTTAGAAATTCTTTAGGAGAGATATCGAGTCCAAAAGGATTAGATCGGATGGGAGTTTCATCGTATTTCCGTAAATTAATGGCGGCGAGTTCGCCGGAAACCGCCATCTCCGGCGGCCTAATCACCGCCGATCGATAGTCGTCGCCTCAACGGAGGTGGTGGTGGTGGTGGCTGGCCAGGGAGGTGACTGAACTGCCGGCGACGGATCACGGAAAGCTCACAGGAAAAATGGTTTTTCTGTGTCTGGTTTTCGGGTTCTGTAGGAGATGAACAGTAAAAACTGTTTATATTATATAAATTATGTAAATAATTTTATAAGGAAAATATACTTGGTTGGGCACATTTTGATGCTGCAAAACGAGGCATTTAGAGGCCGAATTAGGAAAAATGACCAGTTACAAAAGTTGTAGCCCTCTGGGTCTACTTTAATTTAAAATTGATTTTGTTCAATTTGGGTGATTGGTTTGACCACAACACTCATTTTGATGGGATCAAGACCTAGGCTAACCAGAAATTGAAATGGTTGCCCACGGTTCATAACATGTCCAAATGACTTGAAATTTGGACTGGAGATCTATAATATGTATATCGAGAGGCTGTCCAAAAATGAGAATTTTTGGAGAACTTTTGCCTAAAGTTTTTGTAAAATTTTAATAAACATTATAAAATTAATTAAGAGATGAAATTAAGTCCAAACTCCCCCAAATTTTGGGTGGTGGTCCCTGGCATCAATGTTAAGATCTGTACAAAATTTCAACTCAATTGGTCGAGCTTTGAATAGGGAAGTATCAAGTCCTATATAGGTCTTGGTGAGGGATACTTTGGGGAAAAGTACGATTGGAAATGGAGTGGACAAATCTCCTCAAAAGAGGCTGATGTTGTGGCCACTGATTTGTTGAGTCTATGTCTACCCTCTTGGGTAACATGGTGTAGATTAGGGTGGATTTTACCCTAAGAGATTGGCTCAAATCTAGTGGGTGGGAGTTTGAGGTTTGTGAAGGACATAAGAGCAAAAGCTCTTGTATGCCCTTGAAATTTGGAGGAGAGGGGGATGATATGATGAAAACCCTCTGGTTGAAATAGTGAAGGAATTAGAGGTAATTAGGTACCTCGAAAGTTGAGATTTTGAATTAGGGTAGAAATATAATTTAGTTATTTTAAGCACTAAATCTAATCCAAAAATTATTAAACTCGGGAGGAGGAAGTTTTAGGATGTTTTAGACTTATGGTAATTTTCCTGGAATTTTACGGTTAATAAATATTACACTTCATGTGTTAAATGATTATTAGCCTGATTTGTTGTTTCAATTATTTGGAAGTTTTAAATTAATTATAATCAGTTAAAATTCTGGATTTAGATCTTGACTAGTAGAACATTGATCCCTGAATTTTTATAGAATTTTATGTTGAGAAATATTAGAGGATCATTCACAATGTTTTAATATGGGCTTTTGAGTATAAAAATAAATTAGGGCTTGTACAATTGCTGGAAAATTATGATAACTGGAACTTAAGGTTTTTAGGCCTTTTTATATCTCTGGGAATTATTTGAGAATTTTTAGAGTTACTGTTATAGCACTTCATTCACAAAGCATGTTAGATTGTAATTTAGTATTTGATTTATTATGATTTAATTACCAGCAAGAAAATTATGGGATTCTGTCAAAGTTATTTTCATGATGAAACCAGCACCCTGTATTTTATTTGAATTATTTGGAGGACAAATTAAGGTAGTTTATTCATTAAGCTTGAAATAACTGAAATAATGATTAAATAAGTTTAGGCCCTTGAAAATCATTGTAAAACTATCAAACTTTGGAAAATTGATATTTAGGCCTACTATTATTTACTTTAATTTTGTGATAGCTGGAATCAACCAGAATGTTATACCTCATGTTCAAAATGACGATATTAGACCCTTATGAATGAATAAATAAGTTATCGGATTTGTTAGGAAAATTCCAATATTTTGGATTTAGGCAAATCTTGTTAGGATAGACCTCTGATAAATAAATTGTGGCATTTGGATGAAAAAGTAAATCTGGATTATCGTGTAGCCTAGGTGAGTCCCTTAGAAGGTTTGTTTAGCACTGATGGTAGTTGGAAGTTTAGGTGTTACGCGGGTATGGCGGAAGTCCGTCTTTTCGTGTGGAGAGGGTGAAGAGTCAAGCTACCCTAGGCTTAGTTTAATGTAACTCTTAAGGGAAAAAGGTAAGGGAGATCAACCAATAACAATAAGTGCCTTGCGAAAGGGAACTTCGGGCCGTAATGCCGCCGTCTTGGTTCCTAGTGCCCCTTGAGAGCCCTTCACGGGGAATACCGGGGGCAGTCCTGGGCTAACGTAAACTGTAATAACAAACTGGCAAGAGTAACTTAGTAACTAGGGCTGCACCTTTCACAAACACTGTTGGCACAGGAAGATCGATGGGAGCTTCGGCTCGGTTGGTTAGAGACGGACGTTTTGGTCCGGGGAGCTTCGGCTCGGTTGGTTTGGAGACGGACGTTTTGGTCCGGGGAGCTTCGGCTCGGTTGGTTTGGAGACGGACGTTTTGGTCCGGGGCTTCGGCTCGGTTTTTGTGTGTTTACGAATAAACTTGCATGTGCATAAAATAGGGGAAAGTTAAGGTGGTGGGTTTTCGATATCGGGGAGTTCGATTGCACCGACACCGATATCGTTGACTCGGCGAGGTGATTAGCACTTCGCCAACAGAAGTCCGGTGCGCCAGCCGGCAAGAGTACGCAGGCGTCCGCTTAGTGCACCAAGCGTTGAGGCGTACGATAGGTCAGACCAGTGGTGCTTTTACTGGTTTTGAGGTGGGCGAGGCCCAACCCACCGCTTCCGTCCGCCACTACGGAGGTATCCTGGGAGGTAACGGCTCCGAAAGGGGGAACTAAAGGTCTGTGTGCACAGAGTCGGGTGTGTGAGTTGCATTTGCATGTTTCATTATACCCACACGCATGTCATAGCATAATCGATTCATTAAATCCTAACACCTAAAGTATAAGTGGTATGAGACGCTTATACATTAGGACCTGCAAAACGACCCCTTGGTCTATAAGCTTGTGTGGGCAAGTTTGTAAATCAAAGGTTAATTTTGATATATATAATAACAACCATTGCTGTTTGATAACCGATACCCCAACGTATAAGTGGTATGGGACACTTATATGATGAGAGTCTTGCAGAAGATCCCTTTTGCTTATGTGTTCTCGCATAAGTGAAGGTTTAAATTCATATATTTGCTTTTCTTACTGCTAGACCTATTATAACATTCATATTAACTGCTCACCAAATACAACTTGCTAAATTAAGTCCACTGTCACCTGTTTACTTTTAATCTCCACCATCATGTCCTTCCCTTTCTTCCTCTCCGCTCGGTACCTAGGATTCATGGGGGAAGGGGTAGGGGATGATAGGGCTTAGTGTTTACGACTAACGGTTTTCGAACCGCATCATTTAGGGGATCGTAGAGCCCAGCATGGAGGAGCAGCCCCAGAGATCGGTGTGCCTGGAGATGGGGCAGTCTAGCTCCGGAGTTCATACAGCCGGGACCGTGAGTCTCGACCTTGAGTAGTTTCTGTTTTTGCTTCCGCTTGAGAGATTGTAGTGAGGAAATGATGTATCGGGCATAAGCCCGCATTTATAGTACTCTGATTATTGTTATTCTGTGGACACTCCCTTCGTGGAGATTTTATTTTATATACATGTGATTTGTTATTGTGGACTGCATTGCCCTTACTTCAATTATTGTGCTACCTTTCTGTGATCGAATTGGCCGGCAGAATCGGCGCCTTGTGGTGATGACCCTTCAGGACGTGAAGGTGTCACCGCAAAGCGGCGACTCTGGGCCTAAGACTCCGGGTTTTAAAAAGAAAAAAAAGGGGGTCTTACACCGGCGTCGTATGCTTGTGCTCCACCACTTCGTGCGCGACAGGTGATGATGAAGATGCCATCGTTGATGTCGAATTGGCGACGTAAAAAAAATTAGGGTGGAAGGGGTGGGACTTGGAGTTGGGAGTGGGGGGTGGGGGAGTGGGGGTGGGGGTGGGTTTTATAGGATTTTAAAAAAAAATTAAAAAATTTTATTTTATTAATTTAATAAATTATATAATATATAATATTATATTATATAATATAATATATATATTATATAATATATAATATATATATAATATATTATATATTAGTAGCATGCTGCCAGCCCTATTATAGGGCTGGCAGCATGCTCAGCCAACGACTCTAAGAGCCGTTGGAGGAACCAACGGCTCTTAGAGCCGTTGGTTTACTTAATGAAATAAGGGGCCGGGCTTTACCCGGCCCGGCCCCGGGCTTAGCCCGGGCCCAGAAACCGGGCTTTGCTCGGCCCGAATCCGGGCTGAGCCCGAGCCTAGAAACCGGGCTTTGCCCGGCCCGGCCCGGCCCGGGTATCGGGCCGGGAAAATGCCAGGATATGGGGCCTTGTTAGGCCCCATGGCCCGGGGCAGGCCTAGCCCGGGCCCGAACCTAGCCGGGCTTTTACCGGGTCGGGCCCGGGCCCGATTTTTATGGGCACGCCTAGGTGCAATAAGTGACTAATTATATTTGTCATTAATTAAATTACTAGTGATCAAAGATTGATTACTAAAAATGATTTAGTCACCAAAATTTAATTTGATCACAATAAATACAGCTTTAGTGATGAAACATATATGATCATAAATATTCGGTCATTAAAAATTATTTTTCTTGTACTAAAGCATCACCGCCTTTGCGCAGGGAGACGTCATGGATTTGTTTGCCTCCGGCGCACTAATGAATAGCTCGACAATAAGTGGATTAATGACCGAAGGATAGAGTTTTAGGCTCCGTTTGGGGGGACTTATTTTCACCGGTCAGCGGTTACGACCGCATGAACCGAACCTTAATTAAGGTTCGGTTCATGCGGTCGTAACCGCTTGACCGGTGAAAATAAGTCCCCCCCCCCCAAACGGAGCCTTAATATTAGTGAATACGAATAGTAAAACAATATAATATATTAAAATTTTATGTAAGCATATTTATAATTAGTAAAAACTTACAAATTTCAAGTATTTATATTAGAGACGAAGTGCTGCATAAACACTGGCCACCATGGATACTGGTTTGTTGAAGAACACATGTTTAACCTGAATCCACGACTAGTTCACATCTTTCTTCAAACCAGGTGGCTTATCTTTCTAGCCGTCTTTTCCAGCAAGCCGGCTTGTCCATCGTCAAACCGCGCGGCTTCCTTAGTCAGGCCGCCCTCAGGGAAGGTCCAGATCGGCACCAAGTCCCAGAGGCCAAGTCACTCAGCTCGCTAGGGGAAACCCTCCAGGCCGTGCGGCCCCTCTTGTTCAAGTCTTATTTTTTGCTTCCCCTCACCTCTGCCCGGCTCTCCTGTACCCTGGGCAACCGGTAATTTTAGCCTTGCCCGTTTGGGCAGGCCCCCGAGCCTACAAATAGGAGGGGTGGCACTCCCCAAAGCACGCTGACTCGAATCCAGGAGCTCGCTTGTTAAGAGCTGCGGTCTCGAGTTTAGTGTCTTGCGGCCTGCTGTCCGACAAGCTTATTTTCTTCCCGCTCTTTTTTCCTTTTGACTGTAACCGCTTCATTATAAATCAAGGGAAAGCCCGCCGCAAGAGAGGCTTTAGCCGCGGCAGGCGAAGTTTTGTGTAGTTGCTTCCTGCGACTTGCTATGCCTTCTTCTCTAACCGCTAGTAATCGGCTACTCGATAGTTTCCCCCTATACTCCTTTCTATTCCCAAAACCCGGAGACGTATTTCTTGCATCAACAACACATTCTATAGTGGTTTCCCTCTTTTCGGGTCTTTCTCGGTCCCAATTACTCCTCAGAAGAGTGGAGAAGAGTCATTTGACATTTGTCAACAATAACTTACATTTATCTTATATCTTCGACCTAATAGTACTCAGAGAACACAACTCTATTTTATGGCTGAGACATGCCATATTTTCTTTGTAGGAAAATCTTAGATTAGTATCAATTATGTTGGAGCATCCTGGAATAGTGGTCTTGTTGGACTTGATGATGGCTTTGTCATTTTATATTTCAAAGCATCTAGTAATAGTGGAATCCTGAAATAGTTGGAATAGTGTTCTTGTTGATGATGGCTCTGTCATTGTCTTGTAGAGAGCATATGTTAATAGTGACTCTACAACGAGGGCATATGATGGGAAATCTGGAGAGGACTTCATTAAAGGTGGTCTCATCATCAGTTACTGCTACTCACTAGTGTCTTTCTTTTGTTGGAAGTAACTGATGGTGTTTTTGTTGATCAGGCCAAATTTTTTTCTACAGTACTCATGTTCATAGATAAAATCAAGAGATTTCGTGGAGAAATAATCAATCCATTCTACAGAATTGTCTCATTTTAAAGGAGTTGTCTCCACTTCAATCTGTTGGACCTTACTTTTTTTCTTGAGTAATTCTTTGTTTGACCGCCTTTCAGCAAGTAATTTCATTGTTTTAATGAAATTGCGCTTTCCACCATGATCAAATTCATATAATAAATTATTAAGCAACTCATAATCATAATATTTCAATTTTTGATGTAAATGAAGGGGGGGGGGGGTGAAAATGATCCGTATCATTTTGAAAATGATTAAAATTAAGGATTTTGGGTTGTATTATTTTTCTAATATCAACTTCATATAATGTTATAGAATCTTTAGGTGTGATAGAGCTAAAAGTTGTCGTATCATTTAAGGTTATACAATGTTTTCATTAGATTTCAAGAACCTTTGAGCCAGTTATCATAGAAACGTTTTTTAAGTTTAATGATAATGTAATGGATTTTGCTATATTTTGATCATGAAGGCTTACACAGTAGTCTGTGTGTATATTGACTCCAAAAATCCTATTCCTGAGATTCAATTTTGCTCCTTCTAAAAGGCTATTTAGGGGGTTGATAATACATTCATCTTTACAGACAACTAAAATAGGGCTATTTATTCCGGATCGAAACAATCCAGTTATTTTTAGATGAATTCGTCATATATGTAGGTAGTTTTTATCATAGTTTCGTTTTTTTAATTTATTTAGTTTATTTGTATCTAGAAGTTGAATCAGATTGAAAATTTCTTCTGTTTTAAGTTCTATATTGCCTTGCATAAGCTCAAATATATAAACATTTTTATTCAAAAATCTTGATTTTCAATTATTTACTTTATAGATTTCATTTTTATATGTTTTTGGTATGTCGGCTTTTAGGCGCTCAACATCTTCATCGGTTATAATATATCATTCTCCAATACTATATGCGAGGGTATTATTGGTTGTTTCCTCATAAGTTATTATTAAAATATTAAATGATGGTGATTCAAAGTAATCAGAATTATGCCTGCTCTTTTTTGGAGAGTGTTCATCTGTTTCACTTAGATTGTTTTTCTTTATCATAGGTATATCTTCATATTTAAGGATTATTAATAATGCAACACGATCACCTATGGAAATATTTTGGATATCAAAGGGGCGAATTATAGTGCTTGTAATCACTAGTTGTTGTTTTGCAATAGTGGGTCGGCGTATAAAATTGAAACTAATCTATTAATCATATTTTCTTTTGTCGTAACAAATCTAATATTTTGAAGTACTTCAGGATGCATGCTATCAAAAATTTTTAGCCAGGCAAGAACAAATCCTTCACAAAGGCTAGTGACATATAATAGAAAATCTTCTTGACTTAGCTGTTTAGACAGAATTTATATGGTATCATTTATGTGTTGGGTCCATTCAGTCATGTATTTTTTAATTTTCAATGTGAGATATTATAAATATTAAATAAACTTTCAAGGTTGTTATGTGAATTAGGTATGGGTGCCTTATTACGATATTATTGATGATTATGATAATTCATTCATTTGTGTCGTTTACTATATCTAAAAAACTCCGGATCAAAAGTTTCATCTTTAACCTCAGTTTATTCATGTTTTCTAGAAGTGTTACCGTTTTCTGCAATAACTTCACTGCTTTTGACATATATTTTATAATTATCGTGCGTTGTAATCTTTTGTGTGTCATAATCAAAAGAGAGTTTTGAATTGTTTTTAAAGTCATGATATTTGTAAAAATCTATGGCATGTTGATGTTTGTGATAATATTTATAAAGTTGCGTACAACTTATTTCGCTGTTAAGTTCTTTTTGTTTTAGTTCAAGAAATGCATCATAATATATATGATCTACTTCAGTGATATTAATTTTTTTTTTCTCTTCGGAACTAAATTTTACCATATTGATGTTATTTTACCAATGAAGTTTGCATTTTTCAATTGGTTTAGGTTCAAATATTAACTGTTTTCCTTTCATATTGATGGTTAACTTGTGTAAATCTGTATTGATTGTTTGTTGTCTATCAATTATAAAATTGAAAATATTATTTCGAGTATTAGAATTTTCATTTGTTTCATTTGTGAGAAGATGAATATTATGATCATATTGTGAGCAAGTTAAATTATACGGACAACAATATTCGTCTTCTACCGAAATAATTGGTGAAATATCGATATTTTGCATTTTTGGGGAAATAGAACCGTCTGTGCAGGGAAAATAATTACTTTGCGTAATAAAAGTAATTTATGTTTTAAAAATAATTTTCCATTTAAAAATTTGCGACTGTAATGGGTGGATTACAACGTTTACCATCTAATTTCCTGTTTTGACCTTGTTCTCTACGACTGGACGCCGGACCCCAATCCTTGGATTTCTGATTGGGTAAAGCGGCAAACTCATATCAAAGGCTTATCCGACCGCTTCATAGAGAGAGAGCACAGTTTTAATTCATTTTCTACCTTAAAGCGTAGCGGAAAATAAATGAAAACACCGCAAATTTTGTGCAAGAAAAAAGATTTAAAACAAGCCCTTCTACATGACAAAAAAATTAAATCATGTCGCAAAGAGCGAATCCCCTCTACGCGCGCTCCCGACAACTCTGCCGCTGTCTCTGACCACCTCTGCCGCCATCGGCTGCCTCTGTCCCCCATCGCCGTCTCAGTGGCGGAACTAGGATTTTGAAGTCGCACGGGTACAATCTAAGTACTGTCAATTCGGGGGGGTCGGGGGGCAGCGGCCCCGAAATTTTTTTTTAATCAAAAATTGAACACAAAATTGACAGAGAAATCTGGACTGAAATCTTGACTGAATTCTGGACAGAAGAAGAAGAAGAGAAGAAGAAGAGAAGAAGAAGAAGAAGTACCGCCACGGGAGGCGGCTACGGGATCGGGAGCCGGGAGCCGGCGACGGGATCGGGATCGGGAGTAGGAGGAGAAGGGAGGATAAACCTAATTTAGCGATAAAACCGGTCAGGCACGTGCCCTACCGTGCCCAGGGCTAGTTCCGCCTATGGCCGTCTGCTGCCTTTGTCCCCTGCCTCTGCCGGCTGCCGCTGTCCCCCACTACCGTCGGGCACCTTGCCCGGGCTGCCCAAATTGCCCAGGGGATATTTCTGTCATTTCACTAAATTGGTGATCCAGGTGACCAAAATAGAGCGACGTCATTCTCCAGCATAATTTACTGTTCAGCACAATTACCAGCATGACCCTCCAAAAAACTATAAATAGTCTCATAGGCCTTCATTTGAAGACAAACAACTCCAGAGAAAAGAGAGAGCTTTGAGGTTTTCCAGCGAGATTATGGACTTAGGCCGATTCTCCGCTCAATAAATCTCTTTTTTCTTCTCCTTGCGCTAAGACTTCAACATGCTCCAAGTCACGTCAATCGTCTCCGCGAGAGCGCTCCCATCAAGGCTCTATATCAATGAGAGTGCTCTCTCCAGAAGCTCTGTGGACTTGAGAGAATTTTCTAGTCGGAATGCTCCCACTAAGGTTCCGCGAGCTCACCAACATTCCAAGGCCGGAGCGCCTCCATCGAGGCTCCGAGAACTTAATCGTTTTCCCTCATTTTCTGTACTCTGCTCCTGTAACGGAGTAGCGGTCTGCCGCCCTCCGATATCAAATCGAACTTTGTAAAAATCCGAGAAGCTAGTGGATTTTGGCTTGACACAGCTCCAGCCACGTGGTTTTTCACCCTTACTGGGTTTTTCACGTAAAAAACGTCTCTTGTCATTTATTTTGGTTTACTTTGACTGTTAGCGCCCCCAGTCCGATTCCAAGCTAAGGCGGTCCTATTTCTCCGGACCAGGCGACCCACAACAAACATAATGAAAAGATTCAATATCACATGTCGTGCTTCTAAATTCTATAATAAGATCAAAATTATCAGTTTTGGTTAAGTAAGTCCTTAAAATACGATAAATTATTGGGTATGGGTCCCGGACACCAGTTGGCATCCTTGACCAATAGAAATGTACAACGCTGGCCCTAGTCCTCATAATGCTCCACGTTGGGTACCACGTGAATGCCTACATCCTTGCGCTCGCATTGGTTTTGGATGAGGAAAAAGTTTATATACATGGAGCATAGTTGGAGGAAAGTGAGGGATTTAATAATTTTTTTGAAAAATTAATTTATTTGTTGTATTTTTATTTTTTTAAAAATAATTAACAGAATATTAATCTATGTATTTTTACGATTAGCTTAACTGCTCATATGTATCTATTTTGGGATTAAAATGTGTAAAAATACAATCGTAATGAAGGCGTCTATTTTTTAAAACTATTTTACAACTGTATTTTTTTGGCAAAATAGGTCTAAAATACAGTTCATTACAGCTGTAAATTATGTTACAACGAGGGGCAGACCCACCTTGCGGCGAGTGTGGGTGGGCTCCCACACTCAATTTTTTAAAAATTATATTATTAATCATTGTTTAAACAGTAACTAATACATCATTCCTTTAAAAAATAATAGTATTAGTCAAAGTTTATACCGTAGCTAATACCATATTCCTTAAAAAACACGTTTTAAATCGTTGATGACATATTCTCATCATTCTCAAAGCCCCACAAGTGAGAATGAACATCGACGACTCGGATTACTTCTTCTTCCTCAACTGCGGCAACTTCTTTGCGATTTACGATTGCGATCCTGGGCTTTTTCTTTTTCCCCCATCTGACTAAAGCTGAGGTAACAATCACAGTCTATCTCCTATCGGTCTCCCTCTTGTTTGTATTTCTTGTGATTTTTCCATACCTGATATTTTCTCCTTCGAGTCTTGCTTCCTCCATCAAATACAATGTTTTTCATACCTGATTTTCATCAGTTATTGATTTGCTTGAGGTCATTGAAGTGAAAGGCACACTTTCAGAGCAAAAAACTAAAGTAAGTGATTTATTAAATGTTATACAATATATTGAGTTTGTATTCTTGACCCTCTTAATGCAGAATGTTATGTGGTTTATCAATCAGTTATCACAAGCATTGCAAAGGAATGATCAAGAACTTATTAATAATATGTCTCTTATCAAAATTTTCAAGAAAGATTACAAAAAATGTGGAACAATGGATGAGATTATCTATTTAACGAGGTAGTTTTCTTTTGTAACAAATATGAATTTGTCATTCTGAATATGTAAGACAAATTCGTTGTTTGAGGAGATCAAAACGTAAAACTGTAGAAACTACAAACATTCATTTTTATCATGTCGATATATTTTAAACAGTGATAGATCTATAACTTGTTGAGCTGAATAATCGATTTGATGAGCTAAGCACAAATTTACTTTTATGTATGACAAGTTTAGATTTCTTGTATTTGATAAGTACAAATAAATTTCTTGTATTTGATGAGTTGAGCTGAATAATAGATTTCTTGTATTTGATAAGTACAAATTTATTTGATTTGCTGGACATTATCTCTTGGACTTCTCTCCAATTGCATTAATGAAGCTTGATAATCAACTGAAATGTTATATTTTGGGCGTTTGCTTAAATGATGACTTCTCAAAGGTATTTGGGCTTTGAGGATTAGCTCAAAGACTAGTTGAATTGAAGAAGAATGATCTTTATCCATTTGTATATATTTGTGAAGCCAGCACTACTATTATCTTTCCCAACTATAACTATAGAAAGAGTTTTTTCAGCAATAAAAATTATCAAGTCATCATTACGTAATGAGATGAGGGATGCATGGATAAATGATTGTTTAGTGGCATATTGAAAAAGACATTTTCCACCATCAACAATGTAGACATTATGAAATGCTTTCAAAACATGAAAGTTCACAGAGTAGTCTTGTAAACAAGGTTATTTATATTTTTCTACTATTATATGTGCAACTTTTATAATTTTTTTGTTATATTAATGTACTTGTTTCATATTTTTTGATTTTTTTGGAATATTTAAATCTCCCACACTGGAAAAAATTATTGTGTCTGCCACTAGTTACAACTGTAATTTTGCAAGAAAAAAAGATCCAACACCATGCTTATGGTGCGCTCAGTGAACAAAAAATTCTTTCTTCGGACGACGTCCATGACTCGTTCCAAATAACTAGCATAAATACAAGCATACAACTAGGTAATAATATCAAATTTATTTGTGGGAGACTACTTAATTTCAAAGTAAAGACTTGTAGCAACACAAACATATGTGAAAAATTATATTTTGAAGCAATTCTCTTTTGTACTGTAAGGGAAAAAAAATCTTATCAAGTAAACTTTCATGATTCTCACATTCGAAGCATTGTCCATGTTTGGTAAAGCGTTTGCAGTAGCAATTGCGAACACGGTTATGAAAAACTCATGTAGCATTTGGTGTTTAGTTTAAGATTTTTTTAACTCGTGGTTTTTATTGTTTAATCAAAAGAAAGGTGAGATTCATGATTAATTGGATTGTCATTCTTAACTTGAAAGGAAGGAGAGGTTCATTAATTAAGTTGGTTGTCGTCATTGACCCTGATAATAAATGCTGGGGTTAGTGATTTTTAGCCGCACTTTATTTTTTCATGGATCAAAAATCATGACTAATAATGAAGTATTAGTCACGACCTTTAATTCGTGACTAATAAGCACGTGTTAGCCACATATGTCTAATTCATGGCAAAAAAAAGCATAAGTTACGGTTTATGTAATTCATAGTTAATAAGACAATATTAGCAATTAACGATTTCCTAATTAGTGGTTAATATTTTAGCCACACTTCCCAATCCATGACAAATTTTGAAGTTAGGCACAGTTTTAGGTCGTGGATAAAATTTACTATTAGATAATTGACTAAAAGCTAAAAAATTTAATTCATGACATTCATAAACATATTAATATCAATTTACATATTAATTCTCATACTTAATTAGTTTGTCACATATAATTAACTCGTTCACATCACACGTTATGATTGTTTTTAATAATTTATATAATTTAAGTCAAGTCTCAATCAAAACACACATAGGTGGATCAAAATGTCTTGCATGTACGTTTACAATACTAGCCAGTTTATAATTGTCAGTCTATAATTTTTATGTAGCCGTATGAAAGCTGGAGGCCTTATAAAAGGGAACCACTTCTGATGTAATTGATATCGAAAATTTGGAGAACGAAATAAACTTGTTTTAAGTTTCTCCGAGTTCTCTCATCCGCTCTTCTTCCTTCATCCGGTCTTCTTCCTACATCACACCCTCGAGAGAGAGATAGTCCCGATCTACACCACATCTGGTATCCGGGCGCACGGGCGGGGGCTCGCAAGCAGGGGCGCGGGCGCGCGGGGGCGGGGGCAAGCGTGGGCGCGAGCTCGAGTCGGGCTTTTTTTGAACCGGCTCATCGAGCTTTCGAGCTGACTCAACTCAACTTGCACCCCTAGCGGAGGATGTTGACGTGACTTAGAGCGTGCTGAAGCATTAACGCAAAGAGAAGAGCGGAGAGAAATCCTGATCAGAGAATCGGCCTAAGTCCATGATCTTGCCGGAAAATCTCAGAGTTCTCTCTTGCCTCTCGAGTTGCTTGTCTTCAAATAAAGGCATAGGGGGGCCTATTTATAATTTTTTGAGAGTCATGGTGGTAATTGAGCTGATGAGTAATTTATTCTGGCGAATGACGTCGCTCTATTTCGGTCAGCACTCTCACGCAAAAATTTTGTTTAGGTCGGATGTATAACTTATAACGTGGTATCAGAGCGGATTAGACCCAACGATGTTGCCTAATTAAAAGGGAATACTCCATGGCTTAGAGACTAAAGATTGTGCATGCAAGAGTTGTTAGTGTATATTTGGACAATTAACGGGTTCGGAGGCATAATGGGTCGTGTCGGATACACGGATATCCAATACCAGTAGAAACTTCTTGGGTTTGCCTATTTATACCCACTTAGGGGCAACGGGTAGGGGATTTCACTTAGATCCCCATCCGGATGCTTCGAGCAACATAACAAGAGTTTTGTCTTTTCAAAATCAGGGTAGAGAATCAACTAGACATGAAGGTTAAGAGGGTTAGAAGTGATAGAGGAGGAGAATACATGTCCAGTGAGTTCCGCGGTTTCCTTGCCTCTCAAAAGATCATAGCAGAAACCACTGCTTCTTACTCACCCCAATCGAACGGCATAGCCGAGCGAAAGAATAGAACGTTAACAAAGATGTTGAATTCTACGCTCCTCACTAAGTTGACGTCACGCCCTATGAGCTTTGGTTTAAGAGACCCACGTCTATAATTAGACTTAAGACCTGGGGATGCATAGCCTATGTCAGGGTCTTTGACCCTAGACGGTCTAAACTTGGACCTAAGACCAGCACATGTGTCGACTTAGGTTGTGTTGAAGATAGTGTTGCAGATAGATTATTAAACCAGTCTAATAATATAATTATTGAATCTAGGGATGTTGTGTTCTTTGAGGATAACTTCCTTAAGGAAAAGAACCTGACAATCTCAGGTATGCAAACAACTATTACTGATGAAGAAATTGAATCAGTACCGAGCACCTCATATTCAGTCCTAGTAGATAATAGTGGCATAGAGTCTAGAAGGACTTCGGTGAGAGAGAGAACTCTCAGAACCTTCGGTAGTGATTTTGTCACTTACCACGTCGAGGCTGGTCCATCTACTTATAAGGAAGCGATGAGATTAAGGGATTCACTACCCTAGAAAGAAGCCGTTGATGAAGAAATGAACCTTTTGCTTCAGAATAACACTTGAACGTTGGTTGATAAGTCAAAAGGAGATAAAACTATAGGGTGTAAGTGAGTTCTGAAAAAGAAGCTTAATCCTGATGGTAGCGTAGCTAAGTATAAAGCATGTCTGGTTGCTAAAAGTTTCACACAAGTTAGTGGGGTGAATTACTTTGATGTATATTTCCTAGTGTGTCACTTAGCAACCATTAGGATACTCCTTGCTATTGAGTCTATTAAGAACTTTATTGTTCATCAAATGGATATTAAGACTGCATTCTTGAACGAAGATTTGACCGAAGAAATATACATGTGCCAACCTGAAGATTTCATTATAAACGGTCACAAGAGTATGGTCTGTAAGTTAGTCAAGTCGTTATACGGACTAAAACAAACACCAAAATTATGACATGAGGTGTTTGACTATAGTGTAAGGAACATGAGATTCATATCAAGTCTCTCAGACAAATATATTTATATACGTCATAGATCAAACAAAATCGTTATAATATTTTTATATATGGATGATATACTGATTCTTGGTTCTGATCAATCCGTAGTGGATGACGTTAAGTCAGAACTAATGAAAGAGTTTAGTATTAAAGACTTAGGTGTAGTTGAGACTATACTAGGCATGCAAGTGAGCTTTGGGAAAAATGGAATTTCCCTAAGTCAAAGTCACTACATAAAGTCTATGTTGGATACGTGGGGATACAGTGAACGTAGAGCAGTGGAGACACTTTACGATTACAATAATCACTTAAAGCCCAATGATGGAGTTGCGATTAGACAGTTAGATTATGCTAAACTGATTGATAGTCTCATGTATGTTATGGTCTACACAAGACCTGACATAGCCTTTACGGTCGGTATGTTAAGCAGATTCACTAGTAATCCTAGCCAAGACCATTGGGATGCCCTCGATAGGCTTATATGATACCTAAAGCACACCCAGAAGTATGATTTATGTTACTATGGTCATCCTCCTATTTTGGAAGGATATTCTGATGCATCATAGTGCTCAGAAATCAACGATAGCAAGTCCACTAGTGGATTTATATTTATACTAGGAGAGCACATGTAGCCTAGAAGTCCAAGAGGCAATCATGTATTATACTATCTTCTATGAAATCCGAACTCTACGCTCTAGCTTCAGCGGGATACGAAGCAAAGTGGATAAGAGATTTGGTGATGGACATTCCATTATCGAGCCTGAAGTTGAGTTCTATTGCAGTTTACTGCGACAATCAGACTACGAAAATGATTGTTACGAACACTTTGTTCAATAGCAAAAGAAGACAACTTAGGATGAAACAAGTCTAGTTGACCTCTCTTACGAGTCAAGAGATTATGACCCTTATAGATGTGAGATCAAAAGATAATGTTGCAGACGCCTTGACAAAGGGCTTAAATAGAGTTCTCACAATAAAAACATCAGAAGAGATGAGATTAAAGTTCATAGAAATATGAAACTTACTCCTATGTTTATGTTTTGATAGCAAGAACTTATAGTCACAACATTCAAGCATCTAATAACAGACTGAAAATCTTAAATAATTTCTTGATGAAAGCCTAAGATGGTTAGATGCTAGTCATTCCACACCTGATGAGTTAACATCTTTTTCATTGTAAGTTGATTTGAGAATTATTCAACTGTGAATAGAAAGTCATTGTATGAGTTAATCTAACATTAATGATCATAGCACTTTATTTCACATTTGATAATGTTGCAAATGACGGTGTGTCCAATCATATGATGAGGTACATAGTGGTCATTAATGAGTAAGATAACAACGTTTGATTTATTAAAATTAAAACTTGACTGGTCCTAGCTAGACTAAATAGAGATGCTGATAGTGTTACTTCACTACTGCTACAAGTACTATACTCATTTAGGTAGAGCTAGTTTACTTTAATACGTCACTGCATATGTTTATGAATTCATAGAGTCCAACTCATTAAATTTCTTACAGACACTAGTGAAGATGGATGGGAGAAAGTGGACTTTGACATGGGTGATGATGATCTACTCTCTAAGTAGAATTATTACACGTTTATCCATTGTCATTTTTTTGTTTTCTAAACTTATTTATTATTGAATAACATCTTTTTCTTTAAATGTATTATGTTATTGTTTTAAAACTCATTTTTATGTTTTCCTTTAAAAACTGTGATAACTCTTATGAAAATGTGTAAAGTCGAAAACTTGTTTTGTTACTCTCCACTTTCTGCACTCCAAAACATATGCGTTATTTGTCACAAATATATGAGGAGATTGTTAGTGTATATTTAGACAATTAACGGGTTCGGAGGCATAGCGGGTCGTGTCGGATACACGGATATCCAATACCCGTAGAAACTCCTTGGATTTGTCTATTTATACCCACCTAAGGGCAACAGGTAGGAGATTCCACCTAGATCCTCATCCGAATGCTTCAAGCGACATAACAAGAGTGATGCTAAAATATAAATTTGAAATGTAGGCAAGAAATTGATTGCACTAAAATTGAAAAACAATATACATGAGGTATGCTCACACGGTCATGCCTTGTTTCTAAGGGCTTGTTTTCTCTTGAATCCCCTCTATGTCAAAAGCTATTCCTAAGACTCCTTTCCATTTTCTTATATAGGCAAGAGTAAGCATAAATCATTATTACAAAAATTGTCACTAGAAGGGCTACCTAGCCATGTAAATAAAGAGGCAAGTGTGATATTAGATGCATGACGGCGCTCCACAAGGCAGGGGATGGGGGTCCTAATTGTATCAAAATTTACATCGGGCAACCCATATAGTCTTGTGTACTTCGCCGATATGTTTTATCTTATTAATCATTTAGGCTTCGTTTGGCGTGGTGGTGGCGGTCATGAATATGAGGGTTAAATTGTCATTCGTTAACGCTCATCTAAGAAATTTCATCCACTTTTATACTCAAACGGATGATGTTTGTTAGGTGATCCTTAACGAATGACGATTTAACCTATGAGTTCATGACCACCACCACCGTACCAAACGGAGCCTTAGTTACCGCTTAGGCTTCGTTTGGTTCGGCATTTCGCCGCCTCCGTTTGGAGCAAATGCCGTCGGACGGCGGGTAAACAAACGGCCGCCGATGGCGTTTGCGCCCGCAGCAAGGAGGAAAAGGTCCCGATCCGTTCTGTTTTGACCCCTACCTCTCCTCATCCGATTCCAAAGTATCGTTTCGACCCACCGGATGCACCCGTGACCGCCGAACCAAATATACCCTAAGGCTTGGCAATGTCAAGATGACCATGGCAGCAATTTGGATCAAAATGTTGCTTTTGGGGAAGTCTTCCTGGCTACAATTATCTATTTAATCAATAAAATATGTAATCCAATCACATCATGCCTAAGGCTTCGTTTGGGGGGACTTATTTTCACCGGTCAAGCGGTCATGACCGCATGAACCAGGCCTTGATTTAGGTCCGGTTCATGCGGTCGTGACCGCTTGACCGGTGAAAATAAGTCCCCCCAAACGAAGCCTTAATTAAGACCCGTTTCATGCGATCGTGACCGCTTGACCGGTAAAAATAAGTCCCCCCAAACGGAGCCTTAGTCTTAACTCTTATGCGTCTAAGAGTCTTTTGTTTCAACAAAGAGAAGTGGAGTTGTGTGAATGAGAGTGTTTGCAATGAAGCAGCTGGGAATAGAGGATGGTGCTTATGTTCTTATGCAAAATGATCAAAATGACATTTTAGAACAAGGGTTACCAGACAAATTTTTTAGCCGTTGCATTTCCGCCAATGAAAATGGAGCAAAAACGACGAGGCAAACATGCCCTAAGTAGGGAGAGCGTGCGAGCCACATTGATGTGTACCTTATTTTAAATCTAATTAACCATATAAGAGCTCAACATAAGTACGAACCCTAACCCCTCAACAGTAATGCCCCCAAAACCACCGATATTGTTGCGCTCCCACAAAAAGGATCCGTGTGCCGAGCACATGATATCACAGTCGGTGATCAGGCATCTCATATCGAGGCGCGCGGAACGAACGTCAGCATGAAGATCTTCAAGGTGAACAATAAGAGCCATGCATGCTATAGTTTTGTTCGAGAATGAGCAGGCTATTTGCGCGCTCACATGCGAGTGACATTGATGCGTACATCATTCGAATCCATATAGAGGATCCTCTGTCGTTATTCGAATGACTTATGGTAAGATTTATCTATATTTCACCCTTGGGTGGGACTTTTCCTCAGACCCTCGCTGCACAGGGATGCCCTTTTTTATATATATTTGAGTCATTTTATTTGTTCTTATGTAGTTTGAGAGTCATTTTTTGTCTGCCTCTTTTATCAGTTCATGCCACCATTTGAATTGATTTGCTTCAATTCTGATAGAAAAATTTGAAAATAAAATATTGGAATCACCCTAAATTAATTTGAATATTGGGTTTCTCATTGTTGTGCTAACCTTGCATATATGCTTCAGTTCATGCCACCATTTGAATTGATTTGCTTCAGTTCTCATAGAAAACTTGAAAATAAAATATTAGAGTCACCATAAATTTACTCGAATATTATTGGCAAGAGCACCTATCGTTCATAGTATATGATACTTTAAAATTAAAATATCAAGTGTCGTATTTTTTCGGATCAGTTTTCATGAGTGACGACCAGAGTTGGATTTTGGACGAAAGTGTGTGCTAGAATTTGTCTTGTGACATTTGTTTGCAAGAGAAGCATGAGAGAAATCTGCAGACAATTTTAGGGTTGTTCATTCAGACAACAATGGTATTCAAGAATTGACTTTGGAGTAGGTAAAATAAATTTTGTTGTTTGGCTGAACAATTTTAGGGCGTAATTGCTTTTTGAGTCTAAAAACATCAATATTTCAATAACCTTAAAAACCCTTCAATCGAATTTTTGCCCCGCGCGATCGATATTGAGAAAGGTTTGGAGAACCCATTACTTTGACTTTAACCTAAAAATCAAATCACCAATTCCTACCTTTCCTATCAAATTTTTGCACAATTGAGTACTTTTGCCAGAGTATTATCAAGCGGGCGCCCATTTTTCGCCCAGACTCGTATTCTATCGAGCACACATTTTTCCCCTGGCACACGTTTTCCTCCAGACACGAATTTTTGCCCTGACGTGCGCTTCCCCAGGCCCACCCGGGCGAAAAACACACTCCGAGACAAAAATGTGTTCCCACTCGATAGCGCACACAGTAGCAAAAATGCTATATTCTGCAGAAAATCGATGAGGGGAGGTAAAAATTGACGATTTGATTTTTTAAGTCAAAACCAAGTCATGGGTTCTCAAAAGCTATCTCAATATCAACAGCACGAGGTAAACATTCTATGACAGGGTTTTTAGGTTTACTTGAATATCAATGACTTGGACCCAAAAACCAATTCCGCCCTAAAATTATTCACCGGAACAATAAAATTCATTTTTTTTTATTGTTAGAGTCAATTTTTAAATAACAAAGGGATATTTCGTATTTTTCTTACAAATGATTTACTAGTTTTGTTTTCGAGAAGATACAAGAGCTGGCGAAACCTAAATACTCAAAAATGGTGGGAAAATTTTTTCACTTTTGCAGAGTTGCCACGTGTTGAATATCTGTAACACATGAGATTTAAATTTGGAGCAGGACTGAGAAATATTGCTGCCGAGGTTGAATCCTCAAATCGCCGTAGCTCTCCACTATAATAACATTATTGTTATGAAAAAAAATTATATAAGAAATATTTATATGTTAACATCAAAAAAATATATTAAGAAATAGAGGGAGAGGGGCGTCAGAATTGGAGAGAGCATTGGGGATAGGAACAAAAATTAGGTGCGTTACTCGCTCCTATTTTAAGGTGCTTGCGCAGCGCAAGCCGCATGATATGCGATCTGGCGGTGCACAAAAAATATTGGATTTACATTAAAAAAAAGCAATTATAGGCAGCCGACCAAGATTGAAAGGCGGACGACAGAGATTCGCGCGAGCACCTTAAACTAGTTGCGAGTAATGCAGCAAAAATTTTTCCTGAGGATAGAGAGCGGGAGGGGGAGGGCGTGCGTGCGTGCATGCGTGAGTGTGTGGGTGTTTGTGCGCGTGGGCACGAGTGCGTGTGCGGGTGTGTGGTGTGTGCATGTGTGGGTGGGTGTTGGTGCATGTGTGCATGTGTGCATGTGTGCGCGTGTGCGCGTGTGTGCGTGTGTGCGTGTGAGTGTATTCAAATAAAGAGATTATTTTGCTAATTGTTCTTATGCCTAAATACAAAATAAAATTCTTCAAATAAGTTTTCACAACTCATTTTTTCATCATAATTTGTCACCGCTCATTTTACCACCATGCAAGCTAATGCACATTAATAGGCCAACTATTCGAATTTTTTAAAAAAAATCATAGAAACTCGACGACGAGAAGCCGCACTTGAGCTCAGAAAACCAGATTGAAGAAGATGCACTATTTCGACGATACTCGCAATAGAAATCTTGTATTTTCGGTACAAAAAATGTAGTGGAATAGATGCAATCCGAACAATCACGAACCAAATCTACCTTTCTTCTGAACGAAGAAGCTTCGGAAACTCAATCATCAGTGAGTTTCTTGTAAGAACACAGATAGCCAGGAATGACATTACAAGGAAAAGAAGAACATAATACCATTTTCGCACTGCATTCACAACCGCCCAAAAGATTTCAGAGGTGATATATAGGCTTCAAGAAGTTGAAGAAGGCGAGAAGTGGAGCGGAAGGTAGAAGAAGAAGGGAAAAAAATATTGGGGGATCAAAAAAAATAACCTCAGTACAATTGAATGAGGATACAAAGGGTTGAGGCTAGGTATATAGAAAGTTAGAGACTTCAAGAAATGAAAACTCAAGCAAATTAATGACACTTGTATTGATGGATAAATTACCATGAAATGTATTTTTACACCCAGCACAATGAATCTTATTTATTGTGCTTTTAGGGTAAATATGGTCCAACTCAGAAGGATTGGGTAGGAAAAATGGAAAAAAAAATGTTCAAGATGATGGGCACACTGAAAGTTTAAGATCTATGCAGCACTGGACACAGAAGAACTGGAAATGACATCTCATGAAGTCGACTCAAAATAGTTAAGAGCTGGTGCTTAACCCGCACGACGACCCTCAAACTTGTGCTTAACCAACACGACGACCCTCAAACTGGCGCTTACCTGACTCGGCAATTGTCGAGCTTGCGCTTAACCCTCTTTGACAATCAACTAGACTTGCTTGGACCCTCCATATATAACCAAATTAAGTTTAGGTTGAGTGCTTAGATTTTAAAAATTCATATAAATCATGGACAAAAATAAATCACCTGCAGATCAAATACATTTCAACCTACTAAGCAAAACTACAGGACTCTAAAATTTTAGCCATGAATGGGACTGCAGGCATGATGTTAAGGAAAGCCGGCACAAAATTTCAAAAACTCATCTAAGAATGAAGAATGCAGATCAGTGCTCGAGATGGAATACGTATTCGACGAGGCTCTGCAGTTTGCTTGAATCCAATTTTTGTTCCGAGATTGTCTTCGGCTTCTGAACGACCAGCATTCTGGCCGTAGAATCCAACGTCCACCCGTGTTGAAGAACATCTATAATTATGAAAACTTAATTAAATTATAAAAGTTGCACATCAAAATTATATATATGTATATAGGTAGATCGGGCACAATGACGACAAAAGATCCATTTAGCCGACCCCATGTTATGGTCTCTCGTCAATTATCTAGCTAATTAATATTTTATATAGTCTTTCTTTTATGTTTAAAGGTTTAGGGTGTAGTCATTTTTATATTTTTAATATTTCGTGTATTTAGTTGTAACGGATATTTACACTCATGCCCTTGGCGCCTTATTTAAGGGGGGCTTGTCTTGTATTTGAATTAAGCAATGAAAATATGAAAGTTCCTTTCTCTTTCTAAATTCCTCTCTCTAATCCCTCTTCTCCCTCTAGGGTTTCCTCTTCCCCCTTCCCCCAACTTCTTCTCCTTTCACAAGCTTTAGGGTTTCAACGCTCTTGTATCTCTGCTGTCCATAACACTCCAGTATAGTGGGATAAAGGCTGGAGTATTGTATATAGGGTTAATTACCGGGACCTCCCCTGGGAGTTTGCATAATTACAGGCTGCACCCCTCTATCTTTTGAAATTACATTTACCTCCCCCTCTAAGTTTTCACAGATTACAAAAATGCCCATTTTGTTAGAAATATGATGCCAAATGATAAAATTAGCCAAATTACTTTATGATATTTAATTTTACCCTTTGTATGGACTCTACGTCAAAGATGTGACCTTTGTATTTAGAGATATAAATGGAAAGCGATCAAATTTGTCAAATTATTTTATGATATTTCAATTTTATCCTTCGTAGAAATATGTCCCTCTAAGTTTTATGATGGCAAATGACATTTACCTCCCCCTCTAAGTTTTCACATATTACAAAAATGTCCCTTCTGTTAGAAATATGATGACAAATGATAAAATTAGCCAAATTACTTTATTATATTTAATTTTACCGTTTGTATCGACTCTACATTGAAAAATGCGACCTGTGTATTTAGAGGTATAAATGGAAAGCGATCAAATTTGTCAAATTATTTATGATATTTCAATTTTATCCTTCGTAATAACTCTACATTGAAAAGAGGGCGTTACATTTTACCATTTGTAATGAAACTAGAATCATTATAAAAAGATAAAATTGAAATATTTTTGTTGATTTTATCATTTTCATCTATATTTCTAACGAAAGAGACATTTTTGTAAACTGAAGAAACTTAGAGAGGATGGTAAATGTGCAACCTGTAATCGTGCAAACTCCCAGGGGAGGTTCTATAAATTAACCCATGTATGTATATATATATACGAGTGATAGTGCACGTGGGCCCCCTCGTGCCCCGCGCGACAATACCCGGCCCGCGGAGGCGGGCTACGCTAGCCCCCGGCAGCGGGCTTCGCCCTCCCCCCGCGGTTATCATGTAATTTTTTTAATTAAAAATATTATTAAAATAAATTATTATATATTTTTTAAATTATTTGTTGTACTTTTTGTAATTATTTTATTTATATGTAGTTGGATGGAGAATGTATGTACTAATAAAATATTGTTGTAAAACAATCATCAATCCAATCCTACCGTCCGATCCGATCCAACCTCAAAACGATCTCATATAGGATCTCGATCCTGACAACATTGATTAATAATATATAGTTTTTTGAATAAACGCAAAAGCGCTCATGGTGTAATGGATAAGGCGTCTGACTTCTAATTAGGTGATTGTTGGTTCGATTCTCATCGGGCGCCTTTTTTTAATTTGATTTTTATTGTTTTTATTCTTTCAAATTATTTGTCCCACATCGTGGGTTTAACACACTTCTTTGGGTTTAAATAATAGGTGAGGAAACCATCGTTTGAAATTTGACAGAGGCGGGCTAGGCAGAGCGGACATGGCTATATGCAGACCGGGCGGGCCGGCTATATGCAGACTGGGCTAGTGGCTTTTAGTCTCACCTGATTGAATTTTTTTCAAAATTTGAAGGGTAAACTGGTAATTTCCATTGTAGGATACTAGCCCTATTAAATTATAGGTTTAGGACCCCCTACTGTCCTAGGTATAGGAGACTTATAAAAAATTAGACGGACGGCAATGATTCATTTGTGTGATCGAACGGCTGAGAAATTATGATCTAACCAGATCGGACGGTTAGGATTGATTCGTCAATCGGGTTACACCATAAGGAGATTTCTTTATATAGTATATATATATATATCTTCCTTTTCCCAGTCCTATTTTAGACTTCCCATTTGCTTTGATTTTGTAGTAGTAGCTTCAGGATTTTTTGAGAGTTGGAACTACTTTAGAGCCATTTGGCCAGTTCTTTGAAAAGGAGCCCCTGAAAACTTTCAGATTCCATGATATGTTTTTCAAACGACCAGGCGAAAGTCTAAAATACTTGTTAATTACGAACCACGGATGCTCGTGGCGGCCTTATTTATTGTATTTGAAACATTTCTGAGTTTGAAAACTCGAAAATCCGTCTTGAAACTCTCAAAACTTTTCTTTTATAAAAAAAAATTGGGATGCTCCCGGATACTCTCAGACATTTATTGATACGCCGGAGCATACTCGAATATGCTAAAAAAATGTGTATTGTGATGTGTTAGATTATCCTTTATGTTTTAATTTTGTTGTCTATGATTGTATTCACCTCTATATATAGAGGTGGGTTTCTTGTAATAGATTAATCCTAATTTTTTACCCGGTTCAACATGGTATCAAAGCCCACGGTGTTCCACGTACCCTAGCCATCACCTGTCGTGCGTTCACCCGCTCCCGCTCGCCTTCCGTCGGCCTTCTCCTTGTCGTGCGCTCTCCCTGTCGTGCGCTCGATCCCACTCACCTCTCACCGCCTCGTCCAGCCCGCCTTCCGCCTCTTCTTCTTCCAGCCGGGTCTCCAACCCTCCTGCCCTCCATCCGGAGCCGGTATGCTTAAGCCGTAAGAGCCCAGTTTTTTTTTTATCCGGCGCCGTTTTTTGATTTGGGTATTCTAATTGAGTGGATCTCTTCGTTTTCCCCTCCGGTTTTTTGATGCCCTAATCCTGTGTTGTCTCTGGATTTCTATTCTTGAGTCATCATGTCTGGAGATGTTGAATCTCCCGCTCCCTCTTCTGGGGTTGCTCCCTCTTCCGGTGCCTCCACTCTGACGGTCATCTTCCGTGGCACTAATGATCATAATACACCCCAAATCACTACCATACGTCTTGACGACTCCAATTATCTCTCGTGGTCTCGCTCAATCACTCTGGCGCTCAAAAGCCGGCGTCTCTTTGGCTGTCACTGGCAAAATGAAGGAGCCCGACATGAATTCGTCTAAATGGCCGCAGTGGGAGTCGGAGAACTCCTTGGTCATGTCCTGGCTTACTAACTCGATGCATAAGTACATTGCCCGGAACTACCTATTCCTCGACAACGCTGCCGACATTTGGCGCCGCGCAGAGTCTACCTACTCTCGCCGCGGCAATGCTGCTCAGATTTTTCAGTTGCGCCGGAAGATCTCGTTACTTCAGCAGGGTGACCGTTTGTCGTCTGCATACTACTTGGAGTTCACGCAGTTGTATCAGGAATATGATCACTTTGATCATCTTACCTTTGTGAGCCCTATTGATGAGGCAATGGTTCGGGCCCGGGATGACCGCAATCGTATATTTGAGTTTCTTCATGGACCGCATCGCGACTTCGAACAGATCAGTGTTAATATTTTGGGCCGACCGCAGATACCATCCCTTCCTGATGTCTACAGTATTGTGCAGCAGGAATACGATCGTCGCCTGACTCTTCTTCCAGACCCGGTGCCTGAGGTGTCAGCTTTGGCGGCTATTGTCCCCTCTCTTCTTGGTACTCGTCCATCTCGGGACTCCAGATTGAAGGGCTCTGATAAGGATCATCTGCTATGTGATTTTTGTGGCAAGAACCGTCACACTCGGGATACCTGCTTCCGGCTTCATGTGTTTCCTAACCCCAGAGAGGATGCTCCGCCTCGTGTAGGTCGTGGTTATGGGCGCTCCTCGGGTCGTCATGCTGCTCCACGTTCTACTCATCTTACAGATGCTTCTGCCGCGATCCCTCCTGGTTATTCCAGTTCTGATGGCTCGGCCCCTCCTGGCGCCCTCACGCAGGAACGAACTACAAGCCTTCAGTTTACAGCGGATGAAATGTTGGCTCTTCGACGCATGATGCAGGGCCTTTCTACAGAGCCTTCTGCCTCTTCCTCCTACGCTCACATGGGTCTCTCAGGTGCTCACTCTGCTGCTTCTCATCCTTCTACCCAGTGGATTATTAACTCTTGGGCCACAGATCATATGACTGGGTCCTCTACAGGTTTTATGTCTTATACTCCTCTTTCTGTCCGTGATAAGGTGAGCATTGCTGATGGTTCCCTTTCCTCCATTGTCGGCAAGGGTTCCATCTCCTGCTCCTCCCTCACCTTATCTTCTGTCCTCCATGTTCCTAATTTTACACGTAATCCTCTTTCCATTAGTCATCTAACTAACTTCATGCACTGCTCTGTGACATTTCTTCCGTCTTCTTGTGTTTTTCAGGACCTGACGACGGGGAAGGTGATTGGCTCTGGTAGCATGGTAAATGGACTCTATGTGCTCAACTCCGGCCAGACTACGTCTCCTCTGGCTCTTCATTCCAGCACTGCCCATCCTTTGTACTCCTAGCACTGTCGTCTGGGACACCCTTCTGTTTCTGTTATAAAATTGTTATTTCCTGCTATGTCTACTGTTGTCTTTGACTCTTTTGTCGGTGATGTATGTAGCTTAAACAAACATCATCGTACCTCGCTTACGCATGTTTCATTGTCAAGTTTTATTCCTTTTGCTGTTATTTATATTGATATCTGGGGTCCTTACCCGATATCTTCTATTTCTGGATGTGTGTGGTTTGTTACTTTTATTGATTGCTTCTCTCGTACTACATGATTGTATTTGATGCGTAACAAAAATGATGTTTTCTCGATTTTAAGACGGTTTCATTGCATGATCTTCACTCAATTTCACTCCGAAATTAAAATTCTTCGTAGTGATAATGGTCGCGAATACATCGATTCGCAGTTTGAGCAATATCTCGCTGATCGTGGTATCCTCCACCAGACTACTTGCGCGTATTCTCCCGCACAAAATGGTGTGGCTGAGCGGAAGAATCGTCATCTCCTAGAAGTCGCTCGTTGTCTTTTGTCCACTATGCATCTTCCAAAATTCTACTGGGGTGATGTCGTTCTTACTGCGGCATACCTCATCAATCGTATGCCCACTCGTGTTCTTGGGAATGCTACACCCCTTGACACTCTTCAGGTGCCCCCTTCTCGGCTTCTCATTAGGCTGTTTGGATGTGTTTGCTTCGTTCATATCCACCACCCCCGCCCTTCCAAACTCGGGCACTAAAATGTGTCTTCATTGGCTACTCTCCAACGCAAAAGGGGTATAATTGTATAAATGTTTCCACCCTCCTTCCAAGAAAGTATTTGTCACTATGAACGTTGCGTTCTGTGAATCCGAGGCATATTATCCTGTCCCGGATGCCTCTCCCTCGCATACTCCCATTTCTCTTCCTTTGGTTCCTCTGCCCATACCACCACTGTATTCCTCACTTCAGGTGGAGCCTCTATCTCTATCAGTGGAAGTGAGTCCTCCTCACGTGCCTCCTCTACCAGTGGAAGTGAGCTCTCCTCTCGTGCCTCCTCTACCAGTGGGCATACGTCCTCCTCCTGGGCCTCCTCCGAGCTTGCAGGTTTATACCCGGCGTACAAAGCAGACGAGCACGCAAGATCCGACTATGCTACCAGGATAGTCAGTGGAACCTGACTCAGGGTCTTCTGATCAACCGATCTCCCTCAGGAAAGGTATTCGGTCTTGCACTCGCCATCCTTTATCACATTATGTATCGTATGATTCTCTTTCTACTACCTACAAGGCCTTTGTTTCTTCCCTTGCTGTTTCTTCCATACCTGAATCATGGCAGCAGTCTTTGGAGGTCCCTATGTGGCGTGAAGCGATGGTTGAGGAAATGAATGCTCTTGAGAAAAACCATACATGGGATTTGGTTCCCCTTCCCTATGGAAAGAAGACGGTTGGGTGTAAATGGGTGTTCACTGTGAAACAGAACTCACAAGGGATTGTTGAAAGATGCAAGGCTAGGTTGGTGGCAAGGGGTTATACGCAAACCCTTGGTATTGACTATATGGAGACGTTTGCCCCGGTGGCAAAGATGAATACTATCAAGGTCTTGTTATCCTGTGCTGTTTGCAAAGGCTGGGAGCTCTTGCAACTTAATGTGAAAAATGCCTTCCTCCACGGTGATCTAGATGAGGAGGTTTACATGTCTATTCCTCCGGACCTCATTCCTACAGGTGTTGCAGGGAAAGTTTGCAGATTGAGAAAGGCTTTATATGGGCTCAAGCAGTCTCCAAGAGCATGGTTTGGGCAGTTTCTTAAGGTCATGCTATCTTTTGGTTTCCATCAAAGCAATGTTGATCATACTCTGTTTGTTAAACGAAGGATTGGAAAAGTCACTGCACTTATTGTGTATGTTGATGATATAGTCATAACAGAGGATGATATCCAAGAAATCCAGAGGTTGAAACAGAAATTGGCTAGAGAATTTGAGGTCAA
Organism: Platanthera zijinensis; assembly: GCA_039513925.1. NCBI lineage: Eukaryota > Viridiplantae > Streptophyta > Magnoliopsida > Asparagales > Orchidaceae > Platanthera > Platanthera zijinensis. The sequence goes on from CM077089.1 coordinate 150,710,025, forward strand.
AGATCTGGGTAAACTCAGGTATTTCTTGGGTATTGAAGTTGCTCAATTCAAGCAGGGGATTTTCATCTCCCAGCGTAAATACACTTTAGATCTCCTTGAGAAGGTGGGGATGAGTGGATGTAGACCAGCTGACACCCCGATTGAAGCAAACCACTGATTGGGGCGCGATGATGGAGAGGAAATTACTGATATCTCTAAGTACCAAAGATTAGTGGGGAGATTGATATATCTGTCCCACACTCGTCCAGATATTTCCTATGCGGTGAGCGTCGTTAGCCAGTTCATGCATGCTCCTAAAACTCGTCATGTGGATGCTGCTCACAGAATCCTCTGGTACCTTAAGTCTACAACAGGAAGGGGTATCATGTTTGCTACCAATACCGGTCTAAATATTGAAGTCTATACTGACGTTGATTGGGCCGGATCTGTTGATGATAGGCGATCAACCTCAGGATATTGTACCCTAGTTGGGGGTAATATTGTTACTTGGAGGAGTAAGAAGCAACAAGTTGTGGCAAGATCTAGTGCTGAGGCAGAGTTTAGAGTTATGGCTCACGGGGTCTGTGAAGGGTTATGGCTTCGATCTGTGATGAGTGACCTTGGTCTTATTAAAGCAGGACCCAGCCGGCTGTATTGTGATAATAAGTCAGCCATCAGTATTGCGCACAACCCTGTGCAACATGACCAGACTAAATACATCGAGGTGGATCGACACTTTATCAAGGAGAACATTGAGAGAGGAATCATGTGCACACCTTTTGTGCCCTCCGACCGGCAGCTAGCTGACATTCTCACCAAAGGATTGAGTGTGAACGTATTTAGCAATATTGTGGACAAGTTGGGCATGGTTAGCATCACACGCCCAACTTAAGGGAGAGTGTTAGATTATTCTTTATGTTTTAATTTTGTTGTCTATGATTGTATTCACCTATATATATAGAGGTGGGTTTCTTGTTATAGATTAATCTCATTTTTTACCCGGTTCAACATGATGATAAATGATAATATGGAGAAAGACACCAAATAAAAAGTGGGATGATAAGTGGTTGGAGCCAAATTATTCCAAATTTCTATTCACGGCTTCTTTCCCGTACCATCTCATGTCACCAATAACCTCCCCTTCTATATGGATACTCCCATACCTTCACATGTCATTGCCAATACTCCCATTGTCTTGACCAGTTCCTCTACCAATAAGGATTGCGTCCAAATTAACCGGGTCAAACTACCCGGATTGGAGTGTCTCATTTAAATTTTTGTTGTGATCTCAGCGCAAACGACATCACCTGATTGACGCTCCTTCTGTTGTTGGTTCTACTGCCTATGAGGATTGAGATGCTAATGATTCTCTGGTTTGCACTTGGCTAGCTAACAGTCTTTCAGATGAGTGTTTACCCATCATTCGTCATGACAAAACCGTGAAAGCTGCTTGGGACCATCCTCCCACTCTTTACTCTGAGGGAGCTAAGACCTCTCATATCTACACATTATATGCGAATCTCTTTGCCTGCCCCTCCTTATCTCCCACCACAACTTACTAAGAAGTTAAGGCTCTTGGCACAGAGCTTTTACAACATCGTCCCTTCTCTGTCGACATTGTTGACCAGCACAAATATTTCCAAGAGCTCCTAGTCGTGTGTTATCTCCTTCGCCTACCAGACTCCTACGATATGATTCATCAGTAAATTCTGGGTGAAGTCGACTCTCCAACATTAGATGTTATTGTTGCTCGCATCTCCGCAGTTACTGCTATCCTTCAAAGGCCTCCTGCATCTCTGCCTCCTTCTGACACTTTTGCCTACTCAGCTGGTCGTGGCCTCTCTCGCGATCATGGTGGCCACTTTGCGGGACGAGGACCTAGCAGACACCTATGTTCCTACTGTGAGAGAAATGGATACACTCTCCAACATTAGATGTTATTGATGCTCGCATCTCTGCGATTACTGCTATCCTTCAAAGGCCTCCTGCATCTCTGCCGCCTTTTGACACTTTTGCCCACTCAGCTGGTCATGGCGGGATGAGGACCTAGCAGGCACCTATGCTCCTACTGTGAGAGAAATGGACACATTGTTGACCGATGTTATGCCAAGCATCCTCATCATCGGACACCAGCTGTTGAGGCTCCTTTTCATGCCTCCAAGCCTTCGATTTCCATTTCCACCTCTTCAGGTAGTGCGTAGGTTGTCACTAAGGGTAAGTGGCTCATTGACTCAGGTGCCACAAATCATATGATCGATAACTCACTTGTCTTTTCTCACTTGGAGAAAAACAATTGATTACCCCCAGTTTTGGTTGCTGATGGATTTCCTTCTCATGTGTGTGGCACTGGGGTGGTTCAGACCACCCCCACTCTCAACCTTGATGACACTCTTTGCGTGCCCAATTTTCCTTGTAACTTAGTATCTGTCCATGCCCTCTCACGGAAACTGCAATGCTCTGTTACATTTACAACTATTAATTGTTATTTTCAGAATCTTCGCTCCAAGAAGATGTTTGCTATTGGGACTGAATGCGGGGGACTCTACTTCCTTGACGATGTTTCTGCACACTGCCTCCACCACCTCCAAGTCTCTCCGACAATGGTATCTTCATCTTGGTCATTCGCCTCCTCGCTTGCGCTATTAACTACTGCAATCTCTCCCGAAGGACGTCTCCTCTCTTAATTGTGAAGCTTGTCAATATGGGAAACATCACCGCTCCTTTTATTCTGCTAAAGTCGGTCGAAGTTCGGTTCGTCCGTTCGATCATGTTCCTTTGGACATTTAGGGTCCCCGTCCTACCAAACTGTCGGTAGTAGTCTTTACTTTGTAACTTTTATTAATGATTTTCAAGATGAACTTAAGTGTATCTCCTTAGAGAACGCTCTGAACTATTCTCTGTATACACTACTTTCTATAATAAAATTCGCACACATTTTGTTGCTTCCTTAAAGATGCTTTGTTCTGATAATGTTAAAGAGTATGTTCATCATCCGTTTTTTTAATTTTTGTATCGAACAAGGTACTATACATAAAACTAATTGTGTTGATACGTCTCAACAAAATGGTGTCACCGAGTGCAAGAATCGTCATCTTTTTTATATTGTGCGCACTCATCTCACCTAGATGAATGTTCCTCGCTCCTATTAGGGTCATGCGGTCCTCATCTCCAGCTACATTATCAACCATATTCCATCTATCATCCTACAAGGACAAACCACATTTTCATTTTGTACCCCGATGCTACACCATTTTCTCTCACACCCTGGTGTTTGGATGTACAACATTTGTTCACTCTTCCTCCCCTGGTCATGAAAAATTTTCATCTCATACCATCAAGTGTATCTTTGTTGGCTACCCTCATACTCATAAGAGATATTGTTGTTATAACCCTATTCTCAAAAAACAATATGTTTTGGCTGACGTCACCTTCTTCGAATTTACCCCTTATTTCCCTACCACTACTTTGTCTTCTACTCCAACGGATTCTCCTCTTTGATCTCTTCCCATTTTGCATGCCCCTCCGTCTGATATTCCTCCACCTCATCCGCTTTTATCGACACCTCCTTCTCCAAGTCCCCCCTTACATCCAGCTACTCTAGGGATCCCTCTACCAGCTCTCAGGTCAGCCCTCACATCATCAGAAGGATCTGATGAAGATAACATATTGAACCTTGAACTCCCTATTACTCTTCGCAAAGGGGTCCGCCCTTATACACAATATTCCATTAATAATGTCATTTAGTATGCTCAGCTTACTTCTTCTTGCAAAGACTTTGCTCTAGCCATCTCAACTATTGTCACCTCAGTCACTTACCAAGAAGCTCTTGCCTTACCACATTGGAAAGTTGTCATAGACGAGGAAATGTTCATCTTAACAGAAAGGGGTACTTGGACTCTTGTCCCTACCCCTCCTGGTGCGGATATTGTTGTTTCTCATTGGGTCTTTATTGTGAAATATCATCCAAATGGCATTATAGATAGCTACAAAGCTCATTTGGTTGCCAAACGGTTCGCCCAAACCTATGGTGTGGATTTCTTTGACACTTTCTATTCAATTGCTCGCATTAGCACTATCTGAATCCTTTTCTCTGTAGCTGTCAATAAGGACTAGAAAATGACTCAATTGGACGTTAAACTACCCTCCTCTATGGGGATTTGCAGGAGGAAGTGTACATGGAGCAACCTCCTAAGTGTGTTGTTCAGGGGGAGTTTCGCATATGCAAGTTATGAAAGGTAATCTATGCACTCAAACAAAGATTTCGTGCCTGATTTGACAAGTTTAGTGAAGTCATTTCCACTATTGGTTTCTCTAGAAGCTCTGTTGATCACACACTGTTTATACGGAAGACTAACTAGCGGACTAGTTGTTCTTGACTTCTTGCAGTATATGTTGATGACATCCTTCTCACAGGAGATGATGTGTGGCATAGAAATGACTAAGAAACATCTTCATGACAACTTTGTAATCAAGGACATGTGATCTCCAAATTACTTCCTTGACATCGAAATTGCGAGACAACGCAACTCTGTTGTCATATCCCAACAAAAGTATGCGCTCGATCTTCTAAGTGAAAATGATTTCCTTGGTGTTAAGCATGCTTGATGTCCTGTGATAGTAGGAGAGGACAAAGTTTGGAGTGAGGATCTTCTTCTCCTTCCTGATGTACACAATATAGACAGTAAGTTGGTAAAATCATTCACCTTTACAAGACCGAACATTTGCCATGTTGGGAATGTAAGCCAGTTCATGCAAACACCAAGAGAGTGTCATCTTCGAACAACACTGAAAATAATGGAATACGTTAAAGGATCTCCAGAGAAAGGTCTATTATTTCAAAAGAATAATCATTTGTGGATAGAAGCATATTCAGATGTTAGCTATGTAGACGACAAAGGAGATCGAAAGTCCACTTCAAGGTTCTGCACGTTTGTTGGTGGTAAACTTGTTATCCGGAAAAGTAAGAAGCAAGTTGGGTGTCCAGATCAAGTGCTGAAGAAGAATATAAGAGTATAACTCAAACCACGTGCGAATTAAAGTGGTTACAGACGCTTCTACTTGACCTGGGAGAAGTTTAGAATCATGTTCTGACATGTTTTGCGACAATAAAGTTGTCATATATATCTCAAAGAATCCTATTTTTCATGAAAGAACAAAATATATTAAAGTTGATTGTCACTTTATTAGAGAAGAAGTTTTGAAGAAGTAAATCTGCACTACGTTCGTCGCTTCCGAAAAATAGTTGTCGGATATCATCACAAAACCTGCTACTTCATTATTTCTAGAGGTATGTGACAAGCTAGGCATAATCGACATATACGCTCAAGCTTAAGAGTTAAGAGGGAGTGTTAAAACACAATTTGAAGTTTTGCAAAGGGAGGGTGGTTACTCCATGTGTAACCGCCCAGTGTTGCTGGCTTGGGATGTCTTAGAGGTCGGGCAATTATTCATGGTGTAACCTACCCTGCTTAGTGAGGTACTTTAGTCTAAGGGATTACTCAGGGTGTAACCACCCATGCTTGTTTGTTTTATAGTACAAGTGATTAGTAGGGATGTAACCACACAAGCTCTCTGTACATTGTCTGTTGTATTTAGTCACACACCACTAATTGTATATTTTCTCACCTCCTCTGTTTTTTATAAAGAGAGGTGATCTCATGTAATATTCAGATTTTTTGAAAATAAAAATATTCAATTATTTTTAAGTTCTCACAATTGTGAAGTATTGTGTACAATAGTTTTATTTAGATAACACTAAATGATGAGGAACGACGACGCGGATCCGCAGAGGAGGACGAGTTTTGGGCTCGTTCAAGTATGATTGGTCATCTATCATATATGACATCTCCGGATCGACGATCTGACTCCGTAGATGCCTCTGGATCAACGTTTCGATACTTTTCGTGTATTTGTTTTATTTTTGTGTTTTATTTAGTGAGATCCAACAACTATCATGTACGGTCAATCATAGTCGTCTAAGATAGTTGCCCTAAGTCTTTTTTGTTATAAATAAGAGGGTAGGGCAGCCGTTGTGGGTATTGCAGATTTTGGAGAAGAATATTCCCAGAATTCAGCAATCCCCTCACAGTGAAGACTTTGTCAGGTCCTAAATGGCAACTACTAGGTGTGTTCTTGCCCCCATTTGGTATCCCCGTCCATAGCCCTTCTCTTCCACCCCCAAAACCCCTTGTTGTCGCTCCCTTTCATTGTTTTTTTGTTGTCGCCGACCAGATCCTGACCATCCCTGCCACCTCCCTCTTCCAGCAATATTCCTTGCAACCCCACCCTCTCACTGCATAACTCCCAGTCGTCCCACCCTCTCCTTGCATAAACCCCAGCCTCCACTCCACTCCCTGCACAACCCCTGCCGCCACCCAAAATCCAGCAGTCACCGCCCCATCCCCTATCTCCTCCGAGCCGCCAACCTTTCTTGCACCTGCACCACCACCCTTATTTCCCCTCCCATTCTGCAGTTTTTCATTGTCCAGCAACCCTTTCAGCCCCTTCACCATTCAGATTTGCCCCTTGCAGCTCCCACTCCATCCGGAGCTCCCCCATCAAAATCTCGCCGTCCACCATCCTTGTTGAAGCTTTCAGCATCGAATATTTCCCATCCTCCCCTCTGGACAGCCACCACATCACCTTATTTTACCAGATCTTCACTTGACGGCAGCCTACTTAGTGAGTATTTACATTATTGTATGGAATAATTTCTTCAATATTAATATATGACGATGAGACTTCATATTTATTTGGATCTCTAGTATCGTGATTGTTTGTTTTAGATTATATCATGATTTGCAGAATTTATTTGTCGCACGTTCTCGCTTTGGCCCTCCACGCAGAGGAAAGCCTAAGCTTAATTTGCCGAAAAGAAATAATTTTGTTTTTGCTAAAATTAGATGCATGCGATATAATCATTTATTATTAGGTCTTGAATTCACAGTTGGATCTTGCATTTTACATATAATCGTTAAAGGTGAGTAGAGTGACCTTCACACACATCACATTATAGTTGCATTTTAGAATTCATCCACCCAAAGACTATCCTATATAAGTCGGTGTTTAGATTCATTAAATTCATTGCATGATATTCACATTGCATGAAGAACTAGGGCATCGTTTGTCCATCACCTATAGATTCGTCTTGCATCACTAAGTTTTATAGAAACTAAAGAATATTTAAAAGTTAAATGATCTTTGATTAAATACGTCTTCTTGTGCTTAATAAAATTATGTTAAAAGCAAGTGTGTTGCTATATTTTATTAAAACTGTTGAAGAAAGTATAAAGAAAGCCATCTTGAAGGCCCGCGTATCTCTTAGGAATTAGTCTCACATCTTGAGATAGAGTTTTGGCTCTCCTTTCTCCTCCTATATATGTACAAATACATATGATGTATAAGTCTGTGGAACAATTTTTGAGAAATTAATAGTCATATTGTATTTCTCTCTTTTTTGTGTGCTTTCCTATATGGTATAAGAAGTAGGTTCCTAATTTTTTTAGGAAAACGTGTTTTCTGCTTGGTGGTCTGTCTTTGTCTAACCGCAGTCCTTTGCGGTAAGTTTTTCTAACCGCACCCATGCATTCCTTGTGGTTAGCAGTCGCTCTAGCCGCTCCTATTGGCTCTTTCATTCTCTCCTTCCTTCCCCACCCACCGTCTCCCTTTTACAGGGGTTTTGTTCACTGCCGCCCTAGGTCCCACAGGGATTTCTTTTCGGCGGCCTTGTATTCCTTACCGTCTGACTGCTCCTACTCTCTTGGCCGCAATTTCCTAGCCGCCGGACTACTAGCTCCCTGCCTAATCCGCGTGTTTGCAGCGCCTTGCCTCCGCTTCTTACCGCAAGATCTCCGTGGCTTTTTGGCCACAGTTCGCTGCTTCTAGCTGACGGTCTTCTGTCTGCAGCTTGTTCGCCTCTTCTCAACTGCTTAATCCTGACTACTTGGCCCCTCCTGTCTGCCGACCTCGCGGGACTCGTGTCTTAGTCGTTGTGTCATGGTCGCCTTCTCGTTGTGTCATGGTCGCCTTCTCGTTGTGTTATGGTCGTCTTCTCATTGTGCAAGGCTCACAGTTCTCGCTTGGCATCATAAGCATGTTTGTTGCCCGCTGTGCCTACCCACTGCCGATCGTGTCTTCGCCAAGCTCGCAGGTCACGCGTGACATCCCTGGCTTGTCCGCTGCTCGTTGTGCCTACCTACTCGCCAGAACTATCGCTCTCCTTGCCGCCAGTGTTTAATTACCAGGTCGCAGGTGTTGCTTTCCTTAGCCACAGGTGTTGCTACTGGCCGCAGGTGTTGCTCTCCTTAGTCGCAGTTCTCACTGCTTGTCTTGCTTTTTTTAGCCGCAGTTGTTGCTCACTGCTTGTCTTGCTTTTTTTAGCCTACCTGCAGCAGTACTTCTCCTGCTTAGTTCTTCTCCTGGCATTGCTCGCCAGATCGCCGTTGATTGCTACTCGTCAGGCCGTTGTTTGTCCTTGCCTTCAGTTCTCTAATGGCTTCTACTTTGGTTGGATCGTCTCCAATGGCTGAACATGTATCTTCATGTGGTGGTCGCACCTCTTCCCGGGATAGAGCTCGACATAGTCACGCTTCTCTTCAGTGTACTTATTGTGGCAGAGATGGTCACCTCGCTGCTACTTGTTACCGTATGCATGGTCTACCTCCCGCACAGCTTGTCTCTACTGCGATCCATGCTCCAAACAGCCTACGCACCGACAGTGATGCCCTGCGCATCCAACTCCAACTTCAAGAGCTACTCAACTATTCCTTTGGCTCTGTTGTGTCTATTTCAGATGGTGGTATCTCCTGTCTAGCCCACAGTTCATCCCGGATTATGGACTCCGGAGCAACACGCCATATTACCCCAACGAAACCTTCTCAATACTCGGCCTCTGCGCATCCCAAGTATATTATTGTTGCCAATGGAGACACTACCCCAATCCCGGGTTCGGCCGACGTTGCCCTTCCTCCATCACCCTTCGCTCGGTTCTTAATGTTTTGGGCTCTCCTTTTAATCTTCTATCTATTAGTCGTCTCACTCAAGACCTTGATTGATATGTAACATTCTCTTCCACCTCTATTGTTGTGCAGGATCGCAAGATGCGGACTATAATTGGTAGAGGGCAACTGTTGAATGAGCTCTACATCCTGGAACCTTCACCACCTCCCACAATTCTCTCCTCTACTAGCTCTGTCGAGTGTCATCGGCGTCTTGGGCATGCACCTCTCCACATACTCCGGAAAGCTCTCCCTGATTTGTCTCTCCATGACTTCACGTGCGAGTCTTGTATTTACGGCAAACAACAACGTGCTACTTTTTCACTTTTTTATACTCTGAGTGATGCTCCCTTTGTTCTTGTTTATTCCAATATTTGGGGACACTATAAAACCGCAAGTACTTATGGTTATTGTTACTTCATCACTTTTATTGATGATTACTCTCGAATGACATGATTATATTTACTTTATGATCGTTCTGACCTAACTAGTGTGATTCATGCATTTATTATTGAGAATCGCAATAAGTTTTCTATTACCATTAAAACTCTCCTAACTGACAATGCCTGTGAGTACACAAGTCATGAGGTTACAAATTTGTGTGTTGAGTTCGGGATCATCCATCAAACCTCTTGTGCTTATACCTCTCAACAAAATGATGTTGCTGAATGCAAGAATCGTCACCTTCTTGACGTCGCACGCTCTATTTTGTTTTAAATGCATGTCCCCAAACTCTATTGGAATTTCGTGATTTCTACAGTCTGCTACCTTATTAACCGCATGTCCTCCTTCGTTCTCAATTTTGTGTCTCTTTTCAATCTTCTTTTTCCCTCCAAAAATCATTTTTCCCTCCCACCTCGCATATTTGGCTGTGTTTGCTATGTTCATAATATTAGTTCATCGACTGACAAGTTAGCTTCACGTGCCACAAAATATATGTTTGTTGGGTCCCCTCGCACTCAGAAAGGTTATGTTTGTTACTCTCTCACTGATCGCAAAGTTGTTACATCTGCTGACGTCGCCTTTCTTGAAGACAAGTCATATGATTGTCTATTTACAAATCCTCCACTTCCACCTCTACTTTCGCGGCATGTTGTCCATGTTACTTCTCACCTTCCACTTCTTCTTCCCACGTTGAACCCACCAAAACCGTCTCTGCTTCGTGTCTATAATCGTCGTACACCTTTCTTTGTTGCCCTACAAGAGTTGCCCTCTACTGATGCTACTCCGCGGCCTACAAATCCGGCAACCCTCTCTACTGCTCACCCAATGGAGAATTTTGTCTCCTTACACCGCCTCTCTCCGGAACTCAGGCAATGTGTTCTTTCTTTATCTTCTATTTCCACTCCTAACTCAGTGCAGGAAGCTCTCCAACATCCGGGGTGGCGGGCGGCCATGGATGAGGAAATGTCTGCTCTTTGGGCAAACCAAACTTGGGGTCTTGTCCCTCTTCCTCCCGGCCAGAGCTGTGTGGGTTGTAAGTGGGTATTTTCCATCAAATATGGTCCGGATGGGACAATTCAATGTCTGAAGGCTCGTCTTGTGCCTCGTGGCTTTACTCAACAACAAAGTCTGGATTATGATGAGACCTTCTCTCTGGTTGCCAAACTAAATATTGTTCGTGTTTTGATCTTCCCCACTGTTCATCGTCACTAGCCATTGCATCAACTGGATATCAAAAATATCTTCCACAATGGCAATTTACAAGAAACTGTCTACATGAATTAACCTCAAGGGTTTGAGACCACGTGGGAGTCTCTTGTCTGTCATCTCAAGAAATCTATTTATGATCTCAAACAGTCTCCTCGCGCTTGGTTTAACAAGTTCAGTAAAGTTGTTCGTGATGTTGGATTCACCCAGAGCTCGGCTAACTTCTCTCTCTTTACTCATCATCAACTGACAGGCACTATGATACTCCTGATTTATGTTGATGAAATCTTAATTACTGGAGATGATTCAAAAGACATCCATACGATCAAGGAACACTTGGCTTCCATGTTCCAGACCAAAGTTTTGGAGAATCTTCGATACTTTCTTGGCATCAAGGCAGCCCGTCGACCCGATGGTCTTGTCCTATCTTAAAGAAAGTGTTGTCTTGATCTTCTTCATGGCGCGGGCTACTCTGGTTGCAAGCCAGCTGACACACCCATGAATGCCAACCACAAGCTCTGTGCATGCTCCTCCGACTCTGATACACTGACAACCAAACCCAGAATACTACTGTCGTCTTGTGGGAAAGTTGATCTATCTGACAGTTACAAGACACGATATATCGTTTGTTGTTGGGATTGTTATTAGGTTGCATGTTCCACGAACTTCTCATCTCCAAGCAGTTGAGTGAATTCTTCAGTGCTTGAAGTCGGCTCCCGGACAAGGGCTCGTATATAAGCACTTCTCGTCTCTATCTCTCATTGCTTACTCCAATGTTGATTATGTTGGATTCATTGATGATCATCGTTCCACAAGTGGTTTTTGCACACACTTTGGTGGGCATCTTGTTACCTAAAGAAGCAAGAAGTAATCTGTCGTCGCATGCTCATCTGCAGAAGCTGAGTATCGATCAATGGCCTTTGTCGTATCTGAACTCACATGGCTAGAAAGCCTTCTAAGAGACCTGGGTGTCAAACTCTCCTCTCCTGCCACCTTGTTCTGCGATAGTCAAGCTGTCATTTATTGCCAAAAATCTTGTGTTTCATGAATGTACCGAGAATATAGAGATCGATTGCCCCTTTATTCGAGAAAAGGTTCAACTCAGGAAATTGGACTTGAGACATGTTCCTACTGCAGAACAAGTAGCTGATATTCTTACAAAAACTCTGCCAGGACTTTTATATTTTCAGTTCTTGTCCAAGCTTGGCTCCTATAACTTGTATGCTCCAGCTTGCGAGAAGTGTAAGAAAGTATAAAGAAAGTCCATAATATAAAGAAAGCCCATTTTGAAGGCTCATTTTGAAGGCCCATCTTGAAGGCCTGTGTATAGCTCTCTTAGGAATTAGTCCCACATCTTGGGATAGAATTTTGGCTCTCCTTTCTCCTCCTATATATGTACAAATACATATGATGTATAAAATATGTAGAATAATTTTTGAGAAATTAATAAAATCATATTGTATCTCTTCTTTTTCTATGTTTTTCTACAAAAACATAACTTATTTTTTATAGAAAAAATATTGTTTTGCCTTCAAAACCTATATATTAAAAAAGGTCAACCTGGTGCACATAGTATCCCCGCATAGCAAGGGTCTAGGGAAAGGTCCCACCACAAGCGCGAAATGTAGGCAAACTTTACCCTGCATTTGCATACATTTTATTAATTATTAAAATATATTTTCATTTCGAAACGGATAGTATAAAAATTAGAAATTTCAAAAGTATAGTTCAGATATATATATTTTAAATATTATTTCATTCAGATATATATATTTTAAATATTATTTCATTCAGATGCCCCATTTTAAGCTTTAAAATTATATACTTCTTTTACTAAGACATACTTCTTTTACTAAGACATACTTCAGGCTATATAATTATATATACAAATATCAATATTTGTTCCTACACCTAGCATCTTTGCTAAGATTACGAGTTGCAATGGCTAGATATATAAGGATAAAAGCTACATGAATGTGAAATTAACAGAAACGTACAGCTGGTGGCATCGTCCTCGCTCATTCCAAGAAAGAGAGCTGTATCAGCAACACTGATGGTTGAATACGCAGCTACCAACAACTGGAAATTTCTCTTGGCATAACTCTCTGAGATATTTAGTAAAACCTTGAGTTCATAATCAGAAAAGAGAAAAATCACAGTGCAATACAAAGGCACACACTATGCAGTTAGAGAAAAATTTCATGGCAGATGCTCAAATGAAAAAAATAAATTCAACAGGTTCATAGATTCTGATCCGCCAATCAACCCCACCATGCTTTGGGAGAAAGAGAATAAGATTGTGTGGGTGGCGTTTGTAAAAACCTCCCCTCCGAGCTTGCAACGTTATAAAAGAATGACCCCACCACTCAGTAAACATTCATTACGAGTGCCCATGATGGAAATCGATCGCACCTCAATTGAGGATTCATGAGATCCATGAATTTTGGATCATAGGATTGACTATCGAAAAACACCATCATGGATGTTGCGATTTTTCATAATTTGATTTTTTTGGACTTGTATTTTGAGATTTACATCAAGTTAACCGATCATGTGTTTAAAGTTGTCAGATGATTTAACTTCCCCCCCCCCCCCCCCCCCTTACTAATATCTCATCTGGCCATGGCAATAAGGGGACCGGAAATTTGGGCTTTGTACATGATAGCAGCTGCTTGGTATTACTCCTCGGCACGACGCCGAGGATCCCATACAGTGTCGACACTGCTGGGTCCAGCCTCTAGGGGTATTGACGGCCTCAATGTTGTTGCCAACTGCCTCCGTCATCTCTGATAAGTCCCCTCCAACATCCCGTTGTTGTTTCCATCCTCAAAGAACCCTCAGCGCCTCTCCAAGGTCCTCCGCCCCCTTTCCCTTCCTAGCACCGTCAATCAACCCGTCGCTGCCCTCTCTCCTCCACTCCTCACTTTGTGGAGTCTCCACCCGCTGTCCACCTTCCCGAGTTCCCTCGGATGACCTCCCCGAAGCCCTACCATCCCGTTCCGACCTCTAGTTGCCCCGACTCCGCCTCCACCAGCTCCACAGTCGCTCCCACAGCCCCCAAACTCCCCTCCCAGCACCAACCAGCCCAACAAAGTCTCGGCCAGCCTTCCTCTTCCCATCTAGCGCCTCAATCCCACATCCCCCAAACTCCCCTCCCACTGTCATTCAGCCCAACACAGCCTCGTCCAGCCTTCCTCCTCCCATCCAGTGCCTCTACAACTACCCTCATTTGACTCATGTGCTACCATAACAACTCCCTTCAATCTTTCATTCACCCGAAGCACAATGAAATTGCCAAATTAATCAAAATACCCAAATTACCCAAAATCCCTTAACCTATAAACCCTAAAAATTCCCTCTACTTCATAATTCCCCGCCAGAAAACGGCAAAGCGCCAGGACTAGAAGAGTTGTAACACATTTTATTGATTTGATTAAGAATTCTAGTTTCTGATTTTGGTTTTCCTCATGTACGTTCCTAAAGTCTTCTCGGATAGAATATGATTTTTTTCTCCATGTTGGAACTAACATAAGATTTAAATGTGCCTCAGAAATAATATAAATTGTTTATTTACAGGTCTCTGTTACGGGTCCCGATGGAGCGAACGAGGGCAAAGGGCGGCCACCAGTGTGGCGGGTGTATCAACACCGCGAGCACGGCGCGCGCAGCTTACTGTAGTAGCCGATAAGGGCGAGGGGCGTTATTGTAGCATTTACATTTTTCGGTATCGTTACTTTATGTTATGACCGGCGGCTATATAAGTCGGGGACTATTGTTTTCTTGGCATGCTTGAATGAATTGGAATTTCTGGTCTCTTTCCCTCTAATCTCTTCCCCCTTCCTCTCTCTTTTTCGGAACCCTAACATTTGGTCCGACCTGCCACCTTTCGGTCGCGGTCTCCGCCGCACCAAGAAAACTCGCGCCTACCAAACCATAGCCGAGCCCCGCTTGTCCGCATCCGTCGGCCCTCGCATCTCGCGCATTCGGACGTTTATGTACCGCGACGCGGATGTTCATCGCGAGCGACTAAGCACGGCTTCATCGCCTTCGACGCCAGCCTAGCATCAACGACATGACATCGTAGCGCTCGTCCGACATCACCCGCTACTCAATCCAGCCTGCCGACGGGTTTACTTCACCGCTAGGAGTTTTGGTCGCGTCCTACGTCGCCGCCTCCCCTAGCCACCACACCGACTGAGTTCGCGCTTTCGCCCTTGGGTTTTCGCCAGTTTCTAGGTTGGCTTCCTTCACCGATCAAGCGCATGCCCCCTTGGTTGCGATCGATGACCAACACTGACGCAACACCGCCGGCCCCAACCACAGATCCCGCCATCCTACGTCGTCTGGACGACTACAATGGCTCCATTGCATCGTTGCAGGCCCTCATACTCCGCATGGATGCAAAGATAGACTTCGTCTTGGTCGGCCGCCCATCCACATCTGCAACGTCCGCGGCGGACTCGTTGTCCCTCCTCGGAGCTACCCCGAAACCATTCCAGGCACCAAACCCCTTGCCCAGGGCTCTCTCACCGGACCCTTGTTCCTTTGATGTTCCCCCATTCAACGACACTGATCCCATGGGATGGATTGCCTGGGTCGAACAGTTTATTGAGATAAAGCAGATCTCGAAGCCATATAAGGTTAGCACAGCCTTGATCGGCATGGAGGGCTCCGCCCTCCACTGGGTGCGTTGGTTGCGACAATCCAAACCGACCATGTCCTAGTCGGACCTTCAACAGGAGCTCATTCTCCGTTACTACACCCTCTTCTCGGGCTCCGTGGTGGAGCGCCTCTGCGGCGTCTGCCAGACGGGCTCCCTCGACGAGTGCATCGATGAGTTTATCGCCCTCGCGACGCATGTGTCAGGACTTCCGTCGGATCACTACCTCAGCTTCTTCATGCATGGGCTCTTTCCTCGCATCTGTGCCCGGATCCGCACCCACCATTCGTCGTCGATTGCAAAAGCCATGGATCTCGCTCGCTTGGTGGAAGCAGAATTTCAGATTCGACATCTAGTCCCGGGCAAACCACCCGCCTACCTCTGGCGCCCCCGGTCACCCGGCCCGTGGCAGCATACCGTCCACCATAGCAGAAGATACCCTCGGTCCCCGGTCGGGCCGCACCCCGCCCCGCCCGCCTCAAACTATGGCCCACCCTCGGCTCTCCAATCAAGAATACCATGATCTGCGCACCAAGGGGTTGTGTTTCGGCTACAAGTAACCCTACTCTCCTGCGCATGATTGTCCGCTGAAAGACCTCTGGATCCTCGTTGGCGAGGAGGAACCCGAGGTGACATTCGCGGATTTTGAGGCCCTCGAGTTTGATACAGTGACCAAGGACTCCCTAACGGCCACCTTTCACTGTTTGGACCTTCCACTATTTACCGTGGATAGATTCTTGGGCCCACAAACGACGAAGCTTTGGGGAACACTTCACGGGGCCTCCGTTGTGGTGATGATCGATAGCGAGGCGAGCCATAGCACCTGAAGGATTGTCTGACGCTGTCAGTGCAGGTCGCCGAGCGTTTCTCGATCTGCTTAGTTGATGGAAGGCGACCCTCACTCTTACCATCGGCAGCAGCCCATTTTAGGCAGACTTCTGCGCCTTCTCCTTGAGCAGGGTGGTTGTTATTCCCGGGGTGGCATGGCTTTGTACCCTGGGGGACGTCAACATCAATTGGTACTGCATGACCATGTGCTTCCTCCACGGGGGCACGTCATGCTTGTTTGAGGGCGGCTCGGCTTTACTTCGATAGGCCATCTCCTTACGGTCGCTCCAGAAATCCACCGATGTGGATTGGGCGGCCTCCTTGTAGCACGTGGAGGGGCAGTCCGCCCAATGCTCTCTGACCGCTCCGACGTTGCAGGCTATCTTGGACCTCTTTCCGGACTTCTTCGCCGACAAGACCCGTTTCCCCCCAGCCAGGCCGACGGACCACCGCCTTCCCCTACAAGGGGTGTGTCTTCCATCTTGGTTCAACCCTACCGCTACGGTCACGCTCGGAAGGGAGAGATCGAGACACTGTAGGCGACATGCTCACGGCAGGCATCATTTTCCCCAGCTCTAGCCCCTTCTCGAGCCCGGTCCTCCCGGTCCGCAAGAAGGATGGTAGCTGGCGCTTTTGCGTAGACTACCAGGAACTCAACTAAGCCACCATCCTGGATAAGTGCCCTATTATGGTCATTCAGGAGCTCCTAGACGAGCTACGGGGAGCGGTCTATTTCTCTAAGTTAAACCTACGCGCCTGCTACAATCAGATATGGGTCCAAGAGGAGGATGTTCCCAAGACAGCGTTCTGCACGCATGATGGCCATTACGAGTTCCTGTTCATGCCTTTTGGCCTGACCAATGCTCCAACCACCTTCCAAGCCACCATGAATGATCTGCTCCGTCCAGTCCTGCGCATGTCAATATTGGTTTTCATCGATGACATTCTGGATTGCAGTTCATCTTGGCAGGACCATTTGGACTATGTTCGGGCCACTCTCACCACTCTCCTGAAGCACTCTTTCTGTGTGAACCCTAAGAAATGCGTCTTCGGGCAGTCAAAGATCGGTTACTTGGGACACACCATATCCGCAAACAACGTAGCTATGGATCCGAACATAGATCAGGTCTTCCTTCAGTGGCCCACACTACGATCACTCTGCGACGTCCGGGGATTCTTGGGTCTCACCGGATACTACTGGTGGTTCATCCAGGACTACAGCAAGATCGCCAAACCGCTCTTCACCCTGCTGAAGAAGTCAGAGACCCGACAGGTTTCAGTGGCCACCGGCGGCGGCGGCATTCCAGGCCCTTTAGCAGGCCCTCAGCACCGCTCCCATGTTAGCGATGCCAGATTTATCACAACCCTTTATGGTGGAGTTTGACGCCTCCGGCTCGTGCGTCGGTGCAGTTTTGATGCAAGCGGGACAACCTGCCGCCTATTTCAGTTGCTTGTTTGTAGCCACCGTGCATCCTCGATCCGCATATGAATCCGAGTTGATGGCATTGGTCTTAGTCGTGCAGCATTGGCGGCCCTACCTGCTTGGCTGCCACTTCACCGTTCGAAAATATCATCACAACCTACGCTATCTCCTCCACCAGAAGATTGTGACCCCGACGCAGCAGGTTTGGGTGGTCACTCTTGGGGTACGACTTTGACATAGAGTTTCGAGCGGGATCGTCCAATCGAGAGTCCGACGCCTTCACCCGCCAATCAGAAACAGCGAATCTGACAGCCATTTCCTGACTGGTCTGGGAGGATACCTCCATTCTTCAGTGCAAAGTTGCAGCCGACCCCGAGCTCCAGTCGATTGTGGAGACCTTGCGGCTGGACGCAACTGCCCGGCCCTCGTATCGCCTTGTGGGCGACCGCCTCTACAATCAGGATCGTCTGGTCCTTTCCGCCTCCTCTCAGCTGATTATCCTCCTACTCGTCGAGTTCCATGCGACCCCGGAAGGGGGTCACGCGGGTGCCTTCAGGACGTATTGCCGCCTCGCCGCCTCCCTGTATTGGCCAGGAATGTTCCAGCGGGTAAATAACTTTGTCGCGGCTTGCCTACCGTGTCAGTGCGCCAAGTATGAGGCTACCTTCACTGGGGGCCTCCTCCAGCCGCTTCTCATTCTGACATAGGTCTGGGAAGACATTTCTATGAACTTCATCACCAGGCTTCCCCGCTCCAAGATATGGGACTGCATATTGGTGATCGTGGACTGCCTCTCCAAGTATGTTCATTTCATTCCGCTTCGACACCCAATCACGGCTCTCGGAGTGACCGCCTCCATGGGTTCCCTCGCTCCATTGTGAGTGACCGCGACCCCCTATTCCAGAGTTCCTTTTGGAAAGCGTTGTTCAAGATGCAGGGTACGCAACTTCGGATGAGCACGGCCTACCACTCGCAGACGGACGGCCAATCCGAGGTCATGAATCGATGCTTGGAGACCTATCTGCGTTGTTTTGTGTGTGATCATCTGCGGGCTTGGGCCGAGTGGCTCTCCTGGGCAGAATACTCCTTTAACACGTCCTTCCACTCCAGCACCGACACCACACCATTTGAGGCAGTTTATGGGAGGCGCCCGCCCTCGCACAAGCCGTACCAGGCGAATGCGCGGTAGCCGCCGTGAACGTCCTCCTCTGCGACCGCGATGTCATGCTTCGTCATCTGCGCCAACACCTCCAGTGTGCCCAGGATAGGATGGTGGACTCAGCCAACCGCCACCGGCGCGACATCCAGTTCACTGAGGGTGATTCAGTGTTCCTCAAGCTCTGGCCGCACCGACAGATCACGGCAACCCCGTAGACACACTCCAAACTGGCGGCCAAATTCTACAGAGCTTTCGAGATCCTAGTCTGGGTGGGCACTCAGGCATATCGCCTTCGCCTACCTCTGAAGAGTCGCATCCATCCAGTGTTCTATGTCTCGCAGCTCAAGCAAGTGATCGGTGATCACCCAGTCAAGGCGGCACTTCCTCAGACGGCCCCGGGCACCACCCCAGCGGTGGTCCTTCCTCGGAGCATTACGGACACGCGTACGATTATTCGCGCAGAGCAGCCAGTGAATTAGGTCTTCGTGGCTTGGCAGGATTGCCCACTCTCGGAGGCGACATGGGTGGACCGAGCGGATATGCGCCACCAGTTCTCAGATTTCAGCCTTGAGAACGAGGTAAATTTCCCCTAGGGAGATATTGTTACGGATCCTGATGGTGCGGACGAGGGCGAAGGGCGACCACCAGTGTGGCGGGTGTATCAACACCGTGAGCACGGCGCGCGCAATTTACCGTAGTAGACGACAGGGGCGAGGGGCGTTATTCTAGCATTTACATTATTGTTGTCTTAGGTACCGTTACTTTATGTTATGACCGGCGGCTATATAAGTCGAGGACTATTGTTTTCTTGGTATGCTTGAATGAAATTTGAATTTCTGGTTTTCCCTCCCTCACTTTTCCTCTAATCTCTTCCCCCTTCCTCTCTCTCTTTCGGAAACCTAACAGTCTCGCTCAAAAAAATTTTATTTTTGAGATGGCTTCCAGGAAAGGGATGAACACCAACCGGAGGGGGATAAGAGTAAAAAAAATAAGTTCTTATTTCTTTAATTTACGCTTTATTAAAAATGTTTACCTTTTAATTATAATAGATACAAATTTGAAAATAATAAAAGTACTCTTTCGAACAGGATATGTACATATGTTTAAGAATATTTTCCAAAAATGCAATCGACGTGTTTTATAGTTTTCAATTTCTCAGCTTTCGACTTTTATTTACGGTAAACCCCGGGAGGAGGGGTGAATCACCTACCAACAGATATGAGATAAAAATTTCCTTTGAGGGATCCAAGATGATTATGATCATGTAACAGAAGTCTGAAGGTTGGCAATAGCGAAGGTTGTAAATATCTGATGTCGATGACAATCTGATTTAGTTTTAAATGTTGGATGTCAGAAGTCGGAGATATGTCGAAGATATTTTAACATTTCAGATTTCCATTTCTTATAAAAAAATTTATTATTTTTATGTATACAAAGTATAATTATATGTTCTAAAAGTAAAAAAAATATTATCAAAAATAGATGAAGAATGAGTTATGTATATTACAAAATAAATTCGAATAGTATTCAAGAAAAAATATTATTAAAAATACAAAATGATACATTATAAAATATATTTACAATAAATTTATTTTGATAACACTAATTTTATAACAAATAAAAAATATTTAAAAGTTAAATATATTTGATTGATTATAAGTATTTCCAAACTTATAAATTTTATATTAAAAAGATATAAATAATCAACAAAGAAATGTGCTAAATATTTGTACATTTTTTATAATATGAAATAAAAAAAATTGTGAAATAATTATACAAAATTGGTTGTGAGAGAAAATATTAAAAAACCGAAATAATAAGTCTAATTAGTTTAAACATACATAATATAATGCATATATGTGATCTAAGCATATACTACTACAATGCTAATATAATATAAAATAAAATAGCGGATAATATATTTAAAATTCGTGTCGGCCGATATATCGAAAAAATTCGAATATATCGTTCTATATTTTACAAAATGACGCAAACAATTATTTAGAAAAAAATAGTCGTTTTGCTCTCAACAACGAAATGTCGGGAGACATGGCAAACATGTTGAAGGACATTTAAAATAGTGTCAATAACTAGTAGCCATAGCAAGATATTCTAAATGAGTCAGACCTAATATAAAAAGAAAAGAAAGTAATATATTCCAAATTTTTGTCTAAAGAAAAGAAAATGAAAGTAATCAAGTTAGAATAAAATAAAAATGTAAACTAAAGTTAGAACTTAAAGAGAACTTATCCGAGGCTCAAAAAACTAATACGTGGAATTAAGAAACAAATTAAAACAAAAGAATCATGTACAATTTCTGTATATTCCAATATTTTCTAATGAAGCATTTTAGTTTCTTAGGTGCTTGCCCTGCTTTTATTTCGATCAGCAGTTCTTTTATCATGTCATATGCACTTTACTTATTTTGTATGCACTTTTGGTACTAATTCGCTTGAATTGTATGTAAGCATTTAAAGATGTAAGAATTCACTAGGTATATATGACTAATGGGTTTTAACTCTAATCGGGTTAGGACACGAAAGAAGAGATTTCCAGTAGGTTATCTGAGACGGGAAAGAAAATATTGCGAGAATGAAAGTATCAGCTATGACTTACAAAAATTACTATCGTAACTGAAGTGATAGAGCGTCATAGGAGCACTTGTCAGGACAAGAATTGTCAGCATGATATTATTAAGTTGCTTCTAAGTTTGATGGAAAGTTGTGAGAGGAATCTTTTGATATTGGAGGTTATGTGTAGATCTAGTGGTTTTAGGGTGTCTCTAGCCACATTTGTTATTCTGTCAGGTTGCGTGTACATGCTGGGATATGTATGGTTGGGGTTGGATGTTATAAAAGTTTGTTATGTATATTATGCATGCATACATACATAATATATATATATATATATATATATATATATATATATATATATATATATATATATATATTGTTGCAGGTTGTTCTACATATTGAATTTGGTATTATGCAATTTTTATTGCTTGGGGTCTCCACTGCGATATATATAAACAAAGCGCTCTCTGATAAGAACAGGAAAAATATTTAAATTATAGTGATCTAGCATTACAATCAAGTGGTATCAGAGCGAGTCTTGCAATGTTTGAATGTTAGTACCAAGGGAATACCAAAAGGATTTGTAAAACATACATATATCCTGCTTAGGTTCGTCTTACGTTGATACTAACATCGCATTAATTGTGACAGGAATTTCCTAGGTATATACAAGGTCAGGATGTCATCAGAAATAGGAGGAATGTACGTCGGTGGAAAGTGGTGGCGCAAATGAACCAAGTGTGCAAGTGTCTAAGTTAGCTCGAGCGCTCACGGACACTATAAGGATGCTCAAGTTATTACACAATCTTTAACTGGCATTGGTGCCCAGCCCCAAATGTACATCGATCTTTATATAAAACACTTCTTGGAATTGGAACCCCTTCATTCCAAAGAGGGGTGACTCCAATTGAAACCAAAGATTGGATTAAAAAGATCGAAGTAATAATTCAAACAATGAAGTGCCATGAGGGCCAAAAAGTAGATCTTGAAACCTTCGTCTGGAAAGTGAAGCTTGAAGGTGATGGGATAGTTTACTGGAAAGATGATATGTCAGAAGAGTGTGAGGAGTAATATGGGCAGAATTTCTTCGGGAATTTACAAGTTGGTTCGTGCCACCGTCTGAAAAGAAATTATTGCAAGAGAAGTTTCTTCGTCTAGTGCAAGGAAGTCTATCAGTGGTTCAATATGAGGCTGAATTTACTCACTAGGCCTATTAAGCGGGGACTCTTATTGTTGATGAAGAGGAAAAGTGTTTCCGCTTTCAATAGGTGTTAAGAGATAATATCAAGATGTATCTATTTTTCAAGGGATAAGAATTTATAATGACTTGGTGGAGACTACGAGATTAATAGAGATAGATCTCAAAAATTCCAAAAAAGCAAAGAGTTTCAGGAGAAGAAATCGTCGGAGAGTATAGTGAAGGAGTCTACTGCTGAAGGAGGAAATCCTAATTTAAAAAAGAAAAGGGGTCGCAATTCCAAACATATAGCCAGAGCGTAAATTAATCTATAGAGCCAAAGACATGTGAGAAATACAGGAAGACACGTAGTGGACGGTGTCCTAGTCGGATTAAATGTTTACTTCAAATCTTAGTTGCCAAGGCGCGCGCCTAGGCGCGCCTGAGGCACCGGGCGCAGCCCGCCGCACCTCGGCACGGTTGAGGCGGGCGATTTGCCCCAGGCGCACCTTAGGCGCGCCGCGCGCGCCTTACAGGCTCTCAGGCGCGCCTAGGCCTTTCAAGGTGTTTTTAAAAAAAAAAATTGTGATAGGCAAAAACATGATCTTAGACGCACCCCTAGGCGCACTTGGGCGCCCAATTCGTTGAAATTGCGCGAATTGGGCGCCCAATTTCGGCGAATTGGGCGCCCAATTTCGGCGAATTGGGTTCGCTCAATTTCCTTTTTCCCTCATTTTTGCGCCTCGCGTGCCTCAGACGCGCGTTTGCGCCTAGGCTCCAGGGGCCCTTTGCGCCTCGGTGCGTCTTGCGCCTTTGATAACTTAGCTTCAAATGTTATCGACAAGGACATCACAAGAATATTTGCATGCATGTGAAACAAGTGACTAAAAGAAATACGATGGGAGCTCTGCCCCGACCCAGGAATTAAATAATGTTGATTCTTCAAGCAATTTTTATAAGACCAAAGGAGTCGAGTCAAACGCATCTGCACCATTTGTTGAAGCTCCGGAAGAAAGGTAAGTGCAACCAAAAGTATTCAATTTAAGTCAACAAGAAGCCAATGCAGATGATGTTGTGGTGACAAGTATGATAACTGTGTATGATAATCGATCGATCCTTTTTTATACTGGAGCTAGTCATTCATTTACTTCTAACAATATCATTAAGCACTTACAATTGAACTTTATCACATTGTTGGCGAATTGAAAGTTTCAATGTCCAATAATACAGTAATGATTATTAAACATAGATACATGGCACTCCTTTATTTGGGGAATAAATAGATAAAAATAGATTTTGAACTTCTATCATTGGAGAGTTTGATAGAATATTTGGTACAGATTGGTTATCTAATCATGAAGCAGTTATAAATAGTAAAAACAAGGAGGTGAAAATTAAGTATCCAGAGCAGACTTATGTGTGCTTCCGTGGAATGTGTGAAATATCTAAAGCTATAATATAGGCAATGAAAGCTATGAAAAAAGATTCTGAAGGAATGTGAAGCATTGTTGGTGATGATCGAGAGTAATAGTGAGAGAAGGAATTAAGTCAAGTGTCTACTGTGTGTGAATTTCTCAAAGTATTTCCAGAAGAGAAATTCTGCCTAATCGAAAGATTGGATTTCCAATTAATCTTACAGAATGAGTAATGCATGTGGCAAAGACCCCCTATCGTATGGATCCAGAGAGATGATTGAGTTCAAAAGCCAATTTCAGAAGTTCCTCGCCATGGGAGCCCTAGTCCTTTTCGTGAAAAAGAATGATGGAATTTTGAGGTTGTATAGATTATAGAGAAATAAACAAACTCACGATCAAAATAAGTATCTTCTACCTCGAATTGATGAATGTCACGACCTTCTCTAAAATTTATCTCAGATCATGATGCGATTAGTCGAAGATAAAAAAAGAGAATATATATAAAACTGCTTTTAGTACCATATATGGATATTATGAATTTGTTGTGATGTCGTTTGGGTTGATAAATGCTCCAGTTGTGTTTATGGATCTAATGAATAAGATTTTTTAAGGAATACTTGGATGAAATTGTAATGGTGTTCATTGATGATATCTTTGTGTATTCGAATAATAAATAAAACCATGTCGAACATTTTAAGGTGGTATTGATGACGTTGAAAGAGCACGAGTTGTATGCGAAGTTCTCAAAATGTGAATTTTGGTTAGAAGAGATCATTTTTTGGGGCACGTGATTAACAAAGAGTCAAAGACTGTTATCAACAGACCCGACTAAGATCGAGTCCAATTTTAATTGGCATTGACCTACAACAGTGACGAAGTGAGAAGCTTTCTAGGTCTTGCAAGATATTACCGAGAATTTGTTAAGAATTTCTCAAAAATAGCCCTACCCCTGACGAAATTGACTCAGAAGAATATAAGTTCCAGTGGACTGATTAGTGTCAAGAAGCTTTTGAGAAATTGAAAGAGAAATTAAAAAATGTACACGTTTTGTAATGTCAGGTGGTATTAAAGGGTTTCAAAGATACAGTGATGTGTATTGAAAGGCTTGGGATGTGTGCTCATGCAAAATAGAAAGGTAATAACACATGCATCTAAACAGTTGGAAGAGCGTGAAAGGAACTACCAAGCGCATGATCTAAAATAGGTTGATGTAATTTTTGAGTTGAAAACTTGGCGACATTGCATGCATGGAGTAAGTTGTGAAGTTCTCTCGAGTAGGACATGATTGTTTCTTTTGTGTTGCGACTCGTGTAAGATTTAAATGTTCCTTGGAAAATAATATAAATGGCTATAAAATAAAAGTATGTTCTTCTATTATTCCTCTTTTCCCATCTCCTACTACATGATTAATCTCGTCTCTTAATTTCTCTAGGCTTGGAGGATATGAGAACTTCGACTTATTGGTTTGATTGAGGTTTCTAGTTTTCGATTTCAGTTTTCCTTATGTACATTGGTAAAGTTTTCTCGAGTAGGATATGATTGTTTCTTTCATGTTACAACTAGCGTAAGATTTAAATGCTCCTTGGAAAATAATATAAATTATTGTCTTACAAAGCCTCACTCAAAAAGCTCGTACGTTTGAGATGGCTTTCAGGGAAGGGATGAACATCAAACCTGGGAGGGATAATGGTAAAGTAAGTGAGTTCTTATTTGTTTAATTTATGATTTCTTTCAAATGTTTACCGTTTTAGTTATAGTATAACATATTTAAGAATAATAGAAGTAATCTTTCACGCATGATAAGTACGCATGTTTAAGAATATTTTTCGACATTGTAATCGACGTGTTTTAAAGTTTTCAGCTTTCTCAGCTTTCGTCTTTTATTTATGGTTTTTCAGAGTCAATTTCAAAATGTTTTGAGACATTTATTCAAATATTTCTATTTTGAATTTAAAGGTGTAAATGTTAAGAAACAAATACGAATGGATGAACCCATTTTATTACCCAGTTAAGAATTTAATCGTTAACAACATTGATGCAGAAAAATAATCTAAAGAAAGATAACTAAACATCATCCATCTAAAAATATAATTTGGATAATTTGATGCACACAAAATAAAGTTAGGCATGCATGCAATACGATGAAGTTAAGGGTAAACCCTATGAGGAGGGGTGAATCATCTACCAACAGATATAAGATAAAGAGTTCTTTGAGGACTACAAGATGATTATGGTTATGCAACACATACACGGAGGTGGCAATAGTTAGTAGTCATAACAAGAAATTATGCATGAGTCGGGCCGATATGAAAAAAAAAAGAAATTTACCATTAACATTATTGTCTAAAGAAAAAAATAAAATTAATTTAGAATAGAAGATAAAGTTAGAACTTATAGATAACGTATCTGGGCTGAAAGAACTAATAAGCAAAATTCAAAAACAAATTAAAACAAAAGAATCATGCACTATTTCTATTAGTATATTCCAGTATTTTCTAATGAAACATTTTAGTTTTTCTTTTGTGTTTACTACTCTAAACTTATTTTAGTCAACAATTCTTTTATCATGTCACATGCGCTTTAATTATTTTATATATGCTCTTTTGGTACTAATTCTCTTGAATTATAAACAGTTAAAAGGGTAAGTATTTACTAGGTATGTATGGCTGACAGGTCTTAATCCTTATCATTTAGGACAAAGACGAAGAGGTTTCTAACAGGTTATCGGAGGAGGGAAAGAAGATGATGCGAGAAGAAAAGTTTCAGACATGGCATAAAATAATTATTGTCGTGACCGAAGTGATAGAGCATCACAGGAGAACTTGTCAAGACGAGAGCTTCCTGTGCAACTTTCCTTAGCCAATTTTTGGCCTCAAACGGAGCATCGGGCTGTCTACCACTATCCGACTCCTTTGCCACATGCTCGTGACCCTTTCCATGGCCCTGATGAAAATGCCTCCACTTTGGCCTCCACCCACTGATTCCACTCGTTTAGATCAGCTCGAAGCCTAGTTATAAAATCTCGCTCTCCTCCTTCACGAGCTCGCGACCACTGCCATCTAGTTAACCAGCACCTTCTCCCCTCCAACATCGACCACCTACCAACTTGTTGTTGACTACATGAGCTTTCTACACCCAGCTGGGAACATTCATCTGACCAACTTCGTTGTAACGACCCAAAAAGAAAAATGCACGTAAAAAGAAATTCCCGATAATGAGAGAACTGAAAATCAGTGTTGATTCGACGTCGTACAATGTATTTTGAAGTTTGAACTTTTTGATGTTTTTGCGACGTTTGTCTCGTGTTTCGTTTCCTATTTTATTTGTTATCATTATTGTTTTGGGAAGGAAATTTAATGGGTCGGTTCAGGTGGTACCTGTTGGCTGATTGGGTATTTGGTTTTGTGATGAAATTGAATTTGGGTTTGGATTGGTTTATGGAAGTGGCTGCCCGGTTCAGTGCTCACTACCTAATGAAATATTATTATTTGTTGATATTTGCTGCTATTAATATCAGAGGTGGTGGATAATTATATGTATTTTAGCGGTGGCTTTAATTGAAGCGGTGAAGCGGTGAATTCTTTACTTAATATGGATATGATGCGCCAGCTTCTTCATTTCCGTCTCTCTATTTTTGTTTCCGTCGC
This sequence comes from Platanthera zijinensis, assembly GCA_039513925.1. Classification (NCBI taxonomy): domain Eukaryota; kingdom Viridiplantae; phylum Streptophyta; class Magnoliopsida; order Asparagales; family Orchidaceae; genus Platanthera; species Platanthera zijinensis. The sequence continues at coordinate 150,737,532 of CM077089.1, forward strand.
TGGGAAGGCTTGGCGCTACTGCTCCGCGCTAGGGTTTGCTTTTGTTCTTTTCCTTCTGCTCGACACTTATTCATTCTAGTATCGTCGAGACTGGAAAAAGGGCTGGAGCTTAATTTTGTTGTTGCTATTGTTGTTATTGTGGGTTTCTCGGTTGCAATCTCTCCACTGTGAGCCTCCTCCTTCTTTCTTCTTCCTTTATACTTGCAGGATGTGAAATTATATGGATTATAAGTTGCGGTTAAGGGGTTTAGGGTTTTATTTTCATGATCGACCTTGGGAATTTTTAAGTTACTGATAGGTTGTCTTCATCGTTATTTCTTGGTCGGCTACTCTGGTTTATTTTGCTATCATGGTAGAATTTCATTTATCCTGATTTGGGTTGGATCTATGGGGAGGAAATCAGAAGCTATTATATTTTTATTGGCCGACCGTTGTTCTGATTGAAGATTTTATTATATTTTCCTCTTACCACTATATGTGGTTGCTATGTTAGTGTTTTTCTTGTTTTTTATAGTTGGTCGGCTGTTGTTTGTTACAGGCCATTATAGCAGAGCTTTGTAAATTATGCTTATGTCATAATTATGCTGTCCATGGAAATATCTACTTCTATGGTGATAACAGCAATCTCAAATCAGTAACGCACTTTGTAATTTTCTCATGGAAGTTATCTTGGATTATGTCTGCCGTAAGAGGCTTTTATTGGCTATACTTGAGATCACTTGTAGATGCCATTAAAGGCTCTTATAGTCTGCCCTTGGTAACTATTTTGGGCTGCCTTTGTTAGTCATTCTATGTTCTAGTTTGTCAGTTTATTGATTTAGTTGTTCCCATTTGGATAATTAAAATGTTGTAATCACCATAAAAAGGAAATCGTAATTAGTTAATGACGCAACCCAAAGTAAATGATTTCACTGATACTGCAGTGGATGCGTCCGGTGATAAGTGTGATGAACATTCTGGTGCTGATAAAGGCCGGGGAAAAGCGGTGAGTTCTTACTTCTTTAATACTGCAGAGTCATTTATATTAATGGCAACATTTTTTCTTATTTTAGAAAGTACTTTACTTTTGTATTTGTACATGGTTCGAAGTTTTGGAATCAATGATATTTTGAAATGGCTAAAGGATAAGAAATTGGAAATAACAAATTGTAAATCATAAGTACTTTACTTTTAGAAAGTACTTTGATACTTTACTTTTGTAAGTGATAATTCTGAGGGGAATTGTAAATCAAATACACCTTGAATAATGGGTGTTATGTGCTGTATTTATGTTATGTGTTGTATTTACCTGTTTACCTCATATATATATATATATATATATATATATATATATATATATATATATATATATATATATATATATATATATATATATATATATATATATATATATATATATATATATATATATATATATATATATATTGACTTGGTCCAATGAGGATATAAGTCATTTTCTCTCCGTAACATGGTATCAGAGGGACGGACGCTCCGCTAGGGTTTTCTCGCTTCCGCCGCCTTCGCGTTCGTTCTTCTCCGTCGCGTTCCTTCTCCCCCGCGTTTCTTCTCCCCCGCGTTCGTCTCCGTCGCGTTCGTCTCCGCCGCGTTCGCTCGCCTGCGCCGTCGTTCTCCCGTGCCCTAGACGGAGGCGCATCGTGTGTCGATGCCGCCTGCCGTCGCTGCTGCTGCCTAATACCGACGCCTACCGCTGGACGCCGATCCTTGCTGCTGCTTGATGTCGCCGCCTACTTGATCCCTGTTGCTGCTGCTGCTTGCTGCCTTCCTGATCCCTGTTGCTGCTGCTGCTTGCTGCCTTCCTGATCCCTGTTGCTCGCTGCTGCTGCTTGATGCTGGTCCGACCTGCCACCGGCCCTCACTCTGCCGATCCTTGGTTGATGTCGATGCAGTCTTCCCATTGCACTGCTGCTACTATTGAAGATGCCGATCTCCTTTCCTCTGCTCTGCTTCACTGAGGTCGCCCGCTGTTGTGTGGCTGTCTCCGGGTACTGTTTATTGATGCCTCCTGCTGTCTATTGAAGGTTCTTGTCCAAAGACCATGGGAGACTCAGCTACAAGCATCACTCAGACACCTGTTCCCTCAGGGGATTCTACCAATACTTTTCCTTCCAATGCAAGGCTCGCTACCACTATCCTTACCTCCTCCAACTTTCAGTTGTGGAAAAAGGGGGTTACTATGTCTCTAGCAGGCATCCGACGTACTCACCACCTTACTAGACTTCCTACTCATGCCGTGGGAAGTGCTGAATACGACGATTGGTACAGTGATGATTGTCGTATCTTTGCGCTCCTTCTGAGTTCCATGGACCCATCAACTCAGCAAATGTGCAAGAATTGTGATAGCACTAAGGAGTTGTGGGACACCCTGCATATGATGTTTTCTCAAGCTAACAACCTCTCTCGTCTTGGTGAGCTCTTTCCCAAGATGGCTGAGCTACGACAAGGAGCTCGTCCTGTCACTGAGTACTTCGCCGAATGGAAGGTTCTTGCCGATGAAATCCTTGATCTTTGGGAGATCCCCTCTACTCGTGAAGGACATCAGGCTCAACGTGAACATCTGGTTCTCATCTGGCTTCTGAACGGTCTTGATCCAAACTTCTCAACAACAAGAACCGAAATGCTTGCGAGTCCTTCTACTTTGCAGACTGCTAGTGTTTACCATCGTCTGACTAAAGCGGGCTCTGCCTCTTCTCCAGCTGCTCTACATGTTTCCTCCAGCGAGTCAATTGCGCTGGCCTCTCGAGGGGGAAGGGGGAATAGCCGAGGCGGTCGGTCTGGTTCTGGACGTGGTCGGGAGATTGATACGCGACATTGTACTCATTGCGGACGTCGAGGACACACAAAGGATACGTGTTGGCTTGTGCATGGGAAGCCAGACTGGGCGGCCAAAACCTCGTCTTCTTCACCTCGTTCTGCTCACGTTGCCGACTCGACACCGGCAACCCCGGGTCCCCGCACTGTCCAGATCTCTGAGGAGAAGTATCGTCGCATGCAGGCATTTCCGATTACTTCTCCACCTCATAGTGCTGCTGTGGCCCAGACTATTCAACCTGCCTGCACTTCCCAGCGTCCAGTTTAGTGGTTGGCAGATTCTGGAGCTTCTGACCACCTGACTAGTTCTTCAGGTATCTTGCATTCATATCATCCCCATTGTGGGTCTTCCATTACTGTTGCAGATGGATCTACTGTCCCTATTGTGGGCTTTGGAAGCTGCAATGTGACACCGGATATGCCTCTATCCTCGGTTGCTCATGTTCCTCAATCAGCCTACAACCTATTGTCTATTAGTAAGCTTACTCGTGATTTAAACTGCACTGCTATCTTCACCTCTTCTGGTTGCATTTTTCAGGAACAGTCGACGAGCCGTATTATTGGTAGAGGAAAGCTGTGTGGTGGTGTTTATGTTCTAGATGAAGTTTCCCACATTGCCTGTTCTGCTGCTTCGGCCAGACTCTTGGACCTTCACTACCGTCATGGTCATCCTTCTATGCAGGTCATGCGTCGTTTGTATCCTGAGTTTGGGAACGTCTCCCATCTCAGCTGTGAGTCATGTTTGTTTGCTAAACTCCATAGAGTTAGTTATGTACCTCGTGTAGATGTTCGTGCTTCTGCACCTTTTGATTTACTTCATTCTGATGTCTGGGGACCGTGTCCTGTCCCTACGTTGTTAGGACACAGATATTATGTTACCTTTATTGATGATTTTTCTCGCATGACTTGGGTTTACTTAATGAAAAATCGCTCTGAATTACTATCTATTTTTCAACATTTGTGGAATGAAATTTTCACTCAATTTTCGGTTCGTCTGAAATGTCTTCGTACCGATAATGGGAGGGAATACATGTCCCAGTCCATGTCTAGCTTCCTTTCCGACAAGGGTATCATACACCAAACCAGTTGCCCTGATACCCCCCAACAAAACGGGGTTGCTGAACGAAAAAATCGCCATCTTCTTGAGGTTACCAGGGCTATCCTCCATCATAAGCATGTTCCTAAACACTTTTGGGGAGATGCTGTCCTTACCGCTGCCTATCTCATTAATCATCTCTCTACTCATATTCTTCAGGGGGAGACACCTTATCACATCCTTTATCCCGACCACTCAGGGCCTCCTCTATCCTTCAAGGTCTTTGGGTGTGTTTGCTATGTTCGGGATGCTCGTCCCTCAGTTTCTAAACTTGATCCGCGCTCTTTGAAGTGTATCTTCCTTGGATACTCTCGGACTACCAAGGGATATCGCTGTTATTCTCCGGAACTTCACAAATATATTATTTCTTCAGATGTTGTCTTCCTCGAATCTGACTCTTATCGTACAACTAGCTCTCCCCTTCCCACTTCATCTCCTGATTTCTCTCTCGATGATATGCTTGTTCCTCATCCTGATTCTGCCCTCGTCTCTCCGACTGACATGTTGTGCCCCCTTTGGGGGCAAGTCTACTCTCGTCGCACTTCTGACAGAACTGGAATACCACCATCTCACCCTACCTCAACCATTGATGGCACAACTTCTGTTCCTCAGATTGCACCTGCAAGTGAGGACCTGACCCAAACTGAAGTGCCTGTCGCTCTACCCCTGGCTAGTCCCGAGCGTCTCATTGCTCTCCGAAAGGGAAGTCGGACTTGCCAGAATAGACCCCTCTATGTGAGCTCTTATCAGGGGTTGTCTGCTTCTCATACCGCACTTCACTTGACGTTGGCTCAGTACACCATTCCCTCAACGGTTGGGGATGCCAAAACTCATCCTGGCTGGATGGCTGCTATGCACGAGGAATTGACAGCACTTCAACTGAAATAATACTTGGGAACTTGTGTCTTTGCCTCCTGGCAAGCGCGCTATTGGTTGCAAGTGGATCTACTCTGTTAAAGCCAATGCTGATGGCTCTCTTGCTCGCTTGAAAGCCCGTCTCGTTGCCAAAGGGTATGCCCAAACTTATGGCGTGGATTATGAGGAAACGTTTGCTCCTGTTTCCAAGATGTCCTCTATTCGGATCGTGATCTCTCTTGAAGCTACTCACTGGTGGCCTCTTCATCAGTTAGACATCAAGAATGCGTTCCTTCATGGGTCCTTGGAGGAAGAAGTGTATATGGAACAACCACCTGGGTTCGTTGCTGAGGGGGAGCGTAACAAGGTGTGTCGTCTCCTTGCCTCTTTATATGGGTTGAAACAATCCCCGCGCCAGTGGTTTGCTCGCTTTCGGTCTGTTGTCACCAAATCCGGGCTTACCAAGAGTATCAAAGACTCATCTCTCTTTTATCGGAACTCCTCAGCTGGTACTGTGCTCCTAATTGTGTACGTTGATGACATTGTTATCACGGGAAGTGATCCTAAAGGGATAACCGATCTCAAAGCGTTCTTACACTCCAACTTCCAAACCAAAGATCTGGGGTCGTTGCGATACTTCCTTGGGATTGAAGTTACTGATCATGACGACTCTATCTTTGTTTCTCAACGTAAATATGCCCTCGATCTGTTATCTGATCTTGGAATGTCTGACTGCCGCTCTATGGATTCTCCCCTTGAACCAGGAGAAAAGAGCCTTCATGCCGAGAGCAAATCTTTTGAATCGCCAGAGAAGTATCGCAGAGTAGTTGGAAAACTTAACTACCTTACTATGACTCGTCCAGATATTGCGTGTGCTGTGAGTAAGGTCAGTCAGTTCATGGCCACCCCAACTATCTCTCAATGGGACGCTATTCTCCGCATTATTAGGTACATCAAGAAGGATCCTGGTCTAGGAATATCATACAAAAATCATGGTCATTCCAATATAGAGGCTTACTGTGACTCCGACTGGGCAGGTTGTTTAGCCACTCGGAAATCTACCACAGGATTTACTATCTTTATGGGAGGAAACCTTGTCTCCTGGAAGAGCAAGAAACAGACCACTGTCGCCAGATCTAGTGCTGAGGCAGGGTATCGGGCTATGTCACACACCGTTGCTGAGATCATGTGGATCAGACAGACCCTTTGTGAAATCGGATACCCTGTCCATGACTCATCGCTGTTATGGTGTGATAATCAAGCTGCAATACAGATAGCAACCAACCCTGTGTTTCATGAACGCACAAAGCACATCGAGGTTGATTGTCATTTTGTACGAGAGAAGTATGACGAAGGTCTTATTTCCTTGAGCCATGTGAAGACTGGAGACCAAGTTGCTGATATTCTCACGAAAGGAGTTACTGGGGTTAGAATGAACTTTATATGTAACAAGTTAGGTCTGGGAAGTTCCCACGACCCAACTTGAGGGGGAGTGTTATGTGCTGTATTTATGTTATGTGCTGTATTTACCTGTTTACCTCATATATATATATATATATATATATATATATATTGACTTGGTCCAATGAGGATATAAGTCATTTTCTCTCCGTAACAATGGGAATACAAATGAAATGATTTACGAATACAAATGAAATAAAAGAGGAATGCAAATGAAATGATAAGGGATAACCCAGTGTTGTTGGGGGTGTGAATACCCAATTACCCATGGCGGAATATTTTTGAAATTGTATGCGGTCGTGGAAGGCCAGAAGCCATTGAAGGATCAGGGGTCGCTTAAGACCCAGATGATTGTTAACGTACCCTTATGATTTTTAATCAATGAGATAAAGAATAAATGTAGTTTGATAATTAGCTAAGAAAATAGATAAAAAGAAAACTGCATAAGATTGAGATATACTGACAAGAAAAATAACGTGAATAATAAGTTACTGATTGCATATGTACTGTATCCAGTATATTGTTTCATGCACATGAATATATATATGTATATTGCCGCTAATTTTTATTGTTTCTTTGGACTGTACTTGAAGAGGTATGTTTCTCGCTTAGTCATATTTTTATGACTAAGCCCGCCGTCTTTTTAGTGTAGGTAATTGAAGAGACAGTGAGTTCGCAAAGGAAGGCTAGGTTAACTGAGGATGAATGAAAAAGACTCGCGGCAGAGCACCTGAAGGTATGAGATATATTTTGTGTTTCTTTTGTACTCATGCATAAATATTCATATATATGTTGAATGCTTGACAAACGAATACAGATATAGAAATTTCGTAGGGTCTGAATTGGGACCTCACAATTTGGTATCAGAGCCAGGTTTGCCAGCAATTCGAGGATTATGAGTACAGAACACATAAATCTATCAAGTAAATACTTTGATATCCTTTTCTTTTTGTGTCAAGGTACCAGTCAATGTCTATTCGAGTAGACGAGTCCGGGATGAGCAAGACATAAATAAAGATGATGTCTTATCAGCCGAAAGTGATATTGGAAATCAACTGAATCAACCAACTCAAGCACAACCCCCGATGAATAAACTTGCTTTAGCCATGGCAGAAGCGTTAAAGATGGTGTTACCTGCATTTAATATAGCACACCTAGTTGCTTCTCCGGTAAATGTTCCCCTTGTGAATATCCCATCACCAGAAAATTTTCCTCCTGTGAATGTAGCACCGCCACCTCCTGTTACTATCCCTGTCGTTCCAAATGTTTTAGTGGACTCAACTTTTTATCGACAGGTGGATGTCGATTTGAAACAATTTCTGGACTTAAAACCACCTGCACTTAAAGGAGATTTATCCTCGTTGGACACCGAAGATTGACTTTTGAGAATGGAAAATATTTTCCAGGTTATGGCATGTCCGGAACATCGGAAGGGTGGGTTGGCTACATTCTTATTTGAAGGCAAAGCAAAGCATTGGTGGGATAGCATCATGAAACGAAAATATGAAGTTCACGGTCTCGCAACGATAACGTGGAAGGAGTTCGAACATGATTTTACATCATGGTGTGTACCCAGATCAGAGAAAAGAGTATTGCAAGATCAATTTCTTTGACTGGTTCAAGGAAATAAACTGGTACTTCAGTATGAAGCGGAGTTTTCAAAACTAGCTTATTATGTTGATGCAATGGTTGAAGTGGAAGAAGATAGGTGCCGATTATTTCAGCAAGGCCTTCGTGATGAAATTCGTACTTTTGTGGTGTCTCAGGATATTAAGAATTATGGCAAATTAGTAAAACGAGCTTGAATGATCGAAATCGATTTAGAAAAATCTCAAAAGAGACGTGACATGTTTAAAAGGAAGATGGGCGAAGGACCAAGTAGAGAAACAACGGAAATAGTTAATGAGCCGTAGTGGAAAGAAAAGAAGCTAGCGCAAGCTGCGCCTGCAGCAAGTAACAATGTGTCTCAGACAATAAAGAAATGTTTGAAATGTGGACGAAATCATCGGGGAGAATGTCTCGCAGGTGTCTGTTTTTATTGTCGTCAACCGGGACATAGGCGCAGCGAATGTCCAAAATTTCTGCAAATGAAAGAGGGTAGTGTACAAGCAACTCCAATGCCCCTGCAACAAAAAACTATACCAGATTGGTGCGGAATCGTTAGCCTCTACGCCAGCACCAGAAAAAGCAGCTCCAAAAGAACGTCATATCGAACCACGAGCTTTTAACTTGGGCAAACCGTGGGAGGAAAGAAATGAAATTGTCTTTTGATATTATTTGTAAGAATAATAATAGGCATAACGAATAATAATATGTATCCCTATGGATTTTGTATGTGAACAATGTGTAACTTCGTTATGCGTACTTGTGAATAAATCTTTTATTTCGTGAATTTTCGTTGACGAAAATCCTTTGAAGGTGGGGTGAATTTGTAACGGCCCAAAACGAAAAATGCACGTAAAAAGAAATTCCCGATGATGAAAGAACTGAAAAATCAGTGTCGATTTGACGTCGCACAATGTATTTTGAAGTTTGAACTTTTCGATGTTTTTGTAGCGTTCGTCTCGTGTTTCTTTCCTATTTTATTTGTTATCATTATTGTTTTGGGAAGGAAAATTTAATGGGTCGGTTCAGGTGGTACCTGTTGGCTTTGTGATGAAATTGAATTTGGGTTTGGGTTGGTTTATGAAAGTGGTTGGCCTGTTCAGTGCTCACTACCTAATGAAATGTTATTATTTGTTGATATTTGCTACTATTAATATCAGAGGTAGTGGATATTATATGTATTTTAGCGGTGGCTTTAATTGGTGGCTTTAATTGAAGCGGTGAGATGGTGAATTCTTTACTTAATATGGATAATATGATGCGCCAGCTTCTTCATTTCCGTTTCTCTATTTTTGTTTTCGTCGCTGGGAAGGCTTGGCGCTGCTGCTCCGCGCTAAGGTTTACTTTTGTTCTTTTCCTTCAGCTCGACACTTCTTTGTTCTAGTATCGTCGAGGCCGGAATAAGGGCTGGAGCTTAATTTTGTTGTTGCTATTGTTGTTATTATGGGTTTCTCAGTTGCAATCTCTCCACTGTGAGCCTTCTCTTTCTTTCTACTTTCTTCTTCCTTTACACTTGCTGGATGTGAAATTATATGGATTATAAGTTGGGGTCAAGGGGTTTAGGGCATTATTTTCATGATCAACCTTGGGGATGTTTAAGTTTCTAATAGGTTGCCTTCACTATTATTTCTTGGTCGGCTGCTCTGGCTTATTTTGCTATCGTGGTAGAATTTCATTTATCCTGATTTGGGTTGGATCTATGGGGAGGAAATCAGAAGCTATTATATTTTTATTGGCCGACCAATGTTCTGATTGAAGATTTTATTATATTTTCCTCTTACCACTATATGTGGTTGCTATGTCAGTGTTTGTCTTGCTTTTTATAGTTGGTCGGTTGTTGTTTGTTGTTGGCTATTATATCAGAGCTTTGTAAATTATGCTTATGTCATAATTATGTTGTCCATGGCAATGTCTACTGCTATGGTGATAACAGCAGTCTCAAATCACGCACTTTGTAATTTTCTCATGGAAGTTGTCCTAGATTGTGACTGTCATAAGAGGCTTTTATTGGCTATACTTGAGACCTCTAGTAGATGCCATTAAAGGCTCTTATAGGCTGTCCTTGGTAACTATTTTGGGCTGCCTTTGTTAGTCATTCTATGTTCTAGTTTGTCGGTTAATTGATTTAGTTGTTCCCACTTGGATAATTACAATGTTGTAATCACCATAAAAAGGAAATCGTAGCTAATTAACGGCGCAACCTTAAGTAAATGATTTCACTGATACTGCAGTGGATGACGTCCAGTGATAAGCGCGATGAATATCCTGGTGCTGATAAAGGCCAAGGAAAAGCGGTGAGTTCTTATTTCTTTAATACTGCGGAGTCATTTATATTAATGGAAACACTTTTTCTTATTTTAGAAAGTACTTTACTTTTGTATTTGTATATAGTTCGAAGTTTTGTAATCACTGATATTTCGAAATCGCTAAAGGATGCGAAATTGAAAATAGCAAATATTAAGAGATAATTCTGAGAGGAATTGTAAATCAAATACACCTTGAATAATGGGAATACAAATGAAATGATTTACGAATACAAATGAAATAAAAGAGGAATGCAAATGAAATGATAAGGGCTAACCCAGTGTTGTGGGGGGTGTGAATACTCATGGCAGAATATTTTTGAAATTGTATGCGGTCGTGGAAGGCCAGAAGCCGTGGAAGGCCAGAAGCCGTGGAAGGCTCAGGAGTCGTTGAAGACCCGGAAGCATGTTAACATACCCTTATGATTTTTAATCAATGAGATAAAGAAGAAATGTAGTTTGATACTTAGCTAAGAAAATAGATAAAAAGAAAACTGCATAAGATTGAGATATACTAACAAGAAAAAATAACGTGAATGATAAGTTACTGATTGTATATGTATTGTATCCAGTATATTGTTTTCTGCATATGAATATATATATATATATATATATATATATATATATATATATATATTTACTATATTATAAAGATGTATATTAGACTACATCTTAACCATTGAATGAGTTCCAAATTTTGAATCTTAGTCATTGAATAATAATAGGTTATTTCTTTTTTTTTGTCAAGTCCTCCCGCCAGCCTATATACCCGCTCCCCTGCATCTTTCGGCCGAAAGCTGCACCAGCATGACTCTGTCATGTCCCGTCTTACTGTATGCATGGGCTTCATTGGGAACTCCTCCTTCCATCTTGGTCATCCAATAAACACCATCCATTTAATCTTGGCCCCCAAAAAAACTTTAATTTGAATCCTATATTTCATTCTCTCTATCAGCCCAATCCCACTTCTCTTTCATTTTTCGCGCTTATCCGGCGGATCGACTTCCACTTTTTCAAAACCTCCGTGCCCTATCCCCGGCCCAGATTTCGCATTTTCATCTTCCCTCTTGATTTCTGTTCACTACCCTGCTCTTCCTCGCCGCGCTCCCAACGATCCACAAAGCCGGCAAGTGAGAAGCGTCGACGGATCCACGAAATGGTGACAAATATTCAAGCTTTCCTCCCTCTTCGATCGGAATACGCCTAGGGAAACTCCGGTAAGGTATTATATTCCTTTTATTCTCCAAAAACTCACCCCCCCCCAAGCTTCACATCGGAGCCTTACCCTGTTTTCCACGATCGTAGGTTCTGATGTTTACATTAATGTTGGTCGCAGCTCAGACGCACTTCTACTCCCCAGGCTGCAGGCTCAGTTACCCGCATCTTCAAATCTGAATTTACCCTGCTCAGATCAGATCTAAGACTTACACACTTCTTTTCCCCAGACCGCAAGCTCGGTTAAGGCACGATCGACAACTCCGGTAAGGTTCCGATCTGAAACTTCTTTTGTTTACAGTGTTGGTTGCAGCTTCAGCAAGCGCCTCTGATAAGCACCTCCTCTGTTATTCTGCAGCTCTACCATGTTTAAATGCTACTTTCAGTACATTGTTATATGGGTTTATCTTGCACCATGCTTCTAATAATTTTCTGTGTTTTTGAACTTTGTTGACTTTAAGGTATCTATTGGCCAAAACTGGTGATACCCTATTTACTTCATTTCAGTACATAGTTAATCGAGATGGGTTTTTATAATTTGCAGAGATGTTATTGCTGATGAAAACATTTACCAGGGTTCTATTTTTAAATGTGCACATTGTGATTTTTTCATATTCTTTATTTTTAAATATGCTCTGCTTTATTTCTTGCAAGAATCTCAGAGCCTATAGCTATTGTGTCTCCTCTACTTGAGGGCTTCGTCTTGCATGGTATTACAACCACTTCATATCTTGCTTATTTCCCCAATGCTACTCTAGATCTTTAAACCTAGATTCTCTTCTACTTGAGTAATTTTTTTTTACTTTAGCAATTCACATAATAGGAAAACGATCTCTCTATTTGCTTCACTGTCCACTTTTATCAATGTCATAACAATATGAGCATGCCATGGAAATGGAAGAATGCATTATGGACTTGAGTTCTACATCCACAGAGACTGAAGGTAAGTAGTAATTTCTGGGCATACTTGGTTGCTTATTATTGAGAGGTAGAGAGAAAGAAGCTTCCAATTTTGATTTCCCTTTCTAGCTTATTTCATTCTTGGCCACATGAGTGTAGACAACCTAAATCCAATTCATGTATTAACAAAACGACACTCCCTCAAAACATGTACATATAAAGCATGTTCCCTCCACCCATTTAAGATGAGCCTTCAGTATAAACCTTTTGTATAAGAAGAGTGGGGAGTGAGGGGACCTTATTGTAGAAAAAGAGTGAAGGGAAGATTATTTGTGTTCGGCCAAAAAGCTAATTCCCCATTTATAGGAAAATTCATCACTATTCATAATTGAATTCAATGTTTAGCAATCAGATCTCAAGGTGATCACACTGTATATGGGTGCCTGTTAGAGAACAACGAGATGGTAATGCAAGGAGATGCGAGCTTCGTCACCTGCGGGAGGATGAGACTCACCTTGGAATAAGTATTAAATTGTAAGCCCCAAGCAAGGAGATGTGAGCTTCATAATGCAAGGAGATGCGAGCTTAGTAATCTCGCCAACCCCGACGATTCTCGCCGCCCCCGACCACTGTCGTTGCTCACGACCAATATCGTCGTGGATAGGGGCGGAACCGAATGAGGTCGCCCGACGAATGTTGTCGCCTGCCAAAAGTTATTGACCGCTTAATGTTCGCCGCTTGAGGAGAGATTTGAAAATTTCCTTGTGAACTCAGCCCGCTCGAATGTGGGCGAAGCCCGACGTCACGGGTCGGGTACTGTGGTGCGTAGCCATAGGGGCGGAGCCCCGTGTCGGGCACTCGTCTATATATATGTATATTGCCACTAATTTTTATTGTTTCCTTGGACTGTACTTGAAGAGGTGTGTTTCTCGTTTAGTCATATTTTTATGACTAAGTCCGTCGTCTATTTTGTGTAGGTAATTGAAGCGACAGTGAGTTCGCAAAGTAAGGCTAGGTTAATTGAGGATGAACGAAAAAGACTCGTGGCAGAGCGCCTGAATGTATGAGATATATTTTATGTGTTTCTTTTGTACTCATACATAGATATTTATATATATGCTGAAATGAATGATTGGCAAATGGATACAGATATAAAAATTTTGTGCGGTCTGAATTGGGACCTCACATCCGTCATGTCGAGATTATGGTGTTCGACGACATCGACCATCTTGGTTGGATCGCCCGCAGTGAATATGTTTTTTGATCTCTAGTCCACCCCCGCCAACAAGAAGTTCTTCATGGCAACTATCTACATGAAGAGCCCTGCACTCCGCTTGGTGCATTGAATGTGCTAAAATGTCTATAATCTCTCTTGGCCCGCACTAAAGGAGAAGCTCCTCTGCCACTATGACACGGGCCAAAAGAGCAACACATACGAGCTTCTTTGCTTTATTCGCCAGCCTTACATCGTCGATGTCTACATCACTGAGTTTATCAAGGTTGCCATGAACATCACCAAGCTCTCCCCAAACCATTATTTAGGGTACTTCCTAGTTGTTCTACAACGCTACCTCTAATATGGAGCAGGCACGTTGCCTCGATGAGAAACTTTACAAAGTCGAGCTACCCTCCTCTACCTAGCCATCCCACCATCGGCTGCCATAGTTGAAACCTCAGTCACTGCTTCATCGACTAGCTCCTCTACCTCCACCTAGACTTCAATTAATTGGTAATCCACCGCCTCAGCCGATTCCACCATAGAAGGTACCCTCACTACCCCAACGCTTATATCACAAGAAGTACCTTGAGCTCCGCCAAAAAAGTATTTGTTTTCGTTGCCAACAATCATACTCGGCCACACACAAATGCACTCTCAAGGACCTGTGCTTATTGATCGCAGTCGAAGACGATAACCCCGACTTCGCTAATTGGGATCCTCTGATGCTCGCGGATGATCCTTTCGGGCCTCGACCATAAAATAACAGGATCGATTTTTGAGGGAGTATTGATACAAATACGACCCTCTGGGTCCACATCCGCCTCGCTAAGCATTGCCACCGTAGTCTCACACTTGTTTTATGGTCCATGTAGCCCTAACTAGTATTTTGTAATTTCATGTATACCAACTCCCACCTATATAAGGAGGTATTTTAGCTTATATATGGAAGATAGTATTTTAGCTTATCTTTGATCATTTAGTCGTGTAGGCTCTTATATGAGAGAATGACTCTTGAGGGATTCCCCGAGAACTTGGGTACCGAGCTTGCCTCGATATATTGTATCTCGATCCGAATTAATCTACTATAATTGGTTCGATAATTTGGATTACCTATCGGTTTTTGACATGGGTAGAGTGTTGTCCTTGAGATATAACTTCACCCCAATATTTATAATTGGGTTATTAATGGTAGATTTAGGAAGTGATCCCTGTAGTAGAGTACTCGTAAAATCTTCCCATAATCCTTTAGAGGTGGTGATTGTGCAATAAATATCGTATAGATAGACCAAGCATATCAGGCATTCATCATGCCTGATAAAATTCCTTTCATTGCAAACCTCCAACAAACATGATTTTAATTGATTCAAGCAACCCATTAGATGATACAAGGACTAGTATAACCTCCGAAAATTAAGCGAATACTGTTTTTGTTGCCATCTCTTAGAATTATGCATCAACATATTCAAATTTTGAAGAAATGCAAAGAAAGGAAAATCAAATGAGAAAAAAAGAAAGAAACTAATTTTGAGACACCTAGAATGTTGTCCTTAGGATATAAAAACTAGAGAAATTGATCGACCTTTTATCAAAAAGTAAAGTTGAAGAAAATTGAGGAAGAAAAGATATAAGGCCCCGTTCGTTTGCTACATTTTGACCCATGGTTATGGTTTTCTCTTATGTTCAATAATGTGTGACTAAAGAATTCCTTTGTGAAACACATGGCTAAAAAGTTATCAGAATACCAACAAGAACAGCTCACCTCCAAAGGCAGTAACAAGGCCAACGGCTTCAGGCTCCAATCAAACCCACGAATAGAAGCATGACCCCAGCATAATCCCTGTTCCAAAGACACTGCCCAATCTTCCAAGCAGCCACAACCTCTGCCCGGTCTCTTTAACACCACTTGGAATTGACTTCCATAGAAATCTAGCGCTGTTGCTGCATGAATATACACTCGCACAAATCACTCGTCGGAAAATCCAATGAAAATAAGTGTAAGGAGAAAAGATGACTGAACATACAGATCGTTGGCGTATACATGCCCTAGTAGATGGATCGAATAAGGCCAATCTTGTTGGAGGATATCCCAGTCGATGCAACCTGAATGTCGAGGAATGTTACAAAGAAAGTATAAAATCGCGAATGGGAGTAGAACTGAATGCGATCCAAATCGACACGGTGGATCAAATGGATGAGTAGAACCCTAGGAATTAAAGCCCTAAACAGCTTACCTGAAGCATGAGATTGTCGCAGATTTCCCCTATCTTTCCGAAGGATTTGGAGGCCAGGGCATCTTGCAATTCGGAGAGGTCCATCAATCGCCGCCGGCGAGGGCAAGAGGCCGGCGATCTCTCCCCTTCCAAATCGTTCAAGCAGACTTTACAGATTGCACAATTTCGTTACGCTGGAATATGGAAATGTTCTTCTTTTTTCTCTATCTTCGATCTTGTTTATTTTTAAGTTTTCCTACAGTGTAAGCAGAGACCAGAGAGTATTAGTAATGATTTTTTTTATTTTCTCATTATTCTAATTTTTAAACATGAGCAAGTTTTTGCATTACCCAATTTTATTATTCACATTTTAAAATTATTAATTACATCTTATATTTTAAATATGAGCATTTGGAAGGGCTTTGCAATGCGGGGGACAAGCATGGTTTTGTGCGGATGGAGAATGCCCGAGAGCATTGAGCAGGCAAAGTCCGTACAAAAATGCTCTAATTATTATTATATTTGTTGTGGGGTCACTCAGTTTTTCCCGGTCTGAAGAAATGGACCGTTTTCGCTCATAGTTGGATTGGGTGCGCAAACAGTTAATGAAAAACAGAAGCAAATGACATGAAATTTTTTTTGTCGTGGAAAACCTGGAAAGGATGAAAAACACGTAGTTGGATATGTGTTAGACCAAAATCCATTATTTCGTTGAGTTTACAAAGTTTGATTTTCCTCGGAGGATGACAGATCGTCTCTCTATTACAAAACTTGGGATACAAGAATAGCAGAAAAAAAACTAAGCTTGCGATGCCCTAATGAGAGCATCCAATGAAGCGCTCCGCTGCGGCTTTCTCTGGAGGGAAAAATTGGCTGATTCCTTGTAGCGTTGAACGCTAGACGGCCTAGAGAGGAAGCGGAGCGGATAAACGATCTAAGTCTCACGTCCTCGTCGGAAAACCTCAGAACTCTCTCTAGCCTCTGAAGCTGCTTGCCTTCAAATGAGGACCTGGGGGGCCCTTTCATAGTTTTCTGGAGGAAAATGCTGGTAATTGCTCATGGGCGGATTTTAGCTGGTGAATGACATCGCTCTGTTTCGGTCACATAGATCACCAATTTTTATAAAATGATGAAAGTGCCCCGGGCGGCTCAGGCGGCCCGAGAAGACTGCCCGACGGAGGCGGCGGACGGTGGATGGCCATAGACGACGGAGTCGGCCGACGGCGGCCGTCGCCGGCACGCGCGTACATGGGAAGTGTGTGTGCATGCACGCTGCACATGCATAAGGAGTGCGCGCGCACATGCCACATGCGTGTTGCGATGTGCTTGCTTGACCGTGTGGGTCTTTTGCAGCACCCTCGTGTATGTGTTCGTGCTTAGCCCTGATCCCTCTTCTAGGGTGGTTTTGGTCCCTTCGAGCGTGCACTCCTCATGCGCGCGGCTCGCTCTATTGGGTCGTATTGCTTGAATACTCTCGGTTGAAGTCCAGTCGGTTTGACTTAGAAAATTTAGGTGAAACTTCATCAAATGCCCACAAATTTCTATGTGTTGTGGTATGCGAAGTGACAAGCCCAAAAATTTTTGACTTTTCACCTTTTCTTCATGGAGTCACAATTCTTTGCTTGGTGAGTCATTTTTCGATTGTGGTTCTTTGTAGGAGTGTTGGTGTCTTGACATGAATCGATGTCAACTCATGAATTAATGTTAAGTCAGAGATCTTGATCGTTGTCAACTCATGTATTGCTTTTGTTTTTGTTGTGGTGGGCACGACGTGGAATTGTTATGTACTTTGGTGTATTTAGCAGTCCTTGCGGCGCTTTATGCAAGTGTTCACCCACTTTGAGCTTTGCGTGTTGCGGTGATCCGGACGTGTTTTGTGCTTTACACTCCTTGCGCATTGTGCGCTATCTATGTCAAATGTCTCTAAGCATTAGCTTCGGAGACTCGTCATTTGAGTGTGATGAGTTGGGTTGTATGCACCCCTTGCCTTAGTGGTGTGGGCGGACTCGGAGCCCTCTCTTGTCGAACGATGCAGAAGAATTTGGGGGGGCCAAGATGATTGCATCATTGGTTGGTCCTTCGCGGGAGGATAATTGTGTCATTGCGCTCTACCTTGTGCTTGGAAAGAGATTCTGTGCAGCGTTAAGGCTGTGGGGGTGTTTCGCCCTCTGAATAGGTGATGCCTCGAAAGGTGCAGTTGAGGTTGATGTCGAGAGATTACTTGTTTGTATCTGCGTCACGCGTACTTTGTCTCTCTTTTTCGAACCTCGAGTGCCCCGCTAAATCGAGAGCGCATCACCTTTCACGCGCCCCTTTCTTGAACGCGCGTGTATGACGCGGCGCATTGATTTGATGGTTGTCATTGGGCGTGAGCGCTTGGAGCTGACGTTGGGGTGTAGTGTAATGAGGAGTTTTCCCCCTTTATCATGATGGCACCCGAGAGCTCGAAGTCCTCATTTGGCTGAGTGGCGCAAGAGGACTCGCGGTTAATCCTAGCAAAAATCCCTCAGAGGACCAAGAACGCACTATTGTATTGTGAAGGACTCATTGTCCGTTCCCTTGAAGGTGATGAAGAACCTTCGTTTATTTATGTCTTGGAAGGACTTGGAGTCCGTTTCATTGTTGGTGGAGGTGGAGAAGAACCTTTGATCGTTTGTGGCCTATGAGGATCAGGGTCCGTCTAGGTGGAGGTGGCGAATAACCTTTTGTTTATTCACGTGTCATGAGAATCGGGGTCCATCCGGGTAAAGGCGGTGAAGAACATTTGTTTGTTCACACCTCAGGAGGACTGGGGTCCATCAGGGTGGAGGTGGCGAAGAACATTTGTTCGTTCACATCTCAGGAGGTATGTGGTCCGTCCGAGTGGAGATGACAAAGAACCTTTATTCGTTCGCATCTTAGGAGGACTGAGATGCGTCTGGGTGGGGTGGCGAAGAACCTTTATTTGTTCGCGCATCAGGAGGACCAGGGTCCAATTGTGTGAAGGTGGTGAATAACCTTTGTTCGTTCACGCCTCAGAAGTACCAAGGTTCGTTAGGGCGGAAGTGGCAATGAACTTTTGTTTGTTCATGCCTCGAGAGGACCAGGGTCCGTATTGATGAAGGTGACAAGGAACCTTGGTTTGTTTACGCCTTAGGAGGACCGGGGTCCGTCTAGGTGGAGGTGGAGAAGACCATTTGTTTGTTCGTACCTCATGAGGACAAAAATCCGTTCGGGTGGAGGTGTAGTGTAACACCCCAAAAATCTTAAGATGGAGTCAGGCTGGGTGACACGGCCTGGGACACGGGCGTGTCCCAGGGCGTGTCCAGTGCACATGGCCTAGGACACGGGTGTGTCCCAGGGCGTGTCTTTTTATGTAGGCGTCGACTCGAGTTCTCGAGAACTGATCGTCGAGAGGCGACACGGCCTGGGACACGGGCGTGTCCTAGGGCATGTCCTGCTCGGGTGAATTCTGGATGGCGTTGAGTGGCGTTGAGTGGCGCTGAGTGGAATGGCATTGAGTGTGGAACACGGCCTGTGACACGCGCGTGTCACAGGGGCATGTTGGGCACATGTCCATGGACACGGGCATGTGCCTTAGCCGTGTGCTTCTCGGATGATTTGGGCTTGTGTTAAAAAGGATGACACGGCCAGTCACACGGGCGTGTCTGTCCTGTGACACGGGCATGTTGGAGCCCGTATTATGGTTCAATTTGAGTCAGTTCGTACACCTCTTGGGGGACACGGCCTGGGACACGGGCGTGTCACAGGCCGTGTCAATTCAAATTTGGACTTTTGGGAAGATCTTGGCCATCCAATTATTCCTATTTGGATCCATTGGCCTAGGTCCTTTCCTGCAGTGATAAGGCTGAGTGTTGGACTCTTCTCTCATTCTTATCAAGTGAGAAAAAGAGAGAGCTTGGAGGAAGGATAAAGAGGAGAAGAGCAAGGCTTTGGAGGTGCTCCCGCGCTCCGATTCGAGATCCGAGGATAGTTTAGTGGAGGCAAAGCTGCTGCGGTGCTTTCCAATCTGCCAGATTTTCGATGGCTCCCAAGAGATCGTCAAGGGTAACGATCTTCCTTCTTGGACATGTGAAGTCCTTCTTTATGCATGAGTAAGGAATCCTCTCCACCAAAAGGTGGAATGAGTGAGTGATTCCGGTGGGTTGATAGTTGTTATCCCCTGTTGAGTCTGTATATTGACCCGGAAAAGTGTAGTACGGGATAGACATGCTGTGTGAAGCCCATCTGGACATGTTGGTCTGGATTGGCGATGTTGCATTTACGCACCGGAGAAGACTCCGCGTATACTCGTTGTGTTAGTGGGGTTGTTGGGTTATACCTGTGAAGGGGAGTAGCAGGAAGTACTGGAATGTGGAACTCCAGGAAATTGCCCTTGTGCTGTTTGTGTTATGGCTACGATGTTGCCAGTCCTTGATGGACGATGAAGCCAGTCCTAGTTGGACAGTGTGGCTATTGTGACGTCAGTCCTTGGCGGACGTTATGGCGATTGGGAGTTACGAGCTCTAAAAGGCCTCGTGCCGAACAGGAAAGGTGAAGCCGACCCGCGCCTTTTATTATAGCCGCAAGTACGATGTGCTTGGTGATGGCAAGACGATTTTGAGCAACAGAGGGGGATCTGTACCTGCGTTATGTTGACTGTACAAGGAAGTGCCAAGGCATTGGGCTTTCATCAGTAGCATAATTAGAGTCTTAGGCATGCGCGCCATTAAGACTAAATGCTCAATGGTGTTGATCCCGGTTCGCCGGTGTACCCAAAAGTGTGCCTGAGAGCACAGATCGTCGGGCCGGGTGGCCGACGGTTGTGATGGATTGCTTGTGCGTGAGAGCACAATATGTATAATTGTTGTATTGCTCTGTAGGGAAGGAATGCCTCTGCCCCGGGAAAGGGGTAGGATTGTTATAAATTGGTCAGCTGAATGCTGACCGTTGCCTTGTTTGCCACCTTCTGGGTGGATTGTCCCTGTGCAGGTGCTGGAGAGCCGAGCAGAAGATGAAGGGCTGATGCCCCTGCTGCTGCGATTGCCGCTCTTGTTGTTGCTGCTAGCCCTTGAAGGCTAGCTTTTGTATTTTCATTTATTCATGTATGGCCGGTCTGCGCGCCGATGTCTGTAATCCATACTGTTTAAAGAGGAACTGTAAGGCCTTAAGGCCAAACTGTAGTATTTGTTATCCCCTCGTTTGAGTGGTTTTATATAACGTTGATTTATATATATCTAGTGGATATTTCTGCTATGAGTTCAGTTATTGTGTATCTATTTTGCTAGCATGCTCTGTGTTAGGATGCTTTGATGGTATTATCCTGTGACCTCACCGTCTGTTTGTAGCATATAGTATGGGGCCCCGACCGGACCTTCTATGATATGTTAATTAACGGGTGGAGTCGTTACATTTTGGTATCAGCTTGTCTCGGTTTTCCTCTTTCGAATTCTTGGTCGAATTCTTTTGTGGGGTGGCGAGCACGTGTCTGTATGAACCGTTGTAACGCTAGTGAACTCTGGAATATCCACCAAGCAATGCAAATACACTTGTTTGAGGAATCTGCGCGTTCTTACTTTGTTGTTATTGCTTGTGTATTATCGCTAATGTGTGTCTTGTCCACCCATAGGTGACTCGTAGTGGTGCTGGGCAATATGAGCCTCAGCGCTCTGATGAGAGTGTGGCACCAGCTGAGGTGCCAACACCTCCTCCATCTGCGGAAATTATCCGATTAGTTGCTGAGGCTCTATTTGCGATGATTCGGCAGACCGGGCAGGCGCTGCCAGCAGTTGTGCCAGATCGTGTTGGTGTCCGACCCGAACCGGGTTAGGTTGTGGATCCGCGAGCAACTGAACGACAATTGAAGCAATTCATGAGCTTCAATCCGCCTACGTTCACGGGACTGGGATCCCCAACGCAGGCAAAGGACTGGTTATCGCGAGTCAAACGTATTTTGACGGCGATCAGGACGGAGGAAACTAAAAAGGTCACTTTGGCCACCTTCTTGTTAGAAGGAGAGGCGAGGTTATGGTGGGACGAGGTTGAGTTACACTATTTGGCGGGCAGGCAATTGACTCAAGTATCGATTGAGGAGTTCTCTCGTATGTTTTGGCTAAACATCTTCCAGTGGCACAACGCATTGCTATGGAGAACGAGTTCCAGTGGCTAACGTAAGGAGAAAATAACGTTGATGCGTACCTACATGAATTTACAAGATTGGGATGGTATACAGGAACTATCTTCGCCGATGAACAAAGAAAAACAAATCGGTTCTATGAAGGATTGCAGGACGAGTTGAGGTTCCTGCTTTCTAGTTCAGTGAACCAGGGATTTCAGGCTTTGGCTGATACGGCAGGTGCGCTGGAGAAGGACATGAAGCAGGTGCAAGGCAGGAAGGACTTGGCTGTGGCAAAGCCCGAGTTCAAAGCACCCCGCTCTAGCAAATCGTACTACCAGAAGAAGTGGGGCAATAGGTCCAAGCCTTCGGGGCAAACTTCTGGGACAGTTACATCGGGAGCAACGTCAAGGCTGGAGTCTCGTACATGCTTTACCTGCGGCAAAGTGGGGCATTTAGCCCGTGATTGTCAAGTTGCTCAACCCAAAGGAGAAAATAAGACGAGTGCGTATTATGCTGAGAAGGGCAAAGCAGTGGTTGATTCCTCTATATCTCAGGCGCAGCCCAGAGTCTACAATCTTGGCCAACAGGAGGCTATCAAGCAAAGTGACGTCATCACAGGTACGAGTTAAGTTAATGCTTGTTGTATTGATTGCATATTTTGTATGTAGCTTGTGCATGATGTGTGTGCTACAGGCTTTGTCCTGATTTGGAACAATCCGGTGAGAGCCCTGTTTAATACGGGTGCTTCGCATTCTTTTCTGTCTAAGGACTTCGTAACTCGAGTTGGAGTACTGAGTCACGTGATGACAGATGGTGTAAAAGTGCTACTACCGAATGATTGTATCATGTTTGCGGATAGGACTTGCGATGTGGATGTGCATATAGGAAATCGAGATTTCGGATTGAGAGCATCCGTGCTGCCGCTATCGGAGTTTGATGTGATCTTTGGCATGGACTGGCTCTCGGAGCAGCGTGCCTTGATTGATTACACTTCAAAGGAGATCACACTGGGCCAGAATACCGAACTTGAGACGAAGTTCGCTGGTATGCGAGGAGTAGGCGGGACCTTGTTGTCTGCACTCCAAGTCATCGGGGCTGTTCGGAAGGGCGCGGAGTTATTCTTCACACTTATTCAGGCTGTTGAGCCAAAGGCCAGTGTAAGTGAAATTCTGATTGTGTCGGAGTTTGCAGATGTATTTCCTAAGGATTTTCTTGGGTTACCGCCCCAGCGGGAGATTGACTTCGCAATTGAGTTGGTGTCAGGTGCAAAACCTGTGGCCCGCTCACCATATCGCGTTGCGCCAAAGGAAATGACTGAACTTAAAGTCCAATTGCAAGAATTGTTAGAACAGGGATACATACGCCCAAGTATGTCACCTTGGAGCGCGCCTGTTCTATTTGTAAAAAAGAAAGACGGTAGTTTGCATTTGTGTATTGACTACCGCGAATTGAATAAGCTGACGGAAAAGAACAAATATCTGATTCCACGGATCGATGACCTATTTGATCAGCTAGCGGGGTCAACCGTCTATTCAAAGTTGGATTTGAAATCGGGATATTATCAATTGCGGATTCGGGAAGGCGATATTCCTAAGACAACATTTGGGACACGCTATGGTCATTATGAATTCACGGTGATGTCGTTTGGCTTATGTAATGCGCCTTCGGTATTCATGGATCTAATGCACCGGATGTTCTGAGAGTATTTGGATTTATTTGTAATTGTGTTTATTGATGATATTCTTGTGTACTCTCAGTCGGGAGATGATCATGCAAACTATTTGCGGTTTGTGTTGCATACCCTGAGGAGGAATAAGCTGTATGCCAAGTTCTTAAAGTGTGAGTTCTGGCTATCATTAGTGGCTTTTCTAGGCCATGTGGTAAGTGGAGAGGGCATAACAGTAGATCCGGCAAAGATAAGTGTCATACGGGATTGACCAGTGATGTCTTCAGTGGCCGAAGTCAGGAGCTTTCTTGGCCTTGCAGGCTACTATAGACGGTTTGTAGAAAACTTCTCACGGATTGCTTTACCTCTGACCACGTTGACGAGAAAAGATCAGAAGTTCGTTTGGACGTCGGAGTGCGCGCGAGCTTTTGAAGAGCTGAAGAGTCGTTTGACCACGGTGCCTGTATTGACATCGTCATGTGGTACAGATGGATATGAGATCTACAGTGATGCTTCAGGGAGCGGCTTAGGATGCGTTCTTCTGCAATTTGGTAAAGTGATTGCTTATGGCTCACGCCAACTAAAGGTGCATGAACAGAACTACCCCGTCCACGATTTAGAGTTGGCGGCGGTAATCTTTGCGCTAAAGTTGTGGCGGCACTATCTTTATGGCGTTAAAGTAGATATCTATACAGATCACAAGAGCCTAAAGTATTTGTTAGATCAGAAGGATCTGAATATGCGACAACGGAGGTGGATGGAGTTCCTTGGGGATTACACTTTTGATATTCACTATACTCCCGGGAAGGGAAATGTGGTCGCAGATGCTTTGAGTCGTAGGACGCCAGTACGGGCAAACTAGTTGCAGTGGCATGATGTGCGGCTAATCTAGGAGTTGGAAGCGTTAGAGATATCTTGTGTTTACAAGGATGCTACAGCCAACGCATGCTTGAACTGGACGGAGATACAATATGACCTTGCGGACAGAGTTAGGCGAGCAATGGAGCTTGATGAAAGTCTCCAACGCTATGCAAAGGATGGTCCTGGTGACCAATTCTCCTGGGATGATGGATTATTGCGAAAAGATGGTCGATTGTGCGTCCCAAGTATGGGGAAGTTGAGAGAAGAGTTGATGTACGAAGCGCATTTTGCCAAGTACTCAATTCACCCTGAGAGCACAAAAATGTACAGAGATATGAAAAAGTTGTTCTGGTGGCCTGGACTAAAGAAAGACATAGCACGTTATGTGGCAGAATGTCATACTTGTGCTTTGGTAAAAGTGGAATGCCAGAAGCCTGGTGGTTTCCTGAAGTCGTTACCGATTACGGAGTGGAAGTTTGATGATATTTCAATGGATTTCATGGACAGATTGCCGAGATCTCAACGCGATCATGACTCTATCTGGGTGATTGTAGACCGGTTGACAAAAGTGGCTCACTTTTTTCCAAACGAGAGAGATGATTCAGTGGAAGCCTTGGCTAAGCTCTATGTAGAATAGATTGTTCGACTACACGGTGTTCCTCGGAGCATTGTCAGTGATCGTGATGGGCGATTCACCTCAACTGATTGGAGGCTAGTTCATCAAATGTTGGGCACAAAATTAGCATTCAGTACGGCCTTTCATCCCCAAACGGATGGCCAGACTGAGCGAACCAACAGGACGATGGAAGATATGTTTCGCATGTGTGCCCTAGATTTCGGTAAGAAATGGGAAGAGTACATTTATTTGGTTGAATTTGCCTATAACTATAGCTACCAAGCGAGCATCGGTATGGCACCGTTTGAGGCTCTATATAGTCGTAAATGTCGTACACCATTAGCTTGGGCAGAGGTAGGCGAATCCAAGCTGAATGGGCGAAAGGAAGTCGAAGAAGCTACCTCGATAATACGCTCTATTCGGGAGAGGCTATTGATAGCCCAGGATCGACAAGCAAAGTACTACAACGCCAAGCATCAGAACATGGAGTTCGCGGTGGGCGATTGGGTCTATTTGAAAATCAAACCCTTCAAAGGCGTGTCTCAGATTCGGCGGTTGAAAAAGCTAAGTCCCAGATACCTTGGTCTGTTTGAAGTGGTTGAGCGAGTCGGGGAAGCTGCTTATCGGCTAGCGCTTTCAGAAGAGTTGAGTGAATTGCATGATGTCTTCCACATCTCAGTACTTCGTAAAGCCGTCAAGGATCCAACTCAAATAGTTGAGAATGATCGTGTACCGGTCGAGTATGGGCTAACGACGAAGGTTCGACCCATTCATATCGAGGATCGAGCCGAGAAATAGTTGCGGAACAAGATAATCGGGATGGTCAAAGTCCGGTGGGATAATTGTGGCCGTGAGGAGCTCACATGGGAGCGTGAGCAGACCATGCGAGCTGAGTTTCCCGAACTTTTTGTATAAACTGTTGACCGTGTACATTTTGTTATAACAACTCTTTTAACGTTATAGCTTTGTGATTCCTGTTTATTTGCTGAGTACAAATTTCGGGACGAAATTTATCTTAAGGGGGGAGGATTGTAACACCCCAAAAATCTTAAGATGGAGTCAGGTTGGGTGACACGGCCTGGGACACGGGCGTGTCCCAGGGCGTGTCCAGTGCACACGGCCTGGGACACGGGCATGTCCCAAGGCATGTCCTTTTCTGTAGGCGTCGACTCGAGTTCTCAAGAATTGATCGTCGAGAGGCGACACGGCCTGGGACACAGGCGTGTCCCAGGGCATGTCCTGCTCGGGTGAATTCTGGATGGCGTTGAGTGGCGTTGAGTGGCGTTGAGTGGAATGACGTTGAGTGTGGAACACGGCCTATGACACGGGCGTGTCACAGGGGCATATTGGGCACACGGCCTTGGACACGGGCGTGTGCCTTAGCCGTGTGCTTCTCGGGTGATTTGGGCTTGTGTTAAAAAGGATGACACGGCCAGTCACACGGGCGTGTCAAAGTTGACACGGGCGTGTCTGCCCTGCGACACGGGCGTGTTGGAGCCCGTGTTCTGGTTCAATTTGAGTGGGTTCGTATACCGCTTGGGGGATACGGCCTGGGACACGGGCGTGTCACAGGCCGTGTCAAGTCAAATTTGGACTTTTGGGCAGATCTTGGCCATCCAATTATTCATATTTGGATCCAATGGCCTAGGTCCTTTCCTGCAGTGATAAGGCTGAGTGTTGGCCTCTTCTCTCATTCTTATCAAGTGAGAAAAAGAGAGAGCTTGGAGGAAGGAGAAAGAGGAGAAGAGCAAGGCTTTGGTGGTGCTCCCGCGGTCCGATTCGAGATCCGAGGATAGTTTAGTGGAAGCAAAGCTGCTGCGGTGCTTTCCAACCGGCCAGATTTTCGATGGCTCCCAAGAGATCGTCAAGGGTAACGATCTTCCTTATTGGACATGTGAAGTCCTTCTTTATGCATGAGTAAGGAATCCTCTCCACCAAAAGGTGGAATGAGTGAGTGATTATGGTGGGTTGATAGTTGATATCCCCTGTTGAGTCTGCATATAGACCCGGAAAAGTGTAGTACGGGATAAGCATGTTGTGTGAAGCCCATCTGAACATGTTGGTCTAGATTGGTGATGTTGCATTTACGCACTGGAGATGACTCTGTTTATACTCATATAGTTAGTGGGGTCGTTGGGTTATACCTGTGAAGGGGAGTAGCAGGAAGTACTGGAATGTGGAACTCCAGGAAATTGCCCTTATGCTGTGGCTACGATGAAGACAGTCCTTGATGGACGATGAAGCCAGTCCTAGTTAGACAGTCTGGCTATTGTGACGCCAGTCCTTGGCGGACGTTATGGCGATTGGGAGCTACGAGCTTTAAAAGGCCTCGTGCCGAACAGGAAAGGTGAAGCCGACCCGCGCCTTTTATTATAGCCGCAAGTACGATGTGCTTGGTGATAGCAAGGCGATTTTGAGCAACGGGGGGGGGGGGTGGATCTGTACCTGCGTTATGTTGATTGTACAAGGAAGTGCCAAGACATTGGGCTTTCGTCAGTAGCATAATGAGAGTCTTAGGCATGCGCGCCATTAAGACTAAATGCTCAATGGTGTTGATCCCAGTTCGTCGGTGTACCCAAAAGTGTGCCTGAGAGCACAGATTGTCGGGCCGGGTGGCCGACGGTTGTGATGGATTACTTGTGCGTGAGAGCACAATATGTATAATTGTTGTATTGCTCTGTAGGGAAGGAATGTCTCTGCCCCGGGAAAGGGGTAGGATTGTTATAAATTGGTCAGCTGAATGCTGACCGTTGCCTTGTTTGCCACCTTCTGGGTAGATTGTCCCTGTGCAGGTGCTGGAGAGCCGAGCGGAAGATGAAGGGCTGATGCCCCTGCTGCTGCTGTTGCCGCTCTTGCTGTTGCTGCTAGCCCTTGAAGGCTTGCTTTTGTATTTTCTTTTATTCATGTATGACCGGCATGCGCGCCGATGTCTGTAATCCATACTGTTTAAAGAGGAACTGTAAGGCCTTAAGGCCAAACTGTAGTATTTGCTATCCCCTCGTTTGAGTGGTTGTATATAACGTTGGTTTATATATATCTAGTGGATATTCCTGCTATGAGTTCAGCTAATTGTGTATCTATTCCGCTAGCATGCTCTGTGTTAGGATGCATTGATGGTATTATCCTGTGACCTCACCGTCTGTTTGTAGCATATAGTGTGGGGCCCCGACCGGACCTTCTATGATATGTTAATTAACGGGTGGAGTCGTTACATGCATGAGGACCTTTGTCCATTTCACCCGAGAGGTGCAGAAGAATTTTTGTCCATCACGCTTAGGAGGTGCATAAGGACTTTCGTCCATCTCTCCTTTGTGGTAGAAGGTCTCGGGGCCCGTTCATCTAAGTGGTTGTTGTTGTGGTTAAAGCCAAATTCCATTGCATTGGTGTTGGAGGAAGGTACAAGAGTGCACAGGTCTAGCCGTGCGACTAGTCATTCTGATGGAGAGCAGATTATTGGCAGTGGCAGGGTCTTGTCTGTCCTTCCTGCTTGAACCTTGCGCGCTAAGCTTTTGTTATATCCTTGGGAGTTGTATCTTGTGAGAATACTTCCACCACAATCCCTCGTGTTGGGTGTTGGCCTAGAACTCCCTTAATTAGTCATGGTCCTCGAAGAATGGTGATGTTGGTTGAGTCGTCTTGAATGGCGAGGGACCCAAGGTCATAGCTGGATTGACAAGGATCCTTATGTCTCGGAGAGGGGGGGCTTGGACCTTGCTTGTAGTGCTTTTTAGGGGGGGAGCTCCCCCATGCCTCGGGTCTTTCGTGAGCTAGGTCAGGGCAGGTTGCACTGCTATCTTCTTCCCTTAAGACTCCTCGAGCGGGTTGACGTGCACCAGTCATTCGACTTCCTCTCTTAGGCGTTTGCACTCTTATGTGTTGTGCCCCCGACATTGATACCAGACACAGTACTTAGAGTGGTCTCCAAAGTTTGGAGCGAGAGCTCTTGGACTCTGGAGCGAGCGATGTTCGTGGAAGACGTGTGATACTTCTTTTTGTGAGGTTCTGAAGGTTTGATGTTGGTGGTGTCCCCCTGTAACGCTCCCGATTTTTTTGCGACTATTTTATTCTCGTTTGGCGTTACGGTGACGCGTTTTCGTGGCTTGTGCCATTTGTGGAGTGTGGTTTAACTCCTTAGAACTTGGTGCCCTATTTTGTAACATATTGGCAAGATCTCCCTAGCAAGCCGAGTCGTTTTTGGTGACCCGGTGTGGCCTCTCGGGGGATGCTTGTGTTTTGGCTTCGGGTGGGTATAACTCGAGTTCTGTTCGTCGAAAATTAATTTCGACTTCGCTATTGTGTTCGTAGCGTGGGTATTTAGCTACGGTGTGAATTTCGTCGAATTCCGAGATAGTTTGGTTTTCGCGTCGTTTTGGGTGTGCCATTAGTAAAGACTATTAGTAATTCTCTTAATTTAATTAAGGGGCCGGCGGTTGGTTTCGGTTTTGCTGAACCGATGCATTTAAAGCTTATATAAAAGCTTATTTAAGAAGTGGCGGGCCCACTTCTCCTTCCTCCTTCTTCCCGAGACCAAAAGCAGAATAACCGCTGCTCCTGTTCGCGGAAATCAGAGGCGGAACGACGGGCTGCCCTAGCTTTCGGACGGTGATTCCGGGAGTGTTCGTGGACGGATTTCGATTCTGAAAGCGGCGTTGTCTTGCTCTCGCTCAGATCTACGTTTCGACGGTAAGAAATTCGATTTTCGTGGAGTTTTAGGAGATTTGGGGATTTAGGTCTTGAGGTTTTCCGCCATAATGTACGGGAGTATGCTTTTAGGTGCTGGTGCTGTTAGTGCCAAGTAAAGAGGAGGGAAAGCCGTCCAAGCTTCGTCGGGAATCGAGGCAAGTGGTGTTCTTGCCCTTGCCATTGTTGTTTTCTTGAAATTCTGAAAATTCTCGGTTAGCCCTAGGGTAGAAGCCAAGCATGTTCTCTTTTTCTTGCTGAATTTAGGGCTTAGATTCTCCTATGAGCCCCCCTTTTCTGTGTTGTTGGTGCTCAACCCGCCGGCGTAATGCCATCAGTAAACTCATGATTTCTGTCTGGTTGGTGGCTTGCGGGTGAAGCCGAGTGGGAGAGAGAAGGGGGTGCCTGCTGTGTTTCTTGGTAAGAGCCAAATTTGGGCTCTCTGGTTTTCCGGCGTTGAGTGTGGTGCACACACTCAAAGCCTTTGCAGGTTTGACGTTGAGTGTGGTGCACACACTCAACGCCGCAGTTGTAGTCGATTTGAGATTTTGGCTAAGTACTGGGGCGTTGAGTGAGGTGGACTCACTCAACGTCGTAGCCCCTGCTAGCGGCTAAGTACTTTGGCGTTGAGTGAGTCGACCTCACTCAACGCCATTTCCGTTTTGGCGTTGAGTGAGGCAAGCTCACTCAACGCCACGGTTTTTCTGAGAAGCTAAGTGTTTTGGCATTGAGTGAGTCGACCTCACTCAACGCCATTTCGGTTTTGGCATTGAGTGAGGTGGACTCACTCAACGCCGTCGCTTCTGTGCTGTCAAGTACTTTGGCGTTGAGTGAGGTGTGCTCACTCAACGTCATAGCCTTTTCTGAGGCTAAGTACTTTGGCGTTGAGTGAGTTGACCTCACTCAATGCCATTCCTGGTTTGGCGTTGAGTGAGGTGGCCTCACTCAATGCCGAAGGCAAGTTTGCAGCCAAGTCCCATGGCGTTGAGAGAGTTGACCTCACTCAACGCCATTGCTGCTTTGGCGTTGAGTGAGGTAGACTCACTCAACGCCACAACCCTTCTTCGCGGCCAGAACTTCTGGCGTTGAGTGAGACGACCTCACTCAACGCCATTGCTGTTTTGGCGTTGAGTGAGGTCAGCTCACTCAACGCCGCAGAATTGCCTTGTTGCGGCTAAGTGCCAGGGCGTTGAGTGAGTGAACCTCACTCAACGCCATTGCTGTTTTGGCGTTGAGTGAGGTGGACTCACTCAACGTCGTAGTTCTCTTTTGTGGCTAAGTGTAAGGGCGTTGAGTGAGTGAGCTTCACTCAACGCCATTGCTGTTTTGGCGTTGAGTGAGGCCAGCTCACTCAACGCCACTTTCTCCGTTTATGGTTAAGTACCATGGCGTTGAGTGAGTGTATCTCACTCAACGTCATGCCTGTTTTGGCGTTGAGTGAGGCTAGCTCACTCAACGCCAGAGTTGTTCTTGCAGGAGGCGTTGAGTGAGTGAACTTCACTCAACGCCATGCTGGTTCTGGCGCTGAGTGAGGCTAGCTCACTCAACGCCAAGGTCTAGGTAGGCGTTGAGTGGGTCTCACTCAACGTCAAGCCGTGTTGAGTATTTTAACACTTTTTCCCTACCTTGATTTTTGCTCCCGAGTGAATTCCTTGATTTTCTTTGTTTTTTGAGGTTCCTTGTCGGCCATGTTTTACTTTCCTAAAGGCCGAATCATGGGTCGTGGTTAGTAGTGGTGGTTTGAAGCTCTTCATGGGGGAGGTGTTGTGTAATTTAGCCGTGGCCACCCTTTTCTTCTATCTTGCACCAGGTACGGGCTGGGCAAGGGGGTGGAAGGTCCCTAGTGCTTTCACATGTAGACCCTTGAGCTTGTTGGCTTGGAAATGGTGGTTGGGGGACTGAGTTTGCCTCCAACCCGGATCCATGTTGTTAGTTTTTACTACTACCATCTCCCACAGCTTAGGGTGTTAGATGTTTCTTCCTTGGTAGATTACAACACTTTGGGCTCTTGGTAGCCTAGTAGACTCTGCAGGATGTAGTTTCTGGGCAGGGTTGATGCTATTTCCTCGCACGTGGTGCATTTCTTTTTGTCTTGCATTGGGCAGTTGTGAATTTTACTGCTATGTGTTTTCCTCTTTCATTTATCCCCTGGTTGACACTTTCATGCAGTTTTTCCTTGTTTTGCTTGCTGAGGTATTCTTTCTCTTTTTGAATGCCTCAGGTTCTGAGCAGTAGCCAGTTTGGTGGGCTAGGTTGCGGTGGTGTTGCCGGTGGTCTCTTGGACTTTGGAGATCCTGTTGCTTTGTTAGTGAGGTAGTTTTTCTGTACTTTTCTTACAGACATACATATGTGTCAGTGGGTTCGTGTCAGGTTGTTGGCGCCCACTGGTAGTTTTTACCTTTATACTAGATATATTACTTTTGCTGCTACCATTTTCTGGAGATAGTCTACCTGCTCTGGGGAGGATTTATGCTAGGTTGCTAGTTATTTTAAAACTACAATTATTATTATAAGTATATCGCATGATCAACATGATTTATAAAACTAAATCACTATTTTCCAAACAACGTATAAAGATCGTTTTCTTATACATAATATAAATAAAATGTAGAGTCTTGCATAGCATAAGTGGTCCTCTTGGGGCTCTTATGCACTTCTTAGGATGTCAAACCTGAATAAAGTACTTTTCCGCAACGCATAAGTATAGTTTTTAACTGTGGACTAGGTGATCCACCGAGCCGAGGGATACGACCCCTAAAATATAACTGATTTTCTAATCATTGAACTCATGAATTTCTTTCATAAAGTAAAGTAGATGGTTTTGCCTGAGCGTCAGCAGTTATCCCCTGCTCAATGTGGTATCATGACGTGTGTTTTCTCATACTCTGATAATTTCTAAATTCGGAGAAAATGCGGGTTGTGACACCCCCGGCTCGGCAGGTGGTTTCGCAGTGCCTGCTGCTCCCTCTTGGATTTGTTAGTGGCTCATTATTTCTCCTCCTCTTTAAGCTTCCTTCGGATGTAGTTGATTCTTCTTAATTTTCGTCTCTTACCTGATTTGAGTCTTAACCCGATGGATAAGGTCAAGGTACTTGAGCTTTATTTCATTCATTAGCATGGAGTGGATCATTCTTGGTTGGAGTTCTCTGACGAAAATATTGTGTATGAGCTTGGGGTTGACCCCCGGAATTTGTTGTGCCTCCGTATTGAAGCGGTGAAAGAAGTCAGTGAGCTACTCTCCCTCGATCTGTCGAGTCCTCGGGAGATGAATGAGTCGCAAGTTGGCGACAAACCGATCGGTGAAAAGTTGTGCTAGTTCTGCAAAGTTCTTGATTTCTCCCTCTTTTAGAGAATGAAACCAAATTTTGGTTTTCCCTTCCAGAGTATCAGGAACACTTTACACATGAGCTTATCTGGGGCATTGTAGATGCACATGATAGTTGTGAAGTACTTGACGTGCTCCAGGGGGTCGCCCTACCCATAAAAGTCTTGAAGTAATAGAGTTCAAACCCTTGGGGAGTGGGATGTGTTGGGACCTACAGAGCTAGAGGGGAGATAGGGTGGATAGGGTGTTGCATGCCTGTGTCCTGGTGCCCCCCACGATCTTCTTCAGGGGTTGGTGATGAGTTGCTAAATAAAACCAAGCTTGTGCTTGCTTGCACGTGCGGGTCTTGCGCAACACCCTCGTGTGTGTGTTCGAGCTTAGCTCTGACCCCTCTTTTGGGGTGGTTTTGGTCCCTTTGAGCGTGCGCAACTCGTGTGCGCGACTCGCTCGATTGGATCGCATTGCTTGAATACTTAAAGTCTGACCGACTTGACTTAAAAAAGTTAGGGGGAACCTCATCAATACTAATATTTGTTGTAATTTAATAATACATAATAAATATATATATAATTTGTTTTACAGTTAAATAAAATAAACAATAAATTATATATAATAAATACACTAAAATTGTTGCGGCTCACTCGAGGCTCTTGGTAGACTGGACTAAAATGGATTGTCTTAACCCGTGGAGCAGTCGAGCGCGCAAATAGTAAAAAAAAGGAAAGTTGACAAATCAATTTTTTTACGTGGAAAATCATGGAAAGGGGTGAAAAACTACGTGGTCGGGAATGTGCTGACCAAACTTCAACTAGTTCTGGTGTT
Source organism: Platanthera zijinensis (assembly GCA_039513925.1). Lineage (NCBI taxonomy): Eukaryota > Viridiplantae > Streptophyta > Magnoliopsida > Asparagales > Orchidaceae > Platanthera > Platanthera zijinensis. The sequence goes on from CM077089.1 coordinate 150,771,292, forward strand.
GTTACAGGGCTTTTTTTATAATGCGAGGGCAACATGTCGTTCCTCGTTACAATTATTGTGAGGGGGGAGAGACGAGCTCAGATGATGACATATTACCTCTCATTGAGTTAATTCTTTTGCTTGTTACAGTAGTGAGTATTGTGCTTTAGCATACTGGAGATTATTTTTGCTGCTTAGGGGCTTGAGCGACGCGTTCCGTGCTCCTTAATTTCCATGACTTGTCTCATGTTGCGTTCAAAAGAGGCTGAGGCGGTTGACTTATTGTAGAATGGAGGCTTGCCGCAGACCGGAGAGCGCAATATGCACAAAGCACGATGATGTACACTTGAGAGGTGCTTCATGTTATTTGTAGAAAGTCTTGTTGTCTGTCAGTGTCGTTCTGGATGCGTGCTTAGAGCGGAGCGCGCGGTAGCGCGCTTAGGAGCGGCGCAAGCAGGGGCGCACTGGGAGCGGCGCACGCGGGGACGTGCTGGGAGTGGAGTGTGCGGAGGCATGCTTAGGAGTGGAGTGCGAGGGGGCGCACTGGGAGCGGAGCGAGGGGAGATGCGCTTAGGAGTGGTGCGCGAGGGGGGTGCACTGGGAGTGGAACGAGGGGAGACGCGCTTAGGAGTGGCGCGTGAGGGGGCGCGCTGAGAGCGGAGCACGTGGAGGCGCACTTAGGTACAGAGCGCCCGGAGGGACGCTTAGGAGTGGAACGGGAGGTGAAATCCCCAAGCGGCGTTTGATGACACTCGAAGATCTTCGAAGTGCTTAAAGATATTCAAGAGCGGCTTCGAAGATCGGGAAGGTTCCCAGCGGAATTCCTAAACGCGTAGGAGGCCGACCGAACGGCGGAGGAGGCCGGCCGAACGACGAAGGAGGCCGGCCGAACGGCGAAGTCGGCGACTAGCACTAGGATGTGTCAACGACGTCGTCCGGGAAGGGAGAGGGGACATGCTCGCAACTGTGTACGACACGATCCTCCCGACAACTATTGTACAATTCCCTCATTGGGGAGTGTGTAACACTCCCTGATCGGACTGGGATCCTCTCCAGTTGGAGCGAATTTGAGGGGATCCAGTTCGCGACGGGGATCATTTCCCTCGCATCTGACGACGGGAAAGAGGGAGTAGCAAGCGAGTGGACCCCGCAAAGTGGGCCCCGCGAGTGGAGTTCCGCCGTCAGATGCGGGAGGAAATGATCCCCGTCGCGAACTGGATCCCCTCCAGTTCGCTGCAATTGGAGAGGATCCGGGTCCTCCCTGATCGGAAGTGCGTAGTGGCTGGCGCAGGCTTCCCCTTTTGGGGAGTGTCACATACTCCCCAACAGGGGAACAATGCTCCGGGTGAAGACCAAGTCAACGCCGACTTGGGGGCGCTGACTTAGTTTGCCCCCTACCACCCATTGAGGGTGTTGGATCAGTGCCCCTATTGTATTGGTAGGGAGCTGCATGCAGTGCAGGAAAATTCCTCGACGGCAAATGCCGCCCGGGATGACCTGCGCGGGGCGATTCTCGCGCGAGAAATCTCCGTGCGCACATTTACCACGCAGGGCACGTGGAGGCGACTAGTGTGGTCATGCCACGCAGAAATGCCCAATGCGGTCGTGCAGCGTGAAAATGCTCTACGCGGCGGCGCGCCTTGCACACAACACTTGCTTGGTGTGACATGTAGTGCCACGTGCAACGCCGCTCACAGTGATTGTGCATATGGCAGGGAGCGGTTTGTGCGCAAGGGTGCGTGGATGTATTGGCATTTGTTCGGAGGACAAAACAAACTCGGAGTCACGCGAGACAATGCCTATTGAAATTACACCAATGTGTCGGCTGTGGTTGCGCGAAAAAAATCGTTGGTTCAACCAAACTCTTTTTGGGAAACTCATCAATAATATTTTATAAAACGATAAAAAATGAAAAATAGGGAAAATAAAATTTGTAACCCGTTGAACTGCTACTATAGCAACGCAATATTTGCTTATATTTATAATATTAAAAGAAAAAAGTTGACTTTTGTGAAACATTCAAAATTGTCAAATATATTCTTATTTTTATAATTTAATTATTCAACATATATTACAATCTATTTCAAAAAAATTAAAATACAATGTCTACTAAAATAATGATGTAAATCCACAAAATCCGAAAGTTCTTTATAGAGCTTCTACACCTATTATGGTAGGCTCTAATTAAGCACGTTAGTGGTATATTTTAGGAAGGTTGTAAATTGAAATATTAGTGGAATTTTTGAAAAGTTATCATTAAACCATTCAACTTTATTAAAGTTAATGAAGTTGATTAATTAGTATTGTATTTATTTTTAGTTACATTAAATAAACTGATTCTTATCTGCACTGCATTGCATTATTTGCTATCCGAACTCTATTTAGGGTGTTTTTTTATTCTCCAAAATGGATAACTGCACTTTAGGTTTTCTAATCCGCACGCCCCAAGCCCCCATGGTTGTCGAAACTCCTTCGCTTGTAGTGATGGAACTAAGATTCAAATTCAACCCGGGCACTAAGTAAAAAAATTGAAATTTCGTTGTATGATTTTAATATTCACAGTAAGTGGATGAAATCATCATATCTCAAAAGAATCAAATGTACACTTAATTTAAAAAGACATGTCAAAAATATTTTTAACATGAAAAATTTTGAATTTGAAATAAAACAAATGGCCAAATCTATTGGTGAAAAATATTATATGTGTGTGTATATATATATATGTATAGTAAATATCACAACACTCAATACAAGAAAAATGTTCCATTACATCGCTATCTAAATTAGTTTATATGTAAAATTTTTAGAAAATTAGTTTATATATAGTCAAATTTTTGAAAATATCACTTTTTATTATTGTTGATTGGAACAATTTTAAAAAAAAAAATATTTGACAAGCTTTCATGACTCATGGGTCTAATGATATGATATTTGATCCAAGTAATGAACATGCATTTTGACAATTTGTTATATAATTTCAAATTTGTAAAATTGATAGTCTTGTCAAATCTTCGTGAAATCATATGATTAAAGATTCTAACTTGTGTAATTTTTTGATGCGAATTCAACGTCACTTTCAAATTTGAATTTCGCTGAGCGGTTGCGGAGAAATCAATTATTAAAGTTTGTAAGTTTGTATATGCCCAAAAAACTATATTTTTCTCCCCGAAAATTGAAGCCAGACACATGTGTCACAACCCGTATTTTCTCAGTATTAAAATACTATCAGAGTGAGAGAAAATACGTGATTGTGATGTCACGTCGTACAAGGGACAATTGTAGACGTTCATGCAATTCTATTCTTTCGCTTATTTTATATAAAGACACGCGAATTATGTTTTAAAACATATGTTATATTTTATAGGTTTTACTGACCGTGTCCCTCGGTTTAGTGGATCAACTAGTACACGAGTGAGAAAGTATAAGTTTATGCATCGGAAAAATTACTCAGTTAAATTCATTTATAATCCTACATGAGTGTGGAGAGTCAACAAAATTTGCAAAGTATATGTGACTTCTAAATTTAATATAAGTAAAAAGATAGTTGTATGACCCTTAAAATATAATGAATTTCAGTTAAAATAGATGCTATGTAACTATGCTAGAATACAACTTTTATATTTAAAAATACCTAACATCCTAACATAAATCTTTCTCAGAGAGCAAGTGCGTAACTAACAGCAAGTAACAACAGTAAAACTAGCAAGTAGTCAAACATCAGAAACTAATACTATGGACGTCAAAAAGCTGACACGAACTCATATGATACAGGCCTAATCTGAAATAAAGAGGCAACTACCTCATTATACTGAGGAGAATGACAAGCAACAACAACTAACCGCAGCTCTGAAAACCACGAACTCTACCAGTCAACCATGCTACTGCTCTGAACCTGAAGCATTCAAAAGAAGAACGCCCAAATAATAAGTTGCAAATGGTGGTAAAAGATGTCAAGCAGCAATAACAAATCTCCAAGTAGACGGGAACCAAACGAGCAAACTAGCAACAAAACGTCAGTACTAATGGAAAAAAAAATCAACAGAGAAGTAAAACTAGCTATGCAGTTTTAACCAAGCGATCTCAGTACCAAACACCAAAAAAAATTGTATATTTACCGGGCAAGCCTGGGTGTATGATCCACAAACAAGAGAAGTATTGTGTCGGAGGAGTAACCATGACGCGCACAAACCCAACAGCCATGTTACTATGGCGAGGGAGTAACCCCAACACGCACAACCCAACAAATCTTATATATATGATTATGAGCATCACACTATAAATTTCTAAATTATGCAGTCGGTAACAGACTTAAACCAAAATCGTGACACGCGATAGACGCGACGACACAAATAGCCCGGAGAGACTCACATGCCTTCATAACGATGATTTCCAAGTCAAACAGTGTGCGTCAAGACATTCACAATACTTACGATGCTCCCTACGAAACAAGTATTTTTCGTGGTCGAAACGACACGACGGACATCGACTCGACTAACAAACGACACGTCAAAAAAACGACACGACGAACACACGATAACGAAATGGACTAATAGTAGACGAAATAGACTTACAAAATACCTAACAATTAGAGATAAACACAAAGGAAGAAAAGCAAGGAAAACCACCACTTGTCTCGATTTTTCTCGGAATCTCCCTCTGAATCACTCCACATCGTAGATTGGTCCAAGCGAAGGTGCGAGAAGGCGAAATCTATAAAGATTTGGTCAAAACGGTGGTTAGGGCAGGAAATCCTAACGTTAAAAATTTCACGAAATGGACAAATCTTACCGTGCACGCGTAGCTTGATAGCAAAATATGTGACAAAAACTGAGGAGAGCTCCTTGTATTATTTTAAGTATTACTGCTCTTCTTTTCTTATTATTTTACCAAGTATTACAAGCCTATATTTATAGATAAACTCATGGGCTGGGCCCTTGACAGGTGCTCAAAGTAGAGCCCAAGATAAGTATTGATGACACTTACTTTTGTTGCACATATCCTTTATATCACAGGATTTACATTGACTCTTTTATCTTTGTCTTCGGTTCCAGGTGGCTGTTTGTCTTCTTCTCCAGGGAAGCGCTTAGGTCATCATTTTCCCCTTCAGCGATGCTGGGAGAATGCCAATTTCGTTATGTAGGGTGGCAAAACGAAACCGATGTAAGGGTTTCGTTAAGATGTCGGCTAGTTGCTTCTCGGTAGAGCAATATTCGACCTTGATTCGTCCTTTTTCTACTTGATCTCTTATGAAATGGTGTCGAAGATCAATATGTTTACTTTTCCTCTGTGTTATCGGGTTTTTTGCTAGGAATATGGCTGAGATATTATCACAATGAACAGTTGTAGGAGAATCGATCTCATGCCTAGTAATTTCGCAGAGGAGTTGTTGTAGCCAAAGGCATTCGCAACTAGCGGTGCTGAGGGCAATGTACTCAACATCCGTGGTTGATAATGCTACAACTTGTTGTTTTCGGACAACCCAAGCTATAGGCTTGGATCCAAGGAAGAAGATGATGCCGCTAGTACTCTTGCGGTCATCAATATTGGATCCCCAATCAGAATCTGTGAAGCCAACTAATTTCGATTTTGCATCTTGCTTGTATAGTAATCCATATGTTGTTGTGCCTTGTAGATACCTGAGAATGCGATGTACAACTAACAGGTGGGTTTTATAAGGATGTTGCATGTATCTTGCCACCTAGTTTGCAGTATAAGCTATGTCGGGCCTGGTGTGAGTGAGATACATCAAAGATCCTACAGTGGAACGATAAAAAGGGGCATCTACTGTTTCCTCCTCATACTCCTTTCTTAAACTCTCAGACACAGGTATTGGGGTTGCATGTAGTTGAGTTACATTTATCAAATTTAGCTTTGTTGAGTAAGTCCATAACAAATTTATGCTGGGATAGGAATATACCTTCAGGTTGTTGTTGCACTTGTATTCCTAAGAAGTATTTCATATATCCTAAATCTGTCATTTGATAGCTTTCTTTCATCTGCATTATGAATTTATTGATCAAATCCATAGAATTGCCTGTTACTAGGATATCATCAACATAAAGACCAATAATGATATGATTGTTACTTTCCCATTTTGTGTATAATGAAGGTTCATTAACATATCTTTGAAATCCTTGTTGAAGAAAGTATCGGTCTATGTGTTCATTCCAAGCCTTTGGGGCTTGTTTCAGGCCATATAGAGCCTTCAGTAATCTGTAAACTTTGGATTTGTCATGCCCTAATTTGATGTAGCCGGCTGGTTGCTCTACATAGATTTCTTCTTTAATGGTTTCATTTAGGAAGGCAGCTTTGACATCAAGATGGAAAATTGGATATTTCATTTGGGCTGCATAGGCAATTACAAGGCGTATTGTATCCATGCGAGCTACAGGTGCAAAGGTTTCAGAAAAGTCTTCTCCTGGTTTCTGTGAGTATCCTTTCACCACTAGCTTAGCTTTGTACTTGGCTATTTCTCCATGTTCTGTATATTTGATCTTATATAGCCACTTCAGGCCAATGGGATTTTTCTTATCCGGTAAGTCCACCAAAGTCCATGTCTTATTATTCTGTATTGTTTCCCATTCCTCCTGCATTGCAGCTTGCCATTTAGGATCAGTTTTGGCTTCATCATATGTAGTCGGAGTAGAGACGATCAAGGCTGTTTCTGTTTCTAAATAAATATCATGTAAGCTGTGTGTTTTAGTGGGAATGGGAGAACTTACAGGTGATTGGAGAGGACTTTGTACTTGTGGAGAACTCAGGGGAGATGATGAAGCTGAGTCAATTTTAGAGGATTCAGGAGAACTTGAATCCTGAGGAGGATGTTCCTCTCTCTGAGGATGAACTTGGATGGGGCAAATACTTTGCTCAGCCGTCATTCGTGGTATGTTGACTTCTCTTGCTTTTGATTCCCAATCCCAAGCTGTTGTTTCATCAAACACAACATTTCTGGATATTTTTACTTTCTTGGAGATTGGATCAAATAGTTTATAAGCCTTTGCAGTTTCACTGTATCCTATAAAGATACACTTCTCTTCCCTCTTATCCAATTTATCTCTCTCTATTCCGGGTATAAGGGTATATACAATACTACCAAATATTTTTAAATGTGAAATTGCTGGTTTTCTATGTCTTAACAGGAAGTATGGAGTGGTGTTACCAAGAGCTTTGGAAGGTATTCTGTTCAGCAGATATACAGCTGTTTGTGCTGCTTCAGGCCAAAATTCCTTTGGTAAATTCTTTCCATGTAGAAGGCATCTTACCATATTCAATATCGTGCGGTTTCTCCTCTCTGCTACACCGTTCTGTTGAGGGGAATAGGGACCTGTTCACTCATGTTAAGATACATACATATCCATATCCTAAAACAGTCACTTCTAGTACCACTAAACCTCTACAATTATTGCATGCCGACATTTGGGGACCAGCCCCAATACAATCTATAGGAGGCAAAGTATATTTCCTCCTCATAGTTGATGACTACACCCGTTACATGTGGATCTTCTACCTAAAACTCAAATCAGAAGCATTGAGCAAATTTATAAGTTTTAAAAGGGAAATAGAGAAGGAGCTTGAGCTTAATATTAAAGTTTTAAGGACTGACCGTGGAAGTGAATTCACTTCTACATTATTCAACCAGTTTTGTCAAGAAACCATGTATCTGAAACAGTTATGTCTGAAGCAGTAGTAGTGTAAAGCATATCTTCTATAGTTTGTGTTTGTATTTCAGCAAGTTTTGTCACTGCTTTGCCTTTGTGCCAGCAGTGTTGTGCATAATGATTAGGAATTCTGCATGTTTTACACCTAAAAAAACAATCTTTTGAAGCATGATTGTTCTTTTTACATATGATGCAGTACTGTTGTGAGCTTTGGTCATCAGGTATAGTGAAGAAGGGTTTGTTTTTGTCTTTACCAGCTCCAGGTCTTGCTGATTTGTCAGATTTTGAGAATTGCCCTGTTTTATTGGGTGTCCAATTGTGCTTCTCTTTACCTTTAGCACGTTGTAACTTAACTTGGAGAGCCTGATCAAAACTTGAAGTGGTATTACTTAGTCTTTCTTCATGGGTTTTCAGTGACCCCATGAGAGCAGGTAAAGATAAAGTTCTTATATCCTTTGATTCTTCGATAGCTGTCACTATTGGATAAAAACTGACTGGTAAACTACGCAACAACTTTGGTACAATTTTTTTGTCTTCAATTGTATCCCCAAGGCTGCGGATTTGATTTATAATATGTAGAGTCCTGGTGAGAAGTGATTCAACCCTTTCACCCTCTTTCATCCTTAAATTTTCAAAATCCCTCCAAGCATTTTGAAGTTTTAAAGAGATGACCTTTTCATCACCTTTATACTCTTCTTTTAATGTGTCTCAAGCTGCTTTGGCAGTTTGAGCTCCCATGATGCGAGGAAAAACGGTCTCGGTTACTCCTTGATAAATCATACAAAGGGCACGAACATCTTTTTGAAGTATTTCATCAGAAGGTTTACTTTTCTTACAAATTTATAATGTTGGACTTATAGGAGATACAACAGAGGGGCCACAAGAGACAATATCCCATAATCCTTGTGAAATAAAGGCTGCTTTCATGTGTATGCTCCAGAAGTCATATTTCTCGCCATTGAAAACCGGAATGAAACTTTGCAAAAGGGAAAACGTGGTGGCACTCATACTCTCCAATGATGTTTACACTGCTATATGAAAAGCAGATTGCTCTGATACCAACTGATAGCAAAATATGTGACAAAAACTGAGGAGATCTCCTTGTATTATTTTAAGTATTACTGCTCTTCTTTTCTTATTATTTTACCAAGTATTACAAGCCTATATTTATAGATAAACTCATGGGTTGGGCCCTTGACAGGTGCTCAAAGTAGAGCCCACGATAAGTATTGATGACACTTACTTTTGTTGCACATATCCTTTATATCACAGGATTTACATTGACTCTTTTATCTTTGTCTTCGGTTCCAGGTGGCTGTTTGTCTTCTTCTCCAGGGAAGCGCTTAGGTCATCATAGCTCTCGTCGAGAGCTTTCCGGATCTATGCTCTAGTGAGGATTTCGTGCACCGGAGCTCCGACGGCGGCAATCGGAAGGGTTTCCGAAAAGCTCCGGCGAATGAACAGGGGGGGGAACTCGGCTGCTCTAACTAACTTAGAGAAGATGATAATATATATATATATATATATATATATATATATATATATATATATTAATAATAAGAATAATATATTAATAATATCTTATAACATAGGATTTTAATTCGGGGGGGGGGGGGACTCGTCCGATGCAGTGAGAGTTCGGCCGGTCTTCGTCGAGTGAAGGGGAGGAACATGAATTCGCTGGGTAAAGTGGGGGAAACTGATCAACGAAATTCCATTTTTTTATAAATTCATGATTAATTTTTATAATAATGAATTAATATTAATAATAATATATTATTACGAAGGGCTAAACACACACCGATTCAAATGAAATTCACACCCTAGGTAAAAGCCGGTGCTACGAATCCAACGGCGAAGTCAAAATCAGAATCTGACGCGCCGTTCTCGAGATATAATGTTCTAAAGTTTACGGTGAAAATTAAATATACAAATTTCAAAAATTTGCTGAGGCTCCAATAATGCTCGGATCGCGTCGAAACTTGACGGGTAAATTCAAAATTAATCGATTTAATTTAAAATCGTGAAATTTTACAATTTCGATGAGAATTCCAAGATTTGATCGGCTCGACCTAACGGACGCAAAAACGCACTAATGGAGACACGCCGTCAACTCCGCGTTAACGTAACGCTCTTACGTCATTATGACGTCACCAAGAGAAATAAAAATAATTGTTGGAAAGTCAGGGGTGTTACAGTCACCCCTCCAAAAATGAATTTTCGTTGATAGTGATGATCTAGTCGTCTAACGCCATGAAGTCGGCTCTACCGTCGTAAGTAGGAGGTCCTAAGCGCTGGAAATGCGAAATGAAGTTCATTTCTTGTGGTAGCAACACTGGGGGCACCAAAGGAGCAGGAGGAATAGGAACAACTTGACCCACTGCAGGGTCCTGCACTCTAGGCACTTGCCTTGAGACGGCAGTCAACAACGCCTGAATTTGCGATTGCATCTCAATCATTTGTCGTGATAGGGCCTTATTGCTCTGCCGCAGCCCATCAATTACGGCCTCACTCTGCGCACTTGACGACTCACCCTCCGGCTGGGGAGTCGATCTCGTCGTAATACGCTTTGGTGACATCTTTACAAGACAAATGTACATCTGGTCAATACCTAGCTTAAGACACATCAACTAGCAAACTCAGATTTCGTAACTCAAATCAGATCAGAGATGTGAAAATACTTGCTCGTGCTGTTATCTTGCTCTGGGACTTCATGAAATGATATTATGCTTTTAACTTAGGATGATGAACCATCATCCCACTAACTCCTGTTCATAAAATATGAATGCATGAATGCTTAAATTTTCATTTTAAATCATGTGTGTATAAGTGTCATCATGTAGATCTTAACTTGCCACGTGCGTTAATGTTATGTTATGTTATGCATGCAGTGTCATGCATTCTAAAAATGCCTTAATGCATGTCATGGACGACGTACACATGAAATATTATGCATCACATACTACATAATATCGTATGTAACGAAAATATAAAATCTAATGAGCATCTATGTGATGATTGTTATACATCTCATACTACATAACAGTCACATGTTGCTTCCTATGAGGATTCATATACAACCACATATTATGCATCTCATACTATATAATATGTCTTGTATACTTCTTGTCATGCTTACGAGTGTAGTGTTCATATTTTCGACAAGAAATACTGATGACACTTAGGTGTGTGTATGCAATGAATTTAAACAACTTAAACTATATAAGAATTAGTCGTCCGACCAACTCGTCGAACAACCTCCCTCTGATACCAACTGTCACAACTTGCATTTTCTCAGTATTAAATTATGCAGACGGTAACATACTTAAACCAAAATTGTGACACGCGATGGACGCGACGACACAAATAGCCCGACAAGACTCACATGTTTTCACAACGATGATTTCCAAGTCAAACAGTGTGCGTCAAGACGTTCACAATACTTACGATGCTCCCTACGAAACAAGTATTTTACGTGGTCGAAACGACACGAAGATCCAAACGACACGACGGACAACGACTCGACTAACAAACGACACGTCAAACAAACGACACGATGAACACACGCTAACGAAATGGACTAATACTCGACGAAATAGACTTACTAAATACCTAACAATCAGTGGTAAATACAAAGAAAGAAAGGCAAGCAAAATCACCACTTGCCTCGATTTTTCCCGGAATCGCCCTCCGAATCACTCCACGTCGTAGATCGGTCCAAGTGAAGGCGCGAGAAGGCGGTGCCTTGATTTTTCCCGGAATCGTCCTCCGAATCACTCCACGTCGTAGATCGGTCCAAGTGAAGGCGCGAGAAGGTGAAATCTATAAAGATTTGGTCAAAACGGCGGTTAGGGCCAAAAATCCTAACGTTAAAAGTTCACGAAACGAATAAATCTTACCGTGCACGCGTAGCTCTTGTCGAGAGCTTTTCGGATCTATGCTCCGCCGAAGATTTCGTGCCCGAGAGCTCCGGCGGCGGCGACCGAAAGGGTTTCCAAAAAGCTTCGGCGAATGAACAGGAGGAAAAAAACTCGGGGTGCTCTGACTAACTTAGAGAAGATGATATAATATATATCTTTATATATTATAAAGAAGTATATTTGAATTCATGTTCATAACCTACATTTCTTTCTGTTCGTTGAATTGTTACCACCAAATTAATCCAGACCGTCCAAATGCCTCCTATTTGAGTGATAATGCTGCCAAAAATCATTTTTATTCCCAAACCCCCACCAAACTTTAATTATTGTATATATCAAATCCCCATCAAACTTTAATTATTATATATGTATATATATTTGCTAAAACCCGACCAGCACGCCAAACTTGTTTATTCCCAAACCTCCATCAAACTTTATTTACCATGTTATTTCTTTTTTCTGCTAATCCCCTCCAGCACGCCAACTCCCTTCGGAGCGAAAGACCTGCCGAAGACTGGCTCCTCCCGACAACACGTCGCTGCCACCTCGACTGCCTCGACTCCCGCCTCGACTGCTTCGACTCCTGCCTCGACTGCCACTCGTCGGTTGATGGCTTTATAACCCTAGCTCTCATCCTTGGAGCCCCGCCCTCTTCCACCGTCTTTCTACACTCTCTGCACCTCTCCGGGAAGAGAAGTTCCTATTCGACTTAATACCCTCCCCGGAAAGAAGTTCCTCTTCCTCTGCAGGTAAGCTCACTTCTTCTTCCACTCTACCTCAAATCTACTCCTCAACTCGCCATTTCAGATCTACCTTAAGCTTCCCCTATTTTGTGCCCTACCTCTCCAGGCCGCAGGGTGTCCGGGTCGCAAGTTTTTCCAATCTCACTAAGGCCACTTCGGACAGGTTCGCTCAAGGCTCGAGGCTACTCCATTGTACTCAATAGGTAATCCATAAAAATCAAGATGGAGATGAAGCTGGATTTGGAGGGATGTCTTGCACTGCTTCTTACCATAATGTCATTTTCACGAACAAAGCCTAGCTCTTATATATATAGTCATGCCATTAGTTGTTTTCTGCAGGGGGGCGAATCCAAAGTTTTGGTTGAGTTTTATTTGAATTTTTGGTTGAGTTTTATTTGAATTTTTGGTTGAGTTTTTGGAGTTTTCGTTGAGTTTTGCCTCAACTCGCCGTCCGTGCGCTAGGAATACTCTCATTACACCGCTTGACCGGTGAATAAAAGTCCCCCCCAAACGAAGCCTAAGCTGTGTTATCTCCGTTACACCGCCGCTCTATCCTGCAAATAATCCTCGCTATTTTTTTATCTCCGTTCCAATCTCATTCATTTATGTATCTTTTAAATTTTAAAAAAGTTCTCTCACCAGTCACCACCAGCCCAACAAGCGAGGTATAATGTTCGGAGGAAATGCTGATTTTGGAGAAGAAGATTTGATGTCATTGTTGCAGTCGCAGGCTTCTATGTCTTCCTTGGATGATTACTTATATGGTGGCTTTGGAATTTAGTTTATGCATTTTTTTTAGAGTTCACTTCTTTATTTTCCCTTTTTACTGGGTTAGAAATAACTTTTGTATTAGCTGATGACATTTAGATATAAAATTTATCATTTGACATTTTTGATATTTTATGGGACCTCATTATGTTCAAATTTTAGCAAAATGTAACTATTTTATTAGCATTCCTTGATTAAATAACTGGTTAAGTTAGTACTCATCTAATTCTAATAAAATGTAGGTTGCTCGATCTGCAGATCTTTTATCCCTGTTGAGGGATTTTTAATTTGATGTTGGTGAGTTCTGGGAGAGTTATGGGAGAGTTCTGAGAGATTTCTATCGTTTGTGCCATTTCCATCGTTTGTGATCTTTGTTCTCATTTTCTTTCTTTGTTTGTACTTCTTTATTTTCTTTGTTCTCAAACCCAAAATCTTAGCTTGATATAAATTTCCTCTGCGCTTTTTCATTTCTTTTTGTTGAAATGTTGTTGGTCGAGGACTCGCCGGACCAATGAGAGCATATTTTTCAATGGAGTAGATGTTATGGATATTAGTTATTTTGAGTCTTTGTTTTCCTTCAGCATGATTGTTCTAGAATTTAAAATTGTTTACATCTAACTTTGATATCAAGTAAGCATATGAGCGGGATTAAATCCCGTCTAAGTAGTTTTTCTTTTTAGTAGCTTCTTTTTATATGAACTCTCCCATGTTGAGCACTCCTATTAATAACTTTTTTTATGTAATTTGTGGTCCAACTGAATCGAGCAAAAAATAATATTGTTGCGGAGGGACCCGTCGTGGGCGGGCGAAGCCCGCCATCACGGGCCGGGTACTGTGGCGCGTAGCCATAGGGGCGGAGCCCCGTGTCGGGCACTCGTATATATATATATATATATATATATATATATATATATATATATTATAATAAGAATAAAATATTAATAATATCTAATAACATAGGATTTTAATTAGGGAGGGGGGGACTCGTCGGATGTAGGGAGAGTTCGGCCGGTCTTCGTCGAGTGAAGGGGAGGAACATGAGTTCACCGGGTTAAGTGGGGGAAACTCAACGAAATTCCAATTTTTTTTAAATTCATGATTATTTTTTATAATAATGTAATTAATATTATTAATAATAATAGTAATAATAATACATTATTACGAATGGCTAAATACACACCGATTCAAACGAAATTCGCACCCTAGGTAAAAGCCGGTGCTACGAATCCAACGACAAAGTCAAAATCAGAATCCGACATGCCGTTCTCGAGATATAAATTTCTAAAGTTTACGGTGAACATTAAATATACAAAATTTCGAAAATTCGCCGAGGCTCCAATAATGCTCGGATCGCGACGAATCTTGACGGGCAAATTCAAAATTAATCGATTTAATTTCGTCTCATGAAATTTTACAATTTCGATGAGAATTCCAAAATTTGGTCTGCTCGACCTAACGGACGCGAAAACGGACTAATGGAGACACGACTTCAACTCCGCGTTAACGTAACGCCCTTACGTCATTATGACGTCACTAAGAGAATTAAAAATAATTGTCGGAAAATCAGGGTAATTACAATATGCCCGGGTGTGCCAAAACTCCCATCGCCGAAACTCCTTCACCAACGCCCTCGACCGTCCCCTTCCCCGACTGTTCCGCCAAATGACTACAAATAGATGACGAGACATACAACAGCAAATAAGCACTACAGCTACTCATCATCAGCATCTGAGCCAGAACGCTCATCACCTGAAACGTCCGCAAAACTGAAACTGGAAGTATCACACCCAAGATGCTTCCCTATGAAGCGAAAGGCCTTCGAAACACCGCTACGAAGCGCTAACTGACGTATATCATCCACCCGAGGCTCTACTTCCTTGGACCAAATGTCATCACGAACCTCCTCCGCAATCAGGCTGCGATCACGAAGATAGTCCAGCGACTCCAAGTACTCCACAAGCCCTGCCGCCTTCAGCTCTGAGGTATGATCATCAGAAGATAACATCTCCACCTGCGCCTTCGCCGCCTGAAGCTGAACTTCAAGACCTGAAACCTCTTCCCGCGCCGCTTGCAACTGGGTCCCCAAGCCAGATGTTTCCTCTTTCGCATACTTTAACATCTGGGCAGTCCTCTCCACTAGGGCTTTCTCCACGTCTAAGGAGGCACGCACATCTTCTAGCTCAGACTTCAGCTCTGACCCTACTCGATGGTACCGCGCGATGTCCCGGTCATGTTCTTCCTTAAGAGAAGAAAGTGAGCCCATCGACAATCGAAGCTTCTCTTGCAAAGCAAGATAACCATCCTTCAGGCTCACGTAATGATCGTTCCAGGTAACTGCAATCTGTGCCTGAGCCTCAATCTGCAAAAGGAAAACACGCAATTAGCCGCCTTCAAACAAAAAATAAAAGAGGAAGGAAGAAACAGTAAGTCACCAACTTACCGCGTCGTTCATCGCCTTCAAAGAGGAAGACATCCGGGGAACCGCTGCACTAACAAGCGCCTGTGGAGCCAGGGAAACAGGTAATTGCGTCTCTGGGACTGAATCATCAGAAGCTACCACCACAACGCCAGCATCACTAACGGGGGCCATCACCGTTTTTCTCTTTCGGCCCCCTCCCTGAGAAGACGACGCCACCCGTCCCGTGCCCACAGAAATACCACATCCCAACAATCGCTTCTCCTCTACAAACGCATATATGTTGAAGAGGCGATTAGCCAACTCGCGAGGCTCGGAAAATCCCAGCACAGGGGAGAAGTCTCGCTCCCTCCCTTTCACACGGCGACAACGGTCAGGAAGCGCATTCCACACCTCGGGAAGACCCAGGAATTCTTCACATATCCAAACAAAGTATTACTGTGGCGACGATCCTTACGAGACTCAAACTCCAGCCAAGCCTTGTTGCTGCGCACCTCGATCCGCTCACCACCATCAAAGCGCACATCGCACCAATCCCGGAACTGATCTAGGGAAAGAGAGCCCCCGTGCTCACGGAAAAAAGCGACCAAGCCCATGATGCAAGTAACCCCGGTTGGAGCAAACTGGGAAATAGGGACTCCACAAAACTTCAGAATCTCCACCACCTCGTCGCAGGGGGGAAGACGGAAACCGGATCTGAGCGACACTTCGCAAACAGTCAGCCAACCACGGGGAGGATTTTGGACCCGCTCCTCGGGACGAGGGATCCTCACTTCCAAGTCAGAAGGAAGTCCGTACTTTGTTCTCCAAATAGCCACACCATCTTCGGTCAAAGAGGAGCGTAGACGCATGGGTCCAGCAGAACGCTTTGGTACCTACACACCGCAAAAAATCAGTCAGCTCAAAGTGGTAAAATCACGCAACTACTCACACGCACAAAGTTTATCCACCCGCGACTTGCACGCACGCACAGCCAGCACGCACATAAGCCATACGCGCACGGCCTACACGCGCGCACGGCCTGCGCGCAAATGCGGCCTGCGCGCGCGTACGACCTGCGCGCAAGCACCGCCTGCGCACCCGCACAACCTCACCTACGCGGCCAGCGCGCGCGCCCCGGCCTGCCCGCGCGCACGCGCGGCCAGCGCGCGCGCGGCCAGCGCGCACACGGCCTGCGAGCGCGCGTGCGCGCGGCCTGCGCGCGCGCGCGCGCGCGGCCTGCGCGCGCGCGCGCGCGGCCTGCGCGCGCGCGCGCGCGGCCAGCGCGCGCGCGGCCTGCGCGCGCGGCGCGCGGCCTGCGCGCGCGCGCGCGCGGCCTGCGCGCGCGCGCGGCATGCGGGCATCCTGCGCGCGCGCGCCAGCGCGCATGCGGCCTGCGCGCGCGCGCGGCACGCTCGCACGCGGGACGGCCTCCGCGCGCGCGCGGCCGACGCACGTGAGTTGGGCGCATATCCCACTCACATGCGCAGCCCTTGCGCGCGCTCGGCCCTTTCCCCACATTGATGACACACAACCGGCTCCTGCACCTTGCCGGCCTCCGCGCATACTCGCCTGACACCCGCTCACCAAACTAGCTCACACCATCGCACCTTAGAGCCGCACGCCGTCGCCGCCATCCCAGATTCCACGCCAGCGACCACCACCGTGACCGGAGTAAGAAATCTCTCCCCGTGCTCGCTTCTCTCCCAACTGAAAGAGATTTGGGGGGCAATTGATGGGTTCTGCCTTAATTTATAAAGATGAGGAGACCCCCATGATCCCCACCAATAGAGATCATGGGTGGGCCCTCCTTACCCCCATGATCTCTCATGGAGATCATGGGGGTGGGCCCCCATTTTCTCCCGCCTTCCGCGGAAGGAACCGCCGCCGGTGGTTCCCCTCCGGCCGGCCACGGCCATGGCTCGCGGCCATGGCCGGCCATGGCCGGCCGTGGCCATGGCCGGCCTCGGCCATGACCGGAGGCAGCCATGGTCGGCAGCGGCCATGACCGGCCTCGGCCATGGCCGGCCGCGGCCATGGCCGGCCGCGGCCATGGCCGGCCTCGGCCATTGCCGGCCGCGGCCATGGCCGGCCGCGGCCATGGCCGGCGGCGGCCATGGCCGGCGGCAGCCATGGCCGGCGGCGGCCATGGCCGGTCGCGGCCATGGCCGGCCTCGGCCATGGCAGGCCGCGGCCATGGCAGGCCGCGGCCATGGCCGGCCGCGGCCAGGGCCTGCCGCAGCCATGGTCGGCCGCCGCCTCGCCGTCGGCATCGTCCGGGCGGCCCCACCTCGGGGTGGCCTCCCCGCCGTCCGATTGAGGGAGAGGACCCACCGACCGTCCGATCAGGACGAAACCACCCACTAACCCACTCTGTTAGTGGTAGGGCCCGTCGTAACTTCCCCCTGGAGCCTATAAAAGGACCCCAGGGGCTCCTCATTTGATCATCTTCTTCTCCTACGCTTCCCCTTCTTCTTCCTCAAGTGGGAGCTCTCCCGTTTTTCTCCGCCGGCGGCCACCCCTCGTCGCCAACAACCAGCGGCCGCCTCTCGCCGCCAACCACCGGCAGCCGCCCGTGACCTCCAGCGGCCACCAACGGCTATCAGCACCCGCCAACGGCTATCAGCACTCGTCGTAGGCCATCGGCACCCGTCATCGGCTATTGGCACCCCACCAGCGCTCAGTTACAAAGGGAGCACTCCAAGGACGGAGAAAGACGAGCAAGGGAGGCAGTGACAACCCTTGGATACGCGCCGCCTCTGAGCGCGCGCGCCTAAAGCATCCCGCGCATTCCACCGTCCAAGTCCGTTGGCGAGGCAGTCTGTTGCCCACCAACGGTTGCATACACTCTCTCTCTCTCCTCAAGATTGTAACGGGAGCGGCCTGTCGCCCCGATTCACCCAACATACTGTAATCACTCTGATCTAGTGGATTTTGACCGGCAGCGAACCGGTCACGTGGTTTTTCACCCGGTTGAAGGGTTTTCCACGTTAAAACTCCTTGTGTTCATTTCCCTTCTTCAACTGACTGTGTGCGCGCTCGACCGCTCCGCGAGCTAAGGCGATCCAAGTTAGTCCGGATCGACCGGAGCGCCGAGTTTGGCCGCAACAGTTAAGAAATTAAATTTATTTATTTTTTCACTCCAATTTGAGACTAATATAGTTTGGTTAAACGATCCTGAAAGTTTTAACGTCTTTGCATTCAACAAAATTTGGATAGCACTATTTTGTCGTAGCAACGTTTAACCATAAGTTTTTTCTTCAGTTGGTATCAGAGCGAGGTTGAACCTAAGCCTATTTGTCTCCTTCATTATTTGGAGTTAATTATTTTTCTACTTAATTTCAGTAAAGAACACTATTTTCAAAACCCATTAAGTTTTTTGAGAGAAACAAATTTGGGATTAATATTCAAAGTATTTTTCATAAATCAATCCCCGACAAAAGAGTTGTATTTTCTTTAAGACGATTGATTGCCCACACGTCATTAAGCTAGGAAACACAACATTAATTGTAGTGCAACATTCAGATATCTCGGTGTGAAAGGGTCTCGTGGATTGATAAGAACTGTACCCGCCAAAGTGGCCTTTTCAAGTCAGTTTGTGATTACGGTTTCACATGTTCTAGGAAGTTCTCTGAGACTAGTGCGCAATCATTCTCCCAAAAGAGGTGCTTGTGCAATAGGTTCAGAGGGATACACACGAACATTTGGACTGTAGTGCAGAGCTCTAGTAATCTATTCATCCAAAAGTGGTAGATCTGCGAAAAGCTAAAACATAACTGTTGCTCGCTCTTGTGTGGAGAATCACTAATTGTGTGGCGCGTAGTCTGCCAAAAGGTGTTGCGCGTTGACACGCCTGGATTCTCTACCTAATGTGCTATTTAAGGTTTTATAACCATTGTTGCCCTATTTGTCACTGATTTTTCTTTTCTCTCTATTCAGTCACCTTTACGGTTCACAACAATATGACGACCATTGAGAAACTCACTGGATCGAACTTTAAGAAGTGGAAGTCCGACATCATGTTTGCTCTCGAGATGGCGGACATAGAGATGACCATGAATACCAACCAGCCTGCGGCTCTCACAACGACCATCACTCAAGTTGAGAAGGATTATTACGGTGCATGGAACAAGTCGAACAAAATCTGCTTGTTGGCTATGAAGCATTCCATTCCGGAGCACCTATTGAGTGGTCTTCCAAACACGATCATCGCCAGGGATTTTCTGACTGCCGTTGGGCAGAGGTATAAGGTGTCTTCCAATGTTGAGATTGAGACTCTGATTCAGACCTCTTCTCTATGAGGTATTCGGGAGGAGGCGGAGTCCGCGATTATATACTGAAGATGGTCTACTATCAGACCAAACTGCAGGAGATGGAGATTACTCTCCTTGAAGCCTTAATAGTGCATCAAGCACTAAATACACTTCCTGCGGAGTTCAGCATTTTGAAGACTACCTACAGCTCCCAGGATGAGGCGTGGAAGATAAATGATCTCATCACTCGTTGCGTTGCTGAGGAGAAACTGAAGAAGAAAAAGACGAACACTGCGTTGCTCGTAGTCAAATCCCCGTTTAAGAAGAAGAAGAAGAAGTTCAAAGCTCCGATTAAAGCTCAGGATGGACAAACTTCAGGGAACAAGGACACTGGTGGAAAGAAGCCTCTTAGCTGCTTCTTCTATAAGAAGAAGGGGCACGTGAAGCAAGAGTGTCTAAAGTTTAAGTCTTGGATGGAGAAGCGTAGATTTGCACTTAAAGGTAATCTCTTAGCTCTAGTCCTTTGTGAATCCAATTTAATTGAATCCCCATCAAGTTCTTGGTGGCTCGATAGTGGAGCAACTAATCATGTTGCTTACACACTGCAGGGATTCATCAAAAGGAGGAGGCCAAGCAAGGGTGAGTGCAGACTCACAGTTAGGAACAACGCTGAGGTGGAAGTAGAGTTCATTGGAGATGTTTGCTTAGTTCTTTCTTCTGGTTATGAACTTGTTTTAAAATATATATTTTATATTCCTTCGTTTAGAAGGAACTTGATTTCAGTATCTGTTTTAGATAAACTTCATTATGGCTTTAACATTTATGGTGGTTCTATTGATATTTCTTATGAATCGCAAGTTATAGGTCATTGTTCATTATCTAATGGATTATATTGTTTATGTCTTGCTCCTACGAACATATATGCTACCACCTATAATGTAGAACGCGTTGGCAATAAAAGATCTTTACTTAAAAAAACATCGTCCATATTGTGACATAAACGTTTAGGTCACATTTCTAGGGAAAGAGTAGAGAGATTAATTAAGGATAATATTCTTTCTGCTATTGACTTCAGTGACATAGAGACATGTGTCGACTGTTGTAGAGATAAGATGCCCAAGATTAAAAAGAAAGGCTCAACTCGTAGTTCAAGTTTTTTAGAGGTTGTTCATACAGACATCAGTGGTCCTTATTCCACTACCCTTTATAGGAACACCTATTTTATTACATTCATTGATGACTACTCCCGTTTTGGTTATTTGTACTTAATTAAAGAGAAATCTGAATCTCTTGAAAAGTTCAAGATTTTCAAGATTGAAGTTGAGAAACAAATAGGGAAAGTCATCAAAATTGTTAGGTCTGACAGAGGTGGCGAGTATTTTGGTAGACATGATGCCTTCGGGCAACATAAAGGTCTGTTTGCCAGATACTTGGAGAGCTATGACATTGTTGCCCGGTACTCCATGCCGGGTAGTCCTGAGCAAAATGGTGTGGCCGAAAGGCGTAATCGCACTCTTAAGGAAATGATGAGGAGCATGATGAGTAGAACGAATCTTCCTGAATTTTTGTGGGGTGAGGCGCTTAAGACTGCAGTGTATATCCTTAATAGGGTCCCGTCTAAGTCAGTAAAACCCCTTTTGAGTTATGGACTGGTAGACGAACCAGCCTTAATCATTTGTGTGTCTGGGGTTGTCCTGCAGAAGTCCGTTTATACAATCCATCAGAGAGTAAGATAGCCCCCAGGTCTTGTCGTTGCTATTTTATAGGCTACCCAAATCACTCTAAGGGATTTAAGTTTTATTCTCCTTTAGGAGGACCCATAATTGTGGAGTCTCAAACAGCTAAATTTTTAGAATTGGATGTCGCTGATGAACCTAGTTGCTCTCGTCCTATTAGTGAAGTCGAAGAAGTTGTGCCCATTAATTTATCTGTGCCCTTGATAGGAGGTCCTGTGGTGCCTGAACCTGTGACGGAACAAGTGGAGGATGTGGAAGCGGTCTTACCACCGATTCCAATTGAGGTTTCTCCTCAAGTTCAGGAGGTTCATCCACCCGCTAGAAGATCCGTTAGGCAGAGAAGACCTGCAATTTCCTTAGACTATGAAGTCTATTTAGGAGAGAGTGATTATGATATTGGTCAAGTGATTGACCCAGTGCCATTTAATGAAGCAGTGTCTGGACCTCAAGTTTATCTGTGGTGGGATGCGATGAAAGATGAGATGGAGTCTATGAAACTGAATAATGTTTGGGAGTTGGTTGAGTTACCCAAAGATTATAAGCCCATTGGTTCTAAATGGGTGTTTAAGACCAAAAAAGACTCTAAGGGAAAGGTCGAGCGGTTTAAGGCCAGACTGGTAGCCAAGGATTTTACGCAGAGAGAAGAGATCGATTATCACGAGACTTTTTCTCCCGTGTCCTCTAAAGACTCTTTCAGAATAATAATGGCATTAGTAGCTCATTATTATTTGGAGTTACACCAGATGGATGTAAAGACCGCATTCTTGAATGACGATCTTGACGAAAAGGTCTATATGGTGCAACCTGAGGGATTTAAGTCTGGTCATTCCGACCAACTTGTATGTAAACTTAACAAGTCCCTATATGGTCTAAAGTAAGCTTCTAGACAGTGGTATTTGAAATTTGATGAGGTAGTTACTTCTTTTGGTTTTGTAGAAAACAAGGTAGACCGTTGCATATATCTCAAGATCAGTGGAAGCAAATTCATCTTCTTAATTCTTTATGTAGATGATATCTTGCTTGCGAGCAGTGATTTGACATTATTGCATGAATCTAAGTAATTTCTGTCAAAACACTTTAATATGAAAGATCTTGGAGAAGCATCCTTCGTTCTAGGAATTGAGATCATTAGAGACCGATCTCACCATACATTGACACACTCTCAGAAAGCCTACATCGAGCATGTACTTGAGAGATTTAGCATGCTTGGTTATAAGCCTGGTGACGTACCTGTGCTTAAAGGTGATAAACTCAGCTTATCGCAATGCCCCAGGAACGATATAGAGAGAGCGTAAGAAGGATATACCTTACGCTAGTGCGGTAGGCAGCTTAATGTATGCCCAAGTCTGTACCAGACCAGACATTGCTTTCGCAGTGTGACTTTTAGGCAGATATCAGTCGAACCCAGGACCTGATCATTGGGTTGCTGCCAAGAAAGTCTTAAGGTATTTGAAGGGAACTAAAGATGTTAAGTTGGTCTATCATAGAGTTCAAAACCTTGAGTTAGTGGGGTATACATATTCTGATTTTGCCGGGTGTGAGGATGATAGGAAGTCTACGTCAGGTTATATCTTTAAGTTTGCTGGTGGAGCTATTTCGTGGAAGAGTGTCAAGCAGACACTCATCACTTCATCCACAATGCATGCGGAGTTCGTCGCTCTCTTTGGAGCTTCCACTCACGTAGTGTGGCTTAAGAATTTCATTATAGAGTTAAAGGTCGTTGATTCTATAGCTAGACCCATCCAGATATACTGTGATAACATCTCTGCAGTTATGTTCTCAATGAACAATAAGAGTATCACAGGGTCCAAACATATGGAAATTAAATTCTTGACCGTTAAGAAATTGGTCAAAAAAGGTGAAATTTTAGTAGAGCATTTATGGACAAATGACATGTTGGCTGATCCACTTACTAAAGGACTTCGCCCTAACGTGTTTCAGAAACATGCTATTAATATGAGGCTTAAACAGTCGATCGATCTATTTGATTAGTGTGAGGCTACATGGAGCTCCAATTTAGTATTCTGTCATTTATTTTGCACTTTATTTGTTTCATTGATAATTAAGAATATTCATTCAACAATATTATTAAGTTTCATTATTTGTTGAATTTTGTGACACGTCATAATTCATTCAAAGTCTCATGACTTGTGTCAGTCGGAGCATAAGACATATGACACTTCATATGTATTATGGCCTGTGGTATGTCTTTTGACACATGAGTTTCAAAACCTTAAGGGTAGACATACTTGTTCTTTTGAACACTTAAGAACTTCTCACAACATTGTTTTGTGCATTTATTTGAGAAGTTTGGTTGACCACCAAAATAGAACAACCTTTATGTGCACATTTTCATTACGTTGTTCTGTATTTTAAGATAACCACGCTTTGTTCATGTTGATTGAATCTGTAAGCTACTGTGACCATGGAAGGTCCCGTGTCGCTCAATGATGCGGTTGCCGCCATGATTCAGAGTGAAAGATTTGATTGGACCGGATTGACGTGGGAGTAGACTCAATATCACGTTCGCTAATTGGTACCCTTAAGTTTAGCGAAGATTTTACCAGAATGTCATAAATTGCGTTGAGCACAAGTCCAAGTGGGAGAATGTTGGAAATTTTCCCGTTAGATGGACTTGGCTCATCACGACGTCCAGGTGAATTCGTACACATGTATTTTGTCTATTTGGACTCTTACGAGTGCGCGTTACTTTAGTCGCGCGAACGGTCGAAGCCTGTGATAGGTGGGCCAGATCGTCTCGTAATTTCAGTCGCGAGCTCGGTCTCACCCTTGGCATATGAATGGACATGAAATTTGAATCTCAATTAATTTCATGAGATTTAACTTATGTGGATTTTATTTTGGGAGTTATGAGGATTGATTGCCCTCATTTTGGTAACTCCCAAAGAGCCTCCCTATTAAGGCTATCATTCCATTACATTTCCATATACGAATAGTGAACAAGGGTGAAAAACTGGGCTAGGGCAGAAATCCCGACTTCATTCTCCTCCACTCCGGAAACCGCCGGCTGCACGCCTCTTCATCGTCGCGACACAGCCCTTTGCCACCAGCGACCTTGGAGAAAGTCGTCCTCTGTCTCCGACAATCTTGCGGCTTGTGTGCTGCTTCGCCTTCGGAACCAAGGGAGAGGTTCGCCGGCGTTCCGACCCGGATCCCACCGACCATAGATCTGCAACATAGGGCTTCACCCGATCTTCACCGGGGCTTGGAGAACCACTGCAGATCGAGGTTGTTCTTCGTTCAGATTGAAGAGTAAGGGCCGGAGCTTGCCGGCAGGAATTTAGGAGATCCGTCAAACTGCAGATCTAGAATTCGTTTGGGGTGTAGTTACAGAGATTTACATCAGGTACTCATTTTATTCATCAATATCTGTTTTTGAGTTCGGAATATGAATGATCAGATCTATAAACAGTGAGACATCTACATCTCCACTACCGTGAAAACCTTCTCACTCTGCCATTAATTCAGAGCTTAATTTTATTAAGCCTATGTCTGTTTTTTTTTGTTTATTTCACAAGCACTAATTTTGACAAGGTTTTATAATACTTGTGAATTGATAATTGAGTGATTCATTTACATTTACACTTAGTGCTAACTCTCCATTGTGGTAGTGATCAAAATTTTAGATTCACTTGTATGTTAGCGGGTTACGCCAACGTAAGGAAGAATACTTCAAGACTCTTGGGAATCGCGACCATGATGAAACACGAACTCGAATCTAAGAACGGTATAAGTTAATTCCGCACTTCATTTACCGCTCGTTCGAGCTTATATATATATATATACATATGTATTTTTGTGTTCATAAGTTAAGAATTAATTTTTTTTTCACTCCAATTTGAGACTAATATAATTTGGTTAAACGATCCTGAAAGTTTTAACGTCATTGCATTCAACAAAATTTGGATAACACTATTTTGTCATAGCGACGTTTAACCATAAGTTTTTTATCATTGACATCTT
This sequence comes from Platanthera zijinensis, assembly GCA_039513925.1. Taxonomy (NCBI): domain Eukaryota; kingdom Viridiplantae; phylum Streptophyta; class Magnoliopsida; order Asparagales; family Orchidaceae; genus Platanthera; species Platanthera zijinensis. The sequence goes on from CM077089.1 coordinate 150,796,728, forward strand.
CTTATTGTTAAATTTGATCCGTTTATTTTGTATGTTCTTCAAAAATATTCAATTTTGACAACTTTAGATGATATTATGGACTGTTGAAATATTTGAGAACAAATTTTTTTTGTTACGATTTTTTAAATATTTAATTTGCGAATATCAAAAAAACTAATTTGCAAATAACAATTTGATTTGCGGTTATAAATTTAACAAAACTGCTTATCAAAAATTTGCAGGTAATTAAAACTATAGTGCAAATAATAATCACCTAAATAATAATGGATAGAATCGGAGCCCTAAACCTATGGCAGTCGAGATTGGCGAAAGGGCGGAGCCCCGCATTTGCTACTCTTATATTAGTATCGATATTCTGTCACTACGCTAAATCCATATTTGAAGCAGCTTTTTAGAACGCGAATTATCAGAACGCGGATTTTCAAAAGGCACCTACATCAAATTAACAACTCCCAATAATTACTCTTTAACTACTGGGAAGACGATAAGGAGGAATCGAACTCTTGTTTCTTTCTTCTTCCAAGTTCTAACCTGATTTGGAGTTCCACCGAAACCCTAAAACAAAGGGTGAAATGGCGGGATGCTCCACTGCGGCTATCCTTTCTTCATGCCAAATACGACGTTCCACCGCTGCTGACTTATCCAGACTTGCCGCAGCGACAAGCATTCCGGCGATGCCTGTTCGGTGCTCTCCATTAAATAACCGTCGGCTCTGTCTGCTTCCACAGCGGCGGATTAGTCCTAAGGTAATTATGGCATATTTTCTGCATATTATTTCCTCTATCGTTTTCTTGAGTTTGTCTCATAATCATACCTATACTGTCGTTCGAGTAGAAAGAAGCATAATCTTGCAACCTATTTCTTCTTCTACGCCTCTTGACTATACCTTCTTTGTTAAGTTTCTTATGTAGTGATTTCCATTTGAACAACTCAGGGTTGATTTGCTATAATGTTCCATTAGTTGATGGCGCATCAAAATAACTGCTTCTGTTGTTCCTCTCTTACTCTTTAATTATGGTATTCTAAATTTGGCTAAGCTTGTTGTTTTTACATACTTTTGTGTACAGAATGCTATAATGCAAGCAAACTGCTGTTTTTTTTTTTCAGGATGAAGAATATGGCTACGTTTGGGGGGACTTTTTTTCACCGGTCAAGCGGTTATGACCGCATGAACCGAACCTTAATTGTGACCGAATGAACCGAACCTTAAGGTCCGGTTCATGCGGTCGTAACCGCTTGACCGGTGAAAATAAGTCCCCCAAACAGAGCCTAAGTGAAAACAGTTTTTGTGAAACGACTCCACCATCTGTGGGAAAAAGCCGTGCGAGGAGAATTGCAGAGTTCTGGTGCCTGTCATTAATTGTATATTTAAGAAAGGTCTACATTAGATTATGGGATTATCTCTTAGGATACTTTTGTGTGGGTATTTCTTCTCTTTTGTGGTTTTAAAGAACGCAAATGCTATTTTTATCATGTTTGGTTAACTTTTGTTTAGAACTATGAATCTCCAAAAACGCTGTTTTATGCCTAATTCCAGCCGTAGGGAGGGGGCCACATATAGAAATGTCGTTTCATCTACATCTCAAACTTCTCCATATCTAATAGGAAAGTTGGGCTTCAAGTAATCTCATAAACGTAGTTGTTACTATTTTTCCTTATTTGTATGGTTGCGCCTAATGAATGGATTAGCATTACTAGCTGAATTTCATTAGTTATTATGTCTTTGAATAAAATTCAATGCCAAGTTCTCATGGTTTCATATTCCAGGTTCTATAAAATTTGATTTTAGTGATCCTTGTACCTCATGCATGGAGTTTTGTCAAGATAAGATTTATTTAACTATTTAGCCATTTATGTTTGGTTTTACTTTGTTGTTATCTTGCATTTGACATGATGCTCAAAAGAACCCCTGACACATTTAGGAGACATGGGGCCAAAACCCCAAAACAATTACCAATCATTTGAGTTTGGTCCCAATACTATCACTTGATTTAATAATTGTTATAATCCACGTGTTAACAAATATTTTAAATTAAAGTGAATTTATTCAAGTCTAGCCAGTTAGCTCATAATTGTGTAGGTCATTGACCTTCATTTTATGAAATGAAAGCAATGCCATACTTGATACTCAATGCATGAATTATTTGCCAATGCAAAGTGTTTGTTGGAATTGGTGCATTAAGTACCCATGTATGACAGTCTAACAAATATCGCATAACTAAATAGTTTTTGAGGTTCGATTTATAGTTTTATGTTATATTGCGCCTTAGCATGCTTTTTAAGGAATTATCATGCGGTTCATAGAATTTTCAGGATTTATCCTCAATTTTAAAGCAAATTGTTTAAATTTGTGTATGCTATATTTGTCTAGTTCACATGTAATTTACTTGTATTGATATAAACTCACTTATTTTATGGTTGGTTTAGTGTAGATTTTCCATTGTCATTCCATGATGGTTTTGTGCTATGCTGGTTGGTGCTAATAAAGTCATCATAATCGTTAAACTTGGAAGATTTCCTTGATGTTTACTGACCATGCATGAATGCCTTTCACACCGTATTTCTAGAAAAAATTAGAATTTTGATATTTCAGCTTTTTGAAAGTAATAGGCTAAAAGGGAATAATACCAAAGAAGATTTAATTTGGCACCATAATTTTTATTTTAGTTTTACCAAATTGTTTTAGTTTAAACCTTTTTTTTGAATAAAATTAAATGTAAATTGGCATAGTTACTTGCAAACTACATTGAACTAGGCTTAAAAGAGGTAAATTAGTATTAGCTGAGCTCATTGAATCTAGTTTTTGAATTATAACAGATAATAATCTTTTAAGCCATAATTACATTATAAGAACTTAGTACATAACTACATATTCATTAATATTAAATTATAAAGTAAATCTCAAACATGCCTCAACGATTTTTTTGTTTTGTCGTGCTTATATTGTTTATTCTAAATTTATTTAATTGGTTGGGTTCAAGTTGCATGTGCTTTTCACGTTTTTCACTCACCTTTACTTGAGGTGGACGATGACTTATCCTCGTCTGAGCACACGAAACTTGCTCAGGTTATAGCGAGGTGGCCATGTGTTGTAAAACTAGTGCTGATGACTTTCTCTTGCAGGATAGTCATTTCAGCAAAATTGTTGTGTTGGCCCATACGATTAACAATTCATATTTGTATAGAGGTGATTGGTAGCTTGATGGAGTGGAATGACAATGATGCTCAGATTCAGCAAAGCTAATGTAACTGAAGCCCAACAAGGCACTTGATAATGTAGTTACAAAATTGACCAACACGACCTTGGGTTGTGGCTGAGAAATTGTTATTTGTCTGGGACAATTTCAAATGGTGGGTTTTGATTAGTGATTTTTTTTTCTGTAGTTCATGATAAGAAAAAAAATATTAATGTGATCAGTGCTTGCGCGACACAAGTATGATTAAGTGAAGATATTAAAGTGCAATTTTCGGAAGACTTACATGATTTAGTAAGGGAAATCCTGCAAAGAGAAAAGATTTTCGTAGGAGGAAACTTAAATGGACATATATGGAAGGAAAATGTAGATTATACAGTCGTTCATGAAGCATTTGGATATAAAGAAAAAATGAAGAAGTACAAACCATTTTAGATTTTGCCGTGAGACATGAGCTAATTGTGACAAATACGCTTTTCATAAAGAGAGAAGAACATTTAATTACGGTTAAAAGTAGACCAAATAAGTCATAAATTAATTATTTTATGATTCACAAAATGGATAAACTGATTTGTAAGGATTGCAAAGTCATACTAGGAGAAAGTTTGACAACACAACATAGGTTAGTGGTATTAGACGCACCAATTAAATATAATAAATTTATGACAAGAACAAAAATATTGCAAAAAATTCGATGGTGGAACTTGAAGATGGAAAAACTGGTTGCTTTCAAGACAACAGTTATGAAATAACTAGTTGATGATCCTTATGTTGATCCTAGTGTCTCATGGGAAGTTATGTTTTCACATTTAAGGATAAGTGAAAAGAACGTACTTGGAGTATCTAAAGATCGTGTGCCCCCTCGTAAAGAATCTTGGTGATGGAAAGAGGAAGTTCAAGACAATATGAGGACAAAGAAGGCCAGCTATATATCACTCTACGCTTGTGACGGCGCGCCACGACCGACACACGTGTATTTTCACAGGAGGAGGCGATCTGCTTCCAGGGAGGACGATCAGACTCCGTGGTTGCGTCCGGATGCTCGATCCGAATCTCTTTTATATTTTACTTTTAAATTTTTGAGTTATATTTGAACCCCGATCGACCTAAACAATATATGTCGTTCGATTTGGGGAGTTGTAATATATTGCAGTTTGGCAGTGATTTATTTTAGGGTTATAAAGAGGCCGGTAGGCGATTCGAGAGAGACATCGTAAGTTTGGAGAAATTTCCAAACCGCCTGTCCTGTAATTGGTGCGACGCCAGTTCTTCCCCATCGGGAGTGACTCCCGACTTCACCTCCGCCTCCACACCTTCGGTGCGACGCCGAAAACCTTCTCCCCGCCTTCATCCTCCAATTTGGTAAGCCTACTGCCACTTGAAATCGCCCTTTCCGCTGACTCCTGCTGCTATCCGCAAACCCTACTTCCCGTGAGCCTATTCCCGTCGATCCACCCCCACGCTGCCAGCGTTCCCCGCCACCCTTCTCCTTCCTCTTCCCGACGCCCTTCCCGTGGACCACTTCCACCGCCCTATTCAAGCAGGCCGCCGCCAGATTCCTCAGGCCGCCGCCCCACCTCACCATCCCTGCCCGCACCCACTCCCATATCTTCCTCCTGCCCTTTTCCTACTACCAAATCTGCACCCAACATTTTCTCTGGTTAACTCCCTCTACCTGAAGCCTTACCGCAGCCGTCCTGCCGCCGCCTATACGCGTAACTAACTGGTAAAAGCCATTTCTTTTCTTGTTGTTTATGTTGTCAACTTGTATCGTGATGGATGTTGATTTTATTATGCTATTAGTTCCCCCGTTGTGCTATTTGTGAAGTTAATTCTGTGTTCGCTTAAAATTTATCGCACCTCATTCGGCTGCAAATTTATTTGTTCTCTTTAATCTGTATAGTTTGTGATTTCCTGTGGAACTGTTGGATTTAATATTAATTATTTATAGTTGTACTTTTAAAATCGGACCACTCTTGCATACTCATAATTTGCATCGCATTTAGGGTTGCATTTAGCGAGTCCGCCCCGTATCTTCCTTACCACTGCATCAAATTGGTATCAGAGGGCAAGGTTTGGGCCCCATTTATATGTATAGTGGTAGGAGTCTTTAAGTTCATTTATGTCTAGTTTTCGTCGTCGTTTGTCTACTCTATTTGGGGATGTCGAGTCCACCTGCGTCCGACCTCATAGAGCCCCTTTAGAGAAACCTCATGTTATCACGATGATAATTATCGCTCCTCGCACACCACTCTGAGAGATCGTGTCGACCCTTCGACGCAACTCCGTTATACTAGAAGCAATCGCCACTACGAGAGGTCCTCACGTTATCATCATTACACCTCTCCGCAACTCTATGGTAATAGAGTGGAGTATCGTTCAGGTCATCGTCGTTACACATCTCCTCTAATTGAGGAATCTGAGTTTGGATACGTGCGATCATGATGCAACCCGCGACGTATCTTTATTTTTATTTGTACTTGTTTTATTTATGTAGCGCATGTTGTGGCGCATTTGGCTTATTTTGTTGTGTTGAATTGTACGCGCACGGTATTAACGCTTTTGTGTAGTTTTGTATCGCGCATGCTTTCGCGCAAAATTTTGTTTGGCTCGTTGGTGTGACCAGCCAACGAGACCCTAAATGCATAGGTCCGGTATTTAAGAGCCAGGTTAGCCTAGGGCAAGCTTTAATTTAATTAACTATTTTAATTTAAACATTTTTAAGTTATGAAATCACCCCCTTGAGTGAGCCCATTCATCCCATTTCCTTCGGCCTATTTCCCCTATAAAAGAAAAAAACATTCCTATTTAATTAAGTGTGGCTGCCAATAGCCAGTTTTTGCCCTAAACCCCCCTCCTATATAAACAAACCCTTTCCCCTGTAATAGCCGGCTGGAATAGAAAAAAACTGAACAGGATTTTATTTCCTTTGTTCGGGTTTTCTTCCAGCGCCGCCCCCTGCAAGCACGACTTTGCCCGCCCGCTCCTGAAGCCCCCGACGACGACCCCTCCAACAACTGTCGACGTACCCGCTGCAACCTTCCCCGCCTGTCGTCTCGACGGAAGGCCCGACTCCGACGTCCCGTCGCTCTCCCTTTCCTGTTCTGCCCCGACACCTCCTCTGGAGTTCTTCCCTAGGGTCGGCGAGCTCTTCTTGGTCAGTCCAGAAGCCGTTCGTCGCTCAGGCCACCACTGCACCTCCTGTCCAGATCCGTCGTTGGCTTCCTCCCCTGTTTCCAGTCGGCCGCAGCCTATTTCCCTGTTGCCAGTGTGACGCCCTAGCCACGATGCCTCCTCTCTGCTAACCTCCGGCACTGCCACCCCCTCCAGTGGACTTCCTCACCTTCCAGAAAGCCCTAAACCCTAAAGCAACCGCCACTCCTTCGATCCCAGCTTGTATACCTTTCCTCGCCACGATTCAATCCTGCAGTTATCTTTTGTGCTTAAACATTTAAATTGATAGTTAATTGTTAAGAGCTTGCCCAAGCTGATTTCATCTCCTGATTACCGTTATTTTCCATTGCTGCGTATCTCCGCTTTCGTATTTCGTGCCCGTGGAATCATGTTTTGTGACGCTATTATGTTTGTGCGGTAGCTTTGCGTTCGCGAGCGACGTCTAGGTCGTTTACTTCGTTAGAAAATATCCCGCCAAAGTCTCTCGCGCCGCATTAATTTTAAAAATTCTCTACTTTATTTTATTTCAAAACTACACCCCCACCTTCGATCACATCAGTTTGGTGTGGCTGTTGGGATATCTCACTCTTATCGTGGGATAGCCGAGCGCCAGTTGTTTTCAAATTCTAGGTTTAGATTTTTGTTTTCGTTAAAAAAAATGATGAGTGATTTAGATGCGCGTATTAGAGCTTTGATGAAAGATGTTGAGTGCGTCACTGCTGACGTCCGACAGAACCTGCGTGGGTTGTGCACCTCTGTTCACAACTTGGAGGTGACAACGCGCACGCATTATGCTGCTCCTGCATACCTTCCCATTTCATATCACGTAGTGGAACCCGAGGTTAGGTATTTCGTTAGTCCTCCACATCTCCTCAGTTTCACGACGAGCACTTTAGCTCCACCCACCCCCACTGTGACGCTCACTTCAGTCGAGGAGATTCTTCCGGAGCCCCTGCTCCCGGAAGAAAAATTTCCTCATATCTTTATCACCTCGACTGATGTCGTGACTCCACGTGTCTCCACTACAGTACTCCCTTCAGTCGAGGAGATTCTTCCTGAGCTCCTGCTCCAGGAAGAAGAGCTTCTTCCTCTTTCCACCACCCTGACTGAAGTCGTGTCTCTACCCGTCTCTGTTTTGGACCCACTTCGATCGAGGATGTTCTTCCCGAGCCCCTGCTCCAGGAAGATGAGTTTTCTCCTTATCCCTTCCTCCCGATTGACATGGTGTGCCCACTTTCCCCAACTGACTCACATCCTTCAGCCGCCTAGTTGTTTCCTGAGGCCCCACTCCAAGGAGGACTTACTAGTGACGCGTCACTCGCCTCGGATGACACATCATCGCTTTCTCTTCTCCCAGAGGAGTTGGTTAGTGACGAGGCCCTTATCTTGGGTGACACAGACTCGTGCGTCTTGTGTCCTGACTTTCTTAGCCCACTACCGCCACAAACCCTTGAGTCCACAGACATTGTGTTCGGTGGTCCCTCACCTGGAGGCACCACCTTTCATCGGCTTCGTATTCGACGAGCACGCCTTTAGTCCACATCACTTCTCTTTAGTTGTAGACGAGCATGTTATACCACCACCTCACTATCATTCGAGGTCTGAAACTTCTAGGTCTACTCATATTGAGGGAGCACAGACGATACTTAGATATTTTACTCCTCATCGGGATACACGCTTCAAAGGATTTTTATGGAAAGTTTTACACGCCAAATTTGGGATATGTTTAAATTTTGGGACTCGAGCGGAAGTCCATCGGGTGAAATCATCACTATAGACGATCCTGGTCTAGCTGACGTTCGTAGGTGTCTATCGGGCGAGCGTATGATGCGTTATGAAATAATAATTCCATAGGTTGATCACGCTTGCTTCCTACTTTACTTTCTATCTTGCTTGTGTTTCCTGCTTTCCCCTTACCTCATATTTGCCACACACCGCCCTTATCATCCTCTGCAAGCTGTAATAATTACTGTTTATTTAAATATTTGGCATGAAATTTTTACTAATGGATTGCGAGCTTGTGGGATGAGATGTTACTTACAGGTTTGGGGTTGCAGCGGTGACATCAGCAGGACAGTCATGCAGCATTTTCTCCGATCGACAGTTGGATTTCCTACTTGCAGGTCGCATCGAGTCTCGTCGGGGTCGAGCTCTTTCAACCCCGGGAGAATTGATGCAACCCGCGACGCATCTTTATTTTTATTTGTACCTGTTTTATTTGTGTAGCGCATGTTGTGGCGGAATTGGCTTATTTTGTTGTGTTGAGTTGTACGCGCACAGTATTAGCGCTTTTGTGTAGTTTTGTATCACGCATGCTTTCGCGCAAAATTTTGTTTGGCTCGTTGGTGTGGCCGGCCGACGAGACCCTAAATGCATAAGTCCGGTATTTAGGGGATAGGTTAGCCTAGGAAAAGCTTTAATTTAATTAACTATTTTAATTTAAACATTTTTAAGTTATGAAATCACCCCCTTGAGTGAGCCCATTCATCCCATTTCCTTTGGCCTATTTTCCCTATAAAAGAAAAAAACATTCCTATTTAATTAAGTGTGGCTACCAATAGCCAGGTTTTGCCCTAAAACCCCCTCCTATATAAACAAACCCTTCCCCCCCTGTAATAGCCGGCTGGAATAGAAAAAAGCTGAACAGGATTTTATTTCCTTTGTTCGGGTTTTTCTTCCAGCATCGCCCCTTGCAAGCACGACTTTGCCCGTGCCTGAAGCCTCCGACAACGACCCCTCCAACAACTGTCGACGTACCTGCTGCAACCTTCCCCGCCTGCCGGCTCGACGGAATGCCCGACTCCGACGTCCCGTCGCTCTCCCCTTCCCGTTCTGCCCCAGCACCTCCTCTGGAGTTCTTCCCTAGGGCCGACGAGCTCTTCTTGGCCAGTCCAAAAGCCGTTCAAACCCCCCCCCGTTCGTCGCTCAGGCCACCACTGCACCTGCTGTCCAGATCCGTCGCTGGCTTCCTCCCCTGTTTCCAGTCGGCCGCAGCCTATTTCACTGTTGCCAGTGTGACGCCCTTGCCACGGTGCCTCCTCTCTGCTAACCTCCGGCACTGCCACCCCCTCCAGTGGACTTCCTCACCTTCCAGAAAGCCCTAAAGCAGCCGCCACTCCTTCGATCCCAGCCGATATACCTTTCCTCGCCAAGATTCAATCCTGCAGTTATCTTTTGTGCTTAAACATTTAAATTGATAGTTAATTGTCAAGAGCTTGCCCAAGCTGATTTCATCTCCTGATTACCGTTATTTTCCATTGCTGCGTATCTCCGCTTTCGTATTTCGTGCCTGTGGAATCATGTTTCGTGACGCTATTATGTTTGTGCGGTAGCTTTGCGTTCGCGAGCACGTCTAGGTCGTTTACTTCGTTAGAAAATAGCCCGCCAAAGTCTCTCGCGCCGCATTAATTTTAAAAGTTCTCTACTTTATTTTATTTCAAAACTACACCCCCACCTTTGATCACATCAGATCACCACTGCACATTCGTAGGGCCCACGCACCCCCACGAACACAATCTGAATATGTTTGGAACTACCTTCTAGATGATCCTCAGGAACCCTATAGAGATCACCATCGTTTAGACTCTCCTAGGGTTCCGCAAATAGAGTTACCTGATGCCGAATTTCAGCGATTAGTTCTTGACCGCTTTGATCTCTTAGATGCTCAATTTGATCGCATAAGATCTACGCTAGGAAGAGAGCTTTGGGATTTAGGTCAAGCCACTGATACGTCTAGTAGTGCTCTGATTAATGTGAGAGACCTGCTACTTGATTTTGCCACTCCCTCTTTTGACGAGGCTCGTTGTCCATGTGATCTTGTTGTTGAATCTGATCATGATCTCATTATATAGGTGGAGAGCGATACTCGTATGACTAGTGAGTGTGGTCGCGTGAGTGAGGATGAGCGACCCAATGATACTGTGATGGTATATCCATCCTTCACACCTCACTTAAACATAGTGTCTTCGTTGGTTAGGGGTCCGTATATCGACACTATACTGAGTGACCCACACTTGAGTAGAGGCTCTTCCTACTCTACCCATGTCTCTATATCGAGTCACATCACTACTGAGGGTCGAGAGCATAGTGTTGACTTCATAGTGGACACCTCACTCACTTACGAGGACATGACCTCCATCAGGGATATTCATCCGGAGGATCATCCCGTTATTGACGACTTTATCGTTGAACCTCTGGATAAGCCTTCTGATGAACCACTATGCCCTTGGGAGGTTCATGAGGATAACATTGACTTTGGTGTAGGTGACCTACTTGCTTCCACATACACTACTGTTATTGATGCCTTCCTCTTGGTGGGCTATCCTATCATTAACGACCTCCTCAGGTTTAAGTCACTGAGAGGCTCATTTGGCGAGCTTGCCTGCCTTCATTTTAGTGATGGGTCATGTATCCACGCTAGTGGCATCTCACACGTGATGACTTTTGGTATACTCCCCATGGTGAGCTCCCTGACGGGCTTTATCATTTAAAAGACCCATTACACCTATGTGTCACACTATTTTGTCACCATCTACGACGGCCCCACGGGTGATGACGTTAGTCACGTTGGATTTTTTTATCGACCACCCGGTAAGCTCCTGATAGGCCACACCATGTTGGGGATATCCAAGTCATTGTCAGGTTTTCCCTTAGGAAGTGTGTCGAGCATGTTGTGCTCCACTTGCATCATTCGCTTCATTTTTACGAGTCGGTTGAGTCATTCATTTATCATTTGCATGAACTCCATAAGTTGGTCCGTTAAAAAATTGCAGTTAGTGAAAATTATTATAAAAATCAAGCAGACCAACACAGGCAGGAACAAATATGCGAGGTAGGAGAACATGTATTAATTCACATTCGATCTGAGAGGGTCCCACAAGGACTAGCATAGAAATTAAGCGCACGCAAAATGAGCCCCTATACAGTTGTACGGCGGATTGGTACGAACGCATATGAGATAGACATTCCTCATGGTATGGACATCAGCCGAGTATTCAACGTAGAGGATTTGACTCCTTACTACGAGAAGCGTGTGTACGTGGACCCACTCACCACACCTTTACCCGAGCCTTCATCTGTCATAGCCCCACCACCCGAGCCTTCTCCTCCTATTGCCTCTACTAGTCCCTCTTTGTCGCCACCAGCGACGTCCGTCATGCAGATCGAGTTGCACCCTCGACAGATCTACCGACATCATCATTGCCAGACAGAGATACATCATTGTCAGCCGGAGATACATCACTGCTAGACGGAGATACATCACTGCTAGACGGAGATACATTGGTACCACCTGTTTCAACAGACGACGTGCTTCAGATCGTCGGGCACGACTTCTACGCCGCGGGCGGACGAGACGCCCTACGCTATCTTTTCCGTTGGAGCGGCCGGCCCCTGCACGACGCTACTTGGATTTCCTCGGAGGAGCTTCAGAGATTCGCTCCGGTCTACATAGCGAGTACCACCACCTTCACTCATCGGAGTTGAGTGCTTTTAAGACTGGGGGAATTGATGGCGCGCTACGACTGACACACGTGTACTTCCGCAGGAGGCGGTGATCTGCTGCCCGGGCGGACGACCAGACTCCGTGGTTGCGTCAGGATGCTTGATCCGAACCTCTTTTATATTTTTCTTTTAAATTTGAGTTATATTTGGACCCCGATCGGTCTAAACAATATATGCCGTTCGATTTGGGGAGTTGTGATATATTGCAGTTTGGCAATGGTTTATTTTAGGGTTATAAAGAGGTCGACAGGCGGTTCGAGAGAGGCATCGTAAGTTTGGAGAAATTTCCAAACCGCCGATCCTGTAATTGGTGCGACACCAGTTCTTCCCCATTGGGAGTGACTCCCGACTTTCCCTCCGCCTCCACACCTTCGGTGCGACGCCGGAAACCTTCTCCCCGCCTTCATCCTCCGATCTGGTAAGCCTACTGCCACTTGAAACCACCCTTCCCGCTGCTATCCGCAAACCCTACTTCTCGTGAGCCTATTCCCGTCGATCCACCCCACGCTGCCAGCTCACCCCGCCTCCCTTCTCCTCCTCTTCCCGACGCCCTTCCCGTCGACCCACTTCCACCGCCATATTCAAGCTCGACGACGCCAGATTCCTCCGGCCGCCGCCCCACCTCACCATCCCTGCCCGCACCCCTCCCATATCTTCCTCCTGCCCTTTTCCTACTATCAAATCAACACCCAACAATTTCTATGGTTAACTCCCTCTACCTGAAGCCTTACTGTAGCCGTCCTGCCGCCGCCTATTCATGTAACTTGTGGTAAAAGTCATTTCTTTTCTTGTTGTTTATGTTGGAAACTTGTATCGTGATGGATTTTGATTTTATTATGCTATTAGTTCCCCTGCTGTGCTATTTGCGGAGTTAATTCTGTGTTCGCTTAAAATTTATCGCACCTCGTGTCTGCACATTTTTTTGTTCTCTTTAATCTGCATAGTTTGTGATTTCCTGTGGAACTACTGGATTTAATACTAATTAATTTCGGTTGTACTTTTAAAATCGGACCACTCTTGCATACTTATAATTTGCATCGCATTTAGGGATGCATTTAGCGAGTCCACCCCGTGTCTTCCTTGCCACTGCATCAGCTTGTAGAAATGATGAAAACATAGCCAGGTATAAAGTCGCCAAAAAAGAAGTTAAATATGTAGTAAGTAAAAAAAGAAATCAAATTTATGAAGATTTTTTTAAGCAAGTGGATACCAAATATGAATAGCGTGACATATATAGAATTGCTCGAGCTAGAGAAAGGAGACAGGAGATTTAAGCCAAGTAAAATGCATAAAAAGGATGAAACTATATAGTTTTGACGGATGATGTGGATATTAAAGAGCGATAAAAAAGATATTTTTATTAACTCTATGATGAAACAAAAAACTGTGAATTGAACTTGGAAGAGTTAAATAAATCGGAGAAGTATAAGAACATAATGTTTTATTGTAAGATTCATGTGTCAGAGGTAAATGATGCTATAAAGAAGATGAAAAATCAAAAGGCGGTTGGGCCAGACGATATATTCTTCGAAGTATAGAAATGTCTAGGGAATGAATGAATTTTGTGGCTTGCATGTTTTTTCAATAAGATACTGAAGTCAAAGAGGATGTCATATCAATGAAGAAAAAGTATCTTGATACCTTTGTATAAGAACAAAAGAGATATACAAAATTATGTTAATTACAGAGAAATTAAATTGATGAGTCATACCATGAAACTATGAGAACGAGTAATAGAAAGAAGAGTATGACAGGAGACTATCATCTCGAAGAATCAATTTGGATTCATGCCAGGGCGGTCGACCATGAAAGCTATACATCTCTTGAGGAGACTCGTTGACAACTACCGAGAAAGAAAACAAGATTTGCATATGCTGTTTATTGATCTTGAGAAGGCTTATGATTGTGTTCCATGAGAGATCTTATGGAGTCTTAAAAAAGAACGATGCAAATGTATCATACATTGACATAATCGAAGATATGTATGCAAATTCATTGTCAAGGGTGAGGACTTCTGGAGGATTAACACAAGAATTCTCTATCATTGTTGGCTTACATCAAGGTTCAACTTCAAACTCTTATCTCTTTACCCTTATCTTAGATGAGCTCACTGGACATATCCAACATGCAATACCTTGGTGTTTATTTTTGCGGACATCGTTTTGGCCGATAAGACGCGCGAGCGTGTAAACGCAAAACTTGAATCTTGGCGTGACACTTTAGAAAAGAAGGATTTTAGGTTGAACAGGGCAAAGACGGAGTATATTGAGCTTAAATTAGCAGTGCAAGAAGGACGGATGACTTCGTTATTAAGTTGGGTGATCAAGATATTTCTCGTAGCGAGTGTTTTTAATATCTTGGATCGATAATTCAAAAAAACAAAGGTATTGATAAAGATGTGACACAGAATCCATGCGGGTTGGTTGAAGCTGAGAGTCGCGTCAGGGATCTTATGTGATCGTAAAGTACCATTAAAACTTAAGGGCACATTTTACCGTATTGCAATTAGACCAACGATGCTCTATGGTTCTGAGTGTTTGCCAGTGAATTGTGTACATGAGCAAAAAATGGGAGTTGCGGAGATGAGAATGCTTCGGTGGATGTGTGGACACACGAGACTGGATAAAATTAGGAATGAATGTGATCAAGAATTTGCATTGACATATAGTCATTGGGTTTGCGTGAGTCCGTCCCGACACCTCACTAGCTTGCATCTTAAGAAACCACTGCACAGCCTACACTACATCAGTTGGTATCAGAGCCCAGGTCGGGCCGTTTTGCATGCTCAGTAGTGGTAGGTTTTATAGAGTCTTTAGGTTCATTTATGTCTAGTTATCGTCATCGTTCGTCTCCTCTATTTGGGGATCCCGAATCTACCTATATCCGACTTATAGAACCCTTTAGAGAAACTCTCACATTATCATGGTGATTATTATTGCTCCTCGCACACCACTTTCAGGGATCGTGTTGACCCACCGACACGACCTCACCATGCTAGGGACGATCATTATGATGACTATCGTCGTGCTTATCGTACACGCGAGCGAACACCGTTGATTATAAGGATCGTCATTCGAGAGAGATCTTGAGAGTCATTTTTGTACCGCTGCCCCTTCCTTTGATGGCTCATCGAGTCCCGAGTCCTTCAGTTATTGGCTCGTGGACATGGAGCATTATCTTGATCATCATTTGAGGTGTTCGGTGAGCATCGCGTCAAGTTCGCGAAACTTAGACTTTTAGACCAGGCAAGAGCTTATTGGTCTAGCGTTGAGAGGACCCGTGAGCGAGACCGTCTTCATCGCGTCACCAACTGGGTGGACATGAGGCGTTTATTGTGTCAGAGGTATCTGCCCTTCGTCGTATCGGAGTCACTTGCTCGACCAATTATTTTCCCTTCAGCAAGGACTCATGTCTGTCACTGAGTACAAGGATCTCTTTGATGAGTTAGTGTGAGGAGTGATATCCGAGAGGACCCAGCCATGACCACTTGCAGATTTCGATCTGGGTTTCGATCTGACATCCGTACTAAGGTAGTTTATCATAGCTCGAAGTCCCTCGAGTCGACATATCAGCTCGCCCTACGTTACGAGCAGTCTTTGAGATCCGCAAGAGCTGATCGAGGGGACTCTCGCCTTGGCCTCCACAGTACGAGCTCCCCCCCAACCAAGGACACCGCTCTGCCTACCATTGTTCCGTCAGACATGGCAGCAGGGATACCTGATAGGGATTACTCTCACCCCAGCGAGTTGCTTAGCCCAGTGAGTAGTCTATCTTTTGTTTCTGACCTGTCTCTCGTGACCCCGATTGAGAGTGAGCCAGAGAGACCTCTTGAGCTTATAGTGTCGTGCCCCTCACCCACACCACCACCTCTGGCATGTCATGGGTTGATTAACACCCTTACCCTGGACTTACGTCCTGATACCACACCCACAGACCCGTTTTTGAGCGTAGATCTATGTCATTCTCCCATTATCATGGCCCTGAGTCACATCGCGATTGAGAGCTCAACGCCTAGTGTTGATCTCGTAGTGGGCATGTCATCCATTCAGGGGGACACTACCCCTTATGTTGGTACTCATCTAGAGGACCTTGAGCTTAGTAATGAGTTCCATGACGAGCCCCCAGTTGAGCCTCCTGATGATCCACCACTTCCTGGTGAAGGTGAGATTCAGATGAGACGTTTGTCTATGAGTTTCGAGTTATTGACGTCTCTGTCCCTATCATCGCTGGCTTTGCCCCAGAAGATGAGTCGTGAGTGGAGAAATACGTATGTAGGTCCTACCTTGAGCACACTTGCGCCCTACTCATATTTTGATGACCTACTTTTTGACACATCTCACTCGTGATGAGTTTGGGACACACCCGCCTGCTGACCCACCAGACGAGCTCGTTCTTTTCGGGGACACACACCACACGAGAGTCACATCTTTTAGCCGATATACACGATTCTCAGTCAGGTGGACGTCGCGTCCGTGATGACTTTTCTTACACAGCTCCTGGTGAGCCCCCTGATGTGTTACGACCCCTGCACGACATGTTGCTCTTCATGGGTTCGCACCTGAGGGTAGCTGTGTCGCGCGGTCACTGAACACACGTCTCTCCCGAGATGAGTTTTTCTACACTCCGCCGAGAGAGCCTCCTGATTGGCCGCCTCCCTTGATTGATTTTCAGGTCATTATTACTTCCCATAGAGAGCATGTTGTGTCGATCATGTGTCATTTGCATCATTTGCATGAGTCTGTTGAGTCCTTCACGCGTCATTTGCATGGGTTGCATGAGTCTATCAGGCGTAAAATCAATTTAAGCAATGAGCATTATAAAGAACAGGCCGACAGACATAGACGGGAAAAGCATTTCTGGTTGGCGAACAGATGATGGTACGAGTCCGTGCGGAGCGGCTCCCTCAGGGGCCTGCTAAGAAAACTAAGCGCCAGACGAATTGGCCCTACACAGTTTTGAGACGGATCGGGTTGAATGCTTACGAGCTGGACGTTCCTGCGAGCATGGGTATCCACCCGTGTTCAATGTTGAGGACTGACACCCTACTTCGCACCTCACGGGTACCCGGATCCCAACCTTGGCGGCCTCCCGAGCCTACACCACCACCCCTTTCTCCCGACACCCAGCCTCCACTTGATTCCCCACTTCCCCAGGAGCTCATCACCATTGGCTTCACCTGAAGCACCACCACCATCACCGGATCGCTTTCCCGAGTGCTGAGGGTCGAGCAGATTACTGAGAGCATTGCGCATGAGTTCGTACCCTCTACGGATGGGCTCGTGTGCCGCTACTTGGTTCGTTGGCTTGGGCGAACCTTCACTGACGACACCTGGATTGCTGCTGCAGAGTTGGATCCCAACTCGACCCGGACTTCGGACTTCAGTACGACAGTCTCCATCTTCGGAGATGGAAGGCTTTTCAGTCGGAGGAGTTGAATTGGCGAAGGATACTTCCCCAGGGACGACACATGGACGACCTCTGATGGACCTCATCGAGTCTTGCCTGGCTTACATCGAAAGAATTCTGATCGCTATTCATCAGGAGATGAATTCTTTCAAGCCGGGGAGAATGATGCGGAGCAGAGATGTGTACTAGCAGCGGAGGACGAGTTTTGGGCCCGTAAGGGGCTGATTGAGGACTTTCCATATATGGCGTGCCCGGATCGACGATCCGACTCCGTGGTTGCGTCCGGCTCGTCGTTTAGATTCAATTTCATATATAACATTATGTATTTTGGATTTTATTTCATGTAGTTATGGGGTCGGAACCGCCGGCCAATCATAGCCGTCGATTCCGGTTGCCCTAATCCTATTTTCTTATAAATAGATCTATTAGGGCTGCAGGAAAGGGGATTGCTGAAATTTGGAGAGTTCATCTTCCTCATTTCCGGTGATCCTTCCGCGGTGCCGACGCCGTGGAGCCCCTTGGTGACGACTCCTTGGGTAAGTATCTTATTTCCTCCTTGTTTTCCCTTCCAAACAGCCAGCCCGCCCCTGCTACAGTCCCGCTACAGTCCCGCTACAGTACCGTAGCTACAGTACCACTGCTACAGTACCGTAGCTACAGTACCACACTGTTTACCCGCTGCTACAGTGCGCCTCCGGCCCGGTTTTCCCCTACAGCCACACCGCCAGCCCCTGTTTTTCCCTACAGCTCTAGTTTTATTTCAGCATTTGTATTACTCTATTATGTGTGATGTGCTAAGTATTGTTTAGTTGTGAAACATTGCGCGCTTGTGGAACTCTTTGCTTTAAGGAATTACAGTTTGTAGCTGTTTGCCTGTGAATCTCTTGCCTTGTAGGTTGCCTAATTCGCCGCGCGCTTATTTTAGCCCTCCGTGCGGAGGAAGCTATTGCCTAAATGCCTAAAAGAAATTATTTATCCTTATGTGATTGAATGCAATGTTTTATTATGTTGTCTCGCTGTTTTTAAATTGATTAACCCGCCTGATCAAGAATTTGCATTGACATATAGTCATTGGGTTTGCGTGAGTCCGTCCCGACACCTCACTAGCTTGCATCTTAAGAAACCACTGCACAGCCTACACTACATTAGAATGTATCAGGGATTAAGACATGAGTAACACCAATTGCAGAGAAGATGCAAGAAGCTCAACTAATATGGTTTGGATACGTACAAAGGAGACCACTAGAGGCACCTGTTAGGCGTTGTGAGAGTCTAGTCAGTAGTCACTACGCATCTTAAACGAGGGAGGGATAGACCAATAAAGACTTGGAATGAAACTATAAGGAAAGACAGGATGTACTTAGGCATTAGTGAGATTATGACAAAAGATAAGGCACAATGATGACAAAGGATCCATATAGCCGACCCCACTATGGTGGGATAAAGGCTTGAGTGTTGTTGTTGGAGGGCATGATACCCATGCTCTTCTTTTCTTCTCTCTCTCTTTCATACAGATGTACAGGTATTTTTAGATAATTGAAGTTTGACCTTCAGAATCAGCCTCAGCGAAGGAATTCTAAACCAACCCTCTTTCTTTTACATAATTAGTAGAAATAATTGAGAAGTATCAAGTACAAGCAACTACGGCCACATTCAACTGCTGATTTTCTCTTAATAAGAGAAAAGCATGGTAGGCAATTATGTTGGTCATATGTATGAGGTTATTTGGTTCAGAATCTTAGGCTTCATTTGGCGCTCCGTTTTCGCCTGACAGGCGATTTGGAGCAAACGCCGCCGGACGGCGGGTAAACAAATGGTCTCCGGCGGCGTTTGCTCCGTCTAGACCCGCCGTGCCGTGAAGAACGGAGCAAAAAGCTCCGTCTGAAGCAGCTTCTCCCCCTCTCAAGTTCGTACCCTCCGTCTGGAGCCGCCGGCTCGTCCCGCCACCTCCGAATCAAAGGAAGCCTTAGTATACTGTAATAAATAGTGCAACAGAACGGGGGTAATGATGATGATTCCAGCCTTGGATTGAAGTATGTGTTTGAAACTAGTTTATTGTCTGTGGGAGAGAGCTGCTGGGGCAACAGTGACTGGTAGTCTAGAATATGGTGGCAAAAGAGTTGTGGCACAATAGAAATTATTTGGAAGGGGAGTTGGCACAAGATATAAGTGTACTTCTTTAATCTGTTATCTCTTATTTTTTTCCTATTTTTTTAATTTATGCATCGGATTATGTAGTAACCTTTTGGTTCTTTTTTTATTGTTTGCTTGGTATATATTTTCTTGCTGCACCCATAACTGAAGTTTAAACTGCATTTCAGCTTTTGCATTCACGATAAAAACTTTGAGGAGAATATAATAGAAACGCTGATTGTATGGAACGTGAACTGGAAAATGGCAGGAGAGCTTTCACAAGTATCCCTTGAGGTTATATGTTAGCCATCTCCTATATACGAATCTTCATTCAGCGGTCCATTAACTTGTCTGAAATTTTTTATAGGCATTGTCATCTTGATCAACTAAACTTTAAATTTCTCCATGGAATTATGAATTACATTTTATTGAAATAAATTAACTATTAAGTTATGGTACAAAGTTGTCAATTCTACTATTTTGCATTCAAATTTTGAGTTTTTGATCTGATTAAATCTTTAGATTGTTGATATTGATTTTTTTAACCACTGAGTTTGTTTTATCTATCTTCTTAAAGTTTAAATGAAGAATTTGTCATGCAAAACTCTCTTCTGGTTTTAAAGAAAAGTACATATAATCGAATGAATAATTCTCGAATGAAGAAACTAGTTAGCCTATAATATTGTCACCAAAACAGCATCCTCTTTGTTGTAAATTATTTTTATTCAATCTAATTACATGTTCATTCATATTTTGAATTATAAGTGATGCACTTTAGGATTTTCTTTCAAGAAGATCAATTTTTTTTATTTTCTTGATGTTTCTTTGGCAATTCTTGAAAAGGAAAGTTGACCTCTTCTTCCCCTCTTACCTCAATCAACCTTCTCACGATTCTGAAGGTTAGACACTTCAATGATGACTTCTTAGGATTCTGAAAACTAGTGACAATTGCTAGTGGCAATATGGTTGTTGTCTGAGATGACCGGCGACTGACTGTTAGGAGAGAGAAGTGAGAGAGTTTAGATTTTTAGATTCTCTTGTGAGAGAAATTAGAATGATCTTTCTATTAATCCTTTGCTTTGAAATCCCAATACCTCATAACTACCTCTTTAAGAATTATACATAAATTTGAACTAAGTAAAAAAATACCGAGATCAAGTCAATTTTAAAAATAAATAAAGGCAAAAATCAAGTAAATTTGACTGGTCAGCAAATTTCCCTGCTTGATGGTCTAACGGAAAAGATTTTTAGAGCATGGATCTCAATCCTCTAGAGTTTGTCTGACGTTTTTTCATCTCCCGAGGACTTCTAAGAACTTTCTTGTCAATCTCAGCAATGTGATATATGCATTGATATTGTTGATTACTCATGTATTCTGATCGGACTGCTGTATGGCCACAGTCTATCTACTTTACCCATGAGGTCATGATCTGATCTTTGGACTCTTTAGGAGGATTTTACTTTTGTCTGGTTAAAGGTAATGATGTGGGAAAACTACGTATTTTGTTTTATTCTTGTAAATTTGGTTGTAGTAAAAATCAATCCCTTTTTGTTGATGCAATCATGCGATAATTCTCCTTTTGCACTTGCCTTATACTAGTCTATTTCACCAGTACATGGTCTTTTTTGCATTGGTACTTCATTTATCTCCATTTTCCTTTTATTTCTAGTGTGGTCCACATCCTGCTTTCACATCCTACCCTTAGACATCTTTGTTATCTACTTTTTTGATTTTCTGTTTCTCCAATAAATATTTTTTGATTTTGGAATCTTTGGCAGTAGGGCATTAGAAATCAAGGGGATGCTCTAGTTAATGGTCTGTATTGCTGTTTCTTCAGCTGAGCAGACAAATAAACATGACCCGTTGTTACTGTGTCTGTCTTGTCGGCTCGGCTCATGATTTCTACAACAAGATTCTCTATCTTTGATCATCTGGGAAAATCAGTTGGTACAATATGATGCACTTGTAGTAAAGATAATGGTTGATAAACATAGATACTATCCGTGGGAACCGCCACATATTGTATCTC
This sequence comes from Platanthera zijinensis, assembly GCA_039513925.1. Lineage (NCBI taxonomy): Eukaryota > Viridiplantae > Streptophyta > Magnoliopsida > Asparagales > Orchidaceae > Platanthera > Platanthera zijinensis. The sequence continues at coordinate 150,818,167 of CM077089.1, forward strand.
ATGTGTACCTTTTTGCGATGTCAAACGACAATAATAATCAATTAATATCTTCGAGCCTTTATGGAGCCTACAGAAAAGATTAAGGTCAGATTATGACACCAATTTACTCTTATTTCACCTATTGATACTGGTTAATAATTTATCTATCGTGGGTTTATTAAAGGACAACACTTATATTATCATTTGCATTAGAGATATTAATGGATCTAGATATTAAAGGGTATATCTTATTCATAGGGTTCATCATGGTGTTGTGCATTACAACATTGATTTTCTGTTAGGTAGCAAGAAGAATAAGGAATAAAATGCGAGAGATTGCACAAAGAAGGATATACTAACACTTTGCAGACGTGCTCTTAGCCAATACAACCCGAGGGCTGGTTTCCTCATCTAACATAATGTTTGATGAATCTTTCAAGCAAGGTTGTAGATGTCGGATATCGGGGACATGTCGGTTTAGGGTTTTTGTGTCGGTTTTAATATGTCGGGGGATATTTCATATATCGAGTTTTAATATTTAATTATTTATATGTATAATTATTTATAAATTTAATCATTTTTAATTTATATATTAATATATTAATAATTTGATATTTAATGATCTACTAAATTTATCAAACTAATATAATCATTGTGTTACACAAATAATAACGATATAACGAGTGAAATAAAATAAGAGGAAACAAAATGTCGTAAAGTTGTCGATGACAATGAAAGATAATGAATCTTTAGTCTATAATTCAAAGATCAGCATAATTGAAGTCGATGACGGATTTGAGCAAGAAAGAAAGTCAGAGGAAGGAAAAAAAAACAACATAAACAATGAAGTGATTTTGGTCTATTGTCACTAATTATATCGGTCGACATGTCGGTAATTAAGTTATAGACCATAGACACTAATTAAATAACCTGAACCATAGACATGAATTAAAATAAATTGAAAAAAACCAGTCAATAAAATGCCGGGATATATCGGCCAATATTTCAGTCAATAGCAGACATATCGGAGGATATATTCCAAAAGGATATTATCAGCTCCGCAAAGCTCAATTATCTGAGGATATATTCAAAAAGGATATTATCAGCTTCGCAAAGCGATATTATTCCAAAAGGATATATTCCAATATTTCGGCAAAGCGCAATTACGTTCATTTTAAATAATCAGCTTCAGACATCATTCGTCTTCGCGATCAAATTCTTCATCTATTCTACTAATTAATCATTCATTACTATCGTTTATATCTCTTAAAAATAGAATCAATGTGATTATTTGCATCATATCTAAGTCCCATCGCAAAATTATCTTTTAGAAACACTAAATCAATAAAAAATTATTGAGTTTTTACATTATTTTTTTTGTCTTTGAAAAAAAATTACAACAAAAATCTCTCTCAGACACACTTTTTATGTTCCAAAGGCGCAAATAAGGCGCACTAAGGTGCAAACCTCTGAGCCTGGTGAGTCTTAGCCTTTGGCCCGTCTGAGGCGCGCCTTTAACAACATAGCTTGTATGTCATCTAGGCCCAGTTTGGTGTGGTGGAAATTGTGGGGCGCATATTTGGTAGTATGCTACTGTGACTCCGTGGACGTCTCGCTACGCTGCGGTCTATGAAGCACGGATACTTCCCCGAAGGCAGCGTACCCGTACCGGATACGTATCTGGTACCGGTACGTACCCGATACTCGATGGATACACCTATGTGGACACACTTGGACTTAGCACATCATTCTGCATATTGTGATAGGAGTCTGTTTTTCTAGAGTAAACAAATGTTGGCTCTATGCTAAGAAGCGTTGGTACGTCCAATTAAATTGTGTATTTGTACTGAGTATGTTTCTAGTATCGGAACCTTTGTGTAACGAGTACGTGTATTGAACGTGTTGATTCAACGCAAGTTATTAACAAAACGGCTAACTTGTCTTTAGACTAATCAGAGATTGAAGATGTTGATCTCCAACAATGAAGAAAAAAAACTGATAAGTAACTTAAGTTTAATTTTATCCTTTTGGTTAAACATATAAGATGTTAAATTTTATTTACGAATGCTTAATGTTTGAAAACTTCATGTTATGTTGCATTGATTTGTGAACTTGTACTTCAAATTATGATTTATGTTTAATGTTTCAAAGTTTTGAGAACTATTTATTGCACTTGTGATATATAAATATATATTATATTTGTCATAACGCATCATGACGTACCCGTATCCTTGTTTTTAAAATTTTGTCGTACCGCCGTATCGGGTACGTATCATATCCGGTACCCGTACCCATACTGGTGCTTCCTAGGCTGCGGTCCCATGTTCCATTGATCGTGCACGTGAAGTCCACCGACTTTGACCATGTATCCTGAACCACGACTGTTTTCTGGCGTCCACAGATCCGTGCTGCGTGCGCTCTGCCCCGCCAAACAGGACGAGGCCAAAACAGTTTTTTCCTAAAGATAGCAATAAACAGTACAAGAACCTATCTTTCTGTTTAGGATACTATATGTAGCATAAGGATTCTGATAATTATGATCCTTTATGCCTCCCTCTCCGCCTCTGATTCTCTCATACTTTGAATGAAATCTTTGAATCAAGGGTTGCTTGTGGTTCATGTCTTTCTCAAAACAACTTAGGTAAATAATTTGCATGCCACCATTCTTTATACACAAGATGCATTTTTTTCTCTACCTAGAGTTGCTTTAAACCATTCCATAGTGACGCAGGACGGCCTGATGTGAAAATGAATGATTGTGCCGATACGCTAATGTAACGCTACGTGAACATGCAAAATAAGTGCGATCAAGCCGGACCTAAATGTTGCAAGCATGTTTTGAATTAACCCGAAATTAAATGTTAACAGTAGACTTATAAGCGGCTTGCAAATCAACACAACGTGCACAATGTTTTCTGTTAGAAAAGCCCATGCAAAGGGCCCATGTTTTATTATTTTTCCTTCTTCTCTTCTTAGTCCCACATCTTGTATAGGATTTCTTCTCTTTTTCCCTCCTATATATTTGTACTCTCTCATTGTATTTACATACACAAGCAATACATACAAGCTTTGAGCTCTTTCAACATGGTATCAGAGGGAGCGGTCCGGTTCCTGCGGTTTCCCATTTTCTAACCGCCCAGACCGCCTTTCTCTCTTGTCAGCAGACTGCTCTGCGGCCTCTTTTCCTACCCGCTTCTATTCGCGGGTTCCTCTCCTCCGGCTCTTCTTGCCGGCCTCCCTACGGTCTTCCCTATTCTAACCGCACCTTTCTCCCGTTCTCTCCTGGACTCCTCCCTCCCTCTGACTCTCCTTTTTATAGCTCTCCCCCCTCTGTCAGGTGGGCCCCGCCTTCTCTCGCTAGTCACTCGGTCTTCCCGCGCTAGCCGCTGCCTGGTCTTGCCGCTCGAGTTCTCCTACTCGCGACCTTTTCTTCTCGCGGCTTCTCCTTCCTGCTGCCTTCTCTTTGCCGCTCGAGTTCTACTCGCGGCCTATCCTTCTCGCGGCTTCTCCTACCCGCTGCCTTCTCTTTGCCGCTCGAGTTCTCCTACTCGTGGCCTCTTCTTCTCGCGGCTTCTCCTACCTGCTGCCTTCTCTTTGCCGCTCGAGTTCTCCTACTCGCGGCCTATCCTTCTCGCGGCTTCTCCTACCCGCTGCCTTCTCTTTGCCGCTCGAGTTCTCCTACTCGCGACCTCTTCTTCTCGCGGCGTCTCCTCCCCGCTGCCTTCTCTTTGCCGCTCGAGTTCTCCTCTCGCGGTCTCTCTTTCCCTTTGTCTTCCCGTGCGGTCTCTCTCTAACTGCTGCGACCTCTCTCCTTGACTGTTCGAGCCGACCTCTCGTCGCTCCTTCTCTGGCCGCTAGTGTGCTCACTATAACCGTGCGGTTTGTTTGTTTTTCCCGCACTCTGGTCGTGGCCTCCCTTTCTCTCTATTGCTCCTCGCTGCTCTTGTCGTCTTGACTACCCGCTGCGGCCTCTCGTGTTACCGCGCGGGCTTGTCGTGCAAGAGTGCTTTACCCGTGGCGACCTCTTCAACCCGCTGCCCCTTTTCTGCTCGCTGCGGCCTCTCCGGTTTCTATGGGCTCCTCCGTTAACTCCACCGGCCAGGCGGCTAACCCCTCTGCAGATTGCCCAGCTCCTCCTCCTGACCTCCGCGATGAGCTGCGGATCACCACCATTTCCCTGTCTGTAAAGAAGAATTTCATCCCTTGGGTGCACTCGGTTCGCCGAGTTCTTCAGGCCAAGGGCCTTGTGCTTCATCTCACTCAGGGACCTCCTTCTCCTCCTACCGACGACTGGCTGCGAAACGACAGGCGCGTTCAAACGTGGCTCCTCAATTCCCTGGAGGGTGAGCCCTACCAGATGGTCATGTATCAGAAGACGACCAAAGATATGTGGGAGGAGCTCTACTCCTTATACTCGGGCAAGGACAGCCTCCAACACCTCTATGACATTATTACCGATCTTCAGGCTCTCGACGCTGGCGAGACTGCAGACATGACCTTGTTTATTGCTCGTGCTAAGACTCTTGCGGAGGCCTGGATTCAACATCAGCCATCTACCACTGATCTTGCCGCTCAGCGAGCTCGAAAGGAGGCCGTCTGCATTGCTATGATGATGGATCGCGTCCCTCCACACCTTCAGAGTATCCGGGCTCAGGTTCTGGCTTCGGCCACTACTCTCTTTCCTTATCTGATGTCTGCTCTATGCTCCTTCGAGTGTCACCTCCCCCGGATACTCCTGCACCCTCCTCTCCAGCCCTTCTCCAGCAGACCCTTACCCCCTTACTTCCCCCACCGTCTTCTTCTCGTGGTGGACGTTCGAGCTCCCGCGGAAGGGGACGTGGTGGTCGGGGCCGCCCAAAGTGTTCCTATTGCGGCCGGGACGGCCACACAGAGACAGTTTGGTACAAGAAACATGGCTACCCTCCTCGTCCAACTGCTGCTGTTGCAGCGGACGACTCCTCTGCCACAAGTGCCGACCTTGAGGCCGTTCGCCTCCAGCTACAGCAACTCCATGGGCTGCTCAACCCTCCATCTGCTTCTGTTGCCTCCACCTCAACTGCAGGTATTGCATGTTTTTCCACCAGTCCGCGTTGGATCTTGGACTCGGGTGCCACTCATCATATCACCTCGCTGTGGCCGCCCAAGTACTCGGATGCTCGTCATCCGAAGAGTATCACCGTGGCTAATGAGGCGATTGTTCCGGTTTCCGGCTGCGTTGACCTCTCACTCAACCCCTCCATCTCTCTTCGCTCAGCTCTTTATGTTCCGGGCTCCCCGTTTAATTTACTTTCTGTTGGTCGTCTGACTAAGATATGAATTGCTCTGTCACATTCACCTCTTTTGCTTTTTTGATACAAGATCGGCGAACGCGGATTACCATTGGTAGGGGTCGAATCAGTCTCCTCCGTCTCATCCATTGATTGACATCGCCGTCTTGGGCATGCCCCTCTGCCAGTCCTCCAGAAGACGCTCCCTGATGTATCTCTTCCTCCCTTTCAGTGTGATTCTTGTATTTTCGGCAAGTAGCCACGTTTTTTCCTTTCCCGCACATTGTACTCGGAGCTCGGCTCCTTTTGATTTACTGCACTCCGATGTTTGGGGTCCTTTCAAAATTACTAGTATTTCTAGTTATCGTTACTTTATAACTTTTATTGATGATTACTCTCGCACGACGTGACTTTACTTACTTCGTGATCGCTCCGAGTTTCCTCACGTATTATTTTTCCTTCTTCTCTTCTTAGTCCCACATCTTGTATATGATTTCTTCTCTCTTTTTCCCTCCTATATATTTGTACTCTCATTGTATTTACATACACAAGCAATACATACAAGCTTTGAGCTCTTTCAACATGGTATCAGAGGGAGCGGTCCGGTTCCTGCGGTTTCCCATTTTCTAACCGTCCAGACCGCCTTCCTCTCTTGTCAGCAGACTGCTCTGCGGCCTCTTTTCCTACCCGCTTCTATTCGCGGGTTCCTCTCCTCCGGCTCTTCTTGCCGGCCTCCCTACGGTCTTCCCTATTCTAACCGCACCTTTCTCCCGTTCTCTCCTGGACTCCTCCCTCCCTCTGACTCTCCTTTTTATAGCTCTCCCCCCTCTGTCAGGTGGCCCGCCTTCTCTCGCTAGTCACTCACTCGTCTTCTTCCCGCGCTAGCCGCTGCCTGGTCTTGCCGCTCGAGTTCTCCTACTCGCGACCTTTTCTTCTCGCGGCTTCTCCTTCCTGCTGCCTTCTCTTTGCCGCTCGAGTTCTACTCGCGGCCTATCCTTCTCGCGGCTTCTCCTACCCGCTGCCTTCTCTTTGCCGCTCGAGTTCTCCTACTCGTGGCCTCTTCTTCTCGCGGCTTCTCCTACCTGCTGCCTTCTCTTTGGCCGCTCGAGTTCTCCTACTCGCGGCCTATCCTTCTCGCGGCTTCTCCTACCCGCTGCCTTCTCTTTGCCGCTCGAGTTCTCCTACTCGCGACCTCTTCTTCTCGCGGCGTCTCCTCCCCGCTGCCTTCTCTTTGCCGCTCGAGTTCTCCTCTCGCGGTCTCTCTTTCCCTTTGTCTTCCCGTGCGGTCTCTCTCTAACTGCTGCGACCTCTCTCCTTGACTGTTCGAGCCGACCTCTCTCGTCGCTCCTTCTCTGGCCGCTAGTGTGCTCACTATAACCGTGCGGTTTGTTTGTTTTTCCCGCACTCTGGTCGTGGCCTCCCTTTCTCTCTATTGCTCCTCGCTGCTCTTGTCGTCTTGACTACCCGCTGCGGCCTCTCGTGTTACCGCGCGGGCTTGTCGTGCAAGAGTGCTTTACCCGTGGCGACCTCTTCAACCCGCTGCCCTTTTCCTGCTCGCTGCGGCCTCTCCGGTTTCTATGGGCTCCTCCGTTAACTCCACCGGCCAGGCGGCTAACCCCTCTGCAGATTGCCCAGCTCCTCCTTCTGACCTCCGCGATGAGCTGCGGATCACCACCATTTACCTGTCTGTAAAGAAGAATTTCATCCCTTGGGTGCACTCGGTTCACCGAGTTCTTCAGGCCAAGGGCCTTGTGCTTCATCTCACTCAGGGATCTCCTTCTCCTCCTACCGACGACTGGCTGCGAAACGACAGGCGCGTTCAAACGTGGCTCCTCAATTCCCTGGAGGGTGAGCCCTACCAGATGGTCATGTATCAGAAGACGACCAAATATATGTGGGAGGAGCTCTACTCCTTATACTCGGGCAAGGACAGCCTCCAACACCTCTATGACATTATTGCCGATCTTCAGGCTCTCGACGCTGGCGAGACTGCAGACATGACCTTGTTTATTGCTCGTGCTAAGACTCTTGCGGAGGCCTGGATTCAACATCAGCCATCTACCACTGATCTTGCCGCTCAGCGAGCTCGAAAGGAGGCCGTCTGCATTGCTATGATGATGGATCGTGTCCCTCCACACCTTCAGAGTATCCGGGCTCAGGTTCTGGCTTCGGCCACTACTCCTTCCTTATCTGATGTCTGCTCTATGCTCCTTCGAGTGTCACCTCCCCCGGATACTCCTGCACCCTCCTCTCCAGCCCTTCTCCAGCAGACCCTTACCCCCTTACTTCCCCCACCGTCTTCTTCTCGTGGTGGACGTTCGAGCTCCCGCGGAAGGGGACGTGGTGGTCGGGGCCGCCCAAAGTGTTCCTATTGCGGCCGGGACGACCACACAGAGACAGTTTGGTACAAGAAACATGGCTACCCTCCTCGTCCAACTGCTGCTGTTGCAGCGGACGGCTCCTCTGCCACAAGTGCCGACCTTGAGGCCGTTCGCCTCCAGCTACAGCAACTCCATGGGCTGCTCAACCCTCCATCTGCTTCTGTTGCCTCCACCTCCACTGCAGGTATTGCATGTTTTTCCTCCAGTCCGCGTTGGATCTTGGACTCGGGTGCCACTCATCACATCACCTCGCTGTGGCCGCCCAAGTACTCGGATGCTCGTCATCCGAAGAGTATCACCGTGGCTAATGAGGCGATTGTTCCGGTTTCCGGCTGCGTTGACCTCTCACTCAACCCCTCCATCTCTCTTCGCTCAGCTCTTTATGTTCCGGGCTCCCCGTTTAATTTACTTTCTGTTGGTCGTCTGACTAAGATATGAATTGCTCTGTCACATTCACCTCTTTTGCTTTTTTGATACAAGATCGGCGAACGCGGATTACCATTGGTAGGGGTCGAGTCAGTCGACTGCAAAACGGGCTCTACCTTCTCGATGTCTCTCCTTCCGTCCTCTCCTCCGTCTCATCCATTGATTGACATCGCCGTCTTGGGCATGCCCCTCTGTCAGTCCTCCAGAAGATGCTCCCTGATGTATTTCTTCCTCCCTTTCAGTGTGATTCTTGTATTTTCGGCAAGTAGCCACGTTTTTCCTTTCCCGCACATTGTACTCGGAGCTCGACTCCTTTTGATTTACTGCACTCCGATGTTTGGGGTCCTTTCAAAATTACTAGTATTTCTAGTTATCGTTACTTTATAACTTTTATTGATGATTACTCTCGCACGACGTGACTTTACTTACTTCGTGATCGCTCCGAGTTTCCTCACGTGTTTCGGGCTTTTGTACTAGAGACTCGTACGCAATTCTCCACAACCATAAAAACGTTGCACACCGATAATGCTCGCGAGTACACTAGCCACGAATTTGCAAATCTGTGCGTGGAATTCGGTATTATTCATCAGACATCCTGTGCCTACACCCCCCAGCAAAATGGCATTGTCGAACGGAAGAACCGACACCTGTTTGACGTCGCCCGTTCCCTCATGCTTCACATGCATGTTCCCAAAGTCTAATGGAACTTTGCGATCTCCACTGCTTGTTTCCTCATCAACCGTCTCCCTTCCTCGGTTCTCAACCATGCCACTCCGTTCAACCTCCTATTTCCCTCCGCTATGTCCTTCCCTCTCACACCCAGGGTCTTTGGGTGCGCTTCGTCCATCTTCTGGGTCCGTTCACGAACAAGTTGGATCCCCGGGCGGCTAAACACATTTTCGTCGGCTATTCCCGTACTCAGAAGGGCTATGCGTGTTATTCTCTGGTTACCTGGAAGGTCTCCGTGTCCGCTGATATTACCTTCAGGGAGGATCAACCTTTCTTCTCTCCCCCTTTACCCACTCCTCTACCACCGACATATCCACCACCATCCCTCCCCCGACCTGTCATCCCTGTTACTGCGCCTCTTCCACAGGTTCTTCCTGGCCCAGCTCCTTCTTCCAAGCCGCCTGTTATCCATGTATACACTCGCCGCCCTCCTCGTTCCGTTGCCCCTCTGCAGTCGGCCTCAACCTCGACTACTCCGCGCCCTGCTGATCAGGTACCTGCCTCCACTGCTCATCCTCTGGCAAATTGTGTCTCCTTGCATCGCCTTTCTCCCCACTTACACACATTTGCTACTTCTCTTTCCTCGATTTCGGTTCCTAACTCTGTGCAGGAGGCGCTCCAACATCCTGGCTGGCGGGCCGCTATGGAGGAGGAAATGGCTGCTCTCAGGGCCAATCATACATGGACTCTCGTACCCCTTCCTCCGGGCCAGAAATCGGTTGGGTGTAAGTGGGTCTTCGTCATCAAACATGCTGCTGATGGGACGATTGACCGACTGAAAGCTCGTTTGGTGTCCCGTGGCTTCACCCAACAACAAGGGCTTGACTATGAAGAAACTTTTTCTCCGGTGGCCAAACTCAACACCGTTCGAGTCCTCATCTCCGTGGCTGTCCATCGCCGGTGGCCCTTACTCCAACTAGATATGAAGAATGTCTTTCTGAATGGAGACCTCCAGGAAACAATATATATGCAGCAACCTCTCGGGTTTGAGACCACGGGGGAGTCTCAGGTCTGTCGTCTTATGAAGGCTCTGTATGGTCTCAAACAATCCCCACGGGCGTGGTTTGACAAGTTCAGTAAGGCCCTTCGGGAGGTTGGTTTTACTCGGAGCTCGGCAAACTTCTCGTTGTTCACTCGTCACCGAACAACGGGAACGGTTCTTCTGTTAGTGTATGTTGACGATATCATAATTACAGGAGACGACTCGAAAGGAATACAAGAGGTCAAACTACACCTGAGCACAGTTTTTCAAAAAAAAAAAGATCTGGGTCCCCTTCGATATTTCTTGGGTCTTGATGCTGGCTATTCAGGTTGTAAGCCGATTGACACCCCAATGGATGCAAATCGCAAGTTGTGCGCTCAGGCATCTGACTCAGATCTCCTACTCCAGAATCCAGAATACTATCGTCGTCTCATTGGGAAATTGATCTACCTCACAGTAACCAGACCGAATATTTCCTTCGTTGTTGGTATTGTCAGTCGGGTATGCATTCCCCTCGAAGATCTCATCATCAGGCCGTTGAACGCATTCTCAGATACCTTAAAATGGCTCCTGGTCAAGGATTGGTATACAAAACCCCATCTTCAGCTTCAACATTGGTGACATTCTGATGCTGATTATGCTGGTTCCCTTGATGATCGACGGTCAACCAGTGGCTTTTGCACATATTTTAGAGGATATTTGATTACTTGGCGAAGCAAGAAACAAGCGGTTGTTGCTCGATCATCAGCTGAGGCAGAATACCGGGCAATGACTTCGATGGTTTCTGAACTAACATGACTTGAAAGTTTTCTTACCGATCTGGGTGTAAAGCTTCCTTCCCCAACTCTCCTCCTCTGTGATAGCCAAGCTGCTATACATATAGCCAAGAACCCGGTCTTCCACAAAAGAACAAAATATATTGAAGTCGACTGTCACTTCATCCGGGAAAAGGTTCAAATAAAGAAGCTCGACCTGAAGCATGTTCCGGGGACTGAACAAGTTGCGGATGTCCTCACTAAGGCTTTTTCCAGCACCCTCTTCTATCAGTGCTTGTCCAAGCTTCCAGCTTGCGGGGGAGTGTTAGAAAAGCCCATGTAAAGGGCCCATTATTGGGCCCATGTTTTATTATTTTCCTTCTTCTCTTCTTAGTCCCACATCTTGTATAAGATTTCTTCTCTCCTTTTCCCTCTTATATATTTGTACTCTCTCATTGTATTTACATACACAAGCAATACATACAAGCTTTGAGCTTTTTCAACACTTTCTATTATAACTTGCACGAATAAATATTATAGACTTAAAAGAAATGAAGGTGAAAGCACTAACAATCTCAATAGCCACACACATATAGCACGTCCATCCAATATTCAATACAAAATAAAACAACACAAAATGTTAATACTCACAAACAACGATGTATCTCGTGATGACAGTCGGTATGACTTCACGTGGTGAAAGATACGATAGTAGTGAGACAAACAATTCCAGACCTTGATGAGAAATGTGGGGAAGGGTGTTGCTGGACAGGTGGTGGAAACAGAGGAAAGGCTGGATGAAGGGTGTTGGCTGTTGTGAGGTGGCTTTTATTGTTGGCAGGAAACGCTACAGGTTCCCTTGAACAGGGAGGGGATGAAGGTTTGATGTGGCACTATTGCAGGTGGCTCCACTGAAAAACGAGAATGGGGGAGGATTGCCGAAAGAGGTTTAGGCAGGAGGCACGCCAAGAGTAGATTGGGGCTTCCTGTGGGAGTAGGGTGGGGAAGAGGGATGGTGGTCAGATTTGACGACTATGTTAGCTCTAGGCTCACCAGACTCAGAGGTTTGCGCCTTCGAGTGCCTTATTTGCGCTTTTGAAATATAAAATGCGTGTCTGAGTGAGAATTTTGCTGTAAATTTTCTTCTTCAAAAATTAAGAAAAAATAATGTAAGAACTCAATAATTTTTTATTGATTTAGTGTTTGTAAAAGATAATTATGTGTTGGGACTTAGATATGATGCAAGTGACCATATTGATTCTATTTTTTAAGAGATGTAAGCGATAACAATGAATGATTAATTAATGGACAGATGAAGAATTTAATCGAGAAACTGAAATGATGTTTGATGATGCAAGTGACCATATTGATTCTATTTTTTAAGAGATGTAAGCGATAACAATGAATGATTAATTAATGGACTAGATGAAGAATTTAATCGAGAAACTGAAATGATGTTTGATGCTGACTATTTAAAATGGATGTGGTTGCGCTTTGCTTTCGTCAGACGCGCTCCCGGCTGCTTGAGCCTTGCGACTAGGCTCCAAGACGCGAGATCGTCGTCGCTAGAGGCGAGCAGGAGGATGCCTGGATGTTACTCTGAAGATGTACAGAGGTATGCAGCGAGCAGAAGTTGGACTGTTGCAATTGCGGTTTTGTTTGAGGATTCACAAACAGGAATGTTGCTTGTGGCTTGCTGGAGGAATCACGACAGGATAGAGGAAAGAGGAAAAACAGTAACGATAAGGGCACTGGGAGAGATGAAGAGGAAGAGGGAGTGAAGCCCTCAACGGTGAGGTTATGCGGCTGATAGGGGATTAGTGAGAGAGGGTTGGCTGTTTGTTGAGAGGAAGGAGACGCTGAATAGTGGAATCGTGCGGTTAGAAGAGGAAATCGTGGGTTTAGGGCAGGGAACAGTGAACGGGGATACATAATGGAGGATAATAATTTCAGGAAGACCGGGATGTCGCACCCCGTGCTCGCGGCGTCGCACCACGAGTGATTGCCGGAATTCTGGACTATCACAAAACTCAGCAATGATTGAAAATCTGAACATCCGCCTCTATTTATAACGAGAGAGGGCGGTTGGGCACCCGGCGTGAACGACTACAATTGTCCGTTATTCCCGGTGTCCTAAACAAATAAATAGAACTCCAAAAATTATTAAAAATACATATAAAATGAAAAATGACGCTTTAGACGTGCTCGCGCTCTCGGATCGCCGATCCGATCAACGCATCTTCGCCAAAAATGCAAAAACGGGTGCCTCCGAGTGATGACCCGATCTCCATCGAACACGATCATGCGGCTGATCCCCATCACGTAGTTTTCCTGTCAAGCCACAAACTAGTGGAACATCACTACTCAAAAAACTCCTCATTTGTAAAGTTTCTGTACTAATCCATTTAGTGTTATACAAAGTAGTTATTATTATATAATCATGCAGATGGCCTCTTATGGAGATGGATATGAATTTTCTTGTTCCAACCTGATAGTATAAAAGCATATAAAGCCCTGTTATCTTGATATAAACATGTTTTGCAATTCTCTTCCAGATTCAAGCAACGAAACAAACATTTTCTTCATTTGATGATTTGCTGGAAAATTCAGATAAACCTTTGCTTGTTGACTTCTATGCAACTTGGTAAGTATGTTATGCACCCTCTAGTTGACCAAAAAAAGTTTTTTTCTTTCTAGGTATGGTGATCATGAGTCACTTTGCATATGCAGTTTTTGCTGAGTTTCCCTTTTTGCTTGAGCTTTCAAAGGTTCTAGTTTATAGAATGCTAGTGAAATTTCAGTGTTGAGACTTGGAACGCGATACAGTTTGAACATCTTACTCAGGATATCTTTCTCTGTTTCCTGTCTCCCAGGTGCGGTCCCTGTCAGTTAATGGTTCCAATTCTTGAACAAGCAAGCGAGAAACTGAAAGATAAAGTCCGTATTGTAAAAATTGACACCGAGAAATATGCGAAGGTCGCAAGTCTCTACCAAATCGAAGCACTTCCCACGTTTATTGTCTTTAGGGATGGGAAGCCGTGCGACCGTTTTGTAAGCTAATTGCTTCTCTCCTTACAAATGAGCGAATCTGAACGCTTCAGATCCTTCATATTTTGCTAATACTCCATTAATGGTATCTGTGCATTTATTTACCTTCAGGAAGGAGCGCTACCTGTCGAACAGCTTGTCCGGCGGGTCGAGAACGCGCTCAAGGTTCAATAGTTAATAGCATGCAGTGTGAGCGACTTAACGATCATGTACAACTTCTATGACTTCAATTGGTTTCAAAAAATTTCGCTCCTGTGTTCATTTTACCACGAATTTTGCATTTTTTTTGCTACAATTGTTCCTTCTTAGGGTTCTTGGCGACACAAAGAACACCATTTATTCATGGAAGAACAAATTTTTAACTATGAATCACAAATCAGACTCTTTTTTTCAGAAACTAATCGGCTCGGTTCATGGATACAACCAATATTGCTAGTGATTATTTGCTTGCATAACTTTCTTTTTCTATTTTTTTGTTTACCAGGTTTTATTTAACATGATGGTGGTTGTTTCTTTGATGCATTTCACTGAGAGGGAGCGCTTGAAAAGGTTGATGCATTGCTTAAGAAGAGGATAGTGTCTCTAAAAATCCCACTATAGCGGGATAAAGGCTTGAGTGTTGTTGTTGTTGGGGCTCTAAAAAAATTGTTGTTTCATTATTCTGTGTCACCTTTGTGGATTCTCATTTTTCTATTGTTTTAAATAATACGCATCATCTTTAATGTCTGTCATCCATGTGTTATGTGTCCTGGATTTCCCCTTTGGATGTCTTTTGCCCACTTTATTTAGGCTCTGTTTGATGTGGCGTTTTTGCTCTCGTGAATTTGGACGAAAATGTTACTATTATAGAATATGCATGCCTCTCTTATTGTTATTTTATCTTAGAAAATCATTTAAAATATAGGTTATTCTAATAAAAAAATAATATTTGAAATAATAATATGATATGTGAAATATTTTAAAATAATAATGGCATCCCTGTGTACATAAATAGTCTGCTGTCAATGTACAATGAAATACTACACGCATCACACCGTTACCCTAAATTTGTTTGTCGACTTATTGGATTATCGGCAAACTGAATTTTTGCGTCTCCAATTGTCGTTGGATCTAGCAGTTTATTCTTCATATCTTCAACCTATATAATCATTTGCACATTATTAAGGCTCTGTTTTGGACGTTGGTTGCGGTGGGTTAAATAGTGCTTCAAAAAGTTGTTTAAAAAAATGAGACTGTTTGAAAAATCTTCATTTACGTTCTTTTTCAAAAAAAAAAAATTGTATATGTTTCAGTATTTGATAGAATAACCATTTTTTATAATAGTTTAGCTTTTTAATAATTATATTATATTTTATGCTAATCATTAATCATTAACATGTGAATATTATATACATTCTAAATAAACAGTTTATAAAAGGACAACAATGAGAAACAAAAATCATGAATGAGAGAAGTACTTCAATTAAAAGAGAAGCTGAAAAGAGAGAAAATTATTTTTTAGAAAGCTTGTTGGATTGGCTTTTTAAAAAGTCCTCAAAACAACTTTTTTGTAAAAACTCGTTTTCAAAAACTCTTCATCCAATAACCTAAAATGGGCAAAGGCAATTGAAATAGAGTTTTTTTCACCGCCTCAAACAGAGTCTACATTAAAAGATACTAACAGTTAACATTAGTATTTGTTATTTTCAAATTAAAATATTCTTTGAGGCTCTCCTTGTTGAGGTGTTTTTGTGCATACATGCTATGAAATGTAAATTTATTTGAGACATTTTGTAATTTCAAAAGATAGAGAGGGTGCTACATGTAATTTAATATACTTGGATTGAGTCATCCAGTTTTCCTCCGGTCCAGAGAATCAGACCGTCTTAATTCAGAGTTGGACCGGACGCGCAAACAGTTGATGAAAATGCAGCAACAATGACGAGAGATTTGTTTTTACCGTGAAAAATCTGGAAAGGGTGAAAAACCATGAGGCTGGATCCGTACCGGGCTAAAATCCGCTATTTAGCTTTGAGTTTGCAAATATCAAGAGTCTACTCGGAGGGTGACAAGTCACCTCTCTGTTACAAACTTTAAATACAGAAAGAGCGAAAAATAAACTAAGACCTCAAAGCTTAGATGAGAGCGTCCTCATGGAGAAAATTGCGAAGTTCTTGAAACCTTAGAGTGTCTTCACGCGAGCATCCGCGGGAGCGCTTCTAGTGCCTTATTCCGAGCTTACAAAAGCATCCAAGTGAGCGTTGGGCGTTGTGCACGCTAGAGAGGGAGTAAAACGAGTTCCAAGCGGAGAAATGATCTAAGTATCACGTTCTCGTAGGAAAATCTCAGAGCTCTCTCCAGTCTCTGGAGTTGCTTGTCCTCAAATGAAGGCATGTGAGCCATTTTATAGTTTTCTAGACGGACATGCTGGTAATTGCTGCAGGCTGGATCTTGAGTTGGCGAATGACGTCGTTCCGTTTCGGTCACCTAGATCACCAATTTTCATGAAATGACAAACGTAACCCCCGGGCGGCCCGGGCAAGTTGCCCGGCGATGGCGGTGGATGGAGGCGGGCGGAGATGGCGGAGGCGGCTGGCGGCGGCCGGCAGCGCGCATGCGTATAATGAGCGTGCACGCAGGGGGAGTGCATGTGTTGTGCTTGTCTGTGCTTGTTCATTAGTGTGGGTCTTGTGCAACGCCTTTGCGATCTTGTTTTCACTTCCCCCTTTGGAGCAAGCACAGTTCACTTGGTCAGGCCGACTTGCTTTAGAGCTTTGTCAGGAGTCTTCCAGTTTGATTCGGAAACCTTTGGGGGAACCCTATCAAATGCCCTCAAATTTCCGTAGGTCGTGATCTGTGAAACAACGAGCCCGTATATTTTTTACTTTAACTTTTTCGCCTTGGGATTATGATTCTTTGTTTGGCAAATTACTTTTTGCTTGTGACGCTTTGCAGGAGTGTTGGGGCCTGAACATGACTCAGTGTCAACTTTATGAGGTGGAGATCCCACAAAAGATGTTAGGCATGAGATCTTAACAACTGCTAAACCATGCATTGCTTAGCTCCTTGTAGTGGTAGGCACCGTGTAGTGTGCTTTTGTGTATTTAACGTCCCTTGCTGCGTTTTAGAAGAGCTCAGAGTCCGTTCTATTGGAGATGGCGATGAATCTTGGTTCATTTGCATTTAAGGAAGACTTGGGGTCTGTTCGGTTAGAGATGACAAAGATCCTTTATTCATTTTCCTCTCAGGAGGACCGTGGTCCGTCCTGGCGGAGGTGGCGAAAAATATTTGTTCGTTTGCGTCTTAGGAGGACCGGAGCCCGTCCAAGTGAAGGTAGCGAAGAACCTTTGTTCGTTCACATCTTAGGAAGACCAGGGTCCATCCAGGTGGAGGTGGAGAAGAAGCTTTGTTTGTTTGCGCCTTAGGAATAGACTCAGGTCCGTCAAGGTGGAGGTGACGAAGAACCTTTATTCGTTCGCGTCTCAGGAGGACCAGTGTCCTTCTAGGTGGAGGTAACAACAGACCTTTTTTTGTTCGTTCCTCAGGAGGACCAAAGTCCGTCCAGGTGGAGGTGACGAAAAACCTTTGTTCATTTGTGTCTCATGAGGACCGAGATCCATCTAGGTTGAGATGACGAAGAACCTTTGTTCGTTTGCGTATGAGAAGTACCAGAGTTCGTCCAGGTGGAGGTGACGAAGAACCTTTGTTCGTTCCGCCTCAGGAGGACTGGGGTCCTCCCATGTGGATGTGGCGAAGTACCTTTGATCGTTCACACCTTAGGAGGACCGAGGTCCGTCCAGGTGGAGGTGGCGAAGAACCTTTGTTCGTTCGCGCCTCAGGAGGACCAGAGTTCTTCCACGCGGATGTACAACCCCATATCCGGCCGCGCGGGATCCTCCCCAAGTGACGGACTTGGGACATGCTACGAACGACGTTTTGACGTAGCCCCGTTCGGGGGCGTGCGGGTCCTCGTGCGTGCGTGCGGAGGCCTTGTGTGCATGGACTTTTAATATATATATATATATGTTTAATATTATAATATAAATATATATATATATTATATTATATATAAATTATATTATATATATATTTATATGAGATTTAACAAAAGAAAAAGGGCTTGCAGGTAAGAGGCATAGGGGTTCAGGAGAAAGGCAGGGAAAAAAATAAAAAAATGAGGAGGAGGGCATCGGGTGTTTAGGTTATAAGAGGGCAGCCGCATGGCTGCTCCAGGTGGTGTCTCTCTCTCCTCTCACCTCTCCCCGACCTGCTCCGCAGCCGGCAAGCAGCAGCCCAAGCCCGACCGTCCCTCTCTCTCGTAGGCCTGGAACAGCACCCCCGCGCCACTCCCTCTTCCTCCTCTCCCGCCGCCGGCAAGCCCGAGCCCGCCGCTCCTCCTCCTCTCCCTCTCACGGCCTGGAACGGCAAAACAAGGCCGAGCCCAAGCTCGGCCCCTCTCCTCCTCTCGGCCCCCTCTTCCAGGCCGACTCCAACGGGGCAGAGCTCCTCTCGGCCCCTTCTTACCGTCGCCGGCCAAGCCTTGAATGAGGCTCGGCTTCCTTTCCTCTTCGCATCACCGGCCGAACCAAGCCCGGGCCAAGCCCGAGCTCCTCCATCCTCGTCGCCGCCGCCGACACGGAGCAGCACACACAGCCGCCTCTCTCCCTCTCGGTTTTCCTCTCACACGCCGCCTAGAGCAAGGCTCGGCCTAAAAAGGAGGCCGACCACCGTCATCGCCGCCTCGAGCAAGGTTCGGCCTAAAAAGGAGGCCGGCCACCGCCATCGCCGCCTCGAGCAAGGTTCGGCTTAGAAAGGAGGCCGGCCACCGCCATCGCCGCCTCGAGCAAGGCTCGGCCTAAAAGGGAGATCGGCCACCGGCACCTTCGTCAAGCACGCGTCAAGGGTAATGAAGTTTCTTCTCGGGCAGGTGAAGCCCTCAATTTACATATTTGCATGGAAGCCCCTCTCCACCAATGGGTGGGGGAAGGGAGCTCTCCGACGGGTTGACGTGTACGTCCCCGCTATTGATTGCATTTAGTATCCGGAAGTGTGAGTACGGATTTAGGCATGCTGTGTGAAGCCCATTCGGACGTACGAGCCGAATTGGTGATGTGCTGTGTGAAGCCCATTCGAACGCACGAGCCGAATTGGTGATGTGCTGTGTGAAGCCCATTCGGACGCATGAGCTGAATTAGTGATGTTCTGTGTGAAGCCCGTCCGGACGTATGAGCCGGATAGGTGATGTTCTGGGGTTCCCGGAGAAGACTCGGAGGAAGTTGGATATTATCTATTTGCAGGGAATGCGCATCGTGACCCCGAAAAAGGGGTGTACGGAATATATTTGGCCAGCTTATGTTAGCCGACTGTAGTTCAGCGGGCAGTCGTTCGTCGAGACGTTGACGTACAGGTGTTGCAGTACCAAGCGGGGAATAGCGGGCTTAAGCCCAAGCTCGTGCCGGCCCTCGAAGGCCTACTTTTGTTTATCTTGCCGGCCTGCGTGCCGATGTATGGAATTAATATTCCTGTAATAATTTATAATCTGTGATGCTCTGTGAATGTGTGATCTACTCTTTTTTCTTTGGGCGAGCGGTGTGCTCGTGAACCGCTCGTCGCGTGGGAGCCCCGAGGTTTATGCCGGGAAGCCCCTGTTGGCCTGTTGATAGCCTTTTAAGGCAGCGGAGTCGCGCTGTTTGCAGCCCAGTTGGGCAGCGAGTTGTAGAATTGCTCGGCGATGTTTCGCCTTTAGTAGCGCGGGTGAGGAATATTTTGTATTGACCCAAGGGAGGAATATTTTGTATTGACCCAAGGAGACACATCTGGATAGGAGAGAGTTGGTATTGAGACCCTCCTTAGATGTTCCGGTCGGCCAAAAGTGCCCTCCGAAGGTGTCTTAGCTCAGCCTTTGGCTTGGGAGGGGAAGAGTTCGTTAGTCTTCCGGGTATGCGGTGGGACCTCCACGCTGAGACCTTGGGTCTGTCCCTTACGTTCCTAGTCTAGAGCCTAGATTGTTCATTTGAGTGTAGTAGGTGTGCGGTCACCCCTTTTTTAGGACCCCGAACTCCACAGAAGTCAATTTTGGCTTCGGTCAATTTTGGCTTCAACAGTTATGGTGCGGTGAGCGTGGAGAGTGACCAGCACAGAAGAACTCATGCGAACGTCGTGGCTATAGAGGAGGAACCAAGTGACGACCAGGGTCATGTGATGAAAGAAGTCCCCTCCCACTCCTCTTTAGTCGATCTTAACCATCCTAGCTTTTCGTCTCCCCTCTGGTTCCCAAGAGGGTGGACGTAGCGGGTAGAGGTGACTCGTGTCCGACTGTTACTTGGTTGATTGGATTAACAGTTCTTTTGAGTTATTGGATTATCTTTACGTTTCCTTTATAGTTGTGTTGGAGAGGAGACCCCGAGAAGACCCGCTGACTAGGCTCTGATCAAGCTGGCAGAGCTGTAGGCTCACTCGGGGGTTGGAGTTGGTTTGGAGAGGAGACCCCCAGGTAGACCCGCTGCGCAGGCTCTCATCTAGCTGGCAGGTCCGAAGGCTCGCCTGTGGGGGAGAGGTTTGGTTTGATCTTCATCGGCACCCCGAGCTCGGCTCGGCCCCAGGTAGACCCGCTGCGCAGGCTCCCATCAAGCTGGCAGGTCCGAAGGCTCGCCTGTGGGGGAGAGGTTTGGTTTGATCTTCATCGGCACCCCGAGCTCGGCTCGGCCCCAGGTAGACCCGCTGCGCAGGCTTTCATCAAGCTGGCAGGTCCGAAGGCTCGCCTGTGGGGGAGAGGTTTGGTTTGATCTTCATCGGCACCCCGAGCTCGGCTCGGCCCCAGGTAGACCCGCTGCGCAAGCTCCTATCAAGCTGGCAGGTCCGAAGGCTCGCCTGTGGGGGAGAGGTTTGGTTTGATCTTCATCGACACCCCGAGCTCGGCTCGGCCCCAGGTAGACCCGCTGCGCAGGCTCCCATCAAGCTGGCAGGTCCGAAGGCTCGCCTGTGGGGGAGAGGTTTGGTTTGATCTTCATCGGCACCCCGAGATCGGCTCGGCCCCAGGTAGACCCGCTGCGCAGGCTCCCATCAAGCTGGCAGGTCCGAAGGCTCGCCTGTGGGGGAAATGTTGGCTTTTGAGATGTTTTGGTTTAGCCGCTTCTACGACACCCCGAGCCGGGCTCGGCCCTAGGTAGACCCGCTGCGCAGGCTCCCATCAAGCTGACAGGTCCGAAGGCTCGCCTGTGGGGGAAAGGTTGGCTTTTGAGATGTTCTGGTTTAGCCGCTTCTACGACACCCCGAGCCGGGCTCGGCCCCAGGTAGACCCGCTGCGCAGGCTCCCATCAAGCTGGCAGGTCCGAAGGCTCTCCTGTGGGAGAAAGGTTGGCTTTTGAGATGTTTTGGTTTAGCCGCTTCTACGACACCCCGAGCCGGGCTCGGCCCCAGGTAGACCCGCTGCGCAGGCTCCCATCAAGCTGGCAGGTCCGAAGGCTCGCATGTGGGGGAAAGGTTGGCTTTTGAGATGTTCTGGTTTAGCCGCTTCTACGACACCCCGAGCCGGGCTCGACCCTAGGTAGACCCGCTGCGCAGGCTCCCATCAAGCTGGCAGGTCCGAAGGCTCGCCTGTGGGGGAAAGGTTGGCTTTTGAGATGTTTTGGTTTAGCCGCTTCGACGACACCCCGAGCCGGGCTTGGCCCCAGGTAGACCCGCTGCGCAGGCTCCCATCAAGCTGGCAGGTCCGAAGGCTCGCCTGTGGGGGAAAGGTTGGCTTTTGAGATACTTCGGTTTAGCTACTTCTGCGACACCACGAGCCGGGCTCGGCCCCAGGTATACTTATTGTAAGTAAGGGTATAAGGGCAGTTCGGTAGCAGGGAGCGTTACCGGTATCGAGTGGTTCAGAATGATCAAAATGGGCACGGAAAGTTTAGTGTTTTGAATGCAATTTTTGGGTTTTCTCAAAATTTTTTTTGGGTCGGCTCCCGCTCGCCGGATATTTGGGATTGGACATTTCTTTCCGAGCTTGTACCAACCTCGAAAAGAGCGGGGATTGTGTACAACCCCATATCCGGCCGCGCGGGATCCTCCCCAAGTGACGGACTTGGGACATGCTACGAGCGACGTTTTGACGTAGCCCCGTTCGGAGGCGTGCGGGTCCTCGTGCGTGCGTGCGGAGGCCTTGTGTGCATGGACTTTTAATATATATATATATGTTTAATATTATAATATAAATATATATATATATATTATATTATATATAAAATTATATTATATATATATTTATATGAGATTTAACAAAAGAAAAAGGGCTGGCAGGTAAGAGGCACAGGGGTTCAGGAGAAAGGAAGGTAAAAAAAATAAAAAAATGAGGAGGAGGGCATCGGGTGTTTAGGTTATAAGAGGGCAGCCGCATGGCTGCTCCAGGTGGTGTCTCTCTCTCCCTCTCACCTCTCCCCCGACCTGCTCCGCAGCCAGCAAGCAGCAGCCCAAGCCCGGCCGTCCCTCTCTCTCGTAGGCCTGGAACAGCACCCCCGCGCCCCTCCCTCTTCCTCCTCTCCCGCCGCCGGCAAGCCCGAGCCCGCCGCTCCTCCTCCTCTCCCTCTCACGGCCTGGAACGGCAAAACAAGGCCGAGCCCAAGCTCGGCCCCTCTCCTCCTCTCGGCCCCCTCTTCCAGGCCGCCTCCAGCAGGGCCGAGCTCCTCTCGGCCCCTTCTTACCGTCGCCGGCCAAGCCTTGAATGAGGCTCGGCTTCCTTTCCTCTTCGCGTCACCGGCCAAACCAAGCCCGGGCCGAGCCCGAGCTCCTCTATCCTCGCCGCCGCCACCGGCACGGAGCAGCACACACAGCCGCCTCTCTCCCTCTCGGTTTTTCTCTCACACGCCGCCTAGAGCAAGGCTCGGCCTAAAAAGGAGGCCGACCACCGCCATCGCCGTCTCGAGCAAGGTTCGGCCTAAAAAGGAGGCCGGCCACCGCCATCGCCGCCTAGAGCAAGGTTCGGCCTAGAAAGGAGGCCGGCCACCGCCATCGCCGCCTCGAGCAAGGCTCGACCTAAAAGGGAGATCGGCCACCGGCACCTTCGTCAAGCACGCGTCAAGGGTAACGAAGTTTCTTCTCGGGCAGGTGAAGCCCTCAATTTACATATTTGCATGGAAGCCCATCTCCACCAATGGGTGGGGGAAGGGAGCTCTCCGACGGGTTGACGTGTACGTCCCCGCTATTGATTGCATTTAGTATCCGGAAGTGTAAGTACGGATTTAGGCATGCTGTGTGAAGCCCATTCGGACGTACGAGCCGAATTGGTGATGTGCTGTGTGAAGCCCATTCGGACGCACGAGCCGAATAGGTGATGTGCTGTGTGAAGCCCATTTGGACGCACGAGCCGAATTGGTGATGTGCTGTGTGAAGCCCATTCGGACGCACGAGCCGAATTGGTGATGTGCTGTGTGAAGCCCATTCGGACGCACGAGCCGAATTGGTGATGTGCTGTGTGAAGCCCATTCGGACGCATGAGCCGAATTGGTGATGTTCTGTGTGAAGCCCGTCCGGACATATGAGCCGGATAGGTGATGTTCTGGGGTTCCCGGAGAAGACTCGGAGGAAGTTGGATATTATCTATTTGCAGGGAATGCGCACCGTGACCCCGAAAAAAGGGTGTACGGAATATATTTGGCCAGCTTATGTTAGCTGACTGTAGCTCAGCGGGCAGTCGTTCGTCGAGACGTTGGCGTACAGGTGTTGTAATACCAAGAGGGGAATAGCGGGCTTAAGCCCAAGCTCGTGTCGGCCCTCGAAGGCCTACTTTTGTTTATATTGCCGGCCTGCGTGCCGATGTATGGAATTAATATTCCTGTAATAATTTATAATCTGTGATGCTCTGTGAATGTGTGATCTACTCTTTTTGCTTTGGGCGAGCGGTGTGCTCGTGAACCGCTCGTCCCGTGGGAGCCCCAAGGTTTATGCCGGGAAGCCCCTGTTGGCCTGTTGATAGCCTTTTAAGGCAGCGGAGTCGCGCTGTTTGCAGCCCAGTTGGGCAGCGAGTTGAGGAATTGCTCGGCGATGTTGCGCCTTTAGTAGCGCGGGTGAGGAATATTTTGTATTGACCCAAGGGAGGAATATTTTGTATTGACCCAAGGAGACACATCTGGATAGGAGAGAGTTGGTCTTGAGACCCTCCTTAGATGTTCCGGTCAGCCAAAAGTGCCCTCCGAAGGTGTCTTAGCTCAGCCTTTGGCTTGGGAGGGGAAGAGTTCGTTAGTCTTCCGGGTATGCGGTGGGACCTCCACGCTGAGACCTTGGGTCTGTCCCTTACGTTCCTAGTCTAAAGCCTAGATTGTTCATTTGAGTGTAGTAGGTGTGCGGTCACCTCTTTTTTGGGACCCCGAACTCCACAGAAGTCAATTTTGGCTTCGGTCAATTTTGGCTTCAACAGTTATGGTGCGGTGAGCGTGGAGAGTGACCAGCACAGAAGAACTCATGCGAACGTCGTGGCTATAGAGGAGGAACCAAGTGACGACCAGGGTCATGTGATGAAAGAAGTCCCCTCCCACTCCTCTTTAGTCGATCTTAACCATCCTAGCTTTTCGTCTCCCCTCTGGTTCCCAAGAGGGTGGACGTAGCGGGTAGAGATGCCTCGTGTCCGACTGTTACTTGGTTGATTGGATTAACAGTTCTTTTGAGTTATTGGATTATCTTTACGTTTCCTTTATAGTTGTGTTGGAGAGGAGACCCCGAGAAGACCCGCTGACCAGGCTCTTATCAAGCTGGCAGGGCTGTAGGCTCACTCGGGGGTTGGAGTTGGTTTGGAGAGGAGACCCCCAGGTAGACCCGCTGCGCAGGCTCTCATCTAGCTGGCAGGTCCGAAGGCTCGCCTGTGGGGGAGAGGTTTGGTTTGATCTTTATCGGCACCCCGAGCTCGGCTCGGCCCCAGGTAGACCCGCTGCGCAGGCTCCCATCAAGCTGGCAGGTCCGAAGGCTCGCCTGTGGGGGAGAGGTTTGGTTTGATCTTCATCGGCACCCCGAGCTTGGCTCGGCCCCAGGTAGACCCGCTGCGCAGGCCCCCATCAAGCTGGCAGGTTCGAAGGCTCGCCTGTGGGGGAGAGGTTTGGTTTGATCTTCATCGGCACCCCGAGCTCGGCTCGGCCCCAGGTAGACCCGCTGCGCAGGCTCCCATCAAGCTGGCAGGTCCGAAGGCTCGCCTGTGGGAGAGGTATGGTTTGATCTTCATCGGCACCCCGAGCTCGGCTCGGCCCCAGGTAGACCCGCTGCGCAGGCTCC
Organism: Platanthera zijinensis; assembly: GCA_039513925.1. Classification (NCBI taxonomy): domain Eukaryota; kingdom Viridiplantae; phylum Streptophyta; class Magnoliopsida; order Asparagales; family Orchidaceae; genus Platanthera; species Platanthera zijinensis. The sequence continues at coordinate 150,842,957 of CM077089.1, forward strand.
CATCAAGCTGGCAGGTCCGAAGGCTCGCCTGTGGGGGAGAGGTTTGGTTTGATCTTCATCGGCACCCCGAGCTCGGCTCGGCCCCAGGTAGACCCGCTGCGCAGGCTCCCATCAAGCTGGCAGGTCCGAAGGCTCGCCTGTGGGGGAAAGGTTGGCTTTTGAGATGTTTTGGTTTAGCCGCTTCTATGACACCCCGAGCCGGGCTCGGCCCCAGGTAGACCCGCTGCGCAGGCTCCCATCAAGCTGGCAGGTCCGAAGGCTCGCCTATGGGGGAAAGGTTGGCTTTTGAGATGTTCTGGTTTAGCCGCTTCTACGACACCCCGAGCCGGGCTCGGCCCCAGGTAGACCCGCTGCGCAGGCTCCCATCAAGCTGGCAGGTCCGAAGGCTCGCCTGTGGGGGAAAGGTTGGCTTTTGAGATGTTCTGGTTTAGCCGCTTCTACGACACCCCGAGCCGGGCTCGACCCCAGGTAGACCCGCTGCGCAGGCTCCCATCAAGCTGGCAGGTCCGAAGGCTCGCCTGTGGGGGAAAGGTTGGCTTTTGAGATGTTCTGGTTTAGCCGCTTCTACGACACCCCGAGCCGGGCTCGACCCCAGGTAGACCCGCTGCGCAGGCTCCCATCAAGCTGGCAGGTCCGAAGGCTCGCTTGTGGGGGAAAGGTTGGATTTTGAGATGTTTTGGTTTAGCCGCTTCTACGACACCCCGAGCCGGGCTCGGCCCCAGGTAGACCCGCTGCGCAGGCTCCCATCAAGCTGGCAGGTCCGAAGGCTCGCCTGTGGGGGAAAGGTTGGCTTTTGAGATACTTCGGTTTAGCTACTTCTGCGACACCACGAGCCGGGCTCGGCCCCAGGTATACTTATTGTAAGTAAGGGTATAAGGGCAGTTCGGTAGCAGGGAGCGTTACCGGTATCGAGTGGTTCAGAATGATCAAAATGGGCACGGAAAGTTTAGTGTTTTGAATGCAATTTTTGGGTTTTCTCAAAATTTTTTTTGGGTCGGCTCCCGCTCGCCGGATATTTGGGATTGGACATTTCTTTCCGAGCTTGTACCAACCTCGAAAAGAGCGGGGATTGTGTACAACCCCATATCCGGCCGCGCAGGATCCTCCCCAAGTGACGGACTTGGGACATGCTACGAGCGACGTTTTGACGTAGCCCCATTCGGGGGCGTGCGGGTCCTCGTGCGTGCGTGCGGAGGCCTTGTGTGCATGGACTTTTAATATATATATATATATATGTTTAATATTATAATATATATATATATATATATATATATATATATATATATATGTTGCTGTATAGACCTGGGCGGACAGGCGGCTAAGACTGGCGGTCTGGTAGCCGGGCGGTCAGCCCGGCTAATCTGGCGGTTTGGTAGCCGGGCGGTCTGGCGGTCTGGCGGTTTGGTAGCCAGGCGGTCTGCCGGCTAGTCTCTGGGATCTTGGTGGTCGGCTGAGTGTTCTCTGGTAGTGACCGGGCGGTTAGTTTCTACTAACCGCACGGTTAGGCGGTCTGCTTGGCGGTTTGGCGGTTAACTTTGTAGATGTTGTCTTTTGTATTTTTAGTCCCACATTGGGTATTTGTATTCTCTCCCATCTCCTCCATTCTATATAAGGGAGGTCATACCTTTGTAATAGATACCTTTTTCTGATAATAAAATTTCAGTTATACCCGTTCCGGCTTGTTTCTAGTTCGTTTCTTACATGGTATCAGAGGACCCGATCTAGTCCTCCTGATTGTGTTCTCTTCTGTCCGTGCGACCTCTGCCCCCTATCCGCAGTCTGTCTTTCAGCTCGCGCGAGCTCTCCTCTCCAGTGAATTCTTCTATCCTCCTCTTCTGTTCGCGCGGTCTGTCTGCTAGCCGCCCGACTTCTCTCCCTCTATTTGGTTCTGCGGCTTGGTCGTGGCTTCTCTGGCCGCTGGTGTCTGCCATCGTGACCGCTGCAGATCTTTTTCTTCCTATCCGCGCGATTTCTCTCTGTTCGCGCGAGTTCTGCCTTATTTAGGCGGCCTCTCTGCCCTTCTTGCCGCTAGTGTGCTGACACCGTTGCAGCTTGTTCTCTCTGCCCGCCGCGGTTTGCTTTTTGTTCGCGCGGTCTTCTCGCTCTCTCTATCCGCGCGGCTTCTTTTTCTTCCCGCCCGGTTTCCCTTCTTAACCGTGCGACTTCTCTTCTTGTGCTTCGCAGCTTGGTCGTGGCATTGCTTGCCGCTGGTCTAATTGTGACCGCTGCGAACTCTTCCTTCCTTTGCTCGCCCGGTCTCTCCTCTTAACCGCGCGACCTCTCTTCAGGATGACCAATTCTGATGGCTCCACCTCGTCTACTGTCGTTGTCCCACCGCCTCCTCCTCCTCCTCCTGCTTCAGGGAATCTTGGCACCGTCTCTAAGCTTTTGGGGCCCAATTATCCCGACTGGAGTGTCTCATTCACTTTTCTTCTCCGCTCTCAACGCAAGCGTCATCATCTTACCGATGACCCTCCGCCTGCGGACTCTGCCCAGTTTTCTGACTGGGATGCGAATGATGCGCTGGTTCGTACTTGGCTGGCGAACAGCCTGTCTGATGAATGTCTTCCTGTCATCCGTCACGATGAGACGGTAAAACAAGCTTGGAATCACTTGGCCGCTCTCTACTCCAAGGGGGGACAAACATCTCGCATCTATACTCTCTATGCGGATCTCTTTGCTCGCCAGTCCATGTCCCCTCCTGCAGCTTACCAACAAGTCCAAGCCCTTGGAGCTGAGATTCTACAAAATCGTCCTCTCTCGGCAGATGTGGCCACTCAGCTGAAGCACTTCCAGGAACTCCTAGTGGTCTGTTACCTTCTGCGGCTTCCGGACTCATACGATATGATCCGGCAGCAAATTCTTGGAGAGGCTGAGTCTCCTACCCTGGATGCTACTGCTGCCCGCATTGCTGCTGTTACCTCTCTACTCCAACGCCCCTTGCTTGCCGCTCCTCCGGCTCCGGATGCCTATGCCCACCAGGCTCATCGTGGTGGATTTAGTGGTCGTGGTAACCACTCTGGCGGGCGTGGCCCCTCTCGCTACCTCTGTACTCATTGTGGCCGCCCAGGACACTTGGTTGACCGCTGCTGGACAAAGCATCCGCATCTTCGTCCCGCTGGTGATACTCCTCCTTCTTCCAAGCCATCTGCCTCCGTGGCCACGACTTCAGGTAGTGCCCACGTAGTTACCCAAGGTAAATGGCTAATCGACTCTGGCGCCACTAATCATATGACGGGCAATCCTCAGTGCTTTTCTCTCCTAGAAACACATGATCGGTTGCCCCCTGTTCTCGTTGCGGATGGTTCTCCCTCTCCGGTGCATGGAACAGGCATGGTTCAAGTTACTCCGTCCCTTCGCCTGACGGATACTCTTTATGTGCCCAAGTTTCCGTGCAATTTATTGTCGGTTACTTCTCTCTGCAAGCAACTTCAGTGTTCGGTAACATTTACTCCTTCTTCTTGTTCGTTTCAGGACCCGGACTCCAAGCGGACGTTTGCTACTGAGACTGAGAGGGGTGGTCTCTACTTCCTTGATGATGTATCTGCTCTTACCGTCTTCTCTCCCGCTTCTACAGATCTTCTTCAGTGGCACCTTCGCCTGGGGCATCCTCCCTCGCGTCTCATCCACCAGCTGTTTCCTCACCTCCCTCAGCAGGACTCTCCTCTCAACTGTGATGCTTGTCAACTGGGCAAGCATCACCGTTCCCCCTTTCCTCCTAAGCAAGGTCGTGGCTCTTCCAAGCCCTTCAACCTTATTCACTCGGATGTTTGGGGACCTTCCCCTACCCTCACCATCGGGCGTGGAAGTTCCTATTTTGTAACCTTTATTGATGATTATTCTCGCTGTACGTGGGTGTATCTATTAAAGAATCGCTCCGAACTTTTTTCTGTATGGACTTCATTTTATTATATGATTAAAAATCAATTTGATGCCTCTGTCAAAATTTATCGCTCTGATAATGCAAAAGAATATCTGAGTAGTGATTTCGCTTCTTTCTGTACGCAACATGACATCATTCATCAAACTAGCTGCGTCTATACCTCCCAGCAAAATGGGGTGGCAGAACGTAAAAACCGTCACCTCCTCGATGTCGCTCGCACTCTCATGACGCAGATGCAGGTTCCTCGTAGCTATTGGGGCTACGCGGTCCTCATCTCCTGCTACCTCATCAATCGCATTCCCTCTACCGTCCTCAAAGGCAAAACCCCTTTTTCCATCCTCTATCCCTCCAAGGACCCCTTTCCCTTACCTCTCCGCATTTTTGGGTGCACTGCCTTTGTTCACAGCCCTGCCGCAACTCGCGACAAATTGTCCCCTCGTGCTACGAAGTGTATCTTTTTGGGTTACTCCACAACTCAAAAAGGTTACTGCTGCTTTGACCCTGTTCATCGCAAGCAGTTCGTCTCGGCGGATGTGACATTCTTTGAGAATGCCGCCTACTTCTCTTCTGATCTCCCACAGGTCGATGGATCGAACCTCCCTCTTCTTCCTACCGACTCGACCTCTCCACCCATTCTCTCCACCACATCCACTCCTCTTGAGCTTCCTCCATCCCCACCTCCACCAGCCGCTCCTTCTCTTGATCATGATCCTTCTCCCTCGTCCCCTCGACCGTCTCTCTCTTCTCCCGGGCCAGCTATCTCCGCCACGGATGCACCGGCGACTGAGGAACTCGAGGACCTGGAGCTGCCCATTGCCCTTCGCAAAGGGGTTCGGACGTGCACCCAGCACTCGCTGGCAGTTGTTATTTCTTATGATCGGCTAACACCTTCTCGCAGGGACTTCGCCCTAGCCATCTCCGCGACTACCACACCTCGCACCTACCAGGAAGCCCTTGATTTTCCTCACTGGAAGGCTGCCATGGATGACGAGATTGCTACTCTCTCTGACCGGGGCACTTGGACCCTTGTGCCTCCTCCTTTTGGCACGGATGTGGTTGGTTGTCGCTGGGTGTTTGTCGTCAAGTTCCGTCCTGATGGCAGTGTGGACCGGTACAAAGCCCGTCTTGTTGCAAAAGGGTTTACTCAGACCTATGGTGTTGATTACTTTGACACGTTCTCGCCAGTTGCTCGCCTCAGCACCATTCGGGTCCTTTTATCGGTGACGGTCAACAGGGATTGGCCTATTTCGCAGTTGGACGTCAAGAATGCCTTCCTCTATGGTGACCTTCACGAGGACGTCTACATGGAGCAACCTCCTGGGTATGTTGCTCAGGGGGAGACTCAAGTATGCCGGTTGAAGAAGGCCATCTATGGCCTAAAGCAAAGTCCCAGGGCGTGGTTCGATAAGTTCAGTAGCATCGTTGGGGCCATCGGTTTCACCAGGAGTTCGGCTGATCACTCCTTGTTCATTCGCAAGACATCTTCGGGTCTGGTTGTGCTAGCTGTTTACGTGGACGATATTCTTCTTACTGGCGACGATCAAGCTGGTGTAGCCTTGACGAAGGTCCATCTCCGCCAACACCTAGTCACGAAGGATATGGGCTCTCCAAAATACTTCTTGGGAATTGAAATCTCTCGGAAACCGGGTTCCTTGGTTCTCTCCCAACGGAAGTATGCTCTTGATTTGTTGAAAGAGGCAGGGTTGACGGGTGCTAAACCTGCCCGGTGTCCCATGGCTCCTGGAGAAGACAAGACATGGACAGACGAATCACCTCCTCTATTGGATACTACGAGGTATCGACGTCTGGTTGGCAAACTCATCTACCTTACGGTGACCAGACCAGACATCTCCTATGCAGTGGGAAAGGTCAGCCAGTTTATGCAGTCGCCTAGGGAATGTCATCTTCAATCTGCTCTAAGGATATTGGAGTATGTGAAGTCCGCACCTGGGAAAGGTCTTCTCTTTCAGAAAAATGGTCACCTAAGAGTCGAAGCGTACTCCGACGCTAGCTATGCGGACGACAAAGGGGATCGCAAGTCGACTTCCGGATTTTGCACGTTTGTTGGAGGAAACTTGGTTAGCTGGAAGAGCAAGAAGCAGTCAGTCGTCTCCAGGTCTAGTGCGGAAGCAGAATATCGTAGCATGGCATCAACCACGTGTGAGTTAAAATGGTTGCGGGCTCTCATGCTGGATCTAGGAGAGGTCTATAACTATCCTCTTCCCATGTTCTGTGACAACAAGGCTGCGATCTACATTTCCAAAAATCCGGTATTCCATGAGCGAACAAAGCACATAGAGGTTGATTGTCACTTCATTCGGGAAGAAGTGTTGAAGAACCAGATTTGCACTCCGTTTGTTACCTCGGAGAAAGAGCTGGCAGATATATTCACAAAACCTGTGTCCGCCTCTTTCTTTCACATTTGCAGCAAGCTAGGCATGATTGACATCTATGCTCCAGCTTGAGGGGGAGTGTTGCTGTATAGACCTGGGCGGACAGGCGGCTAAGACTGGCGGTCTGGTAGCCGGGCGGTCAGCCCGGCTAATCTGGCGGTTTGGTAGCCGGGCGGTCTGGCGGTCTGGCGGTTTGGTAGCCAGGCGGTCTGCCGGCTAGTCTCTGGGATCTTGGTGGTCGGCTGAGTGTTCTCTGGTAGTGACCGGGCGGTTAGTTTCTACTAACCGCACGGTTAGGCGGTCTGCTTGGCGGTTAACTTTGTAGATGTTGTCTTTTGTATTTTTAGTCCCACATTGGGTATTTGTATTCTCTCCCATCTCCTCCATTCTATATAAGGGAGGCCATACCTTTGTAATAGATACCTTTTTCTGATAATAAAATTTCAGTTATACCCGTTCCGGCTTGTTTCTAGTTCGTTTCTTACAATATATATATATATATATATTATATTATATATAAAATTATATTATATATATATTTATATGAGATTTAACAAAAGAAAAAGGGCTGGCAGGTAAGAGGCATAGGGGTTCAGGAGAAAGGCAGGGAAAAAAAATGAGGAGGAGGGCATCGAGTGTTTAGGTTATAAGAGGGCAGCCGCATGGCTGCTCCAGGTGGTGTCTCTCTCTCCCTCTCACCTCTCCCCCGACCTGCTCCGCAGCCGGCAAGCAGCAGCCCAAGCCCGGCCGTCCCTCTCTCTCGTAGGCCTGGAACAGCACCCCCGCGCCCTCCCTCTTCCTCCTCTCCCGCCACTGGCAAGCCCGAGCCCGCCGCTCCTCCTCCTCTCCCTCTCACGGCCTGGAACGGCAAAACAAGGCCGAGCCCAAGCTCGGCCCCTCTCCTCCTCTCGGCCCCCTCTTCCAGGCCGCCTCCAGCGGGGCCGAGCTCCTCTCGGCCCCTTCTTACCGTCGCCGGCCAAGCCTTGAATGAGGCTCGGCTTCCTTTCCTCTTCGCGTCACCGGCCGAACCAAGCCCGGGCCGAGCCCGAGCTCCTCCATCCTCGTCGCCGCCGCCGGCACGGAGCAGCACACACAGCTGCCTCTCTCCCTCTCGGTTTTCCTCTCACACGCCGCTTAGAGCAAGGCTCGGCCTAAAAAGGAGGCCGACCACCGCCATCGCCGCCTCGAGCAAGGTTCGGCCTAAAAAGGAGGCCGACTACCGCCATCGCCGCCTCGAGCAAGGTTCGGCCTAGAAAGGAGGCCGACCACCGCCATCGCCGCCTCGAGCAAGGCTCGGCCTAAAAGGGAGATCGGCCACCGGCACCTTCGTCAAGCACGCGTCAAGGGTAACGAAGTTTCTTCTCGGGCAGGTGAAGCCCTCAATTTACATATTTGCATGGAATCCCCTCTCCACCAATGGGTGGGGGAAGGGAGCTCTCCGACGGGTTGACGTGTACGTCCCCGCTATTGATTGCATTTAGTATCCGGAAGTGTGAGTACGGATTTAGGCATGCTGTGTGAAGCTCATTCGGACGTACGAGCCGAATTGGTGATGTGTTGTGTGAAGCCCATTCGGACGCACGAGCCGAATTGGTGATGTGTGGTGTGAAGCCCATTCTGACGCATGAGCCGAATTGGTGATGTTCTGTGTGAAGCCCGTCCGGACGTATGAGCCGGATATGTGATGTTCTGGGGTTCCCGGAGAAGACTCGGAGGAAGTTGGATATTATCTATTTGCAGGGAATGCGCACCGTGACCCCGAAAAAGGGGTGTACGGAATATATTTGGCCAGCTTATGTTAGCCGACTGTAGTTTAGCGGGCAGTCGTTCGTCGAGACGTTGGCGTACAGGTGTTGCAGTACCAAGCGGGGAATAGCGGGCTTAAGCCCAAGCTCGTGCCGGCCCTCGAAGGCCTACTTTTGTTTATATTGCCGGCCTGCGTGCCGATGTATGGAATTAATATTCCTGTAATAATTTATAATCTGTGATGCTCTGTGAATGTGTGATCTACTCTTTTTGCTTTGGGCGAGCGGTGTGCTCGTGAACCGCTCGTCCCGTGGGAGCCCCAAGGTTTATGCCGGGAAGCCCCTGTTGGCCTGTTGATAGCCTTTTAAGGCAGCGGAGTCGCGCTGTTTGCAGCCCAGTTGGGCAGCGAGGTTTAGAATTGCTCGGCGATGTTGCGCCTTTAGTAGCGCGGGTGAGGAATATTTTGTATTGACCCAAGGGAGGAATATTTTGTATTGACCCAAGGAGACACATCTGGATAGGAGAGAGTTGGTCTTGAGACCCTCCTTAGATGTTCCGGTCGGCCAAAAGTGCCCTCCGAAGGTGTCTTAGCTCATCCTTTGGCTTGGGAGGGGAAGAGTTCGTTAGTCTTCCGGGTATGCGGTGGGACCTCCACGCTGAGACCTTGGGTCTGTCCCTTACGTTCCTAGTCTAGAGCCTAGATTGTTCATTTGAGTGTAGTAGGTGTGCGGTCACCCCTTTTTTGGGACCCCGAACTCCACAGAAGTCAATTTTGGCTTCGGTCAATTTTGGCTTCAACAGCGGAGGTAGCAAAGAACCTTTGTTCGCTTGCGCCTTAGAAGAACTTGGGTCGGTTCAGGTGGAGGTGACGAAAAAAATTTGTTCAATCGCGCCTCAGGAGGACCGGGGTCTGCCCAGGTGGAGGTGGCGAAGATGCTTTGTTCGTTTGTGCCTCAAAAGATCGGGGTTTGTCCAGGTGGAGATAACGAAGAATCTTTGTTTGTTCGCGCCTTAGGAGGATCGGGGTCCTTCCAGGTGTAGGTGACAAATAACCTTTGTTCATTCGCGCCTCAGGAGGACCAGGGTCCGTCCAGGTGGAGGTGATGCACCTTTGTACATCTCACCTTGTTAGTAGGAGGTTCCGAGGCCCGAGTTCTTAAATAGTTGGCACAACTTGAAACCAAAATTTATTGCTTAAAGTTGAAGGGGAGTATAAGGGGGTGCACAGGTCCGGTCGTGCAACCTTTTATTCCAATAGTTGCGAGAAAGTAAATTGCGAGTGGAGGTGGAGTTTCCTTGATAGGAATCCCGCGTCAAGCCCCGACGACGTCTTCGGGAGATGCGTTCTGTGGGCAGATCTTTATTGCGATGCCCTATGAGAGCATCTCTGCTCGGAGCTCCCTTAGTAGTGGCCCTCAGAGGATTAAGTTGCATATTGAGGAGGCTTGAATGATGACGAACTGGTCATCGTATGTGGCCTGCACCAGAAGTGCTCCCAGAGGTATTGGTATGATGACGATTCTAAGGTTGGGGATCGTTGGGTGCCTGATGACGTGTGTGCCTCCTGCACTCAGCTAGATGTCCCTCCCAGAGATTCCCAACTAGAGTAGAGTGTTGGGTTTCTCTATGAGGATGACACAACACTTGTGCACGCAGTGGAAGTAATAAAATATCAAGAACAACCCAAAAGAGATGGGATCGGGCCATGAATGTTGAATTAAGAAGTTAACAAACAACTAGGTAAAAATTACCTTAGCGGCATTGAGTCACAACTCAACGGAGATGCTCCAAGCTTTGAGTCCTTGTCGGTGGCGATTTCTACGTAGAATAACGTCTACGTCTCTGCAGAAATCCACACGAGCAGGAGAACACCGAGCTTTTCGTCGTACAAAAAATCGGGAAGGAGATCGTCTGTACCTTGCACTTCCACGGACTGCTAGGTCCGCGCCTGGAATAGCAACACTGGCAACTATCGCCGGAAAGTAGGTCGGCGGAGCGAACGATCGGCGGAAGCGGAACTCTTCCGTCTGGCGGGGTACGGGATGCGACGGATCGGCGCGGCGGAACGCTTCCGTCGAGTTCTATCCGGCCGCAGGAGAAAAGCACGCATTCACATATCCTCCCAAAAAACTAAGTCCTTATTTATACCAAAGGTATAAACAGACCTAAAAGAATCGCTATCCGCAGACCACACAGCATAGGGTTTCAGAGTCATTCGCCGAGAATGAACTCCAGGTTTAGCGAGAAACAGATCCAGATTCGGCGAGAATCAGCAGACAGATTCGGCGAGAATCATCTGCAGAATCGTCGAGAATCAAGGATAGAATCGTCGAGTATCACCAATCGTCGGGAATCAAACATTTCGATTCTCGACGAATTAGTCGAGAGTCGTCGAGTCATACTCGACGAATCATTCGCGACGAATGATTCTCGACGAACTCGTCGAGAGTCGTCGAGTCATACTCGACGATTCTCGACGAATCTCCTTGGCAACATTTGCCTGAACCCCCCATTCTGTATGGTGATTGGTAACCCTTACCAACACAGTCAATCTTCCAACTTCTCCACATGCTCTTATGTGCGACCCTACAGGCTCATATCGCGTTGGCAGTGAGATTATATGTTTGACCACTTCTAGATCACCATGGTAACTCCAACAGTCTCCCACTTGATCTTGAAAGTATCAAACCAGAAACCTCACAAATAATGAGCGGCATCTAGCAATGCATCATTGCTACCCAAGCAATAAGAGTTCATAACTCATAAGCCTTTATGAACAATGTTCCAGTGTTGTCTTTGTCCCTTTGTCCCGTGCATCCGGAAAGAGCAAAAGGCATTGAGCGTGTCACCCTCATAATAGCTCAATCCAAGTTTCTTGATCTAGAACGGACTTCCAGAGAATGGTGAGTCCAATATCACATATTGACTCAACCAAGCATGGCCATGCATTTCTCAGTCCAGTTCCATCAAGGGGCCCATGGATGCAACTCTTGTCATATAAGAGGACAAATCTCATATCTGCTCGCACACAAACACCCAAATGATTCGTAACGTGCCCAACAACCACCCTTATCATCAACCTTTCTCAAGGAAGACTTTAGATGGCATCAAAGCACGCTCTTCCTCACTTGATGAATGCTGTGACTTCAGGTCAAAGGACCACAACACCATTGTAATTTGAGACCTACTCGTGACACATTTAGATAACAATCCACAGAGTAGTCTCAGGTTGGGTCTGTCCAGTACAACTTGTTCATTAACAAGTACCCACGTGATGACTTGATATCACAATATCATGACCTATGAGAACTGGTCATCAGTCAACACACGTGCTAGTCTTAATGTATCATCATCACCCTTAGTTTTTATGATGATACAACGACCAGGGACCTTTAAAGAATGAAGCTTCAAATAAATCATAGGCTCTCACATTCAAGTCACGTACTTGATGTCCTATGGAAGCGAACATTCTAAGGGTATTTATTATGTTAACATTTAACTATCGCATAGAGAAACCATAATAAAAGAACATGCCATTAATTGTAAAAGAAAAATCTAGGTACATAATTCATCATATGAATAAACAATAAACACCCAACAGAATATATGTTTACATGTAACCCACAAGACTCTCATTAGAGTTGATCATTTAGGTATCGTATACCCATTGATCTAGTATGACCATCATGCTTTCTCTGCGCGAGAGGCTTTGTCAGTGGATCCGCAATATTCTCCTCAGTCGGCACTCTGCAAATGTTCACATCTCCTCGTTCGATAATCTCACGAATAAGATGGAACCGCCGAAGTATGTGCTTGGAGCGCTGATGAGATCTAGGTTCCTTAGATTGTGCAATTGCACCATTATTATCATAGTAGAGAACTACAGGACCAACAATGCTAGGAATTACATCAAGCTCACCGATGAATTTCCTAATCCATACAGCCTCCTTCGCTGAGTTAGCTGCAGCGTTATACTCGGCCTCTGTTGTAGAATCAACAACTGTCTCTTGCTTGGAACTCTTCCAGCTCACAGCTCCTCCATTAAGGCAAAACACAAAACCTGACTGAGACTTTGAGTCGTCCCTATCAGTTTGGACGCTAGCATCCGTGTAACCATTTACAACGAGCTCTTCCTCTCCACCATACACAAAGAACACATCCTTTGTCCTTCTCAAGTACTTCAGGATATTCTTGACTGCAATCTAGTGACACTCACCGGGGTCTGACTGATACCTGCTAGTCATGCTCAAAGCAAAAGAGACATCGGGTCGAGTACATAACATTGCATACATGATTGATCCAATTGCCGAAGTATATGGAATCAACTTCATGCGGTCCTTATTTTCACAAGATTTTGGACACTGGTCCTTAGAGAGATTCACACCATGAGACATGGGTAAAAATCCATTCTTGGACCCAAGCATGTTGAACCGCTTCAACACCTTCTAAATGTATGTGCTCTGGGTTAAACCCAGCAACTTCTTCGATCTATCTCTATAGATCTTAATACCGAGTATATAAGTCGCTTCACCCAAGTCCTTCATAGAAAAGCAGTTCCCTAGGTTGTTTTTAACAACTTTCAGGGTAGAAATGTCATTCCCAATCAACAGTATGTCATCTACATACAATATCAGGAAGACAACAATGCTCCCACTGATTCGCTTGTAAACACAAGGCTCATCTTCATTTTTGATGAAACCAAACTCTTTGATTTTCTCATCAAAACGAAGATTCCAACTTCGAGAGGCCTGCTTCAGTCCATAGATGCACCTATTCAGCTTGCATATTTTAGTGGCTTCATTTGGGGATATAAAACCCTCGGGTTGTGTCATGTACAATTCCTCAAGGAGTTTTCCATTAAGGAAAGCCGTTTTGACATCCATCTGCTAGATCTCGTAGTCATAATACGCAGCAATAGCAAGCAATATCCTTATGGACTTAACCATGGCAACAGGGGAAAAGGTTTCATCATAATCAATACCATGAATTTGCTTGAAACCCTTAGCCACGAGTCGCCCTTTGAATGTCTGTACATTCCCATCCACGTCGGTCTTCTTCTTGAAGACCCATTTGCACCCTATGGGTCGTACCCCTTCAGGTGGTTCCACCAAGTTCCAAACTTGGTTTGCATACATGGAGTCCATTTCGGATTTCATAGCCTCAAGCCATTTGTCGGAGTCCGGTCCATTCATAGCCTCTTGGTAGGTTGCTGGTTCATCATCATGATCCATAAGCAACACATTACCTATTTGAGACATGAGAAATCCATATCTCTCAGGCTCAAACCTCGGTCTACCAGATCTACGTAGGACTTGTGTTTCTTGAGCAGGTTCTCTAACTACAACATCTTGTAGTCCTGTCTCAGAATCCAATTCCGGTTCATTCACTACTTGTGGTTCTTGAACTTCTTCAAGTTCTACCTTTTCAGTATTTCTTGATAAGAATTCTTTTTCCAAGAAGACGCTAGTCCTTGCGACAAACACTTTGCCTTCGGACGGTAGATAAAAGTAATACCCTTTCGTTTCCTTAGGATATCCCACCAGATAACATTTATCCGATTTGGGTTCCAACTTGTCAGACATTTGACGTCGCACGTATGCCTCACAACCCCAAATTTTAATGAACGACATACTAGGACGCTTCCCAGTCCATATCTCATATGGTGTCTTCAGAACCGTTTTCGTTGGAGCGCGATTCAGTGTCATTGCAGCAGTCTCTAAAGCAAAACCCCAAAAGAAAACAGACAAGTCTGCATGACTCATCATCGAACGTACCATGTCTAACAGAGTACGATTTCTCCTATCAGACACACCATTATGTTGTGGTGTTTTAGGTGGAGTGAGCTGTGATACAATACCACACTCTTTTAGATGATCACGGAACTCATGACTCAGGTATTCGCCACCTCGATCAGATCGGAGTGCTTTAACACTTTTACTCAACTGGTTTTCTACTTCATTATTGAACTTTTTGAACTTTTCAAAGGTCTCGGATTTGCACTTCATAAGATACACATATCCGTATCTACTGAAATCATCAGTAAATGTAATGAAGTAGAAATACCCACCTCTAGCCATGGAGCTCATGGGTCCGCATACATCACTATGTACAACACCCAAGAGATCCTCCGCCCTCTCAGTATAACCAGTGAAAGGGGCTTTAGTCATCTTTCCTAACAAACAAGATTCGCATCGCTCAAATGATTCATAATCAAATAAGTCTAAAAGTCCATCTTTATAAAGCTTAGATATGCGCTTCTCATTTATATGGCCCAAACGACAATGCCAGAGATATGTAGGGTTTGAGTCATTTGTTCTTAGTCTCTTATTATTTTCTACATTATAGATCAGATGGTCCAAGTTCAAAACATAAAGACCATTAAACAATTGGGCTACAGCATAACAAACATCATTCTTAAATATAGAACAACAGTTGTTCTTAATTATAAAAGAAAATCCAATCATGTCCAAGCATGAAATAGATATAATGTTTCTAGTTATTGCCGGAACAAAATAACAATTATCTAATTCTATTACAAGCCCACTGGGCAAAGAAAGACGGTAAACCCCTACGGCTACAACAGCAACTCTTTCTCCATTGCCGACACGCAGGTCCACCTCCCCTTTACTCAACAATCTTCTCCTTTCCAGTTCCTTCACATTTGTACAAATGTGTGACCCACATCCGGTATCCAATACCCAAGATGAAGGAGCAGAAAGGTTTATCTCTATAACGTAAATATTCAAAGCGGAAGTCATACCTCCCTTCATTTTCTGCAGACCCTCAATGTAAGAAGGACAATTCCTCCTCCAATGACCAGCCTTGCCACAGTGGTGGCATTTCTCTTCCTTCACCGTGCTCTTCTTTTTCTTTAGTGCAGAAGACTTGGGCTCAAGATATGACTTAGGTCCCACCTTCGTCTTCTTAGAGCCCTTGGCCTTGCCCTTGCCCTTATGCACCATCAGTATGAGGCTGGCAGACTTGGCCTTCTTCATATTGATCTCGGCAGTTCTCAACATGCCTAGGAGCTCAGGCAGTGTCTTGTCTATTTCTTTTATGTTGTAGTTCAAGACAAACTGCTCATAACTGTCTGTCAACGATTGCAGGATCAGATCTGTGGTCAACTCTTGACCTAGAGAAAAACCCAGCCTTTCAAGGTTCTCTATATACCCAATCATCTTGAGTACGTGAGTCCCTACTGAGTCTCGAACTCCCATCTTGCACTGAAACAACACTTTTGTGACGTCAAACCTCTCTTGACGAGCTTGCCCTTGAAACATTTTCTTGAGATGCTCGTCAATCTCCTTGCACCCCATGTTCTCATGTTGCTTCTGAAGCTCAGAGTTCATGGTGGCAAGCATAAGACATTCGACGTCTAAGGCGTCATCAATATACTTCTTATAAGTATCCTTATCAGCACGGGAAGAATTCTCGGTCGGCACCTTGGGGGCTTCTTCTTCCAAGACATAGAGTTTTCGCTCTTGCTTGAGAATAATTCTCAGGTTCCTGTACCAGTCCATGTAGTTAGTCCCATTGAGCTTATCCTTCTCAAGGATGGCTCTCATAGACAGAGTGGAGTGTGAACCACTTGCCATGGAATTCTACAAGAATTCATGCAGAATAATATCAGTACCAAAATTTCAAAACACAATTTATTTTAATTTGGACTTCAATTAAAACTCCCACTATTTTATTCGAAATGATGGCCCTCACTATCAATTTGGAGAGTTCCTGAGAGCTACTCTTTTAGTGGACAAGATCCGTATTTCACCAACACAATGAGTCATCTTTTGCTTTTCTCTCACGATGTGGTTATTTAGGTAGGCAACGCTTACCAATTGCATCCTCATGCAATTCTTGTATGGTTGGTGAATAACTCCTTATTCGCATCCATCATATGGTGCATGCCAACCCTATGCCTCTAGGCACTCAACCTTTGAGGTCACCTAGTTAAGTTAGACCCGATGTCGACAGTGGGATATCATAATTATCCGCTCGCACCCTTACCAAGATAGATTAATGCACCTTGCTTTGACAAGCCCACACTTCATCGATCGAGGCAGGAAGAGTATCATCCATCGGAAGACATCCGAACACTTAATATTTGATTAAAAGGTTTTTGATAATAGGTTAACAATTAACTATGATCAACATTTGATCAATGTGCACATCCACAGAAAAACAATTTCTAAAAACCACATGCATCCTTTATGTGCACAACATAGCACTATCAACATTTGATAGAAGGAAGGGCTAAATCTTAACATCCGGACTTTTCCAAATCTTCAGATTTACATGCATTGGACAAAGGCAAAGGCAACTCAACTTAAAGCAGAAGACAAGCTCGTCTCTCATTGTTGGATTCAAAATCCAAAACAATACACGGGTTCATTAACCACTCGAGGGACGGTTACTGCTAAGGAGACAACAATTTCTAACAATTAGAAATTACCACGAAATCCCAGACGTTCCTAGCGGGGTCCCAAGATTAAATCTAGACATTTAGAACACTTCTAAATCCCTAGGTTTACACGTACTGGAATAACCTAACTTCCAATACAACGATCATGGCCGAAACCTGCCTCTGATATCACTGTTGGGTTTCTCTATGAGGATTGCACAACACTTGTGCACGCAGCGGAAGTAATAAAATATCAAGAACAACCCAAAAGAGATGGGATCGGGCCATGAATGTTGAATCAAGAAGTTAACAAACAACTAGGTAAAAATTACCTTAGCGGCGTTGAGTCACAACTCAACGGAGATGCTCCAAGCTTTGAGTCCTTGTCGGTGGCGAGTTCTACGTAGAATAACGTCTACGTCTCTGCAGAAATCCACACGAGCAGGAGAACACCGAGCTTTTCGTCGCACGAAAAATCGGGAAGGAGATCGTCTGTACCTTGCACTTCCACGGACTGTTAGGTCCGCGCCAGGAATAGCAACACCGACAACTATTGCCGGAAAGTAGGTCGGCGGAGCGAACGATCGGCGGAAGCGGAAGTCTTCCGTCCGGCGGGGTACGGGATGCGGCGGATCGGCACAGCGGAACGCTTCCGTCGGGTTCTATTCGGCCGTAGGAGAAAAGCACGCATTCATATATCCTCCCAAAACCCTAAGTCCTTATTTATACCAAAGGTATAAACAGACCTAAAAGAATTGCTATCCGCAGACCACACAGCATAGGGTTTCAGAGTCATTCGCCGGGAATGAACTCCAGGTTCGGCGAGAATCAGATCCAGATTCGGCGAGAATCAGCAGACAGATTCGGCGAGAATCATCTGCAGAATCGTCGAGAATCAAGGATAGAATCGTCGAGTATCACCAATCGCCGGGAATCAAACATTTCGATTCTCGACGAATTCGTCGAGAGTCGTCGAGTCATACTCGACGATTCTCGACGAATCATTCGCGACGAATGATTCTCGACGAACTCGTCGAGAGTCGTCGAGTCATACTCGACGATTCTCGACGAATCTCCTTGGCAACATTTGCCTGAACCCCCAATTCTGTATGGTGATTGGTAACCCTTACCAACACAGTCAATCTTCCAACTTCTCCACATGCTCTTATGTGCGACCCTGCAGGCTCATATCGCGTTGGCAGTGAGATTATATGTTTGACCACTTCTAGATCACCATGGTAACTCCAACATAGAGTCGATAGGAATAGTATGTTGGCGAACACGTCGTTATCGATCAATATTCCGTTCACCTCACCTGGAGGGATTCCGATGATCGTTCGTATGTACTGCGGATTTGATGAAGACCCTTGTGCTCCTTGAGGGGCCGTCCCAGTCTTCTCCTTCCGCGCTCCGAGGGGTGTTCCTCCGTGGTGCTGGCCCATGTGGGCTTTGTTGTGGCAGGCTGTGCCATCGTCTTCTTCCCTTGGAATTCCTTGAGAAGGCCGAGGCGCACGAGTCGCTCGACTTCCTCCTTTAGGCACATGCATTCCTCTGTGTCATGCCCATGACTCCGATGATAGTGGCAGCTTTGGGATTGGTTCCCCTTGCCTGGGGGAGCGCCTTGGGCCTCCAAAGTTCACTGTCATTATTGCTCATGTACACAGTTCACTGCCCAACACTCAAAACCATAGAGAATTGCTGGTCTAATTGCAGTACGATAAAACTTGCCCTTAAGTTTTAATGATATTTTACAATCACATAAGATCCTTGACGTGCCTCTCCACTTCAACCAACCCACCCTCTCCACTTCGCTGGTCTAAATTAGTTTGAAATACTCAACGAAGGTAAAAAAATGACCAAAAAAACCGAGCATTGACCAAATTCTGTCAAACTCCGCTTCTAAAATTTGCAGTTCAGTTTACCTCCTCCGACCAATCCATCTATTATTGAAGGCTTGGGCTACATTTGACACGACTTATTTGCTCCGATGAGTTTGGTCAAAAACACAATTATCATAGATTGTATGCTTGACAAAACAAAGGTTATAACCACTATCAAGAAAATAAACTAATTTTGAGAATAAAATGCATGCATTTTTATAGGTGAGATCAGTCGTTCACAAGCGACAACTCATGACGGCCGCATTCACGACCCACATCACCACGCCAAACAAAAACTTAATTAAATGAAGATTCCCAAAAAATCTCAAAAGCAACCAAAAGTACTTGTCACAAAGATTTTTTTTCCCACTATGAACATTTTTGTAAAGCTTATAAATCATGATGGTATTAATTTTCTCAACACAATCCTATTCTATTCTCTTTTTTTTTTCTAAGTAAGAAATGTATTGTCAACCTGGTGGGCAAGGAGTGAGATATTAATTGCACCACATTATAAGTACTCAAACATCAATGAGGGTTCACATTTAAGATTATACCAGCAATTATATCTTCTTTGAGAGCTCCACCTGCCGACATATTAGTATTTCTGATAGTCTTCCTTCTCTTCAACCGGTCCGGTTCGGTGTCATGAACTCTGCCGACAATTGAGCCAAATTGGCGGGCCAATTAATTCGTGTAACTAAGGCTCCCGTTTGGCACGGTGGTGTCGGTCGTGAACATGAGGGTTAAACTGTCATTCGCCCACTTAAAGAACTTCATCCACTTTTATGTTGAAACAGATGAAGTTTTTTAGGTGAACGCTAACTGATGACGGTTTAACCCATGCGTTCACGACCATTGCCATCGTGCCAAACGAAGCCTTAATCGCCTTCCTTCCGTTCAATCTAGTCTGGTTCGATGTCATGAACTCTGCCGACAATTAAACCAAATCGGTGGGCCAATGAATTCAGTCAAACCAATTACACGTCGAGAGGGAGACACATCTAGAATATTCTTGGGAATTAGCCTCGCGGGCCCGACATCACTTGATATTTTCCAATTCTTGCATTCCTCTTGCGCCACGTTACAAGACATTCAAGTATTATTCATTTCACGGTCAATATCTACCCTTAGATCAAGTAAGAATGTGTTCCAAATATTCTCCATCTCACTCCCGTCTATGCCGGCAGCCAACTTCAGGCTCTCCATAATTCGATATTGCATTCCCCGTCCACGCTGCTAATATATATAGGGTGGTGTTAAAGGCACACCATTTTCGGCTATGTGCACACCCATCAAAAATATAATCCTTAATAATTTAGGTTTTCTAAACCTCACCCAATTAAATCCGAAGCAGCCCGCCTCCCCCTTTCCGATACGCGCATTTTTGATCTGCGTCTTCTACGTGCATTTTTATGAAATGTGTTCAACATGAAAGTTGTAGATCTCGACGATATCAACAACTTTCATGTTGAACACTTTTTGATTTAAAGCCGTTTAGGCTCCCGATTTGGCCCCCGAAAAAAAATCACGCGGAACACTTTGATTTGAAAAATCACGCGTGATTTTTTTTGAGGGCCAAATCGGGAGCCTAAACGGCTTTAAATCAAAAAGTGTTCAAAATGAAAGTTGTAGATATCGTCGAGATCTACAACTTTCATGTTGAACACGTTACATAAAAATGTACGTAGAAGACGCGGTTCAAAAAGGCGCGTATTTAATTTTAAAAAAAACTATGCAATCATGACAACGTCATCCTCCCCACAGCTCTTGTGGACATGTACTGCAGATGCAGGTGCGTTGAAGCAGCTTTGGAGGTGTTCCGTCGGGTTTCGAGCAAAGACGTCGTGTTTTGGAATGTGATGATCGGAGGGCTCGCGATGCACGGCCATGGCCGCCTTGCCGTCGATCTGTTTGCTCTGATGAAGGAGACGACAACGGCGCCCAACGAGTCCACATACATTGCAGCTATGTTTGCTCAGACTATGCACATAGTATTGGTGTGCACAAAGCCGAAGATGGTGTGCACATAAAATTTCAATGGGTGCACATAGTATTAGTGTGCACAAAGCCAAAGATGATGTGCCTTTAACACCACTATATATATATATATATATATTTATTGCACACTGCAGCGTGCGGCGGCAATATACGATAACTCGAGTCAGATTACGAGTTATTGCTACTGTACACTGAATCCTGTGCCCATCTGCTATATATATTTTTTTATTTTATTTTTATATAGCTGTAGAGTTTTGTTAGATCAATAATTTTGATGGTCATAAATGAGGATTATGCACGTATCTAAGGAACATAAGTTTGGGAAGGTTCAATGTTCAAGAATGACAATCGTAGTTAAGTGAGGAGAATTGTTCTAATTCTCAAATGATATTCAAACTCGATTTGGGGCAGTGGGGGCAACTGGAGAAGTAGTAGCGGGATCCAAGCGTGAAATAATTAACTGTTTTGCAGAGTGGTGGTAAAATCTGTGAAACTGTTTTGAAGAATAATGTTTACAATGCTATTTCTACTAGCCCTACGGTCGATTCCTAACTCCAAACACAATGTAAGTTGTTACACGCACGCACGCACGCACGCACACACGCACGCACGCACAAAAACCAAAAGAACAGCAAGGGCTTCAGCCCGCTATTTTCCGCTCGACTCTCCATCACCTACACATGGACAATCAACCACAAGGGTGTCAAACAAAACAACGATCAGCATTCAACTGACCAATTTATAACAACCCTACCCCTTTTCCGGGGCAGTGATATTCCTTCCCTGCAGGCATAACAATTTCACAAGCAGATATATATCACAAGCATGTGCACTCACGCACAGTTCAACATATCACAAATGAATGTCTCAACGATCAAACGTTCCGTGCACTCAGGGTACATTATCGGTGTACCGGAAAACCAGGGTCCCACCACCATTCAGAGGTCCAAGACATAACGACAACTTTGAGCATTCTAGTCTTAATGACACATGCTTAAAACTCTCATTATGCACTCCAACGAGACCAATAACCTAGGTCTACGAGTCGGTCAGGCATAACGTAGGTACGGTTCAGCCTTGCCCGTTGCTCAAATCGTCAATCGACGAAGGTCAGCTTTCCCCTTTCCTGTTCGGCTTACTGGCCTTTAAGAGCTCGCAGCTCACAATAGCTACACTGTCTCCAAGAGATTGGTTTTACAATCAAAAAGGTATCTGGGAACTATCGCCGGCGATACTCACTATCGCCAGGCGTTAACAACAGAACTCACATTCTGTACCAGACCAAGCCAAAACCCTGCAGTAACCTGCAGTGCCAGAAATACTAGACTTTCATAACACAAATAGCTCACCAAGAGCTATAGCCATTGGCGATACTCACTATCACCAGGCGTTATCCAACAGGTCTTGAAACCGTGGACTTTAGTGGGTATTTTCCTGGAGTGCAACTCCAGTACTTCATGCTTTTTTCAGTTCACAGGTACAATCCCGCAGAGCCCGTATATTACTCGTTTATACTCGGAGTCTTCTCCGGTATGCAAAATAAACATCACCAATCCAGACAAACCTGTCCAGACGGGCTTCACACAGCATGTCTATTCCGTACTACACATTTCCGGATCTATATGGAAGACTCACTGGGGATTTCATGAATCGATCCAAAGGAATTCCGTTGGCTTTTCCACCTTTTGGTGGGGGATTCCATGCATATGCCAAAAGGACTTCACTTGTTCAAGAAGGAAGATCGTTACCTTTGTAGTTTTCTTCGGAGCCATGACCTTGTTCTTGGATTCGGATGAAATCGATTGTCACAACTTCCTCTCCGCGGATCTAGCGTCGACTCGCGGTTCTGATCACAAGCACACCTTGGGATCGATCTCGTCTTAAGCTCCTGGATTTTTCCTCCTCTTCCTCTCCAGAACTAAGCAAGAGAGTGTGTGAGAAAAATGAGAACGAATTCTCAAGTCCAACTTTTATCTAAAAGCTACCGCCGCGCTGTAACTCCTATCGCCGCGCGGTAACACAGGCGGTGGCCGCTTTGACTAGCTGGCGCCGCTATCCAAAGCTATTGCCCGCGATAACTAGCTAGCGCCTGGCAGTAGATTGGTTACTCGAGAAATCCTTCTCGACACTCGTCAAGAGGCTAGCGCAGTGCGATAATATCTATCGCCTGGCGGTAATAACTCGAGCCCTGGGTTTTTTAATTCATTGAGCTATCGCCGACGATAAGACTCTCGCCGAACGGTAACCTTCACTGATCACTTCTCATTTTTGGGGTGTTACACGCATCCATAGACCCTCACACATGCCTTAAGACATTGCATGGAATTCTTCCTCAGCGCTCGATTTGTCTACTACATTTTGCTTCTTACTGCGCCATGTTACTAGGTTTTCTCTGACAAAAGAACAATAACCTGTTGTAGATTTCCAATCGTCACGACATCCTGCCCAATCAGTATCAGTGAAGGCGTCAATCCTTAGGCGGTCGTTCTTGGAGAACAGAAGACCACAACCTGGAGCTTTCTTCAAATACCGTAACACACAGTATGCTGCCTCTTTATGTTTGACCTTAGGAGCATGCATATATCTACTCAGGATGCCAACTGCATAAGTAATGTCTGAATAGGTATGAGACAAATATATTACTTTCCCAACTAATCTCTGGTAGCGAGTGGTATCAGCAGAGTCACTGTCATTGTCTTTACAGATTTCATGATTTTCTTTCATCAGAGAGTTTGGAGGAACACAACCAAACATATCGGTCTCCTGCAAAAAATCTAGGATATACTTCCGCTGTGATATAGAGATACCCCAATCCGATCTAGACACCTCAATTCCCAGAAAGTATCATAACCTTACCAAATCTTTCACCTCAAACTCGGCAGCTAAGAGAGACTTGAGATTTGCAATCTCTTCCAAATCATTACCAGTGATTACCATGTCATCTACATAGACAATAAGGACCACAACACCCTAAACACGTCTCCAAATAAACATAGTGTGATCAGACTGCGCCTGTTTGTACCCAAATTTGAGCATAGCCGCGATGAATTTGCCAAACCAAGCTCTGGGGGGACTATTTCAGGCCATATAAGGACCGCCTTAGCCGGCAGACAAGGCCTTCAATTCCTTTTTAATAAACCCATGAGAGAATTTCATGTATACCTCTTCATCGAGCTCACCATGGGGAAACACGTTCTTAACGTCCAATTGATGAATGTCCCAGTCCATGTAAGCTGCGCAGGACAACAAAATCCAAATAGAGTCCATCTTAGCAATGGGGGTGAAGGCCTCCTGGTAGTCAACTCCCTGAGTCTGAGTGTACCCCTGAGCAACCAGTCGTGCCTTGTACCCTTTGACCTTCCCTTCTGGATTCTGTTTGACCGAGTAAACCAATCGCGAGCCAATAGTCCTCTTTCTAGGAGGGAGGGGCAAGACATCCCACAATGGTTTTTGTCCAAGGCTGACATCTCCTCCTCCATAGCCTGAGTCCAGGCTGAAATACCCAATGCTTCCTGCAATTTACTGGGAACAACAATCGTTGAGAGAGAAACAACAAAGGATTGGTGGGCCGGGGTAAGATGATGGTAAGCCACATGATTAGAAATAGGATGTTTAGTACATGCAACCTTACCTTTCAATAGAGCAATTAGGATATGCAAATATACATCATCAGAATCTGAGGCAGAAGCAGGCACTGGTAGAGGCGGAGCCTCAGTAACCTGTATACGGGAGGAGCGACGGTGATATACATGAGGGAAAGGGGATATCAGAGTTTCAGGCAGAGGAACATGAATAGGAGGGCCCTGTTTCTGAGACACCATTATGCTGTGGTGTTCTAGGTGGAGTGAGCTGTGATACAGTACCACACTCTTTCAGATGATCACGAAAATCATGACTTAAGTATTCGCCACCTCGATCAGATCAGAGCGTTTTTGGTTCTCCACTTCGTTCTTAAACTCTTTGAACTTTTCAAAGGTTTCAGATTTGCACTTCATAAGATACACATATCCGTATCTACTGAAATCATCAGTAAATGTAACAAAGTAGAAGTACCCATATCTAGCCATAGAACTTATGGGTCCACATACATCACTATATACTATACCCAAGAGATCATCAACCCTCTCATTGAAGTCATTGAAAGGTACCTTAGTCATCTTGCCTAACAAACAAGATTCACATCTCTCAAATGATTCATAATCAAATGAGTCCAGTAGCCCATCTTTATGGAGCTTGGATATACGTTTCTCATTTATATAGCCCAAATGATAATGCCAAAGGTACGCAGGATTCGAGTCATTCGTTTTTAGTCTTTTAGTATTTTCTATATTATAGATCTGATGGTTTAAGTTCAAAACATATAAACCATTAAATATTTGAGATATAACATAACAAACATCATTCTTAAATATAGAACAATAATTGTTCTTAATATAAAAAAAATCCAATCATGTCCAAACATGAAATAGAAATAATGTTTTTAGTTATTGCAGAAGCATAATAACAGTTATCAAGTTCCAAAACAAGTCTACTAGGCAAAGAAAGACGGTAAACCCCCACGGCGACAGCAACACCTCTTGCTCTATTGCCAACACGCAGGTTCACCTCTCCTTTACTCAACATTCTTCTCCTTCCCAGTTCCTGCACATTTATACAAATGTGAGAACCACATCCGGTATTTAATATCCAGGATGAAGGAGCAGAAAAGTTTATCTCTATAACATAAATACCTGAAGAGGAAGTCATACCTCCCCTCATATTTTGCAGTCCCTCAATATATGAAGGACAATTCCTCCTCCAATGACCAGTCTTGCCACAATGGTGGCACTTTCCCTCTTTCCCTGAACCTTTCATTTTCAGTGCAGAAGACTTGAGCTCCAAAGCAGACTTAGGTCCTACCTTCGTCTTCTTGAAACCCTTGGCCTTGCTCTTGCCTTTATACACCATCAGTATGATGCTAGCAGGCTTGACCTTCTTCATGTTTATCTTGGTAATTCGCAATATACCTAGGAGCTCAGACAGGGTCTTGTCTATTTCATTCATGTTATAGTTCAAGACGAACTGCTCATAACAATCCGACAACGATTGTAAGATTAGGTCTGTGACCAACCCTTAGCCCAGAGGGAACCCTAATCTTTCAAGGTTCTCGATATACCCAATCATCTTGAGTACGTGAGTCCCCACTAGGTCCCGAGCTCCAATCTTGTACTGGAATAACGCCTTAGTGACATCGAATCTCTCTTGACGAGCTTGCCCCTGAAACATTTTCTGGAGATGCTCGTCAATTTCCTTGCAACCCATGTTCTCGTGTTGCTTTTGAAGCTCATAGTTCCCGGTCGCAAGCATGAGACATTTGATGTCTAAAGAGTCATCGAGATACTTCTTGTAAGCATCTTTATCAGCACGGGATGCATTTCCGGTAGGCTCATCAGGGGATACCTCTTCCAAAACATAGAGCTTACGCTCTTGCCTGAGAACAATTCTCAGGTTCTTGTTCCCGTCCAAATAATTTGTTCCACTCATCTTTTCCTTCTCAAGGATTGCTCTGAGGGACAGGGTGGAATGTGAGTCACTTGTCATGAATATTCTAAAAGGATACAAGCAAAGTAAATTAGTACTACATTTCAAAATATAATTTTCTCTTTCAATTAAGACTTTAATCAAAATAACTCCCACTATTTTTATCAAATCGATAACCCTTGATATCAATTCGAATAGTTCATGCGAGTATCTCTCTTAGTGGACAAGATCCATATTTCACTAACACTATGAGTCAGCTTTGGCTTTTCTCTCACAATGCGGTTATTTCGGTAGGCAACTCTTGCCAATTGCATCACTATGCAATTCTTATATGGCTGGTGAATAACTCTTTATTCGCATCCATCATATAGTGTATTCCAACCCCATGCCTCTGGGCACTCAACCTTTGAGGTCACCCAGTTAAGCTTGACCCGATGTCGACAGTGGGATATCACAATTATCCGCTCGTACCCTTACCAAGATAGATTAATGCACCTTGCTTTGGTAAGTCCACACTTCATCGATCGAGGCAGGAAGAGTGTCATCCATCAGAAAGCATCCAAATACTAAATATTTCTTAAGGGATTTTTGATATTTGATTAACTCTAAAATCATGGATAACATTTAACCAATCTGCACACCCGCAAACAATCAACAACATATATAATCCAAATACGCGCATCCCAGACGTGCACGAGAAGATCATCAACACTTGATGAACTGTGCTAAATCTGAATATCTAGAATACTTCTAAATCTTCAGATTTACATGCGCTGGACATGAGCAACACCAACTCCACTTACACAGTAGACAAACTCGTTTCTCTATGTGAGATTCAAAAATCTAATACACCTGGTTTCACAAACCAACTCGAGGGACAGTTACTGTTAAGGAGTAACACAGATATCACAACGAAATGGCATGCGCTCCTTGCGGGGTTCCAAGGGGTAGCGCCCTTGGAGGTTGTCTTGCTGACCGATCAGCGAGCGGGGTCAAGGGGCAGAGCCCCGACGGGGTGCGGAGCAGCGCCCTGACCTATTTTTGAAAAAACTACCACCGAAACCACACAGAGTTCATCAATATTTGATGAAAACATGAATAGATCTGGCATTTAGAATGCTTCTAAAATTTCAGATCTACACACAATGAATTTAACAACTTTTGAAACAATGATCATCATACAACCTGCCTCTGATATCACTGTTGGGTTTTACCATACAACACAACAGTTGTGCGCAGCGGAATAAGGAAACAAGAAAAACCCAAAAGTAATTTGTGAATCTTGCGATGACCATTAATCAAGAAGTAATGTTGCAATAAATAAATTTATACCTTTGTGGGATTGAGTCGATACTCAACCTATATGCTCCGATTGATTCCAACAAATGACAACAGCCGGAGTTCTGAGCGTAGGAATAATGTCCACGTCTCTACGAGTATCCACACGAGCACGAAGAACCCTAAACTCTTGTCGCACAAGATCTAGGTCGGAAAGAGGCTTGCCCTCAACGTCTCCACAGAGTACTAGATCCGATCAAGGAGAGACGGCAACGACGAAGACGACGCTTATGAAACGTTTTCCGGCGGCGGCAAGGGACGGTGGACAGTCGGTGGCGACAAGCGGCGGTCGGCAGAAGTGGCGGCGACGGTCGCGGATGTGGAACAGTTCCGTCGCGAGGAGATCGTCGCTCGTCTAGGTTAAGAAAAATGCGTAAGTCGTTCGGTTTATGTTCACAACGATTATATACAGTAGGCCGAACCAGCCGATAATCGCAGACCAGCCAAACCGGACTTAAAGGAAATAAACCGGTCGAAATAGAATTCGGCGAGTATCAACGTGATATTCGACGAATCGGTGAGTGGTTACGACGATACACGACGAAACGTGAAGAGGTCACGACGACACTCAACGAATCGGCGAGAGATCACAATGATACCCGACGAATTGGCTAGAGGTCATGACGACACTCGACGAATCGGCGAGAGATCACAACGATACTCGACGAATCCAGAGCATTCGTCGAAACCCCTTACCCATACTCGACGAATTTCCTTTAGCTTTTCCGACTACATACCGATCGACCCATATTCACAATACAGGTCCCAAAATGAAATTCCACCACGTCCAGATCGTCATAGGCTTGATCCTTCACTCATATCACATATGAGCAAGACCAACACAAACCTTTCCAACTTCTCCAAAGCTCTTATGTGCGACCCCATAGACTCATAGTGCGTTTACAGTGAAACTGCATATTTGATCACTTCCAGATCATCACGGTGGCACCAAAAAGATGCTGTAAAAGAGAAGAGGTGCAGAGAAGATAGCGAAAGATCGCCAGACTTGCGTGAAGATAAAGGCAAGTCGAGAACACGCAGCCGAAGGAAGAGTCACCTATGTGTTTTTTCGTTTTCTCCTACATTATAAAAAGGAGAATAGTGTCAGTTTTTATAGAGAATTGATATTAGCAGTCCATAAATGGTTATTCGCAGTCCACTTTTATTCACAGTCCATACATTATAATCGTAGTCCAACATAAAACTCGCAGTCAAAACAAAATTCTTAGATAAAATAAAAAAAATAAATGTCCAATTACAAAAAAATAAAATCTCAAACAACAAATTTTTTAAAATGAGCAAAAGTGTTGATTTAGAGCCCTCGTTGCGATCGTCCATAGATCAAAAGGCAACGTGAGAAGAAGATGTCGTCGTCAGCTTTTTTGAGGAGGAGGCGACGTCCGGGTGCAAAGACGAGAAGCCGCCGTTCGGGGAGGGCGAAGTCAATTGAGGAGGAGGCGGCGTCCGGGGCGAACAGGGGCCGACGAGGTTGGGATCGCGAAGGAGACGACGTTCCGGGTGGGAAATGCTCGTCTGGGCGATTAGATCAGCTTCGCGGTCATGTTGATCGGGATTACAGAGGCTGATGCGATAGAAAATTGTTAGCCACACACCATAAACCATTATCCGCACACCAAAAAAGATCAAACCCTCTACAGGCTGCTGGGCACCCAATAGTAACTCCACCCCGGAAACCCACTCTCCAATACTCCACCGCCGACCTCGCCGTTTCTCCACCGCCGATCTCGCCGTTTCCCCACCGTCGACCTCACTGTTTCCCCACCGCCGACCTCGCCCAAAATGAGGTTGGGATCGCGAAGGAGACGGCGTTCCGGGTGAACTTTTTTTTTTATTCTATTTAAGAATTTTGTTTGGACGACGAGTTTTATTTTGGACTACGATTATAATCTATGGACTATGAATAAAAGTGGACTGCGAATAGCCATTTATGAACTGCTAATATCAATTATCTTTTTATATGCCATGTAATGTGTGTGGACTTGTGTGAAAGTGACTTTTTCATACATTTGTATTTCCGATTCTTATTTATAAAAACTGTATTGTTTTATTCCAATATTTGTTTGATCATTGCCCTGTTCATTTATTTCAAGACCTAGGGGAGGTTGTCGCTCTTGAGAATTTCGACGACGGTGTAGTTGACGTCGAGTAGGAGGTCGAAGTTGTGAAGATCGACGTCGACGTAAATGGCCACAACGGAGAAGCCGAGGCGAGCTAGGGAGAGGCCTATCTCGACGACTTATGCTTCCACTGGAGGACTGCATGGGAAGCGAACGGGCGGCGACGGATGGAGGATGGAAGCGGACGAAGGACAAGACAGAGATGAGGCGAACAACGCTATGGCTAAAAATTTCAAAGAGGCGCGATTCAGGAGTCGTGACAAAATGTCACGACTTGAAAATCGTGACAAATGTGCTATTTGGAGCGGCAACAGATGCCACTGGAGGCCCTGCTTTTTTCTATTTGGCGGGACTTATCTAAAATTTGCGGCGTGCTGCTCCTAAAATGCCCCGCCAAACAAAGCCTCAGTATTCTTGGCTCTGTTTGGCACGATGATGGTAATTGTGAACACAATGGTTACGAATAATCTGAAAAAATTTCGTTGATAAAATAGTCTGAAAATGATTAGCCGGAATTCACGGTTCTCTTCTCTTTTGTAAAAGTATCATTCTAATTTGCTTTTTTTCTATTATTATTAGTATTGATAAGTATCCATTTTATTTAAGGTGAGTTGCGGATAACACATCCTTCATCAAAATGGGACTGCGGGTAACGGACATCGCCAGGTGTGTCTTTTGGTGGACGTTGTCCTTATTGGAGCAGGGTCAGGGTTGTTACAAATAGTGCACTTTTTGTGATGACCCGGGACCGACCCATCCCATTTCAGGGAGACTGTTAGCTGGAACTCGTCTTGGCCTAACCCTCACAGGTTTTGAACAGAACCCCGATCTGGTCTAACCATAGGGCACAATGGGAACGTTGTTGGAGGGCGCAACCTCCCTTTGATGAGAAAACTCCAGTTAAGGGGGTAGCTCAGGAACTTCCAAGGAGGTTACCCATCCAGAAACTACCCGAGCCCAATCACGCTTAACTATGGAGTTTTTCCACACCTCATCACCAATTAAGCTGCAGCTCAATTGGTGATGAATGTTAAATTTTCTCAAGTTGATCAACAAGGTAGTCCAAACACCAAATCAATATCTTCGGAGCTACCCAGATCATAACTTGATCACGCGGGAAACAAGGAGATAACTCAAGCAACCAAAGTGCATAGACAGAACAAGCAGATCAAACTTTCATTAATCTTCTTTACAGGGCGAGGTATACATGGCGAGACATGATTTCGCCGGTACATGAAAAAACAGAAATACAAAACAACTCAGGCTGATAGACTACAGAGACCGCCTGCCAGCAGAGACCGCCCGAACTGAGTTGAGCCGAACTGAACACAGAGTCCGCCGAGACTGCGAGGTCGTGCGGACATGTTATTGAGCTTGGGAGAGATGCTGATGCTGGTAACCGCCGAATGCAGCCCGCTAACTCCACAGAGGTCAGAACCAAACTCCTGGTTTGACAATGTTAGCCGCGCCACCTGCACACAGTAACCGGTTAAGCAAACAACCCGTGTGGATACGAAAAACGAGTACGCAGCCTAAACTCAAGCCCAACTTACTGTTCACTCTGCTACAAAATGTAGTGCCGGGAGGTCCTATTTATAGGCCGGGTGAGGAGTGTGGTCACCACCCTATGAGATAGAGTCACCGCCCCTTGGTCGCAGCTAACAAAGCCAGTCTGCTGAGTCCGCCCACATGGGACCAACCAAACCGCCAAGTCCAGGCGAGAAAGCGATCTGCCCAAGGCAGTCCGCCCAGTCCGCAGAACCAAATGACGGACTAGCCGAGACGCAGGAGCCACTAGCCGAGTACAATGCCAGTCCGCCAAAGAGACGACACCACATCTGTCCGCAAACACCAGTCCAAGACCACAGGCAGACTGCCCGGTCACAGCGGACTATGCGGACACCAACCCAGCTCGCAATGTCCACGACCACAGGCAAAACACCCGGTCACAGCGGACACTGCGGAAACCCTGGACTTCACAAAAGAACAAGTCCAGAAAAGATGGCGCGAGCTCGGCGAAAACCAACCCAGTCCGCCAGCTCCAGAGCCAGACCGCTGCTCACCACAACTCCACAAAAGATGCGCGGACTCCAAGCCTAGTCCGCATAGGCCACGCACACCACCTTGTAGAGCTCAGCTCACCGCCGGACTAAACCAGTCCGCGCAGTCCGCAAAACCTGACCGCAGCAAACTACGCAAGTCGCCAACCACCAGCCCGCCGGACTAGTTACCAGTCCGCGCGGTCAGTCCGCCCAGGCCGCCCGGACTGCCCGACCACCCACTTCCACTTCACCAATTTAAACACTCCCCCTTGAAGTGAGAAGTGGTGATCAAGCCAAGTAGACCTCGTAGCCGCTAAAAAGGCCCCTTCGACAGCGGCTTGGTGAAGATGTCAGCAAGGTTATCTTCACTCCGAACATGACCGACCACAAGAGATCCTTCCAACACCTTCTCCCTTATGAAGTGGTGATTGATCTCAATATGCTTGGTCCTGGCATGACAAACTGGATTGTTTACCAGCTTGAGAACACTTTCATTATCCCCTCGGAGCAAAGTTGGACTCTGCACTTCCTCATGAACGTCCTCTACCAGTCTCCTTAGCCAAATGGCTTACCGAGCTGCCAAGGCCGAAGCCTTGTACTCAGCTTCCGTAGTAGAGACGGATACCGAGTCCTGCTTCTTGCTACACCACGAAATGCCCGCTGATCCACAAGTGAACACATAACCAGAAGTTGACCTTCGGTCATCCGAGTCACCACCATAATCAGCATTCGTGTACTCTAGCAAAGAGAAACTCGCATCCCTTCTATAAAGAAGTCCCATGTCAGAAGTTACCTTGACATACTTCAGAATGTTCTTTGCCGCTACAAGATGAGACTTCCTTGGCTCTGCCATAAACCGACTTACTCGACCAACAACATAAGCTATATCTGGTCTAGTAATCGTCAGGTAGATCAAGCTCCCAACAAGAGCTCTGAATACCAAAGGATCAGGAAGAATCCTTCCTTCATCTCGTCGAAGCTTTAGTCCTTGATCCAGAGGAGTAGAGCAAGTCTTCCCTTCAATCAAGCCAAACCGGTTCACAATGCGTTCAACATATCCCTTCTGGCAGATGAGGATCCCACTCTCCTTCCTCTCCACTTCGAGACCAAGAAAGTGATGAAGCTCTCACAGGTCTTTCATCTCGAAGCGAATGGCTAGCTCAGCTCTGAGCCTAGCTACCTCATCCTCAGAATTCCCTGTGATGATCATATCATCAACATACAGCAGGACCAAGAGTCGAAGCTCCCCCTTCTTCTTGATAAACAAGCTTGAGTCTGAGTTTGAAGCAAGGTATCCGCAGAATTGCAGATATTCTGCTATCTTCCCATACCAAGCTCTAGGAGCTTGCTTCAACCCATAGAGAGCCTTCCTGAGCTTGCAGACGTATTCAGATGAATTTCAGAAACAAATCCAAGTGGCTGATCCATGAAGATGTCCTTGTCAATCTCTCCGTAAAGAAAAGCGTTCTTTACATCAAGCTGCCACATCCTCCATCCTTGGCAAGCAGCCAATGCGATCAATATCCGAACTGAAGTCATCTTTGCAACTGGACTAAACGTCTCATCATAGTCTTCTCCATACTGCTGAAAGAATCCCCGAGCGACCATGCGACCCTTGTATCTTTCAATGCTCCCATCAGCCTTCTTCTTCAACTTAAACACCCACTTGCAAGTCACCGGAGTAATTCCATCAACTCTGGGTCCTAAATCCCAAGTTCCATTCCTCTTGAGAGCATCCATCTCCTCTCTCATGGCATCTTTCCACTCCTTGACTCCAGTGGTCTCATTGAAGCTAGCAGGCTCCCGCTCATCAAGAGGACCTGCAAAAAAATATGAGACATAACTCACTGTGTTTCCTTCGCAGTAGCGAGCTGGAGGCTTGATAACCCTCTTTGATCTCCGAAGAGGCTGCTCCTTGCTGACCACCTCCGCTACTTCTTCTGGTTCACCTCTGTTCTCCGGCAAGCTTGGAGCAATGCTCCCCCCGCTTACTGACCCATAAGCATCTCCCCAAGAACTTGAAGCAACTGGAGTTACTGGTGACATAGCTAGCTCCTCTTGATCAATAACCTCAGCCACCTCCTAATCTTCATCAACCTTGCTCTCCGGTAGCTCAACCGAGCTTCCTCCATATGACGTCAATTCGTCAAAGATTACATCTCTTGATACCACGAACTTCTTCGTCACTGGATCCATGCATCTCTATCCCTTCTTCCGCTCATCATAGTCAACAAAGACAAGCTTACTTGCCTTTGCATCAAGCTTAGTCCTCAGGGAATCAGGAATATGCACATAGCAAGTTGATCCAAACACCCGAAAGTGTTCAACGCTCGGCTTCTCCTTCAGCAACATCTCGAAAGGAGACTTCATGTTGATCGGACTAAGAGACATCCGATTGATGGCATATGCTGCACAAGACATTCCCTCCGTCCAAAAGGACCTTGGGATACTCTTGGCATGAAGCCAGCATTTGCAGGTCTCCGTCAGATGACGGATCTTCCGCTCTGCTACTCCGTTTTGTTGTGGAGTATGAGCACAAGTGAGCTCCCTCTGGATTCCATGCTTCCTGCAAAAGTTAGAAAACTCGGAGGAGACAAATTCTCCGCCGTTGTCAGTTCTAAGCTTTTTGATCCTCAGGTTAAGCCGACCCTCCATGTAACGCCCCCGGTTTTTCTGTATTTTGTTTGACCATTGCATGGCGTTACGATGACGTGTTGTCAGCTTTTGCCATTGTTAGAGCGTGGTCATAGCTCTTTAGGTTCCTCTAGTGATCCATTAGGAGCCTGTTTGCAAGATTCCCCAGCTAGCCGGAGTCTGTTTTGGTGACTCGGTTGGGCCTCTTAGGGAATGCTTGTGTTTTGGCTTCGGGCAGTGTTAGCCCAAGTTTTGATCTTCGGGTGTTGTTTTCGACTTCGCCGTTGTGTTTGTAGCTGTGGTGTTTAACTACGGTGCGAGTTTTGTCGAAATCCGAGATCGTTTGTTTTTCGCGTCGTTTCGACGTGCGTTTGGTTAGCCGGTAGTGGCTACCCGTTTGTTGTGCATGGCCTGGTGTGATCGAGCTTGGTAAGGCCGTTGATTTTTTTAGGCTAAAAATGTTTAGCCATTTGTGTATGTATATATATATATATATATGTGTGTATATATGTGTGTTTGGCTTTGTACCGTGTGTATATATATATATATATGTATATATATTATGTTATATAAATATATATATATATATATATATATATATGTATAGTAGCTAGCTGAGGCTCGGGTAGCATGCTTCAGGCTTATTTTTCTTTAGCATAGTGCTGTTTATATGTTGCATATATATACTATATAAATATATATATATATTGAAGCTTGTTAGTGGCTGGTTATATCTTAGTTTAAGCTTAGTGGTCGGCTAGTATATTGTTTTCTTAGCATTTGTGGTGGCTAAGTATTATTATTTTAATAGCTTAGTGGGGCTAAGTAATAATATAATATTAGCTAGTGGGGGTATATTCCAAGCTTTCTCTTTATCTCCTTCCCCATTCCCGAGCAAAAGCTTCCAGCGGAAGGAAGAGGCGGACGGAGAAGCTGCTGCTTGGTCTGGTGGATTCCAGCCGCTCTAGAGCTCGGTTTGCCGGGGATTTCCAGTTTTGAGTTGCTCCCGCCGAGAGCTTTTCTCCTAGGTAAGTATTTTTGGGCTTATCGGGCTGCCTGTAGGAGCTAGGGTTTGGTCTTCTTCCTCTTCTCTAAGCTCAAGATCTCTTTTTCCTAGGTAGCCTTGCAGCCGGTGCCAACCCGTGAGGTGAAGCTGCAGCTAGCCCTTGGTCGAGGCAAGTGGCTCCCTTGCCCTTGCCCCCTTTGTGTTTGTAAAGCTGCTCAACTCCTTTACTTCATTTTTATTTCCTGTGCAAGTAGCTGAATCAACCACTTTGGGCTGTTTTGTATTGGTTTTTTCTGTCCTTCCTTTCAAATGTCTCGGCTAGTTTCTAATTTAGTAGCAGATGTTAAGATTTTTTTTTAGCCTAAGTTTACTGGTGTCTTAAGGCTAGGTTAGTTGCTGATAGGTCGGGTGAGAAAGGGCAGCATGAGCCTTGGAATTAATTTTCCAAGGCTCTGCTTGCTGGTGTTGATAAGAGTTGAGAGTGGGTTCAGAAATTATTCTAAGTACACAGGCGTTGAGTGAAGGCTATTCACTCAACGCCAGGTGTTGGGTTACGGCTAAGGACCCAGGCGTTGAGTGAATGTCCTTCACTCAATGCCAGTTGCTTTTCTGCGGTTAAGTGTTGAGGCGTTGAGTGAGTCAACCTCACTCAACGCCAAAGCAGGTTTGGCGTTGAGTGAGGTGAGCTTACTCAACGCCACTGCTAGTTTTGCGGTTAAGTCCATTGGCGTTGAGTGAAGAGGCTTCACTCAACGCCATGGAAGGTTTGGCGTTGAGTGAGCAGGCTTCACTCAACGCCAAGTCCTTTCTCCCGCTGTCAGTCTGATGACGTTGAGTGAAGAGGCTTCACTCAACGCCATAGCTGGTTTGGCGTTGAGTGAGGGAGACTCACTCAACGCCTTGCTGTTCCTTTGCGTTTCAGCCCGATGGCGTTGAGTGAGTCGACCTCACTCAACGCAGTGAAGTGGATTCACTCAACGCCACAGCCAGGGCTTGCGGTTTAGCTGTTTGGCGTTGAGTGAGGGTACCTTACTCAACGCCGTGATCGTTTTGGCGTCGAGTGAGGTGGTACTCAACGCCATAGTTTTTTTAGGCTACTGATATAGCCTTGAGTTGTGAGCTTCTTTAGGGTTGTTAGAAAAGTTCTACCTTCCTAAGGGGGATGTTGGGGGTGTTCGGCTAGTTTCTACATGCCGACTCGTGGGCTATGACCAAAGGGGGGTGGGGTGTTGTTGTTTGGACTCTGAGGGGTGAATTGTGTGTGCTAAGCTGTGGATACCACTAAGTTTGGACACTGTGGACAACTTGTTGGGTGTGTGGACCCTGAAGCTGCCACGGTTGTGTTTTCACGCTTGAGTATTTTTGGGGTCTGGTTGTTGGTGTTGGACACTGTGGCCACCCACTCCAGTCCCCCTTATTTTTACACCCCGGTCATTTGCCCACAAACTTAGGACTGTTAGTTTCCTATTGTGTACTTTTGGTTTTTCCCTGCTTTTATGCTGATGCATTTCTTCTGCAGGTTGATTCTTTCCAGAGCAGGTAGTTTTGTGCTAACACTTAGTGTGTTTTGCCTTTATTGCTCTATAAACAATGCTTCTTTCTTCTCCTGCTTCTGTGGTTTAGTATTTTGTTGTCGGGTTGGAAAACCCTTCTTTAATTGAGTAATCTGACACTCCTTACTTTGATTTATTTTCTTTGCTGAGACATTTCTTTTCTTGAATGCCTCAGGTCCAGGTTGTAGCTGATTGAGCGGCTGATTCCATTTTGTGGGACTTGCTGGCAGCCTCCAAGGTAGCAGAGTTGCAGATCATTCCCTTGTGAGGTAGTCATTTTTTCTTTTCTGTATGGACATGCACACTCACCGGTGGGTTCGTGTCGGGTTGTTGACGCCCACTGGTGGCTTACTTGTTTTGCTAAGTATGAATTTAGACTGCTGTTTTTACCCTCTTGGGTTGTTTACTTGCTTCTGGGAAGGTTTTATGCTAGGTTGCATGTTAGGTATTTTAAAACCCTAAACTATTATAAGTACCTCATGCATAACATGTTTGCCAACTAAAACACTATTTTCTTAATGCGTAAAACATCTTTTAATATATATATTATACTCACTCTAGGTGTCGTGCATTTTATAAGTGGTCTCTGGTGGACCCTTATACTCATTTAGGGTATCAAATTAACTGAATCAAAGTATTTTCCGCTGTAAGTATATATATATTTTCTTAGCGTGAACTAGCTGATCCACTGTGCCGAGGGATACGGCCTTCAAATAAACTGGTTTTCTATTAAATTAAAATTTGTGATTTAGGATTTTGGTGTGTCGCCTGAGCGTCGGCAGTTATCCCCTGCTCGACGTGGCATCACAACACGTATATTCCCTTACTCTGATACTTCTTAACCTCGAGGAAAATGCGGGTTGTGACACTCCACCAGCTCCTTGAACTCCACAAACAATCCGAAGGCTTCAGACTTCTCCTTCAAGAAATACACCCAAGTGTATCTTGAGTAATCATCAATCAAGACTAGCATGTATCTGCTCCCACCAAGGCTAGCAGAAGCGGTTGGTCCCATCAGATCACCATGGATAACCTCCAATGGTGCTTTTCTTCTTATTTGTGACTTATCAAATGGAAGACGATGAGACTTCCCATACTGACATCCAGCACAAACATGACCATCACCGAAGGATGATAGCTTAGGCAAGCCTCTCACCAGGCTCCTATTTGCCATAACCTTCAGCTTATTCATCCCTACATGCCCCAACCTCTCATGCCACATAGCAGCGCTATCATTGACCCTCATCCGATCAACATAGGAACTAGTTGATAAAACAAACAAGTCCTTCACTCTCCTTCCAATGTGAGCAACATCAACCTTAACCGCTGATACGTTGCGAAGGAACTTTACTTCTGTTGGCCCAAACAGAACGTGATAGCCGGCATCGACAGCATTGGTCACAGAGAAGAGGTTCTTCTTCATGCCAGGTATGTGATAAACACTTCTTAATGTGAGTGACCCCTTATCACTACCTAAAACTATATCCTCCTTCTCTGCTGCATGAACAGTATTATCAGCAGTTATAATAGCTTAGTTACCTGAGTATGTTTGCAGTGAGGAGAACTTCGACATATCTCCGGTGAGGTGATAACCATACCCGGAGTCAACGATCCAGTCATCCTCCACGCCGATGGTGGACAATGCACGGACACAAGTGCCCGTCATGAAAGCTCCACCCCAACCAGCTTCCTCCTTGCTAGAGGAAGCTTCCTCCTTGCCTGCAGCATGCCCAGGCTGCAGTTTGACCTTGCAGTCTCGCTTGAAGTGGCCTGGTTGATGACACCTAGAGCATTTCAGGTTCTTCTTCCAGTCCTTCTTAGGAGCAAAGCTCCCCTCCTGCTGTTTAGAAGATGAAAGTTCATCTCCAGCCGCAGTCTGCTTTTTCTTCCCTTCCCATCTCTTCTTATTCTTCTCAGTGAAAAGATCTTCACTAGCTCCTTCAGAGACAGTCATCCCAGCCATTTGCCTTGCCAGACTCTCCTGCGAGGCAAGCAGATTTTCCAGCTCTAGAAGAGAGGGCTGAGTAGCCCAGCCTTGAACAGAAGTAACAAAGGCCACATACTCCTTCCGCAGACCGCAGATTATGTGCCTCTTCAGCTTGGCCTCGAAGATTGGCTCATCAGGATCAAGTGATGAAAGCTCAGCACACAAGCTTTTCATCTTCAAGAAGTATTTGGAGATGGAAAGGTCTCCCTGAGTTGCCTTAGCCAACTCATTCTCCAAGAACTGTAGCCTTGCTACATTCTTTCTATTGAACAACCCATCAAAGGAAGTCCATATCTCAGTAGCAGATTCACATCCTAAGATGTGATCAAAGAGCTCAGGCGACACTGCCCGCTTGAGAGCAAACTAAGCCTTGACATTTGTCTTCCTCCACACTCTCACCTGCTCGGCTGTTCCAAACTCAGTAGTGATTTCAACTTGATCATCGCCACCAACGACCTCCCATAGCTCCTCGCCCAGAAGATAGCTCTTCATGCACGACTTCCACTTCTTGAAGTTAGTCGACGTCAGAAGCTCAAATCCTAGACCTCTTGCAAACCCACCGTCCATTACACTAACTTGGTTATCCTTTCAGAAGCACACAGAGCAACAACAAGGCTTGTTGATCACCGCTCAAGTAACTGAACCTCCCTCTGATACCATATTAAATTTTCTCAAGTTGATCGACAAGGTAGTCCAAACACCAAATCAATATCTTCGGAGCTACCCAGATCAAAACTTGATCACGCAGAAAACAAGGAGATAACTCAAGAAACCAAAGTGCATAGACAGAACAAGCAGATCAAACTTTCATTAATCTTCTTTACAGGGCGAGGTATACATGGCGAGGCATGATTTCGCCGATACATGAAAAAACAGAAATACAAAATAACTCAGGCGAATAGACTACAGAGACCGCCGAGACCACCTACCCGCAGAGACCGCCCGAACTGAGTTGAGCTGAACTGAACACAGAGTCCGCCGAGACCGCGAGGTCGTGCAGACAGGTTATTGAGCTTGGGAGAGATGCTGATGCTGGTAACCGCCGAATGCAGCCCACTAACTCCACAGAGGTTAGAACCAAACTCTTGGTTTGACAATGTTAGCCGCGCCACCTGCACACAGTAACCGATTAAGCAAACAACCCGTGCGGATACGAAAACAGAGTCCGCAGCCTAAACTCAAGCCCAACTTACTGTTCACTCTGCTACAAAATGTAGTGCCGAGGGGTCCTATTTATAAGCCGGGTGAGGAGTGTGGTCACCATCCTATGAGATAGAGTCACCGCCCCTTGGTCGCAGCTAACAAAGCCAGTCCGCTGAGTCCGCCCACATGGGACCAACCAAACCGCCAAGTCCAGGCGAGAAAGCGATCTGCCCAAGGCAGTCTGCCCAGTCCGCAGAACCAAATGACGGACTAGCCGATACGCAGGAGCCACTAGCCGAGTACAATGCCAGTCCGCCAAAGAGACGACACCGCATCTGCCCGCAAACACCAGTCCAAGACCATAGGCAGACCGCCCGGTCACAGCGGACTATGCGGACACCAACCCAGCTCGCAATGTCCACGACCACAGGCAAAACACCTGGTCACAGCGGACACTGCGGAAACCCTGGACTTCACAAAAGAACAAGTCCAGAAAAGATGGCGCGAGCTCGGCGGAAACCAACCCAGTCCGCCAGCTCCAGAGCCAGACCGCTGCTCACCACAACTCCACAAAAGATGCGCGGACTCCAAGCCTAGTCCGCATAGGCCGCGCACACCACCTTGCAGAGCTCAGCTCACC
Source organism: Platanthera zijinensis (assembly GCA_039513925.1). Lineage (NCBI taxonomy): Eukaryota > Viridiplantae > Streptophyta > Magnoliopsida > Asparagales > Orchidaceae > Platanthera > Platanthera zijinensis. Next base: position 150,883,262 of record CM077089.1, read on the forward strand.
GCCGGACTAAACCAGTCCGCGCAGTCCGCAAAACCTGACCGCAGCAAACTACGCAGGTCGCCAACCACCAGCCCGCCGGACTAGTTACCAGTTCGCGCGGTCAGTCCGCCCAGGCCGCCCGGACTGCCCGACCACCCACTTCCACTTCCCCAATTTCAACATTGAAGACTGGAGAAACTCCATATATAATTAAGCGTGCTTGGGCGGGAGTAGTCTCGAGATGGATGACCTCCTGGAAAGTCCTAGTGCTGCGCGCCCACTTGACTATCAAATTTCACTCATCAAATAAGGGCTATGACCACCAACAACCCCCCTGTGGATAGAAATGGGTTGAGGTGCTTGGGCTGCAACCCGATAACGACACCAGTGAGGGCTATGCCAAGACGTGTTTCGTCTGACGGTCTCCCTTAGATGGGATTGGCCGGTCACCAGGACGTTACAATAAAAAATGTACCTTTTATTATAACAACCAGAAATGCAACTCGACTGCTAACCAGCATGGCAATTTGCATTGTATCGGGCAGCAGTCCAAGCATCCAACCCCTCTCCGTAGTCCCTCACAGAGCACATCTTGTTGTTGGAGGGCGCAACCTCTCTGTGATGAGAGAAACTCAAATTAAGCGGGCAACATGGGGTCTTCCCAGAAGTTCACCCATCTCGAGACTACTTTCGCCCGAGCATTCTTAACTATGAAGTTTTTCTACTTCTCATCACAAATTGAGTTGAGTAATGAAGAGAGAGCCTTGAAACAAATGGACCTTAGTGGTGATGTGCGGCTAAAACAAGTGGAATTTAAGATTATGAGATTTTTGAGTTTTTATAAGTTGTTGTGGTGGCATGCATATAGCTAAGCTAGTAAACTTATCTCCACCGCGGTAATAATTAGCAATATTAAATAGAATACGTACGGACACATTTCTTCCCCTATAAATACCGAATAAATCCACCATCTTCACTCACCACAAGCCTCCGAGGTCTCCTCCCATGGATAAGTTCTTCAGTCGCCGCCGCACCGATGATGACGGCGAGGAGAAACCCTCCGGCGATGTAACATACTCCCCCGACGACGGAGACAGCTACGGCGGCGGCGGCGGCGGCGAAGATTACAGCCAGAAAGCCTCTTACGACACCGGAGACGGTGACGGATACAGCCAGAAAACCTCTGACAACACCGGAGCCGGCGAAGACACTAATATTCGCTACGGCGGAGGTTACAGCCAGAAAACCTCTCACAACGCCGGCGGCGAAGAAGACTACGCCGGTAAAGGAGAAGACAACACCAAGAACTCCACAAACGCCGCCGGCGTCTACGACACCGGCGACTATACTAAGGAAGGCGCCGACGACGAATCGTACGAAAAGAGCGGCAGCTATGGTGGCGACAACGACTACTCCGGCAACGTCGAGAAAAGGGGCGCGGATGACGACTTCGAGAAAACTACCGAACGAACCGGTGACGGCGGCTACGGCGGTGAAAACTGACGGCGTGGGAGTCTATAAAGCGGCGTCACTTTTAAATAAATAAATAAATAAATAAATAAATACTTGATATGTATTTATGCCTCCTGTATATATAGGTATGTATGGAATTGTATATTTGTATACCATCTCTCAGTGTGCTGGTTTAGAGAGAGATGTTGATATCTATAGGTGGGTGTAAATTCAGCAGTAGACGATGTAAAATTTGTTGCACGACTGAATTTACAACCAATGTAATATCAAAAAACATGATTGTATGCAAAAGATATACTGTCAATGTTGTGCGAAATGATGCGGTAAAATCAAAATCACACAATCACAAATAATAAATATGATGCGATTTACGTGATTTGGCGAGAACGCCTATGCCCACGGGGAGGAGCCATTCACTATCATCGGTGGGGAGAAAAAAAAGAGGCCAATACAATACCACACAACTCAACCCTCTTAAAACTCTTCATAAGAACCGTAATCCCTTTATAAATATAGAGGAGATTTTGGAATACTCAAAGAAGACAAAAATGCCCCTCTCAAATAACAATCTCCACATCATCTTTTATTTGACATAAACAAACATGAGATAACACAATAAACATCAACACAAATCGGCTGCACCGAAGTGGCTGTCTACGTACCCCCCATCCCATGAGATCGATCAAGCCACACGTAGTTATTCAAAAGCGCCTTTCAAGACACTCACCTTTGAGCTCGAACGTTAACAATCTTTGCAATATGTGAACTTCTGGACTGAAAGAACCTTCGTGAGCATGCCTGCTGGATTCTCTTTGGTATCAATCTTCTTCAAAAGGATCTTGCCTGTCTCGATCAAGTCTCGAATAAAATGGTACCTTGCATCAAGATGTTTGGTACGAGCATGATGCACTAAATTGGATGACAATCGTGCTTTGACTGTCACAGAAGACAGTTAAAGCCTTATTCTTCACACCCAAATCATCCAATAAGCCCTGCATCTAGATAGCTTCTTTCATAGCTTATGTCACTACTATGTATTCAACCTCTATTGCAGATAAAGTCACTATCAGCTGCATAGTCGACCTCCAACTCATTGGACCTCTTGCCAATGTGAATAAATATCTGTTCATAGACCTGCGCCTATCTATATCACTTGCATAGTCTGAGTCGGTGTAGCCCATACACAACCCAGCACTGGACTGCTGTCTCTCATACAGTAAGCCAACATCAACTGTACCCTTGAGATACCTTAGAAGCCACTTAATTTCCTGCTAATGACCTTGACCGGGGTCATGCATAAATCTGCACATCACACCAACATCTAGCCTTGTACAAACCATGAGATACATCAAACTGCCAACTGCATTGACATACAGAACTAGCTTCATTCCCTTCCTCTATTGGTTGTTTTTAGGATATAAGTCAACACTCAATTTAAAATGTGATGCCAATGGTAGAGTCGTTACCTTAGTAGTGTCATCAATCCCAAACCTCTTCAGCACCTTCTCAATATACGCTCTTTGAGTGAGCCAAACCTTTCCAACTTTCTTATCTCTACAAAGTTCCATCTCGAGAATTTTGCGAACCTCACCTAACTCCTTCATCTCAAACTGCTTTGAGAGCTGCCTTTTCATTCTATCAATCTATGTCTGACTTGAAGCGACAATCAATATAGCATCAACATACAATAGAAGATAAATGAATTCACCAGTAGCCAATTTCTTGAAATATGCATAGTGATCATAATGACTTCATGTGTACTTCTGTTCTAGCATAAACTGATCGAACTTTTTGTACCACTATCTTGTTGACAACTTCAAACCATAATGAGACTTGTCAAATTTGCACACTAAGTCACTTTGAGCCTTATATCCATGTAGTTGTTTCATATAGTTCTCATGCAAATCCCCGTGCAAGAATATAGTCTTCACATCAAACTGCTTCAAGATCAGACTATACTGCGCTACTAAGGCCAAGAGAATACATATCGAAGGATGCTTGATAACTAGGGAAAACACCTCGTCATAATCAATACATTCACGCTGAGCAAAGCCTTTGGACACCAATCTTACCTTGTAACGCACATCAACAAACCATGAGATCCTTCTTTCTTTGCGCACACCCATTTACATCAATTGATTTTTCTATGTAGAGGTAACTTCACTAATTTCTCGTAGCATTTTTATTTAGAGAAGCCATCTCTTCATCCATCGCTTCCCTCCAAAAATCTGCTTCAGGGCTCTCTACAACCTTCTTGAAGTGACAAGGGATTTCAGCCTCAGATGCTGAAAGTGCAGATACAATGCGGTCCCTCAACTAAGCTGACTTTGGGACATTCCGCCTCCTGGTCAGGCTCCTAACAATAGAATCCTAAACACGACTCTCTGTCTCTACTTCCTCATCCTCCTGATCATTAGTACCTGGTACATCATCATTAGTCTCATCATATACCTCATTAGGAGTGCGGGAAACTGGTGGAACAAATGGAGTCACATCAAACTCCTTATTTTGAACAGTAGCAGTGATCGGTTTGGAACTCTTCACATGCTCTGAGTCCCGAGGCTTTAGAAAACTCACCTCGTCAAAAGTAATATCCTTGCTAATTACAATCTTTCTCTGTGTCTGATCATATAGTTTTTAGCCCTTGACTCCACGTTTGAAGCCAATAAAGATTGCTTTCTTTGCCCGTGGTTCCAGTTTATCATTCATCACGTGAAAATAAGCTGGACACCCAAACACTTTCATGTGGATGCAATCTCTAGCAGGATGCCCCTACCACATCTCCTTTGGTTTTTTCTTTCTAATAGCGGTAGAAGGTAGACGGTTTACTAAGTGACAAGCATAATCAATAGCCTAAGCCCAAAAAATCCTGCCTACCCCAATATTAGATAACATGCATCGAACCTTCTTCCAAGTCACAAATATCTCCAGCACATTGCTCTTATACTTCATGGTGTGCACTCAAACATATATAAAATAATCATCAATGAATGAGACAAAGTATCGTTGCCCAGTGAAAGATTTTGTCTTCATCGGGCCCCAAATATCTGTATGAACATAATCTAAAATACCCTTTGTACTGTGGACAACAGTGCCAAAAGATACTTACGTCTTCTTGTCAAGCACGCAATGCTCACAAAAATCCATTTTTCAATTTTTTGCTCCCTTAATCAATCCTTGCCTTGAAAGAGCCTGAAGGGAAGCCTCTCCAACATGAGTCAATCTCATATGCCATAAAGTATTGACATCCAAAGAATCATCAGCCACAACCACAATCCCGGTAAATGTACTCCCCTAAAGATAATATAGATTTTGGTGTTGAACTCCTCTCATGAAAACCAAAGTTTAGTGATTGATCTTCAGAACTCCTGTCTCGATCACTACCTTGTAGCCCTTGACTTCTAAAGCCCCAATAGACAACAAATTATTCTTGATATCCGGAAAATGTCCGACCTCTATCAACTCTCTCACTGCACCGTCATGCATCCAAACTAGAATACTCCCAACACCAATCATACGACAAGTTTAATCATGTCCCAAAGAAACAACACAAGTATCCAAATACTTGTAAGTACAAAACCACTCCCGATTGGAACAAATGTGATAGGTAGCACCCGTGTCTAGAATCTAACATGAATCTTCACTGAATAAACATTGTGGAGTGACAGAGAGAGAAATATTAGACTTATCACCACCAGTAGTCTCCTGAGTAATATGGGTCTTCGCCTCTGAGAAACCCCCCCTTATTTTTCTCTTTGGGGCAATCTTTCTTCTAGTGACCCATCTCCAAACAGAATGCACACTAATTGCGCCCAAGACTGTGACCATGTGAATTGCTATGCTTTTAAGCACCATTATTGCTCTTCTTATGCCAGTTCTTCTTTTTCTCTAATCTTCCCTGATGAGACACAAGTGCTTCGACCGATTCCACCTTCGATGATTATTTATCTCTTCGACAAAACTCGTGATTCAACAGTGCCATAAACATCTCATTGTACTTTAAGATCTCCTTCCCATGAATGAGAGACACCATGAAGTTCTTATACTCATGTGGAAGTGAATTCAATAGAAGGAGTGTCTTGTCTTCATCGCCAACATTCTCGTCCAAATTAAACAGATCTGTTAATAATTGTGTGAACTCATTCAAATGCTCATCAATTGAGACTTCACATCTTATCTTAAACCGATACAATCAACGCTTCATGTTGAGACGATTCTTCACACTCTTCGTGAGATACTTATTTTCTAGCGTCCTCTAGAGGTTTCCTGCAGACGTCTCCAACATAACTCCGCATTTGATCTCCTGAGTCAAATAATTTCTGATCAACCCGCAAGCGCTCTGATTCATCTACGACTAAGCTTTTTCAGTCATCCCATCAGGACATTCATCATCATCAAGGACGTTCGCCAAATTCAGAGAGCATATCGCATCCATCACCTCACATCGCCACATACAAAAGTTACCCTTTCCATCAAATTTAATAACATCAATTTTTTCCGAATGTGAACCCATATGATGCATCGTTGATTCTGCAGCCCTAGAGTCTTCTATATTTATGATTGATTACAACAATAACAGCACAGAAAACAAAACAACACAAAACAACAACATTTTTTTCTTAGTTAATCCAGAAAAATTTGTTACCTCTTTCAAATACAAGCATAACCAGAACTAGAACAGAAGATCTATCACTTGCTTTCTCTCGTGTCGCACACCTCCGCATCCAAAAAAATCTCATCGTCTTTGCAACCAAGGAGATCCACAAACAATATTTTCACTAATCCTACTGTGCTGCCGAAGGAGAGAGAGCTAGAATTGTTTTTCTAATTGGCTGCCACCTGCGACCCCGGGCGGACGAGCACTCAGATTTTTTTTGTTATTGTTGCCGCTGCGCTTTTGTATAGCCACAGGAGAATCAAAACTCATTCAATTTTTTTCTCGTTTTCTATTTCTGCATCTGCTAATCCCAGTGAATGAAAAACCCGATATAGAAATGCTTTTTTCTTTCTTGTCGGCCAACCTCCTGTGACAGGAAAGTCCAAAAAAATGTCTTCTTCTATATTGCTAATACACACTGCTTTGGCAAATGAAATAAAAAAGGAAACTTTACTTTTTTTGTTTAATTTTTCATTTGGCCACGCCCACCAATCTCCTCCGCTCGCTGCAGAGAAAGGACATCCTGCTCTTCTTCGGATCTGCAACAACTTGGCTGGCCGAGTCTTCCACCGGTGTGGGCACGAACCAGGCAACCTACTCAGGCCGCCCGAACCGTCCGGGGGGGGGGGGGTGAGTTTCATCTTTTCATGAAAATTGGTGATCGAAACAGAGCAACGCCTTTTGCCACCTCAAAATCCGCCCCGACGGAATTATCACTAAGTCTCTCTAAAAAACTATAAAAGGGCCCCCGAACCCTCATTTGAAGGCAAGTAACTCAAGAGGCTAGAGAAAGCTTTGCGATTTTGGAGAAGGAGCTCATTCATAATAACACAACTTGAATGAGCAATTTCACACACTATAACTTGGCTATCATATATTCTCAAGTAAAGTGACTACCTTTCTTGCAATGAGAGATTGGAAAAAGATTTCTTACAAATACTTTAAGCTTAATCCACATTGGAACACATTTCTTACAAATACAATTTGGGAGTACTTATCATGTATTTAACTAACAAGAGAGGGATTGAATCCATCAAAATCTCAAAATTCTTTAGAAAAATGTTAACTATTTCAATCCAAATAGGGAAGTTTGGAAGCATGGAAACTGTAAATACTAATGTATTTTCAAGGACCTTCAAATTATTGTGCTAAAAAAACAAAATTTAAAAATGTATAGTTTACAAAAATTTCTCCCAAGCATATGTGGATCCACAAGGTGATTTAAAAAACAGACTGAATTTTAAGTTCAGTTTCATTTTGGGTGTGTAAAAATCAAAACTATTCGGTTTGATTTCGAATCAAAATCGAATCAAATTGAACCATTTTCAAATCTAAGTTGGCAAGAGAAGTAAGGAGAGCAACAAAATCAGGGAACTTTTTTTGGTACAAGCTTATACCATGCTCCCGTGCTCAAATAAATAGCTCTTAACTCCTGCGGCCCATATTTCTTTCCCCCCAAATCGATTTTTTCCATCATCTTCCCCGATTTTTCGTTTTCTCATCTGAACCCGTCTGCTGCCTTAGGGTTTCAGGACGTCACCGGTTGCTTTTTCGACCTTCTCATACCCTAGTTACTTGAGGTCTATGTCACTGTCCACCTTTCCGACCATCTCCTACCACACCTTATCTGAGGAGTTTGGATAAAAGCAGAAGACCGTGAGTGTGTCATTACTACTCTGCCATTACTAGGGTTTGTTGATTGACGAAGATTTTTCAACAGTGTTGCTTTTTAACTCCAGAAACTCTCTTTCTTGACGTTGTTGCAGGTCTTTGACCTCATCGTGTTTGTTCTCCCTGAAGTTTCAGATCATTCAGGAGTCACATGAGAAACCCGCCGTAAATAGTTTTGGTAATGTGAGTCTCAATTCTTTCTTCTCTTTTACAGATCTTCCTTTAATTTAAGTTCATCCACTTTCTCGTCAATTATCATCAAAATTACAGTTGTAATACACACTGAAATTTATTCTGTTATAACTGGAATTCATTATGTTACAATTGGAATTTATTATGTTACAACTGGATTGTATTTTTTTACAATTGGAATTCATTCATTTCCAACTGCATTTAACTTACGATTATTTTTTCCTGAATGACAGGAATCTACAGTATCATTCTCTATTGTACATAGTGAGGAGGAAACATACTCCATGTACTGTGATTATGTCTATAAAACTGGATTCAGCGTGCAGAAGTAAAATATTGTCTATTGGACACATACCAGATTTATCAAGGACCGAGGGTATAGTTGCACAAAAGTTGGTCTAAAGGTTTCCAAACCGTTGAATGACAAAAAACAAAAATACAGTAAATTGGATACTCGAACAGATTGTTTGGCCTGTATATACTTTAATGCAGACAAAGAAGGTAAGAATTGAGAGATTACGAAGTTCGTCGAAGAACATAATCACCCACTTGCATCAGAAAATGACAAATACCTACTGAGGTCTCATCGCAGTATATCTATTGTTCAAGCTAGCCTTCTAAAGAATATGACAGGTGTACTAGAACAATCAATGCATACAATTTCCTTGCAGATGAAGTGGACGATGTTGAAAATGTGGGGTTTTGCAAGTCTGATGCTTATAATTTTGTCCAACGTGAAAGAAGAGCGCTAATAAATAGTAGAGATATTATCAGCTTGTCCAAAGTATTGCAGGATAGACAATCCGAGGACAATATGTTCTCTCAAGATATCCAAACTGATGAGATAAATAGACTTATTAGTTTTCTTTGGATCGACGACCATAAAAAAATTGATTACGATTGCTTCAGTGACGTTATCGTGTTCGATACTACATATCGGCTGAATAAGTATAATTTGGCATATGCACCCTTTATTGATGTTAACAATCATTGGCAGAATATTTTTGTAGGTGGGGCTTTCATTGCAATGGAGACTATAGAATCCTTTTGTTGGGTGTTCGAGATCTTTTTGAGGTTTGTTGGAGAAAAACAACCCACCATTATATTTACAGATCAAGATCAGGCAATGACCGTAGCCATTGAGAGAACATTTCATAATAGTCGGCATCGGTTGTGTCAGTGACACATCTCAAAGAAAGCCCGTCAAAGGTACCCGCTTTCAATAATGATAAAGTTGTACGATCACTTTTCTACCATTGTATGAGTAAATGTGATTCTGAGATTGAATTTGAGAAGTGCTGGAGAGATATGGTTACAAGAGAAAATTTGGAGGACAATAGATGGTTGTGTGACTTATATAAGATTAGAATGAAGTGGTCGTCTGCTTTCAATAAATCTAGTTTAGATCTAGGCTATTATCTACACAAAGAAGTGAGTCGGCTAATAATATTTTGCATGGATCTTCCAAAGCAACCAGTTCTCTTGTTGAATGTTATATTGGGTTGGATAAATTGACCTCGAACTGGCGTCGATCTAAACATGATGAAGACTTTCGATGCAAACATGGTATCATAACTCCAAAAATTCAACATTGTCACCTACTCAAACATATTTCGAAAATCTACACTATAAAGAGTTTCTCCATATTTGAGCAAGCATATATTGACGACACAGTTGGTGTATGTGTTGTAGAAGAATCAAGAATAAGTGAAAATCACATTGTGTATGCTACACAATATTGTGAATCAGCCGAGGATCTTAAACACTAGTTCGTAACAGGTTATTCAACAAATTTTGATGCAGATTGTTCGTGTAAGGGTTTTCAAACCAAAGGAATACTATGCAAACACATATTGAGGGTGTATAATCATAAAAATGTTAAGCAAATTTCTGTCAAGTACATACTCAATAGATTTACTTTAAAAATGAATAAGGGTATGTATCTTTCAAAGAAAGCAAGACCGAAAGAATTTGATTCAAATTTAGTTTTTAGAAATCATATGATGCGGTTTACGTATGATCTCACCCGTCGATTAGAGGATCGCAAGCTTGCCAAAGAGTAGTACACAGTGCCTTGATTTAGGTTGCTAAAAAGGTAGATGAAATAGTAGATGAAGATGAAATGATGAAAATAGTGTCATTGATGAAAATGACAAAAACAAGGAACTAGTTCGAGATCCACTGACAATGCGAAGTAAGAGCCAATCTAACAACCGACCTAAGAGTCTTTGGGAAAAATCATCGAGGAGGAAAAGTACGATTATTTAGCTTTAAATTTCTTTGTTTATTTTACAATGTTTAATTCTTATTTCCTACTTTTTCCAGCGGCCAGAGATGATTCAAAGGGGAAAGCTCCTATCGTGGTTGACGTGAAACAAGAGCCCAAAGAATACAACTTCTTAGACAATATATTCCTTGAGAGTTTTGCGGCTCCCGTTGATACAGCTCCGTCCTGCCATAACTTAAACGTTCAACCAAACTTGGGAGCTCCAGTGGATATACATTATAAATTTTCCACAATTCCCGATGTTTTAAAATGGTAACGAGAAGTGCATTGCATGAAGATGTATTTATGACTATCAATGTAACGATCAACATGAAGTTGTATGTTATTATCAGTACTGAGCAATGAGAGATTTGTTGAGCAATGACAGACTAATCATTAAGTATTAAAGTTACAAAAAATAGGGTCATCTGGCACATTAACTGTTAACTAATCATACTCCATATCAATATTATGCCATCATTTACAATATCATTTAAAAATTAAATCCATTTTCTTTAAGCAATGAAGACTGAAAAATCCAGCAAAAAGAGGCAACCAATTCGACTCGGATCCCCGGCATGTCCTTCCCCCAAGTCTTGCGACTCTTCCAATCCACTGGTCCCTCTACCATACTGGCTTCTATATATTTCATCACAAATATCCCGCAATCGTTGTCGGTGTCCTGAGTAGGAAGCCCTTCAACGACGCGTAGTAGCCATATCGCTATGTCTCTGGGAAGCACATCAACTGTGTCTTCTTGAAGGCACCTCATCTGCACATATGTAGTCAAGGTAATCAAAGATTGGGTGTCAAGATAATATGCATATATGAAGTTATAATTTATTTGAATAACACAACTACGTACATGGTTCCGTAGGGCGTGGGATTCGGCATTGAGTCTGTGCGAATAGAAACAAGAGACCGGAAAAACTGGAGTAATGGAATTTTTATTATCCAAAAAACTGAGTATTACAAAGGTATAGCCTCCCTTATATAGAATGGAGGAGATGAGAGAGATTACAAATACCCAATGTGGGACTAAATACACAAATACATCATCTACAAATCTAACCGCCAAACCGCCCAGGAGACCGCCTAACCGCGCGGTTAGTAGGCACTAACCGCCCGGTCACCACCATCAGAGCACGCCGCCAATCCACTGAGATCCCAGAGATTAGCCGGCAGACCGCCCGGCTACCAACCCGCCATAGATTTAGCCGGCTGACCGCCCGGCTACCAAACCGCCAGTCAAGCCGCCTGTCCGCCCAGGCTTATACAGCAACACTCCCCCTCAAGCTGGAGCATAGATGTCAATCATGCCTAGCTTGCTGCAAATGTGGAAGAAAGAGGCGGACACAGGTTTTGTGAATATATCTGCCAGCTCTTTCTCCGAGGTAACAAACGGAGTGCAAATCTGGTTCTTCAACACTTCTTCTCGAACGAAGTGACAATCAACCTCTATGTGCTTTGTTCGCTCATGGAAGACCGGATTTTTAGAAATGTAGATCGCGGCTTTGTTGTCGCAGAACATGGGAAGAGGATGGTTATAGACCTCTCCAAGATCTAGCATGAGAGCCCGCAACCATTTTAACTCACATGTGGTTGACGCCATGCTACGGTATTCAGCTTCCGCACTAGACCTGGAGACGACTGACTGCTTCTTGCTCTTCCAGCTAACCAAGTTTCCTCCAACAAACGTGCAAAAACCGGAAGTCGACTTGCGGTCCCCTTTGTCGTCCGCATAGCTAGCATCGGAGTACGCTTCGACTCTTAGGTGACCGTTTTTCTGAAAGAGAAGACCTTTCCCAGGTGCGGACTTCACATACTCCAATATCCTGAGAGCAGATTGAAGATGACATTCCCTAGGCGACTGCATAAACTGGCTGACCTTTCCCACTGCATAGGAGATGTCAGGTCTGGTCACCGTAAGGTAGATGAGTTTGCCAACAAGACGCCGATACCTCGTAGTGTCCAATAAAGGTGGAGATTCGTCTGTCCATGTCTTGTCTTCTCCAGGAGCCATAGGACACCTGGCAGGTTTAGCACCCGTCAACCCTGCTTCTTTCAACAAATCAAGAGCATACTTCCGTTGGGAGAGAACCAAGGAACCCGGTTTCCGAGAGATTTCAATTCCCAAGAAGTATTTTGGAGAACCCATATCCTTCGTGACTAGGTGTTGGCGGAGATGGACCTTTGTCAAGGCTACACCAGCTTGATCGTTGCCAGTAAGAAGAATATCGTCCACGTAAACAGCTAGCACAACCAGACCGGAAGCGGTCTTGCGAATGAACAAGGAGTGATCAGCCGAACTCCTGGTGAAACCGATAGCCCCAACGATGCTACTGAACTTATCGAACCACGCCCTGGGACTCTGCTTTAGGCCATAGATGGCCTTCTTCAACTTGCATACTTGAGTCTCCCCCTGAGCAACATACCCAGGAGGTTGCTCCATGTAGACGTCCTCGTGAAGGTCACCATAGAGGAAGGCATTCTTGACGTCTAACTGCGAAATAGGCCAATCCTTGTTGACCGCCACCGACAAAAGGACTCGAATTGTGCTGAGGCGAGCAACGGGCGAGAACGTGTCAAAGTAATCAACTCCATAGGTCTGAGTAAACCCTTTTGCAACAAGTCGGGCTTTGTACCGGTCCACACTGCCATCGGGACGGAACTTAACGACAAACACCCATCGACAACCAACCACATCCGTGCCACAAGGAGGAGGCACAAGGGTCCAAGTGCCCCGGTCAGAGAGAGTAGTAATCTCCTCATCCATGGCAGCCTTCCAGTGAGGAATACCAAGAGCTTCCTGGTAAGTGCGAGGTGTGGTAGTCGCTGAGATAGCTAGGGCGAAGTCCCTGCGAGAAGGTGTTAGCTGATCATAAGAAACAACAGCTGCCAGCGAGTGCTGGGTGCACGTCCGAACCCCTTTGCGAAGGGCAATGGGCAGCTCCAAGTCCTCGAGTTCCTCAGTCGCCGGTGCATCCGTGGCGGAGAGAGCTGGCCCGGGAGAAGAGAGAGACGGCCGAGGAGACGAGGGAGAAGGAGCATGAGCAATAGAAGGAGGGGCCGGTAGAGGTGGTGATGGAGGAATCTCAAGAGGCGTGGATGTGGTGGAGAGAATGGGTGGAGAGGTCGAGTCGGTAGGAGGAAGAGGGAGGTTCGATCCATCGACCTGTGGGAGGTCAGAAGAGAAGTAGGCGGCATTTTCAAAGAATGTCACATCCGCCGAGACGAACTGCTTGCGAGTAACAGGGTCAAAGCAGCAGTAACCTTTTTGAGTGGTGGAGTAGCCCAAAAAGATACACTTCGTGGCACGAGGGGACAATTTGTCGCGAGTTGCGGCAGGGCTATGAACAAAGGCAGTGCACCCAAAAATGCGGAGAGGTAAGGGAAAGGGTTCTTTGGAGGGATAGAGGATGGAAAACGGGGTTTTGCCTTTGAGGACAGTAGAGGGAATGCGATTGATGAGGTAGCAGGAGATGAGGACCGCGTAGCCCCAATAGCTACGAGGAACCTGCATCTGCGTCATGAGAGTGCGAGCGACATCAAGGAGGTGACGGTTTTTACGTTCCGCCACCCCATTTTGCTGGGAGGTATAGACGCAGCTAGTTTGGTGAATGATGCCATTTTGCGTACAAAAAGAAGCGAAATCACTACTCAGATATTCTTTTGCATTATCAGAGCGAAAAATTTTCACAGAGGCAGCAAATTGATTTTTAATCATATAGTAAAATGATGTCCATACAGAGAAAAGTTCGGAGCGATCCTTTAATAGATACACCCACGTACATCTAGAATAATCATCAATAAATGTTACAAAATATGAACTCCCACGCCCTATGGTGAGGGTAGGGGAAGGTCCCCAAACATCAGAGTGAATAAGGTCGAACGGCTTGGAAGAGCCACGACCTTGCCTAGGAGGAAAGGGGGAACGGTGATGTTTGCCCAGTTGACAGGCATCACAGTTGAGAGGAGAGTTGTGCTGAGGTAGATGAGGGAACAGTTGGTGGATGAGACGTGAGGGAGGATGCCCCAGTCGAAGGTGCCACTGAAGAAGATCTGTAGAAGCTGGAGAGAAGACGGTAAGGGCGGATACATCATCAAGGAAGTAGAGACCGCCTCGCTCAGTCCCAGTAGCAATCGTCCGCTTGGAGTCCGGGTCCTGAAACGAACAAGAAGAAGGAGTAAATGTTACCGAACACTGAAGTTGCTTGCAAAGAGAAGTAACCGACAATAAATTGCACGGAAACTTGGGCACATAGAGGGTATCCGCCAGGCGAAGTGACGGAGTAACTTGAACCATGCCCGTTCCATGCACCAGAGAGGGAGAACCATCCGCAACTAGAACAGGAGGCAACCGATCATGTGTTTCTAGGAGAGAAAAACACTGAGGATTGCCCGTCATATGATTAGTGGCGCCAGAGTCGATTAGCCATTTACCTTGGGTAACCACGTGGGCACTACCTGAGGTCGTGGCCACGGAGGCAGATGGCTTGGAAGTAGTAGGAGCATCACCAGCGGGGCGAAGATGTGGATGCTTTGTCCAGCAGCGGTCAATCAGGTGTCCTGTGCGACCACAATGAGTACAGAGGTAGCGAGAAGGGCCACGCCCGCCAGAGTGGGTACCACGGCCACTAAATCCACCACGATGAGCCTGGTGGGCATAGGCATCCGGAGCCGGAGGAGCGGCAAGCATGGGGCGTTGGAGCAGAGAGGTAACAGCGGCAATGCGGGCAGCAGTAGCATCCAGGGTAGGAGACTCAGCCTCTCCAAGAATTTGCTGCCGGATCATATCATATGAGTCCGGAAGCCGCAGAAGGTAACAAACCACTAGGAGTTCCTGGAAGTGCTTCAGCTGAGTGGCCACATCTGCAGAGAGAGGACGATTTTGTAGAATCTCAGCGCCAAGGGCTTGGACCTGTTGGTAAGCTGCAGGAGGGGACATGGACTGGCGAGAAAAGAGATCCGCGTAGAGAGTATAGATGCGAGAGGTTTGGCCCCCCTTGGAGTAGAGAGCGGCCAAGTGATTCCAAGCTTGTTTGACCGTCTCATCGTGACGGATGACAGGAAGACATTCATCAGACAGGCTGTTCGCCAGCCAAGTGCGAACCAGTGCATCATTCGCATCCCAATCATTAAACTCGGCAGAGTCAGTAGGCGGAGGGTCATCGGTAAGATGATGACGCTTGCGCTGAGAGCGGAGAAGAAAAGTAAATGAGACACTCCAGTCGGGATAATTGGGCCCCAGAAGCTTAGAGACGGTGCCAAGATTCCCAGAAGCAGGAGAAGGAGGAGGCGGTGGGACAACGACAGTAGACGAGGTGGAGCCATCAGAATTGGTCATCCTGGAAGAGAGGTCGCGCGGTTAAGAGGAGAGACCGGGCGAGCAAGAGAAGGAGAGATCGCAGCGGTCACACAGAGACCAGCGGCAAGCACAAGAAGAGAGGCCGCACGGTTAACAAAGGAAACCGGGCGGGAACGCACGCGAACAGAGAGAAATCGCGCGGATAGGAAGAAACGATCTGCAGCGGTCACGATGACAGACACCAGCGGCCAGAAAAGCCACGACCAAGCCGCAGAACCAAACAGAGGGAGAGAAGTCGGGCGGCTAGCAGACAGACCGCGCGAACAGAAGAGGAGAAACTAGGAGGCAAAAGGCAACAGGTCGTGCAGGCAGAGAGCAACGACAAGGAAAGAAGCCGCGCGAGCAGAATGCAAGCCGGCGAAGGAGACAAGCCGCGGAAACAGGCCGCGAGAAGAGGACACAGAGGCCGCGCGGACAGAAGAAGACCCAATCAGGATGAGTAGACCGAGTCCTCTGATACCATGTGCGAATAGAAACAAGAGACCGGAAAAACTGGAGTAATGGAATTTTTATTATCCAAAAAACTGAGTATTACAAAGGTATAGCCTCCCTTATATAGAATGGAGGAGATGAGAGAGATTACAAATACCCAATGTGGGACTAAATACACAAATACATCATCTACAAATCTAACCGCCAAACCGCCCAGGAGACCGCCTAACCGCGCGGTTAGTAGGCACTAACCGCCCGGTCACCACCATCAGAGCACGCCGCCAATCCACTGAGATCCCAGAGATTAGCCGGCAGACCGCCCGGCTACCAACCCGCCATAGATTTAGCCGGCTGACCGCCCGGCTACCAAACCGCCAGTCAAGCCGCCTGTCCGCCCAGGCTTATACAGCAACAGAGTCATAGAAATCCCAATTTCATTTTTTAAGATTGACAACCAACATGTCCCAATGGCTAACAATATGGCATGACATTACAATAACCTTAGCAGCTCCAACTGACTCATGGGTGATATGCTCGACCAGTCTACCACTGATCTCGCTGCATGATTTTAAATACTGTATATAATAAGCAAAAAAGTCAGTACTTAAGAAAAAAATAGTCAGTATTGTCAAGATGTATCTTTCATTACCACATGATTTGAAGATACGAACAAAAAATTGATCATGTTATTCTCATCTTTCTCTTTGAGGCTATTTAGAACGTACGCATATGCGTCCAAATGCGAGGAGCACACTCATCCAGTCTCTAGGATATCAATCAGACTTGATCGAGAAATAAAAATATTCCCTCTCTCAATAACAATCGAGTCCCTGAATAGAGAAGAAAGGGGTAAAATTACACGATAATAATAGTAAAGTAAAAAAAAAAATTATGTGTCGATTTGGATATCGGTCCAACACGAATGTGATCATCTCCCTATCTTCAGGACAAAGTGCATCCCTACCTGGGTATATTGGCCAGTATTCTTTGTCATCCCTCTTCTTTTGTATCCCCTTTACTGATGTATGTCTCACCTTGCTTAGCACTATTGCAGAATCATCATTTATGACACTGACCTCATTCTCCTTCACCTCCCCTTTCTTAACTTCCTCCCCCTTCACCTCCTGATCCTTCACCCCCTTATCCTTCACCTCCTTCTCATTCACTTTCCAATCATTGGAAAGCCCTAACAGGGTCGCCAAACGATCAAATTTTGCTTGAATAAAGATTCTTAGTTGGCCGATCGCTACATCAACATAGCTTTTAAATCGATCCTCCCTACTCTTCTTTCTCTTCTCCTTCTCTGCCCTCCTCTTCTTTTTTTCCTTACTCACTTCTTTCTCCTCCTTCACCTTCTTCACCTCCTCCTTTTTCTTTTTCTTTTCAATCTCCTCCTCTTCCTTCACTTTCTTCTTTATCTCCTCTTTCTTATCCTTCTCCCCTCTTAACCTCTTCTTCTCCTTCTTCAGCCTCTGCTGCTCCATTTTCTCTTCTTTCTCCCTCTTCTCCTTCTTCACACTTCTCCTCTCCTCCTCTTACTCAAAGATTGATGAGTCTTCCTCTCTTTCTCCTCCTAATAAGTCTTGCTCCTCAACCGATATATAAATAAAAGACTTACGAACTTGTATGCAAACAATCGCGTCATGTTATATGTTCATGAAATAATTAATCCAACAAATAATGATGTACTAATTACAACATTGGGCTTTGACAGCTGGGCTCGGAGTCTTGAACAATGCAAGGCGCTAAAGGTAAGCTGGGAGGACCATCAGTGCAATCGAGGAGTGGTCATTTCTCCCCATGTCGATGCTATAGAGGTATGCTCCAAAAACTATACCTACGACATGATATAAAATACCTATAAGAAATTAATAAAACAACAATGTTATGACAAGTGCAAGTTGTACGTGCTCTTGCTTACCACTAGAATAACAAAGCACTCCTCAAGGTAGCCTAGATTTGTCATCTCCTCCCCAATAGCAATCTGCCTCATAGAAGCAAAATTGGAGTGGAGAAAGGTGTGTATGGCCTTCGACCAATTCACTGCTGCAAAATCCTCCAACCCTTTGAAGTCCGAAAGGCAGGTTGACACTTTGAGTCCTTTCAAAGGGAAGAAGAAATCTGCCAATACATATCTAATAAGACCATTTATTCTCCTTGACTCTATGTTTGGTGAACTATCCTCTACTGTGAGGTCAGCTAGCTCTTACACAAACTCCTTATGTTTGCGGTTAGACAAGGGAATTCTCTTGAATTGAAATTCTCTTCTCGGATTTGGAAGAACCAATATGAGTGCAACATGATTCACTTTAAATTTCACATAAAACTTACCAAAGAGAAAAACATTCCTCTTGATAGAGTAAGACCTAATAATATAATATAACAGAGGAATATTTGTTGAATAGTGAGCACGCTAAACAATTATAGAATTTCTATTTCACGAAGAGTCTCTTTGGAGTCTTTAGAGAGTACATCCAACAAAGATTTGGCATTCTCTTTGAATGTCTTAATAGCGCATCTGCTATATAAATAACTGAAACCTAACATCTACGATTGGGAAGGAAAAATAAAAGAAGCTCAAACAACATTACAACTGGAATTTAACTAGAATCAAATTGGAATGTAACTAAAATACAAACAAGAGCAACTGGAATTAAAACCCTAGTACTACAACTACAAGAGCAACTGGAATGTAACTATAACTGGAATTAAACTGGAAGATAACTACAGAGCAACTAAAATAATGATGGACACTACATGCATCATGCATGACACTACAAAAGAAACTACAACTGGAATGGAACTGAAAATCAATATATTATACCTTGAAGGAGTAGTAATGACAACCTCCAGTAATGAACGTGCTCTAGTTAGAACTGAAAACCAGTTGGAACTGAAGACCAGTTGGAATTGAAGACTAGTTAGAACTGACAACCTAGTAATGGCGAAAATGAAAAAGGAAGCACTGATTTTTCCCCCCGAATCAACGTGCTGGGGCGAGTATGGTGGAGTAGTAACGGAGACCTTCGGTTTCTTCCGTCGTGAAAAACCCTAGGAATGCGCAGCGAAACGAGAGAGACGGGGAAGAGGGAGAAAACCAGTTGCTGGATTTCCGTCGTGAAAAACCCTAGGAATGCACAACGAAATGAGAGAGACGGGGAAGGGGGAGAAAAATTCAAATTTCAATTTTGGGAGATGGGGGAGTGGGGGGGAGAAAGGTGGGCCCCAGGAGTTAAGAGCTATTTATTTGGGCACGGGAGCATGGTACAAGCTTGTACCAAAAAAATTCCCTACCAAGGCCTCCGCAAGTATCGAGAAATGAAAACCAAACCTTCCCCCGCCTTCTTACGTTGCCACCAATGAAGAAGAAAAGGCAAAACACGGAAAATACTGTCACCCGATGGAGGAATCCAAAGAAAGGAAAAATGAAAATTTTCGGTTCCACGCTCAAATCAATTGCGGCCGCCTCAAACAAAATTGGATTGAAATCTTCCTCTGATACCACTTATTGTGTGAAACGATGCGGAAAAACCAAAATCATACAACCACAAATAATAAACACGGTGCGATTTACGTGGTTCGGCGGGAAACGCTTACGTCCACGGGGAGGGGCGATCCACTATCACCGATGGGGAGAAAAAGAAGAGGCCAATACAATACCACACAACAAAACCCTCTTAAAACTCTTCATAAGAACCCTAACCTAGGAAAAATTAGGGAAAATTCCCCAAAAAGACAAAAATACTCCTCTCAAATAGAAGTCAAATCTTGAAAAAACATTCATGACATATAAACTGGGAAAAATAATTAAGAGTAATTTTATGTGCAAATCCATTTTGACTACCTGCAAATCACGGTTACGTGCAAAAAAAATTTAGGCACACCTATCTAAAATTCATTTGCACTTAATAAAATTCATTTGCACTTATCTAAAATTAATTTGCACTTAACATCACTCAAAAATAAGTCATCATTTGCTTTATTTATTTTTATCTCAAACTCATGCCAATATTTTTTAAAATTATGGATTAGAAATGTTGGAATTTTCTTGAAATGCAGGATTAGATGGACTGCCTGAAACAAACATCAAAATATGAATTAACATTACCAAACATCTCCAAACATCGTTCAAGGACGGAGAGGGCGAGAACGTTAGCAACTTTTAGGCTCCGTTTGGGGAGATTTATTTTCACCGGTCAAACGGTTCCGACCGCATGAACCTGGCCTTAATTTTAATTAAGGTCAGGTTCATGCGGTCGCAACCGCTTGACCGGTGAAAATAAGTCCCCCCAAACGGAGCCTTAAACCTAGATGGAAGCGAGGAAGCGGGTAATAGCCTCCAATGACATGGATGACTGAATCCTGGACGGAAGCTGGGAAGCCGGGGATGAAGGCTGAATAGAACAGATGGGAGAATTGGATTGCACATATATATTGTTTGGGTTGCACATAACAATCACCTTAAAAGAACACCTATTTCATTTGAACCAGATTTTTTGAGGGTGTTGTTATGTGTAAATTCATTTTGATTGTTAGCAAACCAACATATCTATTATTTTCGGGTTTTTTTTCAAAGCCCTAATTTGACTACTAACAAACCACACCATAAAAGTAGCAGTGTCCAAAAAGCCCGATGGGTCCGGGAACGAGCCTGTTGGGCCCGGGTCGAGGCCTGTTGGGCCCAGCTTTTGCAAACTGGGCTCGGGCCCCGATTTTGATGGGCTCCGGCACTAGCTCTGGCAAGGGCCTACCAAGGCCCCCAAGGTTGGGTCAGGCCAGGCCGGGCCCAGGTAGACCCGATTAAATAAATCTCACATTGAGCGGGATTTAATACATTCCTGCATGAGAGGCAAAATTTTATTAGCCCATTGGGCGGGATTTAATAAATTTTTGCTTGACACGGGGGATTTTATTAAAATTCTGCTTGTCAGGCGAGATTTTAATCATGCGGGAATTAAATCCCCCCTAAATCAGGCGAGATTTAATTAAATCGCGTATGATTTAGGCGGGATTTAATTAAATCCCGCCCGGGCTCAGATTAGGCCTGGTGCCCGGGATTAGCTGGGCCCGGGCCGAGCTATAAGTCAATATGGGGGACTCTGTAAGGCCCCCCAAGCCCGGCCTGAGACCGGGCCGGGCCTAATCGGGCCTTTTTCAGGCTGGCCCCCCGGGCCCGGTCTTTTTGAACACGCCCCTGCTCGCACATTTCCTCCCAATCTCCCGATCGAGCGGAGCTGTCACAACTCTCCTGTTCACGTGACCTAGGCAGCTTAATCTCCAGATCCCTCATTCTCCCTCCCTTCTGGCGTCAACGCCTTCGCAGTTTCTCCTGATCGAGCCTCGAGATCTCCTCTTCCCGACCTAGGCGGCTCCTGAATCTCCCGATCGCTGGTTCTCCCTCCCTTCGGTTACCGGCTCCCTACTTCTTTCGCTGTTTTAGGAGTGTATCTCAGTAATGTTCAGCCTTATTCCTCATTGCTCGACAATCATCTTTCCTGCCTTATTCATATCCCTTTCCATCTCCTCCTCCGGGTAGTTCTACAAGATTCTTCTCCTCTAGGTCGTCGGAGTCTCTGGTGGGAAGCGCTGCGAGCTTCAACTCAAATCAGAAGTAAGCGGTCCTTGAGAAAAACATTATCGCTCACGATTAGGTTTGGACGCGGCTCGCGTAGGCTTCCATGTTGTTTTAACATTTCTCCTCTTGACGTAAAGGATCACTTTTCTATGTTAGCATATCATAGATTCAAACATTCTCTTAATATTTAGTTACATAGATTAGGAAATGTCAAAGTATGTAACAAAAATGGACCTCACCCCTTTAGAATAAAATTATGATCATTTGTCTTATGAATTTTTTACAAGTAATTGATTAGGATTAGTTTAGAGCTTGTTATTGTTGTAGCGTTAATTGATACGATAGTTTGGAGACATGTTTAAAGTAATGGTTATGAATAACACAAATGTTTTTAATTTGGAGAGTTCACTAAAATTTGTAGGTTGATTAGTGATGGTTGGCCGAATCCGATTATTTTAGGATGCTGTTATTAGCAAATCTATTTTCGTTACTAGCAAATCAGAAAAAAAAAACAGATTCAGCAATTTTTTTCAATTTTTTCTCTTCCCAAAAATTACAACTAGCAAACCAATCTTGCTTTTTTTTGCAATTTTTTTTGCAATTTTTGCCCTAGAGAGGGAGCAAAACGAATTCCGAGCGGAGGAACGGTCTAAATCCCACTTTCTCATCGTTGAGCGTTCTTCCAAAAAAAATGGTCAAGTCCTTGCAGCGTTGAGCGTTGCACGCTTGATGCCCTAGAGAGAGAGCGAAACGAATTCCGAGTGGAGGAACGGTCTAAATCTCACATTCTCATCGGAAAACGTTAGAACTTTCTCTAAGCTCTTGAGTTGCTTTCCTTCAAATGAGGCTCTAGGTGTCTATCTATAGTTTTTTGGAGGGACATGCTGGTAATTGCGCCGGAGCAGAATTTGTGCTGAGGAATGACGTCGTTTTGTTACGATCACCTATATCACCAATTTTCAGGAAATGACGGAAGTGCCCCCCGGGCAGCTCGGGCGGCCTGGGTACGTTCAAGTTTCTGTGAGTTATATGGCATTCAAGTTTATGGACAAATTGCACTTGCCGTCATTAAGGGACCGTTCGTTTGACAAGAATTAGACGAAAGAATTGAAATTGGCCAAATTTCAATTCAATTGTTCAACCCAATGTCAGAATTTTATCATTAAAATTGGAATTAATAATTCTGTTGTTTGACTAAGATTTCGTTTTGGGGGACTTATTTTAACGGCTTGACCGGTGAAAATAAGCACCCCCAAATGAAACCTAAGTGTTAGAATCTATTTTCATTACAGATAATTTTGCTTTTTGTTTTCCTGTAAATGCCAGTCATCTTCTTAGGGATACAACGATGTAGAGAAGAACAAGCATTCAAACTATTTCACTTATCCCATTAATAATTGATTTTGTGGATGTATTAGATAGTCGACCGAGAAGACTGTTAATGTATATTCGGATATATAACCGGCTCGCAGGTTTAACAGGTCCGTTCAAATATTGGGATATCCAGCAACATAACAAAGCCTGGATTCCAAAATTTGATAAGGACGTGACAAAAATCTCCAGTTCAACCGAACTATTTTTTTGTGAATAGAATACAATGCATTCAATTTCTGTGAGAATGACACTGCCAATTCTTTCCTTGCCACTAGTTCAAAAACACCGTTGGGGAAATGCAGCCAAAACCTATTTAAAATAGGTGCTGACAGGGAGGATGATGAGTTGGACCCGATGGATCCTAGCTCTTATTCTTGGATCCGGATCCTCTCCATTTCAAATGAAATGGAGGGGATCCATTTTATGCTTTAATGGGCAATATAAGTCCAAATAATTTTCAGTGGACATGATTTTTTAGAATAAAAAAATATATATAATGCTTGGAATGACTGAAACTGTTGGATCAAAAAGCAATCCATCATGATCATAAAATGCTCTGTGATTGTTGATATTTTTCACACTAACTAGTTTACAAAAAAAATGCAATTTTCTAGTTAAAAATTTTAAAATCAGCAAAATTATTTTATAATATTTAAATTTTATGTTTTTTTAATGATTCTAAATTAATTATAAATGATAAAATATAGGACACTTCTTTTTAATGTAAAATTATTAAAAATATTAAATTGAAATATCATAAAATAATTTGAAATATTTTATGATCTCTCCTTTCAATTTAAATTCATTAGATAATATAATTTAGGACATTTTATCATTTTCATTTAGATTTATAATGAAATATGCAATTTGTAAACTACACAAATTTAGTGGGAAGCTGAATGTAATTTTATTCATATTTATTATAATTGTTTCACTTTTTCATAATTGATTTTAATTTGCTTAATTTTTATTTATTTTTTTAAAAATGTGTTCTTATGGTTTCCACATTTATTAAGTTTAATTCCAGGGACAAAATTTTACCATGATTATGGCTCCATTTGGCATGGTGGTTGCGATCGTAAATACATGTGTTAAAATGTTAAAGATCACCTAATAAACATCATCCATTTGAACATAAAAGAGGATGCTTATTGTGCACGCTGCCGCTGCCGCCGCTGGCGCTGCCTATTTCCGCCACCTGCTCCGCTAGTCGCCGTCGTATGATCTATAGCGACGTTTCTTTTGATAAGGATCGAACCTCTCATGAATTGGAGGGGATCCTGTTCACGATCGTGATTTGTCCGGCGAAATCGGATGGTGTTGTGGACGAGAACTCCACCTGGCGAGTGGGTCCCGCGCGTGAACTTGAGTTCCTCTCTACCGTCTGATTTTTCCAGGCAAATCACGACCCTGAACTGAACTGGACCCCTCCGGTTCACGCAAACTGGAATGTTATAGTGTCCGCCACCATTTCCCTAGCCCCAGCCAAACCCACCTTCACCGTCATCTCCGTTCATGGCTTCGACGGATCTGTAGCCGCCACCGCCTCTTTCCGCTGCGTCCTCAGCTGCCGCCAACACTTCCCTAACCCTAGCCAAACCGACCTCCACCGCCACCTCCGTTCATTGGTTCCATGTCTCTGTAGCGTCGACGGCGGGATGGGCTTGGGGGACCTCGCCGGAAGCATCGGAGAGGCGGCCGCGTTTGATTCTCTCTCTCAATCTCTCACGCTCTCACGCTCAAATATATAGCATTGCGTATAGCATTAGGGGCAAAAATTTTTAATAAGGAAAACACAAGCGGTGGCCGCTTTATATCTATAAATTATTATAAATATAATATATACGACAGGAAGATAAATCTTTATCTTTATTATCTTTTTTGGTTTTCCAAATCATTTTGGAGGGTTTTTGGTGAGTCTATTTTTATTGTTATGGGTGATTCTATTTTGGATAAGTACAAATCATTTTTTTAAATAAAACTCTCAAATGATTATTTTAAATTTTACGATAGAGACAAATCATTTCCGATCCCTATGATGTCAACAGGAGCGAGGCATACACGACGACACCGCCACCACCGCCGACGCCTCTTTCTTCGCCGCCGCCAACGCCTCCGTTGCCGCTGCCGCTGCCAACGCCTACCGCAAGCCCTACGCGATGACACATACCACACATCGTCGCTTTTAACCATTGCGGGAGCTCTAGATTTATTTGTGTCAAACATTCTCACTCATTTTCTGCTCCTTTGATATGAAGCAAGCCGTGGATTTAAACATTTCTTTTCGTGTTTTTCATCTTCATCGTTTGTTTTCGTATTTCTCCAAAAGAGGATAAAGAACGTCGAAAAATTGCTCTCATCATTAAAAGAAAATTTCTCCGATGAATTTGAAACTTATGTAATACGTTAAATTTTATAATATATTATTTGTTCGTATTTTGCTAAAGAATTTTTTATAAAAATTATATTGGTTTGCACGAACAATTTGGTTTGTACATATAAATTTTTGGTTTGCACGGGAGTTGTTACGTGCACATCACTTTTGACTATGTGCACACCATATTCTTAAAATAAAGGGCGATGCTACGTGCACACCACTTTTGGTTATGTGCACACCAAACTTTTAAAATAAAAAATATCACTACTTTTTTCCAATCCCACCCATATTAAACCAAAACGCACACGCCGCTCCTATTTTCTCCCGAAAGCCGAAACCCAACCCTCGACCTAGCATCAGGCTCGCTTCACATGACATACAAGTAAAGTTAGATTGGATACTTCAAAAATACAATACATCATTGTCTATTAAAAAAAATAAATTAAAAAGAAAACTACGAGTGCTATTGGATCCTACAACAAACCAAACTATAAACCTTTGGTTCCGGGTCACTTAAAGGGGTGATCAAAAGAAAACTTGAACAAGCAAAATGACAGTGTATGTATTCATATTCAATTTTAAGTAACTTGCAAATATTTTATTTAGTAAAGACAACTAATATTTGTATCTTTAAGTTCGTGCATGTCTACATGAACTTAAAAATCGACCGTGCAAATTTTTAGTTAAATCGGTGGAAATGATTTGAGATTTTTGTTTTTATTTTATTGGTTTGAAATATAAAAGAGAAGAAATCTTTTGTATTTGAAGTAAAAAAACTCCAACTTTATTTTTATGTTTATTTAACAATTTGACAATCAAATAAAATTTATGGTATTTACTTGATATTTTGGTCTGCAAATAAAATTTTTGATATGCACATAGCCAAAGAGATGTGCACGTAACAGCGCCCTATATATAATAGGCTAATAACATAAAGCAAATTTTGTGTGTGCGGGATACATGTGCGTCCTCCGCGGAAGGAGCCAGCGGCGCGTGAGGAGAAGATCGGGATTTTAGGGCTGCGATGCGAGGAGACAGCAGTGCGGTGCAGGTATATTTTTAAATTGACAAATTTTAAGTGTTAAAATATCTAAATACGATACGATTAGCCAAAAGTGCGATGCTTTTAACAATTCCCTTTCTTTTGCATTTTCCACGTTGCTGCCTCGCATCTTGTCTCACATAATCCAAATATGCTCCACGTGCACGGCATCGCGGCCCCCACGCGTCACCTCGCTGATGTCGGCTTTTATCCTTTCTGGCCACCAGGCCCACCAATATCAACAAGTAAATAATCTAATAATAATTAGGTTCTGTTGTTTGTGAACAGTCGTGCGCAAAAAGCGTCTAATGAAATTAATATACATAAGAATTTATTTTCTGTTGAATTTCAATTTTATTGTTTAATTTCTGAAGGAAATTCATTCAGCCAAATTGAAATTGATGAGAAATATTGTTGGGTTATATGAGAAAATTTATTAATAGGAAATAAAAAATCTAAATTGTGTAATTCTTGAAATTGAATTTGTTGCGGGTAACCTGATTTTTCCTCGGTCCGGAGAACAGTACTGCTTTAGCTTGAAATTGGACCGGACGCACAAACAGTCATTGGAAAATAGTAGCAAATGACAAGATATTTTATTGACGTGAAAAATCCGGAAAGAATGAAAAACCACGTGGTCGGATCTGTGCCAGACCAAAATCTACTATTCGTTGAGTTTACAAGAGTTCAAATTTTTCTCGGAGGTTGACAGACCACCTCTCCGTTACAAAGCTTTAGGTACAAGAATAACAGAAAATAAACTAAGTCTACAAAGCTCTGATGTACAAGAACGTCTAATGGAGCTGAAGATTCACTAAGTCTTCGAGTCTTGGATGAGAGCGTTCTTCCAAAAAAATGGTCAAGTCCTTGCAGCGTTGAGTGTTGCACGCTTGATGCCCTAGAGAGGGAGCGAAACGAATTCCGAGCGGAGGAACGGTCTAAATCCCACTTTCTCATCGTTGAGCGTTCTTCCAAAAAAAAATGGTCAAGTCCTTGCAGCGTTGAGCGTTGCACGCTTGATGCCCTAGAGAGGGAGCGAAACGAATTCCGAGTGGAGGAACGGTCTAAATCTCACATTCTCATCGGAAAACGTTAGAACTTTCTCTAAGCTCTTGAGTTGCTTTCCTTCAAATGAGGCTCTAGGTGTCTATCTATAGTTTTTTGGAGGGACATGCTGGTAATTGCGCCGGAGCATAATTTGTGCTGAGGAATGACGTCGTTTTGTTACGATCACCTAGATCACCAATTTTCAGGAAATGACGGAAGTGCCCCCCGGGCAGCTCGGGCGGCCTGGGTACGTAGCCCGGCGGCTGTGCACGTACTGCGCTCGCGTGCGCCTCCTTGCGCGGGTGCTTGGCTTCTTTGGCTTAGTTCGGGAAAACCCATGGAGAATCCTATCATAACTAAATACTAGTATTTAATAAGCATGTTTTATTCCAATTTTAGATATTTTGAAGGCTTGAACAAGTGTACCATGCATCTTCTCCAAATTTAGTTCTATATATAAATTAATTGAACAAATGTAGAATGAGCTCAAACACTTTGGTTGACTTATGCACGCAATTATGTCAAATTACCAAAGTCGCCCAACGACAATCTAATCAAAATAATCAAGATTACGAAATCAAAAAATTAAATATTGTTGGGAACAATATTATAATTAAAGGGTGCTGTTATTAGCAAACCCACTTTGATTACTAGCAAATCAGAAAAAAACGGATTCTGTCATTTTTTGCATTTTTATCTCTTCCCAAAAAATATTACTAGCAAACCAATCTTATTTTTTTGTATTTTTTTCATTTTTGAATTTTGAGTCTCAAATGTTTCTCATTTGAAAAAGTGATCAACATGAAAGTTGTAGATCTCGATGTGATCTACAACTTTCATGTTGATCATTTTTTGATTTGAAGCCGTTTAGGCCTCCAATTTTGACCCGAAATGAGACACTCACGGAACGAGTCGTCCGTACAAGTTTTTCGGCGCGGCTTTTTTCGAAGCCCAAATTGAGGGTCTAAACTGCTTCAAATCAAAAAGTGTTCAACATGAAAGTTGTAGATCTCGATGAGATCTACAACTTTTATGTTGAACACTTTTTGATTTGAAGCAGTTTAAGCCCTCTATTTGTCCCCCGAAAAAAGTCACGCGTCCGTGCATATGTTCGGCATGACTTTTTTCAGGGGCCAAATCGGAGGTCTAAATTGCTTCAAATCAAAAAGTGTTCAACATGAAAGTTGTAGATCTCGTCGAGATCTACAACTTTCATGTTGAACACTTCCTATGAAAATGCACGTATAAAACGCAGTTCAAAAAGACGCGTATATTCTTATATGCACTTAACTCGTATATATAACACAACACATCATTATAGGAATTGGAAATCAAATATATTTCTAAACCGGACAACATTTTGTTTAAAGATTTTGACACAGAAAAAAGAGTTTTGGACATACTAAATAAAATTTTGCGGCATTTTGACTCATTTCTAATACTAACATAAATGGTTGAATGAATACTTTTGAAATCATTTATAATGTCATTATATGTACTGAGTTATTTTGAAAGAATGAATGTTTTAAACAAAATTTAAATTTTTTTTAAAAAAATTATGTTGGTTTGCTAGTAACAAAATGGTTTTCAAATAGCCATTTAAAAAAATGAGGGTTTGCTAATAGTAATGGTTTGCTAGAAACCAAATAGAGTTTTCTAATAACAGCACCCTAATTAAATCTAAATATCGCCAACTAAATAACTTCAACGGGCAGGACTCCTATATATTCATGATCAAATACATAAATGATTTAAATTTTATTTGGGCTTAGGTGAGTTATATGACATTCAAGTTTATGGACAAATTGCACTTGCGGTCATTAAGGGACCGTTCGTTTGACAAGAATTAGACGAAAGAATTGAAATTGGCCAAATTTCAATTCAATTGTTCAACCCAATGTCAGAATTTTATCATTAAAATTGGAATTAATAATTCTGTTGTTTGACTAAGATTCTGTTTAGGAGGACTTATTTTAACCGCTTGACCGGTGAAAATAAGCACCCCCAAATGGAACCTAAGTGTTAGAATCTATTTTCATTACAGATAATTTTGACTTTTGTTTTCCTGTAAATGCCAGTCATCTTCTTAGGGATACAACGATGTAGAGAAGAACAAGCATTCAAACTATTTCACTTATCCCATTAATAATTGATTTTGTGGATGTATTAGATAGTCGACTGAGAAGACTGTTAATGTATATTCGGATATATAACTGGCTCGCAGGTTTAACAGGTCCGTTCAAATATTGGGATATCCAGCAACATAACAAAGCCTGGATTCCAAAATTTGATAAGGACGTGACAAAAATCTCCAGTTGAGCCGAACTATTTTTTGTGTGAATAGAATACAATGCATTCAATTTCTGTGAGAATGACACTGCCAATTCTTTCCTTGCCACTAGTTCAAAAACACCATTGGGGAAATGCAGCCAAAACCTATTTAAAATAGGTGGTGATAGGGAGGATGATGAGTTGGACCCGATGGACCCTAGCTCTTATTCTTGGATCCAGATCCTCTTTATTTCAAATGAAATGGAGGGGATTCATTTTATGCTTTAATGAGCAAAATAAGTCCAAATAATTTCCAGTGAACATGATTTTTTAGAATAAAAAAATATATATAATGCTTGGAATGACTGAAACCGTTGGATCAAAAAGCAATTCATCATGATCATAAAATGCTCTGTAATTGTTGATATTTTTCACACTAACTAGTTTACAAAAAAATGCATTTTTCTAGTTAAAAATATTAAAATCAGCAAAATTATTTTATAATATTTAAATTTTATGTTTTTTTAATGATTCTAAATTCATTATAAATGATAAAATATAGGACACTTCTTTTTAATGTAAATTATTAAAAATATTAAATTGAAATATCATAAAATAATATGAAATATTTTATGATCTCTCCTTTCAATTTAAATTCATTAGCATAATATAATTTAGGAGATTTTATCATTTTCATTTAGATTTCTAATGAAATATGCAATTTGTAAACTACACAAATTTAGTGGGAAGCTGAATGTAATTTTATTCATATTTATTATAATTGTTTCACTTTTTCATAATTGATTTTAATTTGCTTAATTTTTATTTATTTATTTAAAAATGTGTTCCTATGGTTTCCATATTTATTAAGTTTAGTTTCGGAGACAAAATTTCATTGTGATTATGGCTCCGTTTGGCATGGTGGTGGCGATCGTAAATACATGGGTTAAAACTTTAAAGATCACCTAATAAACATCATCCATTTGAACATAAAAGAGGATGCTTGTGCATGCTGCCACTGCTGACGCTGCTGACGCTGCCTATTTCCGCCACCTGCTCCGCTAGTCGCCGTCGTATGATCTATAGCGACGTTTCTTTTGATCAGGATCCTCTCATGAACTGGAGCGGATCCTGTTCACGATCGTGATTTGTCCGGCAAAATCGGACGGTGCTGTGGACGAGAACTCCACCTGACGAGTGGGTCCCGCGCGTGAACTTGAGTTCCTCTCTACCGTCCGATTTTTCCAGGCAAATCACGACCCTGAACTGAACTGGACCGCTCCGGTTCACGCAAACTGGAATGTTATAGTGTCCGCCACCATTTCCCAAGCCCCAGCCAAACCCACCTTCACCGCCACCTCCGTTCATGGCTTCGACGGATCTGTAACCGCCACCGCCTCTTTCCGTCGCGTCCTCAGCTGCCGCCAACACTTCCCTAACCCCAGCCAAACCGACCTCCACCGCCACCTCCGTTCATTAGTTCCACGTCTCTGTAGCGTCGACGGCGGGATGGGCTTGGGGGACCTCGCCGGAAGCATCGGAGAGGCGGCCGCGTTTGATTCTCTCTCTCACGCTCGCACGATCTCACGCTCGCACGATCTCACGCTCGCACGCTCAAATATATAGCATTGCGTATAGCATTAGGGGCAAAATTTTTTAATAAGGAAAACACATGCGGTGGCCGCTTTATATCTATAAATTATTAGAAATATAATATATACGACAGGAAGATAAATCTTTATCTTTATTATCTTTTTTGGTTTTCCAAATCATTTTGGATGGTTTTTGGAGATTCTATTTTTATTGTTATAGGTGAATTTATTTTGGATAACTACAAATCATTTTTTTTAAATAAAAACTCTCAAATGATTATTTTAAATCTTACGATAAAATTGATAGGGACAAATCATTTCCGATCCATCCCCATCACGTCAACAGGAGCGAGGCATACACGACGACACCGCCACCACCGCCGACGCCTCTCTCTTCACCGCCGCCAACGCCTCCGTTGCCGCCGCCGCCGCCAACGCCTACCGCAAGCCATACGCGATGACACATACCACACATCGTCACTTTTGACCATTGCGGGAGCTACAGATTTATTTGTGTCGAACATTCTCATTCATTTTCTGCTCCTTTGATATTAAGCAAGCCGTGGATATAAACATTTCTTTTCGTGTTTCTCATCTTCATCGTTTGTTTTCGTATTTCTCCAAAAGAGAATAAAGAACGTCGAAAAATTGCTCTCATCATTAAAAGAAAATTTCTCCGATGAATTTAAAACTTATGTAATACGTTAAATTTTATAATATTGTTGCAAAATTATTTGTTTGTATTTTGCTAAAGAATTTTTTATAAAAATTATATTGGGTTGCACGAACAATTTGGTTTGCACATATAAATTTTTGGTTTGCTCGTAAAATTGATTTGCACGGGCGTTATTACGTGCACATCACTTTTGACTACGTGCACACCAAAATTTTAAAATAAAGGGCGATGCTACGTGCACACCACTTTTGGCTATGTGCACACCAAACTTTTAAAATAAAAAATACCACTACTTTTTTCCAATCCCACCCATATTAAACCAAAACGCACATCCCGCTCCTATTTTCTCCCGAAAGCCGAAACCCTACCCTCGCCCCAGCTTCAGTCTCGTTTCACATGACATACAAGTAGAGTTAGATTGGATACTCCAAAAATACAATACATCATTGTCTATTAAAAAAATGAATTGAAAAGAAAACAACAAGTGTTATTAGATCCTACAACAAACCAAACTATAAACTTTTGATTTCGAGTCACTTAAAGGGGTGACCAAAAGAAAACTTGAACAAGCAAAATGACAGTGTATGTATTAATATTCCATTTTAAGTAAATTGCAAATATTTTATTTATTTAAGACAACTAATATTTGTATCTTTAAGTTCGTGCATGTCTACATGAACTTAAAAATGGACCGTGCAAATTTTTAGTTATATCGGTGGAAATGATTTGTGATTTTTGTTTTTTATTTTGTTGCTTTGAAATGTAAAAGAGAAGAAATCTTTTGTATTTGAAGTAAAAAAAACTCCAACTTTATTTTTATGTTTATTGAACAATTTGGCAAGCAAATAAAATTTATGGTGTTTACTTGATATTTTGATCTCCAAATAAAATTTTTTGTGTGCATATAGCCAAAAGAGATGTGCACGTAACAACGCCCTATATATAATAGGCTAATAGCATAAAGCAAATTTTGTGTGTGTGGGATACATGTGAGTCCTCCATGAAATTTTGTTTTTTATGAGGTTGACCCTAATTTATATAGAAAGACGGGCTGAAGATAGTGATTTTCTACTTCCCCCACTCACATAATAGGAAGTTACGTGCACAGATCATCGCACACACGATTCATGCGTCCGATCTGCCCGATAACTACCGCACACGGAATCCAAACCATCGCGATCCTGTGCGCCATTCACCCCTCTTCTACCACCCGGTGAGGTACGACCTCGGGCGCGACCGATCCCGACCACGGCCGGCCTCGCCAAGACCGGTCTCCTCAAGGCCGGTCTCGGCCACGGCCAGCCCCGCAAGGGGCCGACCGCCCCTGACTGCCCGCGAACGGGCGACATTGGCCGTGACCACCCTCAAAGGGGGTGCCCCCCCATCGCAGGCGGCCTCGATCGTGGCCCCCGCAAAGGGGGCGGCCTTGGGTGTGGCCTCCATCTAAGGGGAGACCACCTCTCGGCCGCCCCATCGAGGGCGGCCTCGACTGCGGGCCCCCCAAAAGGGAGCAGCCGCTTCGCGGGCGGCCTCGACAGCAGCCTCAGCAAAAGGGGTGGATGCCCCATGGCCGCCACGATGTAGGGGCATCGGTTGCAACCCCCACGTGAGGGCCGACCGACAATTGGCCGCGGGCGGCCATGCCCGAGGCTGCCCTTGAGGGGGCGGCCGACCCCGCCAAGGCTAGCTGCTCCCTCCCGACCGTTCGCCGCGGGGGGGGGGGGGGGGGGGGGGGGGGAGAGGCGGTTGCTGGCCTTGGGACGCCAGTCCTCCCAGGAGGGCATTTTTCTAGCCCAGGAGTAGGATCTTCTTTTCCTTAAAAATGGTGACCCGTGTGCCCGGATCCGAGCATTTCTATTGATCTATCTGGTAGTTGCTGGGTGAAATTACCAGACCGACCCAACAAAAGCCTAGAAATAGACCCGCTTTCTACTTCATTGAGATTCTTTTTCCGATTTGTCAGCTTTGACCGTCTTCTTGTCTTTCTCTCTCTACACTCCTTCTCTTTCTACAGGTTGTCCGCCCGCAAGGAACTTGGACAAACACCGCTTAGGCAGACAGAGTTTGCCCAAAGTAAGACTAGAGTTCAGAAGCGAACAGACTCTTAGTCATCAACAAACTCCTCGGTCATTCGCAAGGCAAAAAAGTGAGCAACAAGATCTCAAGTTGCCACCAGTACGGGTCCAAGAAGGAGACAACCAAGCGGTTAACTCCCCTGGGAGCAAAAATAGCAAGATTCCCGGAAGAGCGCGGAAATCTCGTGACGCTCAGATCTTTCCTTAACTCCCTCGTCCCTCCAAGTATAACAAGTAGCGGTCTGTCATCATCGACTTCACCAAAACAACTTTGTAATAAACTCTGGAATAGTGGAAGTTAGGTCGACAGCGAATCAACTATGTGATTTTTTACCCCGATTGCAGGTTTTCCATGTAACTAAATCTTTATTGCACAAATCAGAGAATTTTTTATTATTTGCACGCTCGATTGTTCAACGGGCTAGGACGGTTCAGGAGGCTCAATTTATCAAGAGTTTCGAGCGGACCCCAATAGTTTGGCGCCGTTTGTGGGAACCTCATTCCCTGAAGAGTTCATGATTCAGCAAAGAAAGAAAGAATGTCAAGATGAAGTACTCGCACCACCCGAGGGTCGGCCCGTGAAGGCCGTATAAACCCAGGACCATCACACTCTCTTATTATTGTTCCCCGCGCGGAGGAAGCTGAGAACGCACTTATAACTTTCTTAATATCATGAATGGCCCAAGTAGAGGAGCATCAGGCTGAGATGTTATCCTTAATAAGGAACCACGTAACGTCCCAGGCTACCAAGGGACAACCGGCAACAGATAATGTACTGCTACCCCAAGTTCGCCACAAGGAAGTTCAACATGAGGAAGTCTCCGAGCCCTTGCAAGAAACCAGCACAGAGCACCCCGCCCGCCAAGCATGGAACGCCGAAATCGGCCAACTTCACCAGTGCTGGCAGGCAGGAGCCCTTGAGGATCCATCAAGAGGAATGACCCGAGAAGAAATAAGAGAGTTGTTTGAAGATGAGTTCGGCCAAGCCGACCCCTCAAGCAACGCACCTCCACCACCCTGTAAGAAATAGGTCGTTGTTAGAACCCGAGGTCCTGGCGCATCCGGGGTAACATCCTGTTTCACGCTAGACCCCTCCCACATGTTTTTGAGTCAATGGAGTTCACTCGGGCTTGAAATGCGCAAGACTCGACAAGTAAAAATTCGTCGGATATCGTCGCGGATATCCGACGAATTCGTCGAGTATAACTTGTGAGTTGACACTACTAGAAAAATGGCTTTTAGCCACGGTTTCTTTTGCCACGGGGAAAAATCGTGGCTAATAGTGAGTATTAGCCACGGTTTTATTCCGTGGCTAATACTGGACTTTTAGCCACGGTTTGCCTGAACCGTGGCTTTTAGCCACGGTTTGCCTGAACCGTGGCTAAAAGTCTAGTATTAGCCACGGTTTGCCTGAACCGTGGCAAAAAGTCGTGGCATCGTTTAGTCCCACACCGCCAAAACAAAATGAGTTTTTTGGGTTTATAAGGAATTTATTTCAATTAGCCTTTGAAATAAATATGGTGGTGGCGGCGGCCGGGCGGCGGCGGCGGCGGCGGCCGAGCGGCGGCCGGGCGGCGGCGGCGGCGGCGGCCGGGCGGCGGCGGCGGCGGTCGGGCGGCGGCGGCCGGGCGGCGGCGGCGGCGGCCTGAATTTTTTATGTTATGAGTGGCCTTTTAACCACGCCAATTAAACCGTGGCTAAAAGTCCACTATTAGCCACGGCAATGAACCGTGGCTAAAAGTCCAGTATTAGCCACGATTTTGGACTTTTAGCCACGGTTTGGACTTTTAGCCACGCTCGTATTGCTCACGCCCATTTTCCGTGGGCAAACCGTGGCTAAAAGTCTTTAGCCACGATTTTGGACTTTTAGCCACGGCAATCTGCCGTGGCTAAAAGTCAGTTTTCTAGTAGTGTGAGACCAATACTATTCGTCGAATATAGTCATGAATACCCAACGAATTCGTCGAATATATAATACGAACTGGACTTAGAATATTTCCTGAACCCATGGTGTCGAGTGGGTTGAGTGCACTCGACGCCATTCGACGAATTAAGCTTAGGCGTTAAGTGGGCTCAACACCACTCGACGAATGTGGACTTGGAGGATTTTCTAGAAATGGGGCGTTGAGTGCGTTGAGTGCACTCAACGCGGCGTTAAGTGCGTTGAGTGCAATCAATGCCATTCGACGACCTATGTTGAGGCGTTGAGTGGAATCAACACCATTAGCTGAAAGGAGTCAAGTGTGTTGAGTGCACTCGACGCAATTAGCTGAAAGGAGTCGAGTGCGTTGAGTGCACTCGACGCCACTCAACGCTTTCACTCAGGATAATTTGGAGAGTTGTGGCATCAAGTGCGTTGAATGCACTCGACGCCACTCGATAATTCGTCGAGCAAAGAGGGTATACTTGACGATTTAAACTTGGGAAGTGCTGGACTATGTATGGCGTTGAGTGGTCACGATGAATCTCAACGATTTGTTGAGTAAGTGTATGATACTCGACGATTCGTCGAGTAAGGGTTCCTTACTCATCGATTTTGACTTAGCTAATTTTCTGTCGCAATCTGCTTGCTGTCACGCGCCCGGCCTGAACCAGATTTTCGAGAATTGCGCCAAAATGATTGCATTGGACGCGTCTTCTCAATAAGACATATTTAAAGCTATAATAGGCGGTCCAATGTCAGGCCGACACGTGGCAAAGTTGTTAACCCTAATTACTTATTATAAAACGGCGGAATACCCGAACCCTAGTCGTCGCTATCCCTTTGTGCCGACCCCTTGCCGTGCAAAACAGTTGGGAGCGGAAGGAGGAATATCGCAGGTTGCCGGAGCCGGATTCTGGGGGGAAAATCTTCTCCCATTTCGTGGAAGAACACCATCAACAAAGAGAAGAATCAAGCCGCCGAGGAGGATGACTAGATCCACGGCCGGAAATGTCGGAATCGCTGGAAATGAGGTGAGATTCCTACCCTCTCCCTTGGTACTAGATCTCTAGTTATTCCTAGGATAGATATCGACTCAAAGGAGTCTTGATTCGTGAGAAGAAGTTTCGTAGGAGGAGGCCATGTTAGGACTTGTGTCCTAGAGATGAGAAGTCTTCGACCACCCCTTCCTTCTATGTGAAGATGAGGACTTGGTTTCGTGAAAAAAATTGGCCTTTTGAGGGTGAATAAGGGAGGAGGAATCCTGGATGTGATTTGGGAATACCGGTTAGAGGAGGAAGACGAACCGATGTCGTTCGTTTTGCTTTAAGATGCGCGCAGAAATCTATTTTCTGCGCGCATCAAACTTTGAGGCCATTTTCGGACATAATGCGGCCAGATCTAGGCTTTCGACTGAACACAAAATTTATAGCCCTTGGAACTACCTTTCCAACGAGTAGTTACACGTCTTCATGCAAGGTATGTATCCATAGGAAAGTCTGATCGAACTTGTTGGGCTGTAAACGTGCAAAAATCTCTTTTCTGCACGCAACAGTCTTCGAGGCTGATTTCAAGTACTCTACTGTCTGATCTAGATGATGGACCGAATATCAAAGTTGTAGTCATTGGAAATACCTTTCCAATGGATGGTTACACATCTTCATATGAGTCTCGTAGATTCAAGAATGGTCGATTGAAGTGGATGTATAGTCAAGTCTTGTACTTAATACTCTCGGGTTAGTATAGTATTGGGCTTTGTTTGAGTAAAGAAATGGTAAGGATATTGAAAGAGGTTTCAAGTTGTCTACCTAAATCACCTAGAGGGGGTGGGGTGAATAGGTGAATTGTGCGTCTTTTGCGGAATAAAAACTTTAACGAACTAAAGCACAAGAAAACAATCAAGCAATCACAGAGGACACCAAGATTTATAGTGGTTCCCCAATCATGGGTATACCCACTTTCCACTCACTGATCTAACAATACGCTAGACTCGGCTACTCCACTAATCTCGGATCAAAACGATCCTACCACTCAGAACAACGTTCCTACAATCTCGATCCAAAACAGATCTACACTCGGAAGATGAAAACTTCCTACAACTCGGAGAACAAATCTCCTACACTCGGAGAATAATCTCCTACAAAATTAAAAAAGAAATTGTAGAATACAAAAAATTATTTTCTCAGATCTAAAAATCTTTCCCTAGGTCTTCTGTCTTGGACTTGCGACTTTATCAGAAAATGCAGAAAAAAACTCTCGGATTGATCTTGTTCTGAGAACCATTGACTCACACGATCAAGGAGTAGATGGAGAAAGAAGAATCCCTTGATCTGCGAATCTCTCTGGATCGAAAGTTGCGAAAAGTGTTCTTGAAAACTTGCTACGACTTTCTGTAGAAGAAAAGAACTATCGGTCGATCCAAATCTTGGAATTACTCGCTTAGGGTTTGTCATTATGACATGATTTCTTATAAGATCTCCATAACGGTAATAAACATTATTAATGATGGCCATGTGGACCAATCATGTCACGACATTCAAAATAATGATCTGACAGAACTTAAGAATTTTCTGAAAATCGGTTCGGCATTTCTCGAGTGGAATATAAACTACTCGAGTGCAATAGCTGGCTCTCGAGTGAAAGACTTTGACTACTCGAGAAGAAGCATTTCTGAAAATTCTGGATGTAGAAGAGAATCACTCGAGTAGTAAATGGATTACTTGAGTGCTAGATATACATCTCGAGAAGTAGTTTTGAACCTCTTGAGAGCTTGAACTTAGAGAAAATTCTGTCTGAAAAATAGGTCACTCGAGAACTGCAACTATAATATGAGTACTAGACAAATTACTCGAGTTCAAAGAAATGCCACTCGAGTGGTCTTAGAATTTTCTCGAGAACTAAGTTCTGTCACTCGACTGAATCAATTCAACTACTCGAGTACTCAGCTAGACTACTCGAGTATTTGACTTTGAAGAATTCCAGAGAGAAAATCATGAACACCCGAGAATGAGAGCAAGTCTACTCGAGTGCTATATTTGGCTTCTCGAGTACTAAATATAAACTACTCGAGAACCATTTCCATACTCGAAATACAGACCAGTTTTACTCGAGTGCTTCTAAGTCTTCTACTCGAGTACAAAAGGACTACTCGAGTATAACACTTAGAATTTTCTCAACTTTTCTGAAACTTTACTTCTTCAATTCAAATATCATCCAGTCTTCATTCATTAGTCCATGTGCTTGTAAATGAAGTGTATCCTAATAAAGAGGCTACACATGAGTCAACACCATGTATCACATAATGAGGAATTACATCGTATGATCCTGTGTTTGATGACCCATTGTAGTCTGACATTGGTCTACACTTAACAATAAAACCTACAAACACATAACTAGATAGGAAATCAAATACAACCTAATTCATCTTAGTTCAAGGGTGACTTCATACAAATCTAGGTTATTGTGGATACAATACCCAACAGATATTTGTAGGGGTTTCGAGTGAATTTGACCCTATGAGAATGTATTAAACAAATGGTTTGGAAACATAATTGGGCATGATCGTAATCTGTGAAAGGGAATGGGTTTGGAGGAAGATGTGACGCTTGGTAATTGAACAGGTAAACCGTGTATTCATGCTAATGAAAGGGGTGAACTATCTTATGCTAATGAGATTACCATGATGGAAGCATAATGATTGGTGGAGGCTTGTCCCTTAAAATAAATCGGGAGAGGTTGATACATGACCATGAGATGAGTTAAGTAAGGAAGGTGTAAAGTGGTCCACTGCTTAGAGTCGGGTCTCCCTATAAGTAGCAGTGCAGAATTAATGTGTTGTGTAAGGTGGCTTTCCACCTGTGTTAATAATGAACCCTTGCATGCTTGGAAGCATGAGAAATGTGGAAGGGTGTAGTGCATGTCTTTGACCGCACAAGATTGATAATGATGAAAAGAGGCTTTGGACGATTGGGCTTGGTCCCCGGTGCTCACTCCCGAGGCTCCTTCCGCGCCAAGTGAAGGGTTGGGCTTAGTCCTCTGGTGATACGTTCCCATAGGCTCCATCCGTGCCACGATGATGTGAAACTGCATGCGGTGTGAGTCAACACGCGGTGTCGTAACCCTGGGTTAAGGATAGTGTGGCAGGCCTACGGGCTCGCCAGTCGTCACACCGACGGGAGTTGATAGATAGACCTTGGGCGATTGGGTTTGGTCCTTGGTGCTCATTCCCGGGGCTCCTTCCGTGCCAAGTGGACGGTTGGGCTTGGTCCTTTGGTGACACACTCCCATAGGCTCCTTTCGTGCCACGATGATAGGCCAGTAGGGCTTGGTCCTCGGTGCACACCTACCCGAGGCTCCTTCTGAGCCGTAGTACACATGTAAGCTCCGTTGTTTTGTTCTTAGCGTTGAAGCGTACGGAGGCCTAAGCTTGGTAGTGTGGATGCCCGCTAGTAGTAGAGAAGCCCGCTCTATTATCACTGTCTGGCCATGATGGATGACGCCTGAGAGGTTAGTTACATGCTCAAAAAGTAGGAACTACAAGTCTGTGTCGACGTAGCAATTGCTTGTGCATGATCATGAGTGAGTCATTTCATTAAATTCATATCATTACATGCATTACATACACGTGATTCTCATCGTATAAGTTTGTATGAGCACTCCTATACGATGAGTTACTTTACTGTTGAGCCGATCCTTAACTTATATGTCTGTATGAGTATTCATATAAGTTATGTTACTTACTGTCGTAGATTTATACTTATATAATGTTGTTAATGGTAGAACTGCTAAAGTAGATTGATATACTTAATTTTTGTAGTTCCTTGATATACACTGTTGTTGATTAATCACTTACCACCTATTTAATTGTACTACTGTTTATATATATATATATATATATATATATAAATATATAATACTCTTATTCCTTTCTCCGCCCGGTGCCGAGGAGTTGCTGGGGGAGCGGATGTGATAACCACTTAGTCTTTATGACTAATGGTTGCTACATTTTCTTTCTTAGGAGGAAATCCCGCAGACAGAGCAATAACAGGTTATGCAGGAGTACAGCCAGGCCAGGACGGCAGGGTCTGATGTGACGGTACCGTCGTTACCGTCGGTGACCTATGTAAGTGTTTCTGAGAGACACATCTTGTAGCCCTTTTTGTCTTGTGTGAAAGTAGCGAATAAACGACTAAAAACAACCCGGAACTTTGAATAATTGAAAGTTTTATTATCCAAAAAGATGATTATTACAAAGGTATGACATCCCTTTTATAGAATGGAGGAGAGAAGAGAGATTACAAATAAGCAATGTGAGACTAATAATTACAAGAACATGAAACTATACAAGCCGCATAAGCCGCACAAGCCGCACGGTTAGACTAACCGCACGACCACTACAAAGAGGTAGACAGCCGACCAATATCCCCAAGCCGCCAGACTGCTCAGACCGCTAGACAAACCGCTAGACCGCCAGGTCTCCAACCCGGCTACCAAACTGCTGGGACAAGCAACCAGACCGCCAGACCTCCAGACCGCCCGGTCTTAACCGACAGACCGCTCGGTCTCAACACTCCCCCTCAAGCTGGAGCATATATATCAATCATGCCCAGCTTGTTGCAAATATGAAACAAAGAAGCGGACACCGGATTGGTGAAGACATCTGCCAACTCGTTGTCAGAAGTGACGAACGGAGTACAAATCTGTTTCTTCAAAATCTCTTTTCGAATAAAGTGGCAGTCGACCTCTATGTGTTTTGTTCTCTCATAAAAGACCAGATTTTTGGAAATGTATATCGCAGCCTTGTTGTCGCAGAACATAGGAAGAAGATAGTTGTAGACCTCTCCTAGGTCAAGCATGAGAGCCCGTAACCATTTTAACTCACATGTGGTTGATGCCATACTACGATATTCCGCTTCTGCACTAGACCTGGAGACCACAAACTATTTCTTGCTCTTATAGCTCACAAGATTTCCTCCAATAAATGTGCAAAAACCCGATGTTGACTTGCGGTCTCCTTTATCACCAACATAGCTTGAATCTGAGTACACTTCAACCCTCAAATGACCATTCTTTTGAAAAAGCAGTCCTTTCCCTAGAGCTGCTTTAACATACTCCAATATCCTCAGGGCAGACTATAGATGACCTAGATGAATGTTCCTTGCTCCTATTAGGGCTATGTTGTTCTCCTTGCCTGCTAGCTTATCA
This sequence comes from Platanthera zijinensis, assembly GCA_039513925.1. NCBI lineage: Eukaryota > Viridiplantae > Streptophyta > Magnoliopsida > Asparagales > Orchidaceae > Platanthera > Platanthera zijinensis. The sequence continues at coordinate 150,925,454 of CM077089.1, forward strand.
ATCACATTCCCTCTACGGTTCTCCACGGAAAAACCCCATTCTCCATTCTGTATCCGGGCAAGGAGCCTTTTCCTTTCCCTCTCCAAATCTTTGGGTGCAATGCCTTTGTGCATGCTCCATCTACCACCCGTAATAAGCTTTCCCCTCGCTCTACTAAATGTGTCTTTTTGGGGTACTCCACCACTCAGAAAGGCTATTGTTGTGTTGATCCTGTTCTTCGTAAGCAGTTCGTCTCTGCTGACGTCACCTTCTTCAAGAATACCTCCTACTTCTCGGATGACTCCTCTCCTCTTCCCCCAACTTCTGATTCTCCTACTGTTCCCTTCATTCTCTCGTCTCCTACTGCGATATCCACCCCTACACCGTCTCCGCCTCTCTCTCCCTCTTCTCCGCCACCGTCTCCCTCATCTCCGTCGTCGTCAATCTCTACTCCCAGGCCAGCTCTCTCTGCCATGGATGCTCTAGATGTTGAGAGACCTGCTGACCGGGATCTTCCTATAGCTCTTCGCAAAGGGGTGCGGACGTGTACCCTACACCCCCTTGCTATTGTTGTTTCATATGATCGTCTTACCCATTCTCGCAGGGCCTTTGCACTGGCTATATCTGCCACTGCCACACCCCGCTCCTACCAGGAGTTCCTTGCTATTCCTCATTAGAAGATGGCCATGGATGAGGAAATGACGACCCTAACTGAGTGGGGTACCTGGACTCTTGTTCCCCCCCCCCCCCCTTTGGGCACTGAGGTGGTTGGTTGTCTATGGGTATTCGTTGTGAAGTTCTGTCCGGACGGCAGTGTGGATCGATATAAGGCCCTCTTAGTCGCCAAAGGCTTCACTCAGACTTATGGGTTTGATTACTTTGACACATTCTCTCCAGTTTCTTGTCTCAGCACCATTCGGGTTCTTCTCTCTGTGGCTGTCAACAAGGATTGGCCCATTTCTCAGCTGGATGTCTAGAATGCCTTTCTCTATGGTGACCTTCAAGAAGCGGTTTACATGGAGCAACCTCCTGGGTATGTTGCTCAGGGGGAGACACGAGTATGTCATCTGAAGAAGGCCATTTATGGCCTAAAGCAAAGCCCTCGGGCTTGGTTTGACAAGTTCAGCGGCATTATTGCCACCATTGGTTTTGCACGATGTTCAGCCGATCACTCCTTATTCATTCGCAAAACCTCCCTCTGATACCATGCGAAAGTAGCGAATAAACGACTAAAAACAACCCGGAACTTTGAATAATTGAAAGTTTTATTATCCAAAAAGATGATTATTACAATGGTATGGCCTCCTTTTTATAGAATGGAGGAGAGAAGAGAGATTACAAATAAGTAATGTGGGACTAATAATTACAAGAACATGAAACTATACAAGATGCATAAGCCGCACAAGCCGCACGGTTAGACTAACCGCATGGCCACTACAAAGAGGTAGACAGCCGACCAATATCCCCAAGCCGCCAGACCGCTCAGACCGCCAAACAAACCGCCAGACCGCCCGGTCTCTAACCCGGCTACCAAACTGCTGGGACAAGCCACCAGACCTCCAGACCTCCAGACCGCTCGGTCTCAACCGACAGACCGCTCGGTCTCAACATCTTGTACTCTGATATTGTAGAAGCCTTATTGCTTCTATTATTTGATGTATGTGTTTGGACTCATATACTAGTGTGCTATTTGGACTTCTGTTTTATATTCTTTATGTTGGGTTGGCATGAATGATATGTTTAGCCGGCAGGATAGACGTCGTGTAGTACAAGTTAGTATATGTGCTAACGCTACCACAAGGTGACTGTTTTGGGCATAAGACTCCCCTCGTGCAGTGTTTTGTGTTCCGGGAAGGGGGGGTCTTACAAATGGTATCAGCTTGCTATGATCCTGAATTAAAGAAATCATTCAACAATGGAGTCACCCCCGTTCGATTAGTCAGTTTGGCGACAAATTGACTTAACAGAAGCAGTGGTGTGCCCATATGCAATTCACACTAAGTATTTCCAATTTTGACCTTACGATTAGCCAACCTGACCATAAGTTTGTACCTTACGTGTAGATCCCAGCACAAGTAGAGCCAGTGGGGGGCACTCCCGCCCCTTCCGTACCCACTCAGTTCCAACAATTAGAGTTGGGATAGACGCTCACGACCTTTCTGGATGCCTTTAGGTCTCAACAGGACCCAGTGCAGCAATAGGCTCCGGGCTCAAACTGGTTGAGCACTTTCCGAGCTCTCTCTACCCCTACCTATCTTAGGACAGAGTCGACTGTACGTGCGGAAGAATGGCTCGACACAGTGCAGGAGTTGATGGCAGGGATTTGATGTCCATCCAATATGGCAATGACCTTAGCAGTATCACTCTTGGAACTGCACGTGAAGAGGTGGTGGAAGTCCCTCATGGGCTCCACCTTTTAAGGACGGGTATATACAGAGATTAGTTGGAACGAGTTTTCTGAAGCATTTTTGGAACATTTCATCCCGTCGACCGCTATAGATGAACTTGAGGAAAGATCTCTACAGTTAAAACATGGATCGAAGTCGGTTATAGAATACTAGAGGGAGTTCCTGCATTTAGCAAGGTTTGCTGACTCCTACGAGTTGGATGACCAAGGTTATGCTAAACGATTATACAAAGGCTTGCAGGATCCCCTGAGGCAAGCACTTTTGTTTATAGCAGACTCGAGTTTAGCTGAGATCATCGACATGGCAAAAAGGATGGAGATAGACCATTTGAGGAGTAATAAGAGACCTGCGGAGGATGTGTAATGGACGCTGGCCCTAGTTATTGAAAGAGGCAGGACAACCGGGGAAGAGGAAATAATAGAAGCGGAGGTCGCTTCCGTCAGAACTTCAGAATGGAGCGTCTGACACCGTAGCCAGCACTACCTCCACCACAACCAAAATACATGCAGCCTAAGGAGCAACACGAGCGAGTCTGCTTCCAATGCAACCAACCGGGCCACATCCGGCGCTGTTGCCCGCATCTAGGTGGGAATGCTCTTCCTGCCCTTTCTCTGGCAGCTCTACGAGGACGGGGACATGTGCGTGGTCGAGGACGAGGGCCATGAATAAGAAACCCGGGGCCTGCCCGGGATTAGTGTTTGTGTTGGACATGATGCAGGAGAGGAATCCCCAGGAGGTGATTGCAGGTATGTTGTGATCCAATTACTATGTTATAAGTATTTCTCTTTAAATTGCCTAGGATATACTAGGATTCTAACATTGAGTCGTTATATTTGATATCTATGCACCGTGATGGTTGGTGGGAAATCATCTTACACTCTATTTAATATCAGTGCCACACACTCGTTCGTGTCGACAGATTTCATTAAAGACCTAGAAAGAGTGCAATACTTCACCAGTATTGCTCGAAGAGTACGCCTCCTGAATGGCTCTGAGATGACTGCAACCGCAAAGTGTAAATTTGAGGTGCTTCTTGGAGGAAAGTTCTTTGACTGCCACAGTATTTAAAATGCCAGAATTCGACCTAATTCTGGGCATGGTGTGGTTGGATTGGCACCATGCCAGGATTGATTATGCAGAGAAATAAATTTCCTTGAGGCATGGGGACTGAAGTCAACTTCCAAGATATTAGACTTGCATCTCGTATGTTATTATCTTCAATTCAGACCTTAAAAGCCCATATGAAAGAGGATGAAGTATATACGATATGCTTTGAACTAAAAGTGATGACAAAGGATATGAAAGATGTGCGAGTGGTGCGGGACTTTCCTGAGTTATTTTCTGAGAAGTTGTCAGGATTACCCCCACATCGAGAAGTGGACTTCCAAATTAAGCTAGTATCGGGTGCCAAGACCGTCTCCAGGACCCCCTATCGAATAGCCCCGATAGAACTCGCCGAGTTTAGAGTTCAGTTGCAGGAATTAGTAGAGTCTCATTCTCCCCAGTTCATCACCTTGGGGAGCCCCTATTCTATTCGTTAAGAAGAAGGACGGAACGCTACAGTAATATATAGATTACTGGGAGCTCAACCGTTTGACGATGCGGAACACCTATCCTCTACCCCGGATAGATGAGTTATTCGATCAACTGGTAAGAGCGCACTGGTTTTCCAAGTTGGATCTGCACTCGGGGTATTACCAACAGAGGATACAGGAGGAGGATATCCAGAAAACCACATTTATCTCAAGGTATGGGCTATATGAGTTCACCGTGATGCCTTTTGGACTCACGAACGCTCCTTTGGATTTTATGAGTTTGATGAATAAAGTGTTTGAGCCGTACCTTGATTTCTTCGTCATCATTTTCATCGATGACATTTTGGTCTATTCGAAGATGGAGGAGGAGCATGTGAACACTTGACCTTGGTGCTAAAGAAGTTAAGTGAGAATACCTTATTTTCCAAGTTCAGCAAGTGTGAATTTTGGCTCCGGGAAGTTACCTTTTTAGGCCACGTGATCAGTGGTGCTGGGTTAGCTGTGGATCCGGCCAATGTGTGTGTAGTGAAGGAATGGTCACCTCTGAAGTCGGCAGCCAATGTGCAGAGTTTCCTTGGACTTGCTGGGTATTTTCACAAGTTCGTGAAAGGATTCTCGAATATAGCCCTCCCTCTCACTGCCCTAACAAAGAAAGGTGTGCTGTATGAGTGGACACCTCAGTGTGAAGCCACATTCCAAGAGCTGAAGGATAGACTTACCTCTGCACCTATCCTAGCTCTTCCATCTAGGAAGGAAGTATTCCAGGTCTACACTGACACATCATATCAAGAGATGGGGCAGTGCTGATGCAGCATGGGTATGTGATCGCTTATGCTTCGAGACACTGAAGAAACATGAAGATAACTACCCAGTTCATGATCTGGAGTTGGGGGCAGAGGTGTTCGCCTTGAAGGTTTGGAGACACTATCTACATGGCTTCCACTGTGAGATATTTTCGGATCATAAGAATTTAAAGTATGTTCATACTCAAAAGGAGCTGAACCTGAGACAGTGGCAATGGTTAGAATTTTTATGTGATTATGAATTTACCTTGAACTATCACCCCAGAAAAGCAAACTCCGTGGTTGATGCCTTGAGCAGAAAAGTACCAGAATCGAACCCTGAGTCACGATTGATGAGTATGAAGTTAGACTGGATGCTTGAAGAGATGGAGATCAACCTGGTATATAAAGATCATTCTGAAGAATATACAGAGTACCTAACCGCAATGAGCATAGTTTGTGATATTCAGGAACGAATTAGGGTAGAGCAAGGGAAGGATGCTACTTTGGCCCAATTGTTTAAATCGATTGAAGGTGGGTCTACTAACGAATAATCCCTAGAGGACGGCCTCGTTCATTTTCGTGTCCGGCTCTACATTCCCAAAGGTGGCAAAATTCGGGAAGATATTTTGAGAGAGGCACATTGCTCTCAGTATTCAGTGCATCCTGAGATTGCCAAAATATACGCTGACCTGCGAAAGACCTTGTGTTGGCCAGGAATGAAGAGAGACGTCAGGTACTTTGTTACGCACTATGAAACCTGACAAAAGTTGATGGCATAATGCAAGAGCCCCGGGAGATTATTACAGTCAATGTCTATCCCTGTATGGAAGTTCGAGGATATCTCCATGGATTTCGTTCATGGTTTGCCTTGCTCACGATCTGGGAATGACTCAGTTTGGGTAATCGTGGATCGCCTGACGAAGGTTGTCAGGTTTATTCCAATGAGGAAGGAGGCACATGTGGACATTTTTGGTACGCATCTTTGTGGAGCAGTTTGTACGATACCATGGCGTGCCAAAGACAATTATTTCTGATCAGGATTGTCGTTTCACTTCTAAAGAATGGAAGGAAGTACAGACGTATTTGGGTTCATGTCTTACCTTCAGTACGACCTTTCATCCTCAAATGGATGATCAGTCTGAGAGGACCATCAGAACTTTGGAAGATCTACTAAGATTGTGTGTGCTAGATAGAGGAGAGCTGTGGGAAAGGCTTTTACTTCTGGTAGAATTTTCATACAACAATAGTCATCAGCCAGTATCGGGATGGCACCCCATGAAGCCCTTTATGGAAGAATATAACGACCCGGTCCTTTAGGCCAAGCGTCGCTACAGGGCTGCAGCCCGTGCCACCCAAACCCCTCTCTGGCATGTTTCTCAGCACAACGGGTTTTTGAGAATGTCAGGTTTCGAACCCAACACGTCCTTAACTGAGTTGGTGATGAGGGCTGTTGAAGGTGCCTTGTTAAGGACGTGTTGGGTTCGAAACCTGACATTCTCAAAAACCCGTTGTGCTGAGAAACATGCCAGAGAGGGGTTTGGGTGGCACGGGCTGCAGCCCTGTAGCGACGCTTGGCCTAAAGGACCGAGTCGTTACATAAAAGTGCACTTTTTATGTAATGACCCGGTCCTTTAGGCCAAGCGTCGCTACAGGGCTGCAGCCCGTGCCACCCAAACCCCTCTCTGGCCTGTTTCTGCACTTTTATGTAACGACCCGGTCCTTTAGGCCAAGCGTCGCTACAGGGCTGCAGCCCGTGCCACCCAAACCCCTCTCTGGCATGTTTCTCAGCACAACGGGTTTTTGAGAATGTCAGGTTTCGAACCCAACACGTCCTTAACAAGGCACCTTCAGCTCAGTTGGTGATGAAGGCTGTTGAAGGTGCCTTGTTAAGGAGGTGTTGGGTTCGAAACCTGACATTCTCAAAAACCCGCTGTGCTGAGAAACAGGCCAGAGAGGGGTTTGGGTGGTACGGGATGCAGCCCTGTAGCGACGCTTGGCCTAAAGGACCGGGTCGTTACAAAGAAGGTGTAGGACTCCTTTGTCGTGGGTGCAAGATGAAGACCCAAAGGTTTTGGGAATTGAGTACATTGATGATACTGATGCTGTTGTTAGACTAATACGGGACCGCATGCTTGAGGCTCAAAGTCGACAGGTTAAATATTATAATGCAAAGCACCGGATGGTAGAATTTCAAGTGGTGACAAAGTGTTCCTGAAGATCCGGCTGATGCATGGAGTATCGCGGGTGCGTGGTATGAAGAAGCTCAGTCCAAGATACGTTGGGTCTTATGCTGTATTGGAAAGGATTGGCTCTTTGACCTATCGGTTGGAGATACCACCAGAGCTAAAGAATTTACACGACGTTTTCCATGTGTCCTCAATTCGGAAGGCATTATTGCAGCCTGAACTACATGACCTCACCACATACGGAGCAGTAGCAACTGATAGATCCGTCTGACTAGAGCGGTGCGGATAGTGGACACTAAAACGAGAAACTTGCGGTGGAAAAGCGTACCATTGGTAAAGGTCCAATGGTCTAACCACGGGAAAGAAGAATACACATAGGTACCGGTGGATTTGATGCAAAAGCGTTACCCAGAGTTATTTTCCCAAGGTAATTTTAAAAGCATATTATATTTTCTTGGTTTATATCCCCCACAGCCTTAGCCTGATTTCGGGGACGAAATCTTTTATTTTGTTTATAGGATTTGTAACATCCTGTTTCACGCTAGACCCCTCGCAAGTGTTTTTGAGTCAATGGAATTGACTCGGGCTCGGGGTGCGCCAGTCTCGACAAGTAAAAATTCGTCGAATATCGTCGCAGCTATCCAGAGAATTCGTCGAGTATAACTTGTGAGTTGCGAACAATACTATTCATCGAATATCATCATGAATACCCGACGAATTCGTCGAATATATAAGACGAACTGGACTTAGAATATTTCCTGGACCCATAATGTCGAGTGCGTTGAGTGCACTCAATGCCATTCGACGAATTAGGCTTAGGCGTTGAGTGGACTCAACACCCCTCGAGGAATGTGGACTTGGAGGATTTTCTGGAAACGGGCCGTTGAGTGAGTTGAGTACACTCAACGCGGCGTTGAGTGCGTTGAGTGCACTCAAAGCCATTCGACGACCTATGCTGAGGCGTTGAGTGGACTCGACACCACTCAACGCCATTTGACTTAGAAAGATACCTGGGATGATTGACGTCGAGTACGTTGAGTACACTCGACGCCACTCAACGCTTTCACTGATCAGGATAATTTGGAGAGCTGTGACATCGAGTGCGTTGAATACACTCCACGTCACTCGACGATTCGTCGAGCAAAGAGGGTATACTCGACGATTTAAACTTGGGAAGTGCTGGACTATGTATGGCGTTGAGTGGTTACGATGAATCTCGACGATTCGTCGAGTAAGTGTACGATACTCGACAATTCGTCGAGTAAAGGTTCCTTACTCGATGATTTTGACTAGCTAATCTTTTGTCGCAATCTGCTTGCTGTCACGTGCCCGGTCTGAACCAGATTTTCAGGAATTGCGCCAAAACGATTGCAACGGATACGTCTTCTCAATAAGACATATTTAAAGCTATAATAGGCAGTCCAATGGTAGGCCGACACGTGGCAAAACAGTTAACCCTAATTTCTCATTATAAAACAACGGAATACCCGAACCCTAGCTGTCGATATCCCTTCGTACCGACTTATTTCCGTGCGAACCCGTCGGGAGCGGAAGAAGGAATATCTCAGGTTGTCGTAGCCAGATTCTGGGGGAAAAGCTTCGCCCTTTTCGTGGAAGAATGCGGTCAACGAAGAGAAGAATCATGATGCTGAGGAGGATGACTAGATCCAAGGCCAGAAATGTCAAAATTGCCAGAAATGAGGTGAGCTTTCTACCCTCTCCCTTGATGCTAGATCTCTAGTTATTCCTAGGAGAGATATCGACTCAAAGGAGTCTTTATTTGTGAGAATAAGTTTCCTAGGAGGACGCCATGCTAGGACTTGTGTCCTAGAGATGAGACATCTTCGACCACTCCTTCCTTCTATGTGAAGATGAGGACTTGGTTTCGTGAAGAAAGTTGGCCTTTTGAGGGTGAATAAGAGAGGAGGAATCCTGAATGTGATTTGGGAATACTGGTTAGAGGAGGAAGACAAACCGATGCCGTTCGTTTCTCTTTAAGATGCGCACGCGCAGAAATCTGTTTTCTGCGCGCATCGAATTTCGAGGTCATTTTCGGACACTATGCGGCCAGATCTGAGCTTTTGACTAAACACAAAAGTCGTAGCCCTTGGAAATACCTTTCAAACGAGTAGTTACACGTTTTCATGCGAGGCCAGTAGCCACAGAAAAGTCTGATCGAACTTGTTGGGCTGTAAACGTGCAGAAATTTATTTTCTGCACGTAGCAGACTTCGAGGTTGATTTCAAGTACTCTATTGTCTGATCTGGGTGATGGACTGAATAATCAAAATTGTATTCCTTGGAAATATCTTTCCAATGGATGGTTACATGTCTTCATATGAGTCCCGTAGACTCGGGAATGACCGATCAAAGTGGTTGTACAGTCAAGTCTTGTACTTAATACTCTCGGGTTAGTATAGTATTGGGCTTTGTTTGAGTAAAGAAGTGGTAAGGTTATTTGTAGGGATTTCGAGTGAATTTTTCCCTATGAGAATGTATTAAACAAATGGTTTGGAAACATAATTGGGCATGATCATAATCTGTGAAAGGGAATGGGTTTGGAGGAAGATGTGACGCTTGGTAATTGAACGGGTAAACCGTGTATTCATGCTAATGAAAGGGGTGAACTATCTTATGCTAATGAGATTATCGTGATGGAAGCATAATGATTGGTGGATCCTTATCCCTTAAAAGAAATCGGAAGAGGTCGATACATGACCATGAGATGAGTTAAATAAGGAAGGTGTAAAGTGGTCCACTGCTTAGAGTCGTGTCTCCCTACGGGTAGCAGTGTAGAATTAATGTGTAGTGTAAGGTGGCTTTCCACCTGTGTTAATAAGAACCCTTGCATGCTTGGAAGCATGAGAAATGTGGAAGGGTATATTACATGTGTTTGACCGCACATGATTGATAATAATGAAAAGAGGCTTTGGCCGGTTGGGCTGGGTCCACGGTGCTCACTCCTGAGGCTCCTTCGCGCCGAGTGGACGGTTGGGCTTGGTCCTCTGGTGATACGTTCCCATAGGCTCCTTCCATGTCACGATGATGTGAAACTATATGCGGTGTGAGTCGACACGCGATGTCGTAATCCTGGGTTAAGGATAGTGTGACAGTTCTACAGGCTCGCCATTCGTCACTCCAACGAGAGTTGACAGATAGACCTTGAGATGTTGGACTTGGTCTTTGAAGCTCATTCCCGGGGCTCCTTCCGTGCTAAGTGGACGGTTGGGCTTGGTCCTTTGGTTACACGCTCCCATAGGCTCCTTCCCTGCCACGATGATAGGTCATTAGGGCTTGGTCCTCGGTGCACACCTCCCCGAGGCTCCTTCTGAGCCGTATTACGTATGTAAGCTCCGTTGTTGTGTTCTTAGCGTTGAAGCGTACGGAGGCCTAGACTTGGTAGTGTGGATGCCCGCCTAGTAATAGAGAAGCCCGCTCTACTGTCACCGTCTAGCCACGATGGATGACGCCTGAGAGGCTAGCTACCTGCTCAAAAAGTGGGAACTACAAGTCTGTGTCGGCATAGCAGTTGCATGCGCATGATCATTGGCGAGTCATTGCATTGCATTCATATAATTATATGCATTACATACACAAAATCCTCATCGTATAAGTTTGTATGGGCACTCCTATACGATGAGTTACTTTACTGTTGAGCCGATTCTTAACTTATATGTTTGTATGAGCAATCATATAAGTTAAGTTACTTAGTATCGTAGATTTATACTTATATACTGTTGTTGATGGTAGAACTGCTAAAGTAGATTAATATACTTAATTGTTGTAGTTCCTTGATATATATATATATATATATATATATATATATATATATATATATATATATATATATATATATATATATATATATATATATATATATATATATATAGTACCCTTGTTCCTTTCTCCGTCCGGTGCTGAGGAGTCGTCGGGGGGAGAGGAGGTGATAGCCACTTAGTTTTTATGATTAACTGTTGCTACATCTTCCTTTTTAGGAGGAAACCCCGCAAATAGAGCAACAATAGGTTATGCAGCAGGGCAGCCAGGCCAGGATGACAGGGCCTGATATGAGTGTTTCTGAGAGACACAACTTGTAGCTGATGCAGGGCTATGCAGAGGGGTGTGTGTGACAATTCAAACGATGGTTCACTCAAGCCCTTTTCGCTCAATCAAGTGAGCACATGAAATTTTAACCACTTCAATATTATTAACTTAATCGCAGCACAAGCACAATACACACCAAGAGAAACCTGACCAAAACGGTGATTCGGAAAGTGGTCGTATTTACTCCCAAAAAGAACGAAAGCATAGGATTACCCCAATCCTTTTAGCGTCAAAACAAGGAGTTACCCACTCCAATTAATATCATAATAAGGATTTACCCAATCCGTTAATTCTTAAGAGCGATCGGAAAACACGCAAAAGCTTCGATTAAAAACCCGCAAAAATCCAAGCTCATTAGGAATTTTTGGTGAAGAGTCTCTCTACCATGGATCTATCGGGTCACACCGAGCGGTTGAGTTCCTCCAACACTTCAACGAGGTTGCCTTACAGAGCTCCCAGCGGCGGAGCGGCACCCGAAACCAAGCGGGTCGGCCGGAGTTTGAGCATAACCTACGGCAGTTGCTGGATCGGGCCGGGCGGCGGCAGAACCAGTAAGGGGCGTCAACGATACACACGCGGGAAAGGGGTGGAGTCACACCACCGGGGAGAAATTGCCGGAGTCACACCGACGGGTGGAGGTGGCGAGTCACACGCCGAACGGGAGGAGGGTGGCGGCAGCGTCACACTGCTTCGCACGGAGCGAACCCTAAGAGGAAGAAAGCTTACTGCCTTTTTTTCTTTTGTCTAAATCTCATCTACCCCTCTTTCTCATTAAACTTCTAATATATACAATGTTTACATTAACTTAAACATAAATAAATAAAAACAGTAATCTTTAAAACTCAATTAAAACATTAAACTTAATGTTAAACAAACAGTAAATTAAGCTCATCATCAGAAATAGCCAAGAGTTATGCGGCGTCACGTGGCCATGCGCGGAGGTCATAGCGGCGAACATTTTTATTCTCTTGATTGTTATGGCGACGCGACCGCGAGCGGAGGTTATAGCGGCGGGTATCTTCAAACATTTGCGGGACGACGTCATCAATCGTCTCCCGGTCAAAAACACTCATCATCGGTGAGTGGTTACGACGATAGTGTAGGAGGAAGGCAACATCCAAACATTCCAAAATAGCATTGGAGAGCCAAGAATCATCTGAAGTAGGGCGGTCACGCCAACGAACAAGATGACGATGGAGACCACCGCCCGCGGAAGGAACAACTGCATCGTCAAGAATCCTGTAAAGCACAAAAGAGGTTTTGAGAAACCGTGGAAAAGCGTTAGCATCAAGTGAAATATTGGCGGCAAAACCACCATCCGGTGTAACGACGGTAGGATCCGCAGGCAAGAGAGACACGGGAACACTCTCACCCCCAACACCAAAGAAGAAGTCAGCGCATCAGAAGAAGAAAATGAAGAGTGAAGTAATTCTGGTGGTGAGGAGACATACGATGTTAACTCCGAAACAATGAAAATAGGGGAAATACCCCAATCAACAGGCCTATGCGTTAACCTCCCTCTGATACCAAATTGATGCAGGCCTTTGCGGAGGGGTGTGTGTGACAATTCAAACGATGGCTCTCTCAAGCCTTTTTCGCTCAATCACGTGCGCACACGAAATTTTAACCACTTCAATATTATTAACTTAATCGCAACACAAACACAATACACACAAGGAGAAACCCGACCAAACGGCGATTCGAAAAGTGGTCGTATTTGTGTGTTGCTCGAAGCATCCGGATGGGGATCTAGGTGAAATCCCCTACCCGTTGCCCCTAGGTGGGTATAAATAAGCAAACCCTTAGGAGTTACTACGGGTATGGGTTAACCGTGTACCCGACACGACCCGTTAAGCCTTCGAACTCGTTAATTGTCCAAATATACACTAACAGTATTTACTCCCAAAAAGAACGAAAATATAGGAATACCCCAATCCTTTTAGCGTCAAAACAAGGAGTTACCCACTCCAATTAATGTCACAATAAGGATTTACCCAATCCGTTAATTCTCAAGTGCGATCGGAAAACACGCAAAAGCTTCGATTTAAAATCCGCAAAAATCCAATGGTTTCGAAGGCAACGCCGGCCTCGTTCACCACACAAAACTACCAACGATGAATCACACGCAAGAGAGTAGAGAAATTTGTTACCCCAAGCTCACAAGGAGTTTTCGGTGAAGAGTCTCTCCACCACGGATCTACCGGATCACACCGAGCGATTGAGTTCCTCCAACACTTCAACGAGGTCGCCTTACGGAGCTCCCAGCAGCGGAGCGGCACTCGAAACCAAGCGGGTCTGCCGGAGTTTGAGCAAAATGAACGGCGGTTGCTGGAACGGGCCGGGCGGCGGCAGGACCAGTGATGGGCGTCAACACTACACACGCGGAAAGGGGTGGAGTCACACCACCGGGGAGAAATTGCCGGAGTCACACCGACGGGTAGAGGCGGCGAGTCACACACCGAGCGTGAGGAGGGCAGCGACAACGTTGCACTGCTTCGCACGGAGCGAACCCTAAGACGAAGAAAGCTCACGGCCTTTTTTTCTTTTGTCCAAATCTCATCTACCCCTCTTTCTCATTAAACTTATAATATGTACAATGTTTACATTAACTTAAACATAAATAAATAAGAGTGCTGTTATTAGCAAACCCACTTTCGTTTCTAGCAAACCAGAAAAAAACAGATTTTGTCATTTTTTGCTTTTTTTTTGCTTTTCTCAAAAATTACTACTAGCAAATCAATCTTGTTTTTTGATAATTTTTGTATTTTTGAATTTTGAGAACCAAATATTTCTCATTTGAAAACGTGATCAACATAAAAGTTGTAGATCTCATCGAGATCTACAACTTTCATGTTGATCATTTTTTCATTTGAAGTCGTTTAGGCCTCCAATTTGGGCCCTAAAAAGACATGCACGGAACGTACAGATTTTCGGTGTGACTTTTTTCGGGACCCAAATCGGGGGTCCAAACTACTTTAAATCAAAAAGTGTTCAACATTAAAGTTGTACATCTCGACGAGATCTACAACTTTTATGTTGAACACTTTTTGATTTGAAGCCGGTTATGCCCCCGATTTGACCCCCGAAAAAAGTCACGCCGATCTCGGGCGTCCGTACATATGTACGACGTAACTTTTTTCAGGGGCCAAATCGGGGGTCTAAAATGCTTCAAATCAAAAAGTGTTCAACATGAAAATTGTAGATCTCGACGAGATCTACAACTTGCATGTTGAACACTTTTTGATTTGAAGCCGTTTATGTCTTTTATTTGGCCCCCGAAAAAAGTCACGCCGATCCCGGGCGTCCGTACATATGTACGACGTAACTTTTTTCAGTGGTCAAATCGGGGGTCTAAAGTGCTTCAAATCAAAAAGTGTTCAACATGAAAATTGTAGACCTCGTCGAGATCTACAACTTTCATGTTGAACACTTCTCATGAAATTGTACGTATAAGACGCAGTTCAAAAGGATGTATATATTCTTATATACACTTAACTATTATATACAACACATCCTTATAGTAATTAGAAATCAAATATATTTCTAAACCGACCGATATTTTGTTTAAAGATTTTGGTGCAGATAATGATATTTTGTTGAAAAAACAGTTTTAGACATGTTAAATATTTGCAGCATTTTGAGTCATCTATAATGCTAACATAAGTGGTTGAATGAATACATTTGAAATCATTTGTAATGTCATTATATGCAGCGGGTTATTTTGAAAGAATGAATGTTTTAAACAAAATTTAAGTTTTTTTAAAAAAATTATGTTGGTTTGCTAGTAACAAAATGATTTTCAAATAGTCATTTTGAAAAATGAGGGTTTGCTAATAGTAATGGTTTGCTAGAAACCAAACTGGATTTGCTAGTAACAACACCCATAAATAAAGGCAGTAATCTTTAAAACTCAAATAAAACATTAAACTTAATGTTAAACAAACAGTAAATTAAGCTCATCATCAGAAATAGTCAAGAGTTTTGCGGCGTCACGTGGCCATGCGCGGAGGTCGTAGCGGTGAACATTTTTATTCTCTTGATTGTTGTGGCGACGCGGCCGCGAGCGGAGGTTGTAGCAGCGGGTATCTTCAAACATTTGCGGGACGACGCCATCATTAGCCCTTTTTGGCTTGTACTCTGATATTATAGAAGCCTTGTTGCTTCTCTTATTTGATGTATTTGTTTGGACCCATATACTAGTGTGCAATTTTGACTTCTGTTTTATATTCTTTATATTGGGTTGAGATGAATGATATGTTTAGCCGGCAGGAAAGACGTCTTGTGATACAGGTTATCCTGTGTGCTAACGTTACCGCAAGGCGGCTGTTCTGAGCATAAGACTCCCCTCGTGCCGTGTTTTGTGTTCCGGGAGAGGGGTCTTACATCCGGTCCCACCAAGATTCAAGCTCCTAGACATCGAGCCCTATAACGGGACCGAAGTTCCCCTTGAGTACATAAACCACTTTTCTATGATTCTTCACATCTACAAAACGTCTGATCAGTTGCTCTGCTAGGTCTTCCCCGCCACATTGAAGGGTCAAGCAAGAACATGGTTCCACCCACTTAAAGAAGGAATGGTCCGAAACTTTGCTCAGCTCACCCAACAATTCTTGGACCAATTCATCATCAACCGCTGCATTGCTTAGGACCCGTACAATCTCTCTAGTATCTGCCGGAGCAAGAGAGAGACCCTTAATGAATTTTTTCATCGATTTACTTCCGAATCAAGACAGATCCCCGAGGTGGACCCAGAGCTTTCGCGCGGAGTCTTCCTCGGAGGAATCTGGCCAGGAGGATTCTACTCCACCTTGATGAGGGAAATAGTCCCCAATTACCCAGACCTAATGCACTTGGTGGTAGCCCAGATCGTAGCCGACGAACCAATTCAAGCTCATCGGTAACAGTTTGAAGGGGGTAAAGAGAAAGAGAGAGGAGCCGGCTCCGAGGCGCCAAGTAGAGTGCATGGAAAGCCCCCACCAGCAAGATCGCCGTGAGAATTGGCCTCCCAAACCGTATCAGGAATACACGCTGCTCAATACCTCACGCACCAACTGGCTCTATGCAATCCGAGACGACCCTGCACTACGGATACCGCGAGAAATCCGTATAGTTAAGGGAGATCAGGCAAAGTAATGCGAGTTCCATAGAGGAACGGGCCAATCTACCGAGGAATGCATCAAACTAAAGGGCGAAATTAAGCGGCTCATTCGACAAGGAATACTCAGAAGATATCATCAAGACCAGACGAGGACCCACCAGGCCAACAAAGGATAGAATTGCCACCCGTGCGCTAGGAAGCACAAGGGGGCAGACAAGTCATGAGAATGATTGAGACCATAGATGGGTCCCCATTCGCCACCATAAACTCTATCACACAAATCAGGACCAATCAAAGCACATCGGGAAAGGAGAAGATCAGCTTTGGGGATGATGATCTAGAAGGATTGTTGACACTGCACCAGGATCTGCTAGTTATAACTGCCGAGATCGACGACCCAAGCTTCTGCGTCAAGAGAATTTTAGTTGATCACGGAAGTTCGGTCAATGCGCCATTCATGCCGACTCTACAAGGAATGAACATCCCTAGGGAAAAACTCCAGTCGGCAACATGCCCGATCTACGGATTTGAAGTAGGACCAGTCCCAGTCAAAGAAACAATTACCCTCTCAGTCACACTGGGGGATTTCCCAAAGCAGGCAACCCACCAAGTTCGGTTCGTGGCCGTAGAGACAGAGTCTCCGTACAACGTGATCTTCGGTCGCCCGCTCCAGACAACATTTGGGGCAATTCCTTCAATTCCCTATCTCACCTTGAAGTTCATCCCGCCCGCATGAATCAGAGTTGTCAAAGGAAACCAGGTGGCTGCCCGGACATGCTACCTACAACAAATGTGCCCTGGGCAAGGTATGCCCCATATACTGGTAGAGCTCGAGCAATCTGCCGGAAGCGAGATAAATCATGCATGCGCCTCCCCCTCAAATCAAAAAGGGAGCTCTTTGCACCTCGTAGCTTCTCCTGAAGAGAGAGGTACTAGTCCTTCAAACAGGCGTAGTAATATTTCCAAGTAAGAGCTATCTGGGCTTTTATACCAATCTGTAACAAAAAGGCAAGGTGAGTCAAGTCGGAAGACAATAAGGGCGAACTATCATCCAGTAGCCGAGTTACCGCATTGTTCGTCGCCGCCAAAGATGAAGAAACACACATCCCCTTCGGTTGGAGCAGGACAGGAGCCCCCTCGTCAGGAACCTGGGGGGCAGAAGAGTCCAACACCTCAACATCCGGATCACCGGACGGAACCCCGTCAACTCGGGAACTGCAAGGGGCAACCTCCGAACTCCCCTTAGGCTGACTAAGAGGTCAACGCGTGGAAGCCGATTCACCACAGCCCTCAAATACTAACTTCCTCTTCCGATCACCACCCAATGGAGCAACAACAAAACGTCTTGGATCAACAAAGAGACCACACAATAATATACGCTTGTCCTCCACAAACAGTGAAATGCTGAAAAGGGGATTCGACAGCTCATGGGGCTCCTCAAATCCAAGCATCGACACAAACTCTCGTTCACGCCCTTTCATCTGGCGACATCGATCAGGGAGGGTGCTCTAGAGCTCCGACCACTCCCAACAGTTGTGAACGTACTCGTACACTGTGTTCCCACGATTCCTATCTATCTGGATCTCAAACACCAACCAACTCTTATTGTTATGAACTTCGACATGACCACCGTTATCAGAGCGCACGTCGCACTAGCATATGAAAATATCCAACGAAAATCTCGAGCCAAGCAACTGGAAAAAGACAATTAAGCCCATAATGTGTGTCATCTTGAGCGGGGTGAACTGTGACGCTGGTACCCCGCAAAACTTTAAGATCTCGGTTATCTCCTCACATGGTGAAAAATCAAAGCTTAGTTCTCAAGTAAGATTCGCATAACATCATCCATCATAGCAGAGGGATTTGTACCTGCTGCTCAGAATGGAGAATCCTGATCTCGAGGTCGGAAAGAATGTTGTAGGGCCATCACCAAGAAGCAATCTTCCCCGTCGTAAGTGAGGAGCACATTCACATCAATCTACCTGAGACATCACGACTTGGACCCTGAACAAGGACACACACCAAAGAAACCAAAGGGTGAAATCAAAAAAAAAATCGGCAAGGACGGCTTAAGGCATTACAAAATCTCACACCCCACATAATGCGAGCAAAGGGTCACTGCAAGCACAAGGGGGCACACCCCGCACGCGCGAGGTGCACACCCTGAGTGAGGGAGCGCACCTGGCAAACGCGCGCGCACGCAACGCACCTCCGCGGCATGCTAGCGCGCTCCCCACGGGCACACGACGCATGGTATTCCTCCTTGTGCTTGCAGTGCGCTCCCCACAGGACCGCCCACTACGCATGGGAGCGTAACCCGCATGCCCAAGCACTGCGCGTGGGTATGCGCCTCATGCACGCCCATACGCTCGGACGGCTTCCCAATATGCTATGTACGCTTATCGTACCTTTTCAGTCCCGCCCGCGACTTCTCATCCCTCTTCATTCGCTCCCTCCATGAGAACCAAGACAAGCCTAAGGATTAAAGCCCACACTCTCCTCTCACTTCGGCTCCAGGCTCTGTGGGCTTTGGGGGACAAATGATGGGGTTGACCCAAATTTATAGAAAAAGACAGGCTGAAGATAGCAGTTTTCCGCTCCCCCAACTGGCATAATGAGAAATAACGCGTACAGACCACCACACGCGGATCCACGCGCCCGATCTGCGCGATAACTACCGCACACGGGATCCCAACCGCCGTGATCTCGTGCGTCGGGCGCCCCTCTTCCGAATGCCTCGGCCGCGACCGGCCTCGCCAAGGCTGGTCTCATCCATGGCCTGCCCCGCAAGGGGCCGACCGCCTGTGAACGGGCTGCCTCAGTCATGGCCACCCTCAAAGGGGCACCCCCGCCTCATTGCAAGTGGCCTCGGTCACGGCCCCCGTAAAGGGAGCGGCTGCTCTAGCTGGCCTGGGCCCAGGGGGCCTCAGACGTGGCCTCCCTCGAAGGGGAGGCCATCCCTTGCCCGCCCCATCATAGGCGATCTCGGCCGCGACCCCCCAAATGGGGTGGTCGCCCTAGGGTAGGGGGCCTCGGCCGCAGCCCCCGCACAAGGGTCGACCGACGGTTGGTTGCGTGCGACGTCGCCCAAGGCCGCCCTTGAGGGGGTCGGCCGACTCTTGGCCCTCAGGCCAAGGGGCGGCCTTGGCCGACCCCGCCAAGGCCAACCACTCCCTCTCAGCCATTCTTCGCGGGAGGAAGGGGCGTCTGTCGCCTTGGCCGCCGGCCTTGGGCCACCAGTCCTCCCGAGCGGGCTTTTTTCTGGCCCAGAAGTAGGATCGTCTTTTCCTTAAAAAAGGCGATCTGTGTGCCCGAATCCGAGCATTTCTATTGGTTCGTTCGATAGTTGCTGGGTAAAATTACAAGACCGCTCCCACAAAAGCCTATAAATAGACCTGCTTTCTACTTCATTGGGATCCTTTTTCCGGTTCGCTAACTCTGACTGTCTTCCTGTGTTTCTCTCTCCACATTCCTCTTTCTACAGGTTGTTCGCCCGCAAGGAACTTGGACAAACACCGCCTAGGATGACAAAATTTTCCCAATGCAAGACAAGAGTTCAAAAGCGAACAGACTCCCAGTCATCGACAAACTTCGCGGTTGTTCGCAAGGCGCAAAAGTGAGCGTCAAGACCTCAAGTTGCCACCAGAACCGGTCCAGGAAGGAGACAACCAAGCTAACTAACTCCCCTGGGAGCAAAAAGAGCAAAATTTCCGAAAGAGCGCTGAGATCCCGCGGCGCTAAGATCTTTTCTTAACTCCCTTGTCCGTCAAAGTGTAACGAGAAGCGATCTGTCGTGCTCTCCATCAAAACAACTTTGTAACAAACTCTGGAACAGTAAAAGTTAGGTTGACAACGAATTGACCGCGTGATTTTTCTTATTTTTTCACTACGATTGCAGCTTTCCACGTAACTAAATCTCTTTTGCATAAATCTGAGAACCTTTGACTTTTTACAGGCTCGATCGCTCAGCGGGCTAGGACGGTTCATGAGACCAGGTTTATCAGGAGCTTCGAGCGGATCGCAACAGTTTTTATTTAATAAACAACCCAAATTTTTTCTTAGCATCATGCTCATATACACTGAGTGCACCTAAAATTTGCTCTAACAGTATACTAGTACTAGCATAAATTAAGAGATTAAAATTTCAAGGCAAGAGGAAATTTACTTGAAGGGGGAAAAGCCACGACACTGGTCTACCGAGCGCAGCTGCGCGCACGTGCCCAATGAGTCCACTAATAATTATTCCACTAATTAACACATAAAAATCCACGACATTATTACAGTTACGGTCACGTGCAGCATATGAATTTGCACTAAGGCCCCTTGTCCCACCACCTGCACCAATTTTCAAATAAGTGAAAATAAAAACTAAGCTTTAATAAAAAAAAATCCAAAAATAAAAGATTCCAAAGCCCGACCTGAGGTGTTCCCTCGGCGGCAGTCTGCGGCCGGAGCGCAGCAGTGTCCGTCTCCCCCGTCGGCAATGGCACTGCCGGATTACTGTTGATGAAAGGAATTCCTTCTCCGCTGTGTTGTTCTGCCGGAGAGGAGGAATCTCCTTCACTCGGCACTCCCGGAGAGGCTTCTGGAGCGAGGCTCGGGGGCGGCGTCTTGCCGGCGGAAGCCCACCAGACACCGGAGGTAGAGGAGGGGAGATCTCCTCCAGCCGTCGGTGGCGGCGCATTCTCAATCGACGGCGGTAATATTACTCGGATCAGCAGTACATTTTCCCCCTTTTTGCAGATCTGGGCGGACTCATTTTTTGTGGAGAAGTAGTACTGCGACGGCCACGGCGCCGGAGTCCACTAAAAATAGAAGCCGAAGCCGCCGGGATTATCGAGCTTCAAATGTGGGTGGGAGAGTAATAGATCTGAATCATCTGATGAACTAGATCTCTGAGAATGTCGTGCGTACCTTGATCTGGGCGGATCTGATGGGGAAGATTAGGTATGCATCCGCGAAGTTGCAGAGATCGAATGCCTTTTGGCTGCGGAAGAGATAAACATTCTGGAGATGATCACTGCGCTTGAATACTGTGCCGAAGTGTGGAGTACTGAAAATTAAAGCGAGAGAAGAAAAATTTGGAAGGGATGAAGATGAGAAGTTGGTGTAAGAACAAACTGACGGATAGAATCGCCAATGCTAAGGATGATAGATCGCCGGCCGGTGAGATCATCGAGGCGCAGTGAGTCGGTGGTCGTCGGAGAGGCGGGGTCGGAGATGAGGACTATTAGTGCTAGAGCGAGGAAGAATGTGGCTGCCATTTTGGAAAAAGATGTGGGAGACAGTAATGGAGCTGTTATTCCTCTCTGATCAGTTTACAGAGGCGGGGATCTTTTGCGGCTATTAATAAAGTAAAGCGGCTCTGAAAAAGTAAAGTGGCGGAGCCGTGGATAAGGTTCTGTTTGGGACAGCGGCTGCGGATTAAAAAGCTGTTGTCTGGATAGAGCTGTTTTGAAAGAGTTATTTGGGGTGCAGTTTTGAAAAATTGCAGAGTGTTTGGGTGTTCTGTGCAGAAGTGTGCTTTGAAGAGTAATTTTCTAATTTAGCTGTTTGGATGAACAGCTTTTGGAAGCTGTTTTTTTTTAAACTTTAAAATACATAAATATTTTAACGCAGAGAATAATTAAAAACAACCGATAACAAGAGTCTTTCACATCATTCTTAAAAACCGGTCTAAATAACACAAAATAACTGATAAATGTAAATGGACTTCCAACGTCCGTTGACTGCTCTCTCCAATCCTTTCCGATCACCTGTTTGAAGAAAATTTATACGCATCAATTGATATGATTATTTAAATACTGTAAAATATTTAACCAGATAAGGATCGAATTTTTACCGACGCGCCCTGTATATTTCTTCGGCAATGCTATCTCGTACCGTAGACATATATTCAGCTCCAGCAGCATCACCCACATCGCTTTCAATGCCATCCTCTGCCGCAGGGTTTTCATCCTCTAAGGGAACGTAAGAAGACTCATCCGCATCACAAGCATTAAACTCAGGGTCCTAGCGAGAAGAATGTCTACGAATGAAGTTATGCAAGGCCATTGTGACTAGCGCTATACACCTTAATTCACACAAATACACACACACACACACATTCATACACACACACCTTAATTCACACAAATACACACACACACATAAAACCATTCCCCCCCCCAAAAAAAAAATTTAACACATACACACACACACATTCAAACACACACTACACATTCACACACACACTACACATTCACACACACACACCACAACCCCCCAAAAAAGTCACACCCAAAAATCTGGTGGGAAATTTTTATACCTTGCAGGCGAGATGACAGATGCGACGGGATCGGGAGAAAAAATCGCGGCCGGAGATGGAGGCAGATCGGGAGGAGCGAACGCCGGAAATGGGCGGGAAGGCAGCGAACGCCGGCGAGTTCTGCAGGCTGGAGACGTCGGGGATGACCGCTGCGGGAAAGTTTCGCCGGAAATCGGCTGGAGGAGGAGCGACGGGATCGGGATCGGGAGGAAGAATCGCGCGTGGGAGAGAAATAGGGTTTCCGCGATTTTGCGGACGCCAGACACGGGGGGAGATAGCGCTGGAGGAATGTTTTATTCCGCTATTTTCCTGAACCGTGATTCTTAAAACGCGGGGGGGGGGGGGGGGGAGATTTCCTAAACAAACAGGAATAATAGCGGCTGCGGATCAGAGAGCAGATTTTTGATCCGCAGCCGTTGTCCCAAACAGAGCCTAAGGAACAAGGGCAGTATAGGGAGACGAGAAGGATTATGTTGTCCCTGAAAAGAGAACGGGATCCTCTCCGGTTAGAGGGAACTGTGCCGTCCTAATTTCATCTCTCATAACCGAGCAATATTTAGGTCAGGACTTCTGACGTTGCTCATAGTCCTCCACCAATGAGGGGCTTGCAATAGAGGTGGGGCCCACACACTTGTGACTTGTCTCATACACTTTTGCGCGGGACCCATGCAGTTTCTAACTCCTCATTGGTTATCCTGACCTTTCTTTAGGTCAGGAGTCCTGACCTAAAAATTAATCCTCATAACCTGACGGCGAATAGAAGATGGTGAGCTGGGGAGATGACTTTTGCGATCCTTTATCCTCGGCCGTTGGTTTTGCTGAGTTGGCGAACTGATGCTATCCGGTTCATTACAACTGGAGAGGATCATGTTCCCTGAAAAAAAATAGGTGTGTTTATTGCAGGTTCGCTAGAGGCAGATCCTGCCGTTAGATACAGCGCAGGTCGATTTTGCCGTTAGATTCACCCGAATCTTCCTGCAAGATGGCCGTTGAAAAAAAGATTGTTGCGATCCAGCCATCCTGCGCACTTGCGAGGAGCGCATGATTTTTGTTTCATTGTTACTCACATTAAGATTACCACACACGATTTTACAAGCAAATCTGACCGTATATTTCAACATGTTTTTTGGCGCACTATCATATGACTATATATCATCTCGCACGGTGCGAGTAACACACCTAAGTATCTCTTGAGAAGAAGAGAGCGTCGGAGCATGAAGTAGTGAGCCAGTTGAATGTGAATAAATTTGGACCGTTGTTGTGGGTTGCTTGGATTTTCTTCGGCCCAGAGAATTGGACCGCCTTAATTTCGAATCGAACCGACCGCACAAACAATCAAGAGAGATATATATAGCAATGACATATAGGTATATTTAACGTGAAAAATCCAAAAAAAGATGAAAATCACGTACTGTATCAGTACCAGGCCAAAATCCACTATTTTCCTTGATGTTACAATTATGTGAGTTCTTGAAGAGTGACAAACCACCTCTCCGTTGCAAGCTTCAAGTATAGAAAAGTAGAAAAAATGACTTAAGCCCAAGAATCCTTGAAGAGAGCCTCTGCAGGAGATTCCATGATTGTATTCTTCTAAGTTCCTTTCTTTGATGCAATTGCATTTGCGAGCGTATTCAGCTGAGCGGACTAAAGAGGGAGCAGAGCGAATTCCGAGCAATGAAACGATCTAAGTCACACGTTCTCGTCGGAAACTTCAGAGCTCTCTCTAGTCTCACAAATTATTTGTTTTCAAATGAAGGGCTGAGGGCTTTTTTAAAGCTTTTTTTGAAGAGAAGCATTGATAATTGCGTACGGCTAAATCTTATGTTGATGAGTGATGTTGCGGCCAAATTCGGCGCTCCGGTCGATCCGGACTAACTTGGACCGCCTTAGCTCGTGGAGCGGTCGAGCGCGCACACAGTCAGTTGAAAAAGGGAAATGTACGTCAGAAGTTTTAACGTGGAAAACCCTTCAACCGGGTTAAAAACCACGTGACCGGTACTGTGCCAGTCAAAATCCACTAACTCTGGATGATTACAGTACACTGAGTGATGGCCGTGGAAAACCCTTCAACCGGGGCAGGCCGCGACGGCTGTGGTCGGGGCGGCTGTGGCCGGGGCGGCCATGGCCGGGGCGGCCGAGGGAGTGCCGGCCGCCGGCGGTGGCTCGGCCTCTTGTCGGCGACGGTTCTCCCGGTGGCAGTTCTTCCCATGAGGGGAGGGAGTGGGGCCCGCCCCCATCACCTCCATGAGAGATCATGGGGGGTGGGGCCCACCCATGACTTTCCTTGAGTGGAGATCATGGGGGGATCCTTGCTTCCGATAAATGATGGTTGAACCCATAAAATGCCCCCCAAATCTCTACTGGCCGAAAACGAAGCGAGCGTGAGGAGAGATTTCTATAATTCCTTGTTGTCATGGTGAGTGCCGGCGAGAAATCTGAGGCGGCGGCGATGTATCGTGGTTCTAAGGTATAACGTCGTGCGGAGGCTTGGCGAACGTGCGCCGGATGGATGCGGATGGAGGCCGGCGCGGCACACGAGCGCCCAAACGGCGCGTGCAAGGAAGGGCCGCAGGGGCGGGCACTGGCCGGGCGTGCTGGCATCCCGCGTGCAGACCGCGCGTGCGCAGGCCGCGCGCGCAGGCCGCGCGCGCGACCGGCCTGCGCGCGCGGCCTGCGCGTGCGCGGACGGACTGCGCGCGCGCTGGCCTTGCGCGCCGGCCGGGCACGCGCAGGCCGCGCACACAGGCCATGCACACACGTGCTTGCCGCATGTGCAAGCCTTGCGTGCAGTTTGCGCGCGCGGGTCTTGCGCGCAGGCTGCACGTGCGGGCCTTGTGCATATTCCGTGTGCGTCGGCCGCATGCGCATAGTCTATGCATGCGCGCGGGTCGTGCGCGCGCTCAAGCGAGGGTTGCGCGGTTTGCACTGTACGTTCTTGCAGCTGCGAGCTGATTTTTTATTCTTCATCGTGTGCAGGTAATGAAGCGCTCCTCCGGTCCGATGCGTTTGCGCTCTTCCTTGACTGAAGATGGTGTGGAGATTTGGAGGGCGAAGTACAGGCTTCCTGCTGACTTAGAAGTGAGGATCCCGCGGCCCGAGGAGCGGGTTCAGAATCCTCCCCGTGGCTGGCTGACGATTTGTGAAGTATCCCTTTGATCCGGCTTCCGGTTTCCGCCCTGTGATGAGGTGATAGACATTTTGAAGTTCTGTGGAGTGCCTGTCTCCCAGTTTGCTCCGACTGGGGTTGCCCGAATCATGGGCTTGGTTGCCTTCTTTCGCGAGCATGGGATCCTGCTCTCTTTGGACCAGTTTCGAGATTGGTGCGACGTGCGCTTTGATGGTGGCGAGCGGGTTTAGGTGCGTAGCAACAAGGCTTGGTTGGAGTTTGAGGCCCGTAAAGATCGTCGCCACGGTAATACTCTGTTTGGATATGTGAAGAACTCCTAGGGTCTTCCTGAGGTGTGGAATGCGCTTCCCGACCGTTGCCGTCGTGTGAAAGGGAGGGAGCGGGACTTTTCCCCAGTGCTGGGATTCTCTGAGCCTCGTGAGCTGGTCAATCGTCTCTTCAACATATATGTTTACTTGGAGGAAAAGCGACTGCTGGGATGTGGTATCTCGGTTGGCACGGTTCAGGTGGCGGCGACTTCTCAGGGAGGGGGCCGAAAAAGGAAAGCGGTGATGGCCCCTGCTGATGACCTTGATGTTGTGGTGATAGCTTCTGATGGTTCAATTCCAGAGGTGCAATTACCTGCTTCCCCGGTTCCTCAGGAGCCTGCCGGTATAGCGGCTCCACGGATGTCTTCTTCCTTGAGGGCGATGAGTGATGCGGTAAGGGGGTGACTATCTCTTTTCTTTCCTTTTTTGTTTTAAAGTGGTTGATTGTGTGTCTTTCTTTTGCAGATAGAGACTCATGCGCAGATTATAGTGACCTGGAATGATCATTATGTGAGCCTGAAGGACGGGTATCTCGCTTTATAGGAGAAGCTTTGGTTGTCGATGAGCTCACTTGCATCTCTGAAGGAGGAACATGACCGGGATATTGCGCAGCTTCGTCGAATTGGCTCAGAGCTGAAGTCCGAGCTAGAAGATATGCGTGCAGCCTTGGACGCGGAGAAGGCTTTTGTGGAGAGGACCACTCAGATGCTGAAGCATGCAAAGGAGGAGACATCTGGCTTGGGGACCCAGTTGCAAGCGGCGCGAGAGGGGGTTTCAGGCCTTGAGACTCAGCTTCGGGCGGCAAAGGCACGGGTTTAGATGCTGTCTTCTAACGACCATGCATCAGAGCTGAAGGCAGCAGGGCTTGCGGAGTACTTGGATTCGCTGGACTATCTTCGAGATCGCAACTTGATTGCGGAAGAGGTTCGTGATGATATTTGGTCCAAGGAGGTGGAGCCCCAGATGGATGATATACGCGAGCTAGCGCTCCGTTGCGGCGTCTCGAAGGCCTTTCGCTTCGTAGGAAAGCGCCTTGGGTGTGACACCTCCAGTTTCAGCTTTGAGGACGTTTCCGGGGACGAGCGCTCTGACTCAGACGCCGATGGAGAGTAGTTGTAGTGTTTATCTGCTGTTGTATGTTTTGTCGTACATTTGTTGCTTTTTGCTTTTGTTGTAGCTTTTGAGATTGTCGCCCTTAGGGCTCAGATTTGTTGTCTTTTATGATAGTTTCATTTTTATGTCATTGTCATATGCTTTGCACAGATATGTTTTGCCACAAGGTGACAGTGAAGGAGGGCGTTGGTGGCGTCCTCCCCAAATCTTTGAGAGCTTGTTCGAACCGTCTTTGATTTTACGACCTAGCTGCAAAAATAGAGAGGGAGTAGACCCTTGCGAGGGTGTACGAGTCAGGCTCGTGACTTTGTTGCGTGGAGCTGGTCCATGGCTTTGTGCGCGAGGCTGGCTCGCGGCTTGGTTGCGTGGTGCTGGTCTACGGCTTTGTGTGCATGGCTGGCTCGCGGCTTGGTTACGTGGAGCTAATCCACGGCTTTGTGCGCGAGGCTGGCTCGCGGCTTGGTTGCGTGGAGCTGGTCCACGACTTTGTGCGCGAGGCTGGCTCGCGGCTTGGTTGCGTGGAGCTGGTCCACGGCTTTGTGCGCGAGGCTGGCTCGCGGCTTGGTTGCGTGGAGCTGGTCCACGGCTTTGTGCGTGAGACTGGCTCGCGGCTTGGTTGCATGGAGCTGGTCCACGGCTTTGTGCGCGAGGCTGGCTCGCGGCTTGGTTGCGTGGAGCTGGTCCACGGCTTTGTGCGCGAGGCTGGCTCGCGGCTTGGTTGCGTGGAGTTGGTCCACGGCTTTGTGCGCGAGGCTGGCTCGCAGTTTGGTTGCATAGAGCTGGTCCACGGCTTTGCGCGCGAGGCTGGCTCGCGGCTTGGTTGCGTGGAGCTGGTACACGGCTTTGTGTGCGAGGCTGGCTCGCGACTTGGTTGCGTGGAGTTGGTCCACGGCTTTGTGCGCGAGGCTGGCTCGCGGCTTGGTTGCGTGGAGTTGGTCTACGGCATTGTGCGCGAGGCTGGCTCGTGGCTTGGTTGCGTGGAGCTGGTCCACGGCTTTGCTAGAGAAAGGGGGCAGGCCCTCCCCAGGTTGCGTAAGTTAGGGAGACCATAGATCTTGTTCGAATACACAATATTTGCAGAAAGTAAAATGCGATATTTTGAATAAATAATAGTTTGCACGAGATCAGGCTCGCGACTTATATGAATCACATAGTTTTGAATCAAAAAATTACTACATAAAGAAAATCATAACACATCACTGATAAAAGCGGCGCAGATTCTGCGCGTTCCATGTGCGGGGGAGAGTTTTTCCTTCGGCGTTCCGTAACTTGTACGTGCCTTGTTTTACTATAGCGGTGACAACGAACGGGCCTTTCCATGTTGGAGATAGCTTGTCGCCTTGTGCTCCTTTTTCGGCGGCTTCCAAGGTGCGAAGGACCAAGTCTCCTACGTTGATTGGGCGGGGCTTCACCCGACGATTGTAGTAGAGGGCTGTGCGTTGTTGGTAGGTGGCGGCGCGGAGAGCGGCTTCTTCGCGCACTTCGAAGACCAAGTCGAGGTTGTCACGGAGCGCTTCGTCATTTGTCTGGAGATCAAAGCTGGATGCCCGGGAACTAGGGACGCTGATGTCGACCGGGATAATGGCCTCTGTTCCATAGCAGAGATTGTATGGTGTTTCTCCTGTAGGCGTCCTCTCTGTTGTAGGATATGCCCATAGTACGTTAGGGAGAGCGTCAACCCATTTCCCCCCAGCATCTTCTAGTCGTGTCTTCAGCCCCTTCAGAATAGTACGGTTAGTCACTTCAATTTGCCCATTAGCTTGCGGGTGTGATACTGCTGTGTGCCACAACTCTATCTTTAATTCCTCGCACAACTTGGTAAAAGACTTTCCGGTGAATTGGGTGCCGTTGTCGGTGATGATGATTGCCGGTATGCCGAAGCGACACACGATGTTCTTCCAGACGAATTATTTGGCATTCGCTTCTGTTATCTTGGCCAGTGGTTCTGCTTCGACCCACTTGGTGAAGTAATCGATCGCCATAATAATGAATTTCCTCTGACCAGAGGCTAGTGGCAGAGGCCATTCCCCACTGTGCAAATGGCCAAGCTCCTTGTAGTGATGTGAGGGCTACCGACGGCTGCCGGTGAACGTTGGCGTGCACTTGAAAGCTTCTACATTTTTGGACGAACTCTGTTGCCTCCTTCTTTATACGCCAATAAAACCCTTGTCGTAGGATTTTTCTGGCTAAGGCTTTCCCTCAAAGGTGCTCGCTGCATACTCCTTCGTGAACTTCGCGGAGTGTATATTCAGCGTCTTCTTCTGATAGGCACTTCAGGTAAGGTCATGCGAAGGACCGCTTGTACAATTCTCCATCTATCAAGGTGAACGCGACCGCTCTCATTCTTAGGCGGCGAGCTTCCTTGTGATCCTCAGGTAGCTGCTGGTTATTCAAGTAGGCGATTAGCGGGGCTGTCCATGACTCTTCTGCTTTATTGATTTCTGTCACTTCCCATGGGCCATGAATGCTGGGAAGGCTATTTCTTCTATCTGGCGCCTTCTTGTCTGGTACCGTGTTGAAGATGTGGCTAGCTTTGACAGGGCATCTGCCTTGTTGTTCTGCTCTCTGGGGATATGTAGAATTTGAAATTGTGGGATTTGGATGAGAAGAGACTTGACGAGCTGCAGGTACTGGGCTAGTTGCTCGTTCTTTGCTTCGAATTCTCCTTCTACCTGCGAGACAATAAGTTATGAGTCAGAGTAAACGGTCAGCTTCTTGACCTGGCAGCTGACGGCGAGCTTGAGTCCTGCGATGAGGGCTTCGTATTATGTAGCATTGTTTGTATCAAGGAATTTTAGCCGGAGTCCATATTCCAGGGTAACGAGCTCTGGACTAATAAGGAGCAGGTCTGCTCCAGCACCTTCAACTCCTGAGGCCCCATCCACATATAGTGTCCATGCTTGTCCGACCTCCGCTGGGGCGACCTCTGCTTCCGCTGGTAGAGTGTTTTCTACGATGAAGTCTGCCAAGACTTGAGACTTGATGACGGGGCACGGGAGGAAGTGGATGTCGAACTCGCCTAGCTCGACAGCCCACTTGACTAGTCGGTCGGATGCTTCTGGTTTCTGGAGAATGGCTCGGAGTGGTAACTCGGTCAAGACTTTAATGGTGTGTGCTTGGAAGTAGGGGCAGAGTTTTCTGGCGGAAAAGACAAGCGCTAAAGCCGTTTTGTCTATAGCTGGGTACCGGGTCTCTGTGTCAGAAAGGATTTTGTTGAGGTAGTAAATGGGGGCGCTGAACTCCTCCTTCATCTTTAGCTAGAACTGGGCTCAATGCCGCTGGCGTGATGGCGAGGTACAGAAAGAGAATCTCTCCGGGAGCAGGCTTGGATAGAAGTGGGGGGAGGCAAGGTATTGCTTTAAGGATTCGAAGGCCGACTGACATTCATCAGTCCATTGAAATCCCGAGCCTCGAGCTCCTCAGAGGATCTTGAAGAAGGGGAGGTACTTGTCTCCTGTCCGAGCTAGGAATCGAGATAGTGTTGTGATTCTTCCATTCAACCGTTGTACATCTTTGAGTGATCTAGGCGGAGACATTTCTTTGAGTGCCTTAATCTTTTCTGGATTGGCCTCTATCTTACGCTTGGTAACCATGAACCCCAGGAACTTCCCCGAAGTGACCCCGAAGGTGCACTTGCTAGGGTTAAGCCTCATTCCATACTGTCTAAGGATTCTGAAACATTTCTCTAAGTCTCCCAAATGGTCCTCGCGACGAATGCTCTTGACTAGCATATCATCTGCGTACACTTCCATGGATCTGCAGATGAGCTCCTTAAAGACTTTGTTCATGAGTCGTTGATAGGTAGCTCCTGAATTCTTAAGTCCGAATGACATTACTTTATAGCAATAGATCCCCTTGTCAGTACGAAAAGCTGCGTGTTCCTCGTCGGCTGTGTCCATTCAAATCTGATTGTACCCTGAGTAGGCATCCATGAAGCTAAGTAGTTGATGTCCGGCAGTTGAATCAACTAGCTGATCTATCATGGGAAGTGGAAAACTGTCTTTAGGGCAAGCCTGATTAAGGTTGGTGTAGTCCACACACATCCTCCACTTCCCCGAGGACTTCTTT
Source organism: Platanthera zijinensis (assembly GCA_039513925.1). NCBI lineage: Eukaryota > Viridiplantae > Streptophyta > Magnoliopsida > Asparagales > Orchidaceae > Platanthera > Platanthera zijinensis. The sequence goes on from CM077089.1 coordinate 150,956,471, forward strand.
ACCAGGACAACGTTAGCCACCCAAGAGGGGTAGCCAACCTCTCGAATGAATTGGACGCGGAGGAGCTTCTCAACTTCTTCTTCTATCGCTTGGAGTCTCTCGGGGGCAAAATTCCTCTTCTTTTGGATGACGGGCTTGCATGCGGGGTTAATGTTAAGGGAGTGCTGGATGACCTGAGGGTCGATTCCAGGCATATCTTCCTGGGACCAGGCGAAGATATCCTTATTTTACCGAAGGTAGGCTGCTAACTCCTCCCTCTCAAGCTGCGGTAAGAGGGACCCGAGCTGAACAATGCGATTTTGTTTTGTCGGAGAGAGGGGGACCTCAATCAGGACTTTGATGGGTGCCCCCCGCTGTAGAACCGCTTCGTCTCTGAGGTCGAAGTCATCAATATTCAGTGTGGTAGGCTTGGTGGGCTGTGCTTGTTTAGAATAGCAGTTCTTAGAGGCTTCTTGATTTCCGCGTACTACTCCAATTTCTCCAGGAGTAGGGAACTTCATCGCTAGATGGGGAATAGATGAGACAACTTTGAAGGTGGTCTGAACAGGCCTTCCAAAGATAGCATTGTATGCTGAGCTTGATTCCACTACCACAAACTGGACTTCATGCGTGATCTGCCTTGGAAATTCTCCTAACGTGACTGGTAGGGTGACTGTTCTGATTACTTGGACTGGATGGTTGTCAAAACCGTACACTGGGTCAGCTGCTGGAGTCAGCTATTGCCGGGATATGTTCATACTTTGGAGGGTGGTGGAGAAAAGGACGTCGACCGAATTACCATTATCGACGAGGATTCATTTGACGTTGTAACAGGGGTCTCCGATGCCAACACTGATTACTAGTGGGTCTTGATGTGGCGTTCGGATGCCGATGAGGTCTTCACCTCCAAATGATATGGTGGTGTCTTGCTTGCTCCTCTTATCTTCATGGGTTTCATTTCCGGTGTGCACTGACAGTATCTGTGTAGTCAGAACAGGTGATCCGGCAATGGTATCGATGTTTCCTACCACTTGCCTTCCTCCTCCTGGTGCCGGTGGGGCATTCTGCTGGTCTCTGGGATGCCTAGGCGGATCCTGCTATTCCTGCGCCCTTCCCTGCAAAAATCTACCGAGCAGTCCTAGACGGACTAGACGCTCGATCTCCTCTTTCAGGCGAGCACAATCTTCAGTGGTGTGCCCGGTCGTCCGATGGTATTCACAATACTTAGACTGATCGTTCTTAGGATTAGGAGGTGGTTGCCTTGGTCGTTGTAGTGCTGGTTCATTCTGAATGGCATATAATACATTGGTGCGAGAAGTGTTGAGAGGGGTATAATCTCTAGGTGGATCTCTCTGGAAATCATGTTTGCGTTGTCCGTTCCGACGCTCTTCGGGGAATCTTCCCTCCTGGCGCTGAGGGGTCGGCTCTTTGTCCCTCTTTCTATACCCCATCGAACTGTCGTCGATGAGCTTCAATAGCTTCGTTTATGGTTATTTGTGCTTCGACTCTGTGCACAAGATCTGGATAGTTGGGGACGGTTTCTCTTATAAGCGATGAGTAGAAACTGCTAGGATGGAGAACTCCCAGGAACACTCCCCGTAGGAGCTCGGGGTCGACTCCTAGGATCTGGCGGGCTTCTGCAGTGAAACGTCGGAAGAATTCTTTGAGGGTCTCCCCTTCATTTTGGCGGATTCCAGAGAGATGTGATGGATCGAGAACGATCCTTCGATTGGCGATGAATTGGTCGGAGAACTGCCTGGTCAGTTCGGCGAAGCTGGTAACGGTTCCTGCTCTTAAAGAGTGAAACCACGTTCGAGCTTGCCCTTTGAGGGTGGTTGGTAATACTTGACATAACAACGGATCAGAGGCATGGAAGATCCTCATGATAGTGGTAAAATGATTGACATGTTCGAGCGGATCGTCGGTTCCATCGAATGTTTCAATGTTTGGGAATTTGAATCCTTGCGGGATCGGATAGTCGAGGATTTGTGGGGTCAAGGGAAAGCCTTGGTAAAGCGCCCGATGAGGGTGAAAATCTCTCCTCGCGGCTTGGCGGTATTCTTCGGCAATGACTTCCCTGATTTCTTCGCGAGTGAGGAGAGGGTGGATGCGAGCATCGTTAACTAGATTGCGGCGGGGGTGATCCGCCCTTGCTCCCCTTGGAGGGGGATGAGTCGAACTGGTGGCATCAGAGTAGTCTTCAAGTTCTTCTTGCTCTACAGGGGCTTTCTGGTTCCTTGCTGGATTGAGTGGTGGAGGATTGTTAGCTGGCGGAGGTGACCTTGGTGGAGCTGGAGGTGCTCCTAGGTTCCGAAATAGTGTGAGCATCTCGGTTTGCTGCTCTTCCATTTGGCGAACACGCCCTTCCAAGGCGGTGACGGGGGAGAAAATCGCTTCAGCGGCAAGTGGCACGTCTACCAGAGAGTGAGAACGTGTTGGTTCAGTGTGTCCGCCAAGTGCGGATCCTTCGGCAGTGCGGGCACTTCTCTTTGTCATCACGGTTGCAGGGATGGTGAACTTGTTCTGCGAAGGATGCTGGGAATGTTTCCCACAGACGGCGCCAAACTGTTGCGGCCAAACTCGGCGCTCCGGTCGATCCGGACTAACTTGGACCGCCTTAGCTCGCAGAGCGGTCGAGCGCACACACAGTCAGTTGAAAAAGGGAAATGTACACCAGAAGTTTTAACGTGGAAAACCCTTCAACCGGATGAAAAACCACGTGACCGGTACTATGCCAGTCAAAATCCACTAACTCTGGATGATTACAGTACACTGAGTGAACCGGGGCGACAGGCCGCTCTCGTTACAATTTGTGGGGAGAGAGGATGACTATAAGCACCAGCGGGCAACAGGCTGCTCCGCTGAAGCGACTTAAATGGTGGAATGCGCGAGATGCTTCAGGTGCTTGCGCTCAGGGCGGCACGCACTTGCTAGCCTCGACTGCCTTCTTTGCTTGATTTTATTCGATCTTGGGTGTCTCCTTTCGAACTGCGCTATGATGGGGTGCCTATAGCCAATGGCAGGCGCTGGTGGCCGGTGGCGGCCGCTGGAGATCGCTGGTGGTCGCTGGTGGCTGGCGGCGAGCGGAGAACGACTCGAAGGAGGCGGCGGGAGAGCTCTCACCTGAGGAAGAAGAAGAAGAGATCGTAGGAGGGAAAAGATGAGAAATAAGAGTCCCCTGGGGGTCTTTTTATAGCCTCCAGGGGTGGGCCATGGCGGGACCCACCACTAAAGTAGTGGGGTAGTTACCCCTTCGATCGGACGGCCGGGAGGGCCTCCCCCTTGATCGGACGGCAGGGAGGCCTCCCATGACGGCGGACCGCCATGACGGCAGCGGCGGCCGGCGATGGGGGCCGGCTGCGCGCCTCCCGGCGGTGACCTGCCACCGGCCGGGCACGGCGAGGGAGGCTAGCCACGGCCAGAGCGGCCAAGGCCACGGTCGGCCATGGCCGGGGCGGCCATGACCGCGGCGGGCCATGGCCGGGGCGGCCATGGCCGCGGCGGGCCATGGCCGCGGCGGGCCATGGCCGCGGCGGGCCATGGCCGCGGCGGGCCATGGCCGCGGCGGGCCATGGCCGCGGCGGGCCATGGCCGCGGCGGGCCATGGCCGCGGCGGGCCATGACCGCGGCGGGCATGGCCGGGGCGGCCATGGCCGCGGCAGGCATGGCCGCAGCGGGCATGGCCGGGGCGGGCATGGCCGGGGCAGGCATGGTCGGGGCGGTCATGACCGCGGCTGGCCATAGCCGGGGCAGCCATGTCCGCGACGGCCATGGCCGCGGCGGTCATGACCGGAGCGGCCATGGTTGCGGCCGGCCACGGCCGCGGCGGCCGGGGCCGGGGAGGCCATGGCCGGGGCGGCCGAGGGAGTGCCGGCCGCCTGCGATCGCTCGGCCTCTTGCCGGCGACGGTTCTCCCGGCGGCGGTTCTTCCCATGAGGGGAGGGAGTGGGGCCCGCCCCCATCACCTCCATGAGACATCATGGGGGGTGGGGTCCACCCATGACTTTCCTTGAGTGGAAATCATGGGGGGCTCCTTGCTTCCTATAAATGATGGTGGAACCCATCAAGTGACATTGCTCTATTCTTGTCATCTGAATCATCAATTTTTTCAAAATGAAAAACATGCTCCCCGGACGGTCCGGACAGCCCAAACAATAATATTATATATGCATAACAATGTTATTCATTATGATTGATGGATGAATGGTGATGAGACCATCACTAAATTTATAAGAATTTGGGGTGCATATAGCCTCTTCCCCATGATCCCCCACTAACTTGGTAGGATCATGGGTTTGACCGCCACACACGCGTTCGCCACACGCGATCTACGTGCACCGTCTGATCCACCACCACGACCAGCCGCCCGCGCCGCCATCATCGGCGCTGACAGCCCATGGTCGACCGACCACGTCGGGGCCACGCCGCAACCATCTCTCCCCGCAACCGCCTCCCACAGCTGCGGGGTTCCGCTCGCGAGGGCCGGACACAACCCGGCCGCCCCATCCCGCGGGCGCCTCCAGCTTCCGCAGGGAGCCGCCCGCAAGGGGCTGCCGTGCCCAACCTCCCCTTCCCGTGAGTTCTCCCGCCGCGGCCGGCCGGCCTACCAGTCGCGGCTCATCCTCCCCCCTCACCGGCAACCGTATGTCGGTGAGGTGGCTGCTCTATCATAACAGACTTTCCCCGTCGTCCGATCGTTCCACCGTAATTGTGGTCGTTCATTTCGTAGATAACCACCCACTAACCGTCATAATTAGTGGAGTGTTATCATTAATTTTAAAAGACCTGCATTTAGTAAATAATATGAATGTCATATACACCCGGAACTATATTAAATGTGGTATACAATAGTAATTATGTGTGGTTACGGTGTTGTTCATTATATATGTTACGTGTTTTGATTAATTCACTTATATATTTTGTCAAAACACTATTTGTACATATCATTATTTCTCATAAAACTTCTGCTAATGTGAATTAGATCCTAATTCATACCTATACTATTCTCTAAAATCATAAGTCAATGCACTAGGTAGCAAAGCATGACCGCTACAATGTTTATTTTTACTTGAAATGTAAATTAGCTCACATTGTAGTTCTTATCTCTCTTTGATATTTTGAAATCATGTTTGCAAAAATTTCAATGAAATGACATCTCTTGGATTTGAATTGGATTGAAAACATTTTCTTATTAAGCTTAAAATTTTGTATCCTTAATATGATCATATTTTCCAAAAAGAAGTTTTTTAAAAGTGCTTGTCATATTTGTATGCGTCTACTTGTGGTTAATCATGAATATTTACTCTCTCAACAAGTGATAAATTATGTTTACTAAGTGATTTTATTTGCCTAAAAGTGATTTTTTTTTCTATTGTATTCAATCATGAATACATTTATGCTCAATAAATGATAGAGAGTTATCTATGATATTACTCATTGCATCCCATTTTTCCACTCTAACATAGACTTTTTTAATTCTCATTGTATACAGTCACATCTACACTCCTTCTATTCCACCAAAAAGAGTGAGAACATCGTGTATAAATTTCTAAATTTAGGGGGAGTACATTAAAGTTTTTATAGAAAACATCTATGTAGAGGGAGTAATCATAGGACGTTGATACACTACTTATGCTCAATCATGATAATTATTTTAACAAGTGGTAATATGTTTTTTCACAAGTAGCAACTTATAGTAATCAACCAGTGGTATCATAAAAAAACTCTACTCGCTAATACGCTCTATCCCACCCTCTTTTGATAATACTAAAAGGAGGAGAATGGTTTTTGGAAGAAATATCTCATTTAGGAATAGTACAAATTGGGAAGAATCTATGTAGGTGTAGTATCCATCTAGGGGAATGATCTTGCTCATTGAAAACCTTATTCACCCCCCTCTAAGGTTGGTCATCGGATCCAACAAGTAGTATCAGAGCAAGGTTATTTCAAAACGGTTTTGACTGTCGAAAATAATGGTCAACCCTGATCTCAAATAGACTAGTGAGGTTGGAAATTTGTACACAAAAAATTTATTAGCATCACCTCTATTTACGAGAATAAACTATAACGAATGAAGAACACTAATGAGAAAATTTCTTACATTATTAGATATAGAAGTTTAGAGTATGACTTGTATCAAACCCTCAAATAATTTAAATACGCACAAATATTATTTAAATGCCAAAGTTATGAATAGTCTGTTTTGCGGGCTTGATAAAGAAATCCTCAAGCGGCCAAGGGGAACTTCAACCCATGCTCTCTAAATAATCTCAACATGGCCACCACCGTCGACATGGACCTCAACATGGCCACCACCGTCGACATGGACCTCAACATGACCACCACCATCGACATGGATCTCATACCAATCTCTGAACAACTCCAAGGGAAACTTCGAGTCATGCTCTTAGAAGAACACAACTAGCCTCATGATGCATGTCATCCCAACAAGAGTAAATTACAGCATACGGATGCCACACAACTTCAAGATGTCAATCACCTCTTTGCACGACGAAAATCAAAATTCAGACCGTAATATCGTCTCACATTTTGTCAGTCAGCCCTTCGGTGGGTTCTGAACTCTTTCCTTGGCATAGGGAATCCTTACTTCACGACTGACAAGTAACACATCTTTTTCTCCAAATTACAACTAGCTCACAGGTAAGAGTGGAGCGCAATCGCATTAGGAAAACTTGCGCAATACACTTCGAGACCTAAAAAACAAAGCAAATAGGAATTATGAGAAATTGCACTAGAAATTATAAACAACAATGAAAAAGCCAGTCCAACAGTGAGGCAATCGTGCATGGGCACTCAAAAGGGCCCCTGCGCAAGATTACCTATAGTCTGAAAAGCACACGCGAAAAGACGTGTCCGACAACACATGAGTGCTCGTGCCTGAGAGTGCAGGTGTGGGTGCAGTGGCGCATGTAATACCTCGTGTGCCCGGGAGTGCGCGCACTGCCCGACACCATGACTAGGCACGCTCGCACCTTCACCTTCACACTTCTGCCCTTGCACACATTCGCCTCTATGCGTCTTCACCACCGAAAACATCAGCTCGTTCCAAATAATGCATGACGTATCTTGACAGACACACCACCGCCAACCGCTCCCGCAGATACCTCTCCATTGCTTGCCACCATAGTCGTCGGCAAAGAAGACACTGAAAAAATCCTTGTTCTTATGACGCTTCGGTTCTAAGCACCGAGAATTTGGGGCATATGATGAGGCCATCACTAAATTTATAGAGAATTTGTGGTGTGTATAACATTGTCCCCATGATCTCCCACTAATTTAGAGGTATCATGGGTTTGATTCCCACACATGCGATCGCCACACGTGATCCACATGCATCGTCTGATCAACTACCACGACCGGCCGCCCGTGCTGCCATCACTGGCACCGAGCGGCCTGTGGCCTGCCAGCCATGCCGTAATCGCCTCTCCCCGCGTCCGCCTCCCGCAACCGCAGGGTTTCGATCTCGAGGGGTGGCCACTACCCAGCCTCCCCTCCCCTCCCCGTGGCCACGGATCGCCAGCCACACCATAACCACCTCTCCATTCCTTTCCCAGCAGCCACCTCCTATGGTCGCGGGGCGCCACCGGTAAGGGGCGGTCGTGCCCGGCTGCCCCTCCTAGCGATCGCCGACAAGGGGCGGCTGTTCCCAGCCGCTCCTCCCCGTGGCCACGGGTCCTGTGGCCGCCCGCAAGGGACGATCATGCTTGGTCTCCCCTCCCCGTGGCTGCCTCCCGTGGCCGCGGGGTGCCGTTAGTAAGAGGCGGTCGTGCTTGACTGCCCCTCTCCATGTATGTCTCCTATAGTCGTGAGGCGCTTCCTGTAAGGGGGAAGCTGAGTCCGGCCACCCCACCCCGCGGATGCCTCCCACGACCGCGGGGTGCCGCCCGCAAGGGGCGACCGTGCCTAACCGTCCCTTTCCACGAGTTCTCCCGCCACGGCCAGTCGTCCCACCGGTCGCGGCTCCTCCTCTCCCCTCATTAGCGGTCGTCCGCCGATGAGGTGGCCGCTCTATCGTTGCAGACTTTCCTCGTCGTCTGATCATTGTGTCAAGATTGCCACCGTCCATTTCGTAGATTAACAGCTAACCGCCATAGTTAGTGGGGGGTTATCATTAATTAAAAATGGCCTACATTTAGTAAATAATATTGACATCATATACGTCTGGAACTATATTAAATGCGGTCTAAAAATAGTAATTGTGAGTGATTACGGTGTGTAGATAACCACTGTCGCACTCTAATGTCAACCCATATCTCCCCTAATATTTCGTCTTCTGGCGCTATTTCGGGAAGCAACTCTCCACTAAATCTTGATGCCTCTCAAGATCATGGTACCAATTCACATGGAAGGAAGATGTTTGTTGAAATGCTTCAACAAAATTAAGGTTGAACGGTCTTTGCGACCTGGTCCACCTTTATCATTCTCGTTCTCCCTCAGAGATTCTCCTATTTGTGAAGCTTTGTAATTGTTCTCCAAGGACAATACGTAAGACCCCCCTTTTTTCCTTTTTAAAACACCGGGGTCTTAGGCCCAGAACCGCTATTTTGCGGTGACACCTTCACGCCCGGGAAGGTCATCACTACAAAACGCTGATCCTGTCGGTCATATCAATTGCAGAAAATGTAGCAAAACTATAAGAGTAAGAATGAAACTCAATAAGTCTACCAGAATCACATATAAAGTAAATAGTCTCCACGAAGGGAGTGTCCACAGATAAAATAAAAGTACAGAAACTTGGGCTCATGCCCAGTACATCAATGTCCTCACTACATATCTCTCATCGCGGAAGCAAAACTAAAATAACTACTAGCGATCAGGACTCATAGTCCCAGTTGTCTGAACTCTGGTACTAGATTGTCCTATCTCCAAGCGTGCCGACCTCCGGGGCTACTCCTCCATGCTGGGCTTTACGGTCCCCTAAAATGATGTAGTTCGAAAACCATTAGTCTAAAAGACTAAGTCCTATAATCCCTTGCCCATTCCCTATGGCTCCTAGGCACCGAGCGGGGAGGAGGAAAGGAGAGGAAATGAAGGTGGAGAATAACAATTAACAGGTGACAGAGGAACTAATCTAGCAATTCTAAGAGTACATGTGACAACAATAAAAGTAAGAAAGACTGAATATATAATATATAACCTTAACTTATATGAAAACACAAAAGATAAGGGATCTTCTGCAGGGCTCCTATCGTATAAAAAGTCTCATACCATTTTATACGATAGGTTGTCAGTTTTCTAGCAAGCATACATATATATTTACTGAATAAAAACCTTAACTTATAAGCATGCTCGCGCAAACTTATAAACCAAGGGGTTGTTTTGCAGAGCCTATTATATAAAGCGTCACATACCACTGTATACAATAAGTGTCAAGGTTATATGCAATGGTTATGCTATAACATGTAAGTATGCCATGATGTGAACATGCAAGTGCAACTCATCCACTTGACTCTGTGTACACAGACCTTTAGTTCCCCCTTTCTGGAGCCGAACCTCCTAGGATACCTCCGTAGTGGCAAACAGAAGCGGTGGGTTGGGCCCCGCCTACCTCTAAACCGGTAATTGCACTACTAGTCAGACCTATCGTACGCCTCGACGTTGGTGCACTAAGAGGAGCTCCTGTGTACTTTTGTCGGCAGACACACCGGACTTTATTTGGCTAAGTGCTAAACCACACTTGCCGAGTTATCGTATTGGCGTCGGTGCATCGTCCCTCCAATAGCGAAGACCCACCACCTTATACTTATGCACATGCAACCTTATGTATCACCAACCGAGCCAAAGCTCCTCGGACCCTCCCGTCCGTCACAACCAACAACCGAGCCAAAGCTCGCCGGGCCAACCTGCCCATCACCAAATCCACCGAGCCTACAACCTGAGTGACCTAACCTAACATCCCGAGACATCGAGGTGAGTGAAAGTGAATCCCTAGTTATACTAGTTACTCTTGCAGTTTATTTTGCCTACAGTTTAGGTTAGCCCGGGACTGCCCCCGACATACCCCTTGAAGGGCTCTCAAAGGGCACTAGGAACTACGATGGCTGAAGCCCAAAGCTTCCTTTCGCAAGGCACTTATTTTTATTAGTTAATACTCGATTCCCTATCCCTTTTATATTACACTGGTTCTAACCCTAAAGTGTTTTGACCTTCTCTCCCCCTTCACAGGATAAATGATCTTTCGTCGATCCCGAGCATCACCCAGACTTACACAGCTCCACTACCTACTATTCCCAACTTCCAATGGTATACTCCTATCCACTTACCAAATCAGTAACACAAACCCATCTCCCAGCGACCATTCCCCATATTAACAAGATTTCAACGGTTTCCTAAACGCAGACCATCCTAAGCTATATGATGTATTCAATGGGAGGTACCCCAAATTATCATCCAAAATTCCTATAATAATTATTGGGGGTCTACCATGACATGATTAGCCTGAATCCAAAATTTCATAATTTTCCTAATTTAATTAGTAATTTATTTAATTTTTCCTAAGTAATCCAAATACCCTAGTTTGAACATGAAGTACCCTTTTCAAAAATGCAAATACTCCACAAAATTCATGATAAATACAAGATGACTATTTTACAGTAAATTCAAAGTCTCCCAATTTTCAGCAAGGTTTAAACCTCTAAACCTAATTTTAAAGCAGAATCTACATTAATCATTTTAAGGAAGCAAGTACTGCCAAAATACTTCCAAAAATTCTGAAAAAAATCCAAGCATGAATATAATAACCTACAAACACTCAAGGCCCAGTTTCATAATTTTTCAGTGAGTAGAAATTTCTAAAATTCATATTGCACAAATATATCGATTTAATTCCTTAATGAACTAAATACAGAAATTGTTTATCTAAAAAATACAATAAAATTCTCACATGATCATATTTTCCTAGGAACACTACTGATCTAGTTTCACATTTTTAAATCAATCATAGGGCTCTAAATCCATTTTTGAATATAGATGCATTCTCAAAAGCTTGTGAACAAAATACTGAAAATATAAATCTGAAAATTGTAATAAAATTCAAGTAAGAGTAAAATGACATAAAATACTCTCTGCCCATTTTTCATAACTTTCTATTTAACAGTGTGATCATAATAATTAAAAGATTATCAAGGGCATTTTCTTGTACTATAAAGGAGATGTTAAATGTATTGATCCAACATTACCAATAAAATCACCAGAGGCCCTAATTGACCCTATGACTATACTACCCAAGTTTCATGACTTTTGATTAAGTTTTGGTGGCCTATCTTGCATGTACATAGGTTGTGCCCTAAGCTAGGGTTAGGGTTTTGAGGGGCTTATCCATCTCCAAACCCCCTAAAATATTTACCAGAGGACCTTAGCTACTCTAGTATCCTATCTACCAAATTTAAAGTCCATACAAGGGCATTTGACCTCATGCCCTTCTCAAACCCCCAAAGTCCTAACATAGGGTTTGAACTTGGGTGATAGGGAAATTCAATCCCAAACCACCCCATAATCTATATTAGGGTGTTAAAAGTCATGCCAAACCAGTGAACCAAATTTCAGCCTCTGTTGAGGTGGTTTGACCATCCAAACCTCAAAGTACACTTTTGACCTAAATACCCCTTATTAGGGCCAAGCTAGGGTTTGCTCAATTCGTACCCAAATCAACTCAAAAAGAGTTGAAAATTAAACAGATCCTCATGATTACCCCAAGGACCACTCACCAAAATTTGGGAGGGTTTGGTGGTCATTTGATCTCCTAATTAATTTACCCTAGGATATTTAAATAATTTCAAAAACTATAGAACAATTGTCCCCAAAAATTCTCATTTTTGGGAAGGACCTAGGTATAGATTAGGGTGACTCCCTGTCCAAATTTCAGGTCATTTGGACAAGATATGATGTGGGGGAACTCATTTTAGTTTATGTCCAACCCTAGGTATAGACCCCACCAAAATGGGTGCCCTGGTTAAACCAGTTGTCCAAATTGACTCAAATTAATTTTAAATTAAAGTAGACCCATATGGCTAAACTTTTTATGTTGACCACTTTCTCTGATTTAGCCTCTACATATTTTTAAATTAATTTACAAAGTAACTGAAATAGTGTGACAGAATCATTAAAATGAAATAAGTATAATCCTATAGTTTAAACAGTGGCGGCACGAATCTTGGCGCACATTTGGACGGCATCCCGTCATTGTCCCCGCGCTCCAACAGCCAGGATTAATTACTACTGGGCCAACTTCAAGCCTCTGCCGCCGGCCACCCGGCCACCTGCCTGGTCGGCCACCGCCACCACCACCTCTGTCGAGGTGGTGGCTATCGCCAGGCGGCGGCACAGCCGCCGGAGGGGGTGGATTCCGGCGACCCCGACAAGCTTACTTTTATGGAAAAATCAGGAGAAAACTTCTCCTAATCGGGCTCAATTGAGCCCGAATCTTGTCCCTAACCATTCCTATGATCTACCCACAGAAAAGAGGAATGGGAGGACCTTGTTTGCGGCCTGGAGGCGGGTTGATCATCGGGATGTCATTTCCGATGGTGGCGCCGCTCGGTTTCTGCAACAATACAGTGAAATCCTCCGGCTCCTTCAGGTAAGATGTGTAAACGGTTCCTAGAATTCCAGGGAAGGTTTTAAGACAGTAAAACGGGGAAGGGGGGTGGTCATGCATCAATGACCATTAATGGGCATTGATGAAGCTCTCGGCCAAGTGGTGGTGGGGGGGGGGGGTGAACCTGCCTTGTGGTGGCTGGGAAATGGCTGGAAACTTCTCCTCTTCCACAGAGGAGTTGAATCCAGCCAATAAGGGTGGACATTGGCCTCCCTAAGCTATGAATGGCCTTTACCTCTTTTTCTCTCTCCTCCATTAAAGAGGAATTGAAGCTTTATCTCTCCTGCCCCTCATGGCCGATTTTGTTCATGGACCTAGCCTAAATGCAGCCCACTAAGCTAATATAAGGTGGTTAGGAGGTGGTTAGCCCAAGTGGCTAGGGGCTTGAGCTTGTGTTAGCCCTTTTTGAGCTAAGTTTGACTTGACCTAGCTTAGGATTGACTTTGGTCAAATTGACCTTTTGTGTCACCATCAATGGGTCCTTGGTGACCTATTGGCCTCCCCTAGGGTCTAGGTAGGGATGGGTAGGGTTGACCTTGCACCTTGAAGGTCACTTGACCCTTATTAAGGGCACTTTGACCACTTTGGGGTTTGAGTTTTCTTTGGTCAACTTAGCCACTAGGGTTGACCCCAATGGGTCTTTAGTTACCCATTGACCCCTCTTTTGGTAAAGGAAGACCTTGGTATGGTTGGTTGGGCTAATTAAAGGCACATTGCCCTATTTAGGCCTAAGGTGATCCTTGGTCAACTTGGCCATCCTGGGTTTACTCAAGTAGACCCTTAGGGCCTTTTAACAGATTGGTGAGGCCATGGTGGGATCTTAGAGTCATGGTGAAGCCTCATGGTAATCTAAAACTAGGGTTTAGAATATACTATTTGCAGATCATTCATCCCAATCATCTTTATTTTTAAGTCCACTTGATCTTCTTGGGCTTATAGGGTTTTGTCATGACCTAGTCATGACAAAACCACTCCTAGGGGTCTAGTTGTCTGAGAGATATTACATAATACATTTTTTTAGTTAGACAAAATTTGTTTATCTAGTCCTTTCTTGGATAAAATTAAACTATTCCTTGATGCAGTCATAAATATCTTGTTGAAAAAATTTAATTTTTTTTGTTTTTTGATGGTGTGCTAATAATCACATTGTGTGAGAATATAAATTTATGAAATGATATTATCACATGATGGGTATTAGAAACTTCCGGGTAGATAAACACCTAGATTTTGACTTCCATGATCAAGCAAGAATTGCACAAGATGCACAGCTTGCAGCTAGAAGGAAGAGAGAAGGGATAGTGTTGGCTGAGGAATTCATGGAAAGAGAATGTCTGATAAATCTAATGACCCTGATTATGAATACTTAGAGTGATGATTCAGAGAAGATTATCATCAATGCATGGTTAAGTCATCGTCAGTGGTTAAAGAACATAGACAGCTTGTATCACAGTGAAGAATGGATAAAGCATCTATAGAGGAATTCCCAAAGGAAAAAGATATTCAAAGAAAACTTGGTTAGGAGAAACAATCCTAGAAGGATGCCCTCTGTTGAAGCCAAAAATTGACCTCTTTGGAGTTCGGGGTCCCAAAAGAGGGGTGACCGCGCACCTACTACCCACAAGCGAACGATCTAGGAACAAGACTAGGAGCACAAGGGACAGACCCAAGGTCTCAGCGTGGAGGTTCCACCGCATACCCGGAAGACTAACAAACTCTTCCCCTCCCAAGCCAAAGACTGAGCTAAGACACCTTCGGAGGGCGCTCTTGGCCGACCGGAACATCTAAGGAGGATCTCAAGACCAACTCTCTCATATCCAGAAGTGTCTCCTTGGGTCTATGAAAAATGCTCCTCACCCGCCCTACAGATGACACAACCTCGCCGAACAGCTCTACCTTACACAGCCCCAATTGGGCCGCCAATAACGTAACTTCGTTGTTATGAAAGGCTATCAAACTCTCAAGGGCTTCCCTGTAACTTTAACTCGAGGTCCCCACGGGGGAGAGCGGTTCACGAGAATACCGTTCGCCTAAGACAAAAGATAAACAACATACATACGGCAACACATGCATTTTAATTTACAAGAATATAAATTTCATACTTCGGCATGCAGGCCGACAACATAAACAAAATAGGCCTTCGAGGGCCGACACAAACTTGGTCTTAAGCCCACTATTCCCCTCTTGATACTACAATACCTGTACGCCGACATCTCGACAAGCGGCGACAAGCTAAACATCGGTTGACTAAAAGCAAACCAATTATATTGCACTCAACCCTTTTTCGGGGCTATGGTGCTTATTCCCTGTAAATAGATAATATACAACTTCCTCGCAGCCTCCTCCGGGAACCCCAGAACATCACCAATCTGACTCACACGTCCGGATGGGCTTCACACAGCATGCCTAAATCCGTACTCATGCTTCCGGATACTAAATGCAATTAATCGCGGAGATGTACACATCAACCCGTCGGAGAGCTCCCTTCCCCCACCCGTTGGTGGAGAGGAGCTTCCATGCAAATATGATAATTGAGGGCTTCACCTGCCCAAGAAGAAACATCGTTACCCTTGACGCGCATTTTGACGGAGCTGCCCCGCGTATCTTGCATGAGGCTTGATGCCTAGCGACTGTCCACACACGGATCCGGACGTCACAGTATGAGCTCTGATTCTTCCTCTCACTATGGATCTCGGTAACAATAACCCTCTTCATAAGAGGCTCGAGTTCAAGCATTAGCAGCGGCTCCACAGACTTAGCAAAAATGGAGGTTCGGGTAGCCTGTTCCAGATAATAGAGAGAGGGTCGGCCTTCCCTTGTCGGCGATGGCCTGGACGGAGAGAGGAGAAAGGTCGAGCTTTCCCCTTACAGGCGGTTGTTGAGACAGGGCAGAGAAGCTCAGCTTCCTCTTGTCAACGGTGGCGGGTAGGAGAAGGAGAGCTAGGGAGAGGGGGCTCGGTCTGCCCCTAATGGACGGCGATAGGAGTGGTATCCAGTGCTTGGCCAGCCCTGCTCCAGGCGGCGACGGGAAGGGAATCCCGATCCCTACTCCTCCCTATCGGCCGACGCAGAGGAAGAAAATGGGAGCCGGGGAGAGAGCGGGATCTGGGCCAGGGGAGAGCAGGATCGGGGCCGGGGGAGAGCGGGATCAGGGCCGGGGGGAGAGCGGGATCGGGGTCGGGGGGAGAGCGAGATCGGGGCCGAGGGTAAGAGCTGACGGGCCTCCTTTTTGCCCTATCTCCATAAAACCCAATCTTCTGCCTTAGGGTTGCCCCTCCTCCTTTTGTTTATTTATAATCCCTATCATAATAAACTGGGAGTGTTTATATAATATATAATAAATATATATATATTTGAGAGCATAATTGGGAGTGTTCTCCCCCATTATCATATATTTATACATAATAAATAAATATATTCATATGTGTGTATAAGCATAATTAACTTAGAGTGTTTACATATAAGTCTCCGCACGCATGCACGAGCACCCGCACGTCCTCAAACGGGGTTGCACCAAATCACCGCTCATAGCATACCCCTAGCCCGCTATCTGGGGAGGGTCCCACTTGGCCGGGTACGGGGGTGTACACCCTCCAAGTACTTACCCAAACCATTTTATACTTCAAGAGATAGAAGAACAAAGCCCAAAGTGCAAATTTTATTAGTGCTGCTAAAGATGAAGGTTCAAGCTCAACATCAAAGAAGAGGAGGACTGGACCTTAGTTTTTTTGGTTGTTATAGAATTTTAAGTGCTTATATTTGTTAACTATCTTTTTGTTATGATGTCATGACTATGATTTATCAAGATTTCAAATTTATTGTGATATGTTTTATTTGTTAATGCATATTAACATTATTGTGTGTTTTGTTTTCTTCAAATAGAGGAAGATTGTTGGAAATATTTTCCTTCATTGTTCCTTGGATTTAAAGATGCATCACCTACAATGCTAAGTGCATATTGATAAGCCTTTTCCTTTCATATCATTATAGGTTTAAGTTGTCCTAGAAACATGGTCAGAATGTAACGTTCCAATTCGCGCTAGGCCCCTTGTGCGTGTTTTTGTGTCAGGAGAGCTGGGGTAGGCTCAAGGGGGTGCAGGTGATCAGGTGCGCACTTGCGGGAAATAAGGAAATAGGCTAGAAATTGGAGTTGAGCATGCCACGGGTAGGGACACGGGTGTGTCCCTACCCGTGTTCAATGGTGCTGAGTGGCTATGGCGCTGGGTAATTTTGAGACAGTATTGAGTGGTGTGTCCCGAGAAGGACACGGATAGGAACACGGGCGTGTCCCTACACGCGTTCAGTGGCTTTGAGTCTATCCAGAGAAGGACACGGGTAGGGACACGGGCGTGTACCTACCCGTGTGCCCCAAGACAAACAAGACGAGAAGTGCCCCGAGCAGGACACGGGTGTCGTCACGGCCAGTACCAGGGCCGTGTCACCTGGACACGGGTACCGACACGGGCGTGTCAGTACCCGTGTAGGAGCACGAAACGGCAGTCGAGCCGTTTCGCCAGAGCAAGACACGAGTAAGGACACGACTGTGTCCCTACCCGTGTCACTTCTGTATAAAAGATAAAATGTGAAACCCTAACCTTTTCATCCTCTTTCCAAGTTCCATTTTCTAGAGGGAGAAGTTCTAAAGGGGAGTTCTTGCTGGAGCTAGCTTTGGAGGAGAAGAAACGCCACCGCCGTCAAGGAAAAAGCGATGCCAACGGGAAGGATGACAAGATCCATGGCCGGGAACGATGGTACCGCTGGAAATGAGGTGAGCTTCCTCCCCTCTCCCTTGGTGTTAGATTTGTAGATATCTAGGTGAGATGTCGACTCAAGAGAGTCTAGACATGGGAGATGGAGATTTTCTAGGAAGGCCTTACTAGAACATATGTTCTAAAGACTAGTCATCTTCAACCTCCCCTTCCTCAAATGATGATGGGGGTGGATCCGTAAAGAGGAATGGCCTTGAGAGGGAGAATAAGGGTGGAGGAGCTTTTGGTGGCGATTTGGGGAAAATCGCTTCAGGAGGAAGATGAATGGATTTCGTTCATTCCGCTTCAAGATGCGTTCAGAATCTGTGTTTTGCACGCAGCGACCTTCTTGGCCATTTTCGGTCAAGAAATGGTCGAATCTGGGTTTTTGACTAAACACGAAAGTCGTAGCCACTAAAATTACCTTTCCAACGGGTGGTTACAAGCCTTCGGGTGAAGTCTGTAGCCATAGGAATGTCCGATCGAAATAAGGGCTGTAAACTAAGCACACTGAATTTGTATTCTGTGCGCTGCAGTCTTTTGAGCCGATTTCGTGTAGGTTAGATCCTGATCTGGGTTGCAGGCTGAACACAAAAGTTGTAGCCAATAGAAAGACCTTTCCATAGAGGGGTTACTCGCACTCACGGATTCTTGTAGCCACGGGAATCCTCGGTTGAAGTTGTTGTCCATATTTAATTCTGCACTTAAATTTCTGGGTGATTATAACATGAACTTGGATTCGGTTGAATTAATGTTGCAATCTAATGCGAGGTTTGGGTGAACTCTTTTATGATAAGCACCGTAGTGTTATGAATGTTGAAGCTTGTTAATTTGAATTCGTAATATGAGTGGTGATGCAAGCTTAAATTGAACGAAATGTCTTGATGTAAATTGCTAGATCATTTATGCGCATTGTATTTACTCTATGTGGAAATCGTGTGGGTTACATGTAGACAAATAAACTATGGCCATAGGTATGTTGAGTTGATAGAATGATGTTTAGTAGTCCAATGCTTAGAGTGTCGTCTCCCTACGGGTAGCGTTGTGGAAGGTTATAAGTGCGGCGTTGGCCGTCACTAGTCGGAATGGGTTGAGATGGATAAACTGACGGTTGGGCTAGTCCCTCGGTGTTCATGTCCCGAGGCGCCATCCATGCCAAGTGGATGGTTGGGCTTGACCCTCGTGCTTTCTCTGAGGTTCCTTCCATGTCACGGTGTTGTGGAATTACATGCGGTGTAAGTCGACATGCGGTGTCATAATCCTAGGTTAATGATAGTGTGGCAGGTCTACGGGCTCGCCTATCGTTCCATCGATGGGAGTTGACAGATAGAATTTGGGCGGTTGGGTTTGCCCCTCGTGCTTTCTCCGAGGTTCCTTCCGTGCTAAGTGATCTGTTGGACTTGATCCTCGTGCTTTCCCAAGGATCCATTCGTCACACATGGCAAGTTCGGGGCTAGAATCTTGGTGTACATCTATCCAAGTGAACCCGCTGGTGTTGAAACCAAAAACTTGGTCTCTGTGAAGTTCGACCCTTGGGGAAGGGGTGACCTCACACCTACTACACTCGGGGGGATGTCACGGACCAAAGGCTCAGGAAACTAGGAATAGACCCTCGGCTCTAGCGTGGAGGTCCCACCACACACCCGGAAGGTTGCTAGAACACTTCCCCTCCCTCACCAAGTGGCTGAGCTGGGCGCCTTGGAGAGCTCTCTCTACTCTACCAAGATGAAGCTAAGGGAGGAGGAGGTAAGGAAATCTCATCTTCTCCAAAGGCACCCATGGGGGTCTATTTATAGTTTTCCCAAGTCCTGAGGGTAAAAGGACCAAAATGCCCCCTGATTGGTCTGCCAACAGCCAAATCCCGCTATTCTAAATAGCTAAAACAAGGCCACCAGGGGCAGCCCCTCAAGCCGGGAGAGCAAGCGACAAGGCGAGACGCCGGCCTAGCGAGCTGGAGACCCGGCCTGACGAGCCGGGAGGGCTGGCCTGGCGAGCCTGGGAGGGCTGGCCTGACGAGCCGGGAGGGCTGGCCTGGCGAGCCGGGAGGGCTGGCCTGACGAGCCGGGAGGGCTGGCCTGACGAGCCGGGAGGGCTGGCCTGACGAGCCGGGAGGGCTGGCCTGACGAGCCGGGAGGGCTGGCCTGACGAGCCGGGAGGGCTGGCCTGCCGAGCCGGGAGGGCTGGCCTGGCGAGCCGGGAGGGCTGGCCTGGCGAGCCGGGAGGGCTGGCCTGACGAGCCGGGAGGGAGGCAAATACTTCATCCCCCTTGCGCCTGCTGGAGGACCCCCACTCTGCGAATACGGGGTTGTACACAATCCCCGCTCTTTTCGAGGTTGGCACAAGCTCGGAAAGAAACATCCAACCCATGCAACGTATTCGCTGAGTGGACCTTTCTTGCGCGGTCGAGAAAATATTTAGCCTCCCAAGGGGTCAACCTGTCACGCCAGCTGATGGGAGCCTGGGTGACGAGACGGCCTCGGGGTGAAAATAATTAGCCTCCCGAGGGGTCAACCTGTCATGCCAGCTAATGGGAGCCTGGGTGACGAGACGGCCTCGGGGTGAAAACACTTAGCCTCCCGAGGGGTCAACCTGTCATGCCAGCTGATGGGAGCCTGGGTGACGAGACGGCCTCGGGGTGAAAACACTTAGCCTCCCCAGGGGTCAACCTGTCATGCCAGCTAATGGGAGCCTGGGTGACGAGACGGCCTCGGGGTGAAAACACTTAGCCTCCCGAGGGGTCAACCTGTCATGCCAGCTAATGGGAGCCTGGGTGACGAGACGGCCTCAGGGTGAAAACACTTAGCCTCCCGAGGGGTCAACCTGTCATGCCAGCTAATGGCAGCCTGGGTGACGAGACGGCCTCGGGGTGAAAACACTTAGCCTCCCGAGGGGTCAACCTGTCATGCCAGCTAATGGGAGCCTGGGTGACGAGACGGCCTCGGGGTGAAAACACTTAGCCTCCCGAGGGGTCAACCTGTCATGCCAGCTAATGGGAGCCTGGGTGACGAGATGGCCTCGGGGTGAAAACACTTAGCCTCCCGAGGGGTCAACCTGTCATGCCAGCTAATGGGAGCCTGGGTGACGAGACGGCCTCGGGGTGAAAACACCTAGCCTCCTGAGGGGTCAACCTGTCATGCCAGCTAATGGGAGCCTGGGTGACGAGACGGCCTCGGGGTGAAAATACTTAGCCTCCCGAGGGGTCAACCTGTCATGCCAGCTAATGGGAGCCTGGGTGACGAGACGGCCTCGGGGTGAAAATACTTAGCCTTCCGAGGGGTCAACCTGTCATGCCAGCTAATGGGAGCCTGGGTGACGAGACGGCCTCGGGGTGAAAAACACTTGGCTTCCACGAGAGGTACGCCTGACCTGCCAGCTAGTGAGAGCCTGATAGCGGGACCATCATCGGAGCTAAGGACTTGGGGCTTCCACGAGAGGTACGCCTGACCTGCCAGCTAGTGAGAGCCTGACAGCGGGACCATCATCAGAGCTAAGGACTTGGGGCTTCTACGAGAGGTACGCCTGACCTGCCAGCTAGTGAGAGCCTGACAGCGGGACCATCATCGGAGCTAAGGATTTGGGGCTTCCACGAGAGGTACGCCTGACCTGCCAGCTAGTGAAAGCCTGACAGCGGGACCATCATCGGAGCTAAGGACTTGGGGCTTCCACGAGAGGTACGCCTGACCTGCCAGCTAGTGAGAGCCTGACAGCGGGACCATCATCGGAGCTAAGGATTTGGGGCTTCCACGAGAGGTACGCCTGACCTGCCAGCTAGTGAGAGCCTGACAGCGGGACCATCATCGGAGCTAAGGACTTGGGGCTTCCACGAGAGGTACGCCTGACCTGCCAGCTAGTGAGAGCCTGACAGCGGGACCATCATCGGAGCTAAGGATTTGGGGCTTCCACGAGAGGTACGCCTGACCTGCCAGCTAGTGAGAGCCTGACAGCGGGACCATCATCGGAGCTAAGGACTTGGGGCTTCCACGAGAGGTACGCCTGACCTGCCAGCTAGTGAGAGCCTGACAGCGGGACCATCATCGGAGCTAAGGACTTGGGGCTTCCACGAGAGGTACGCCTGACCTGCCAGCTAGTGAGAGCCTGACAGCGGGACCATCATCGGAGCTAAGGATTTGGGGCTTCCACGAGAGGTACGCCTGACCTGCCAGCTAGTGAGAGCCTGACAGCGGGACCATCATCGGAGCTAAGGACTTGGGGCTTCCACGAGAGGTACGCCTGACCTGCCAGCTAGTGAGAGCCTGACAGCGGGACCATCATCGGAGCTAAGGATTTGGGGCTTCCACGAGAGGTACGCCTGACCTGCCAGCTAGAGAGCCTGACAGCGGGACCATCATCGGAGCTAAGGACTTGGGGCTTCCACGAGAGGTACGCCTGACCTGCCAGCTAGTGAGAGCCTGACAGCGGGACCATCATCGGAGCTAAGGACTTGGGGCTTCCACGAGAGGTACGCCTGACCTGCCAGCTAGTGAGAGCCTGACAGCGGGACCATCATCGGAGCTAAGGACTTGGGGCTTCCACGAGAGGTACGCCTGACCTGCCAGCTAGTGAGAGCCTGACAGCGGGACCATCATCGGAGCTAAGGACTTGGGGCTTCCACGAGAGGTACGCCTGACCTGCCAGCTAGTGAGAGCCTGACAGCGGGACCATCATCGGAGCTAAGGATTTGGGGTCTCAACAAAACCTTATCAATTTCAACATCCTCAAACGGGGAAAAAATGATGGGTTACATGACCTCTCCCGACTCAGTGGGTCGGGGGCTAGACTCGATACAACATAACAAAAAATACAAGTTCCTATTGAGGCGAGGCTCCTTCACCTCTTGCATTAACCGATCCTTCCCCGGCTGCCCACGTCGACCCAATCCTCACATCTGTTTTCCTCCCTGGCTGGGGGCGGGGCTTCGATCTGCCTCGGGGGTGGTTGCTGGGCTTGGCCTCTCGCTCCTCTTACCTCCAGGAATTCGGGGCAGGTAGCTGTCGCGTGCCCCTCCACCTGGTGGTAGTCACAGTACGGCAATGCTTCTTCTACCGGCCTCCTTCGGCGGACTCGGCGATCTCTCCCGTTGCCTCTTCTTCCTTCGCCTATTGACAAGGCCTGTTGCGGTGGGGGTAGGAGTTGTCTTGGGGCTTGCCTTTGGAAGTCGAACCTCCCTTGGCCCCCATGAAAATTCCCCCCACCCTGGACCAGAGCTCTTCCTGGACCCTGGGCAGGTCCTCCCTGGCGCCTCCAACCTGGCTCCGGACCCTCCTGTCCCTGGAACCCCTGAGCCCTCTGCTCTTCTCTCCGCCTTCCCTCTTGGTGCCTCGAGCCACCTTGCTCCTTTGGCTCCGTTTCCGTCAACTTTGCCAACTTCTTCACAAAGGCCGGGTTGGCTGCCTCCATGGCTATCTCCTCCGCCGCCCGTCCCATCAGCTCCTCGAAGGAAAGGGGGGTCTTCCGGGTCAAGCTCATCTTGAAGAACCCTTCGCGCAACCCCACTGTGAACGCCATCTGGAGGGCATACCCTGGCACCTCTTGGATGTCAAGGACCTCCTCCTGGAACCTGTCAACGTAGTGGGCCAGCGACTCCTCGGCCCTTTGCTTTATCAGGAAGAGGGACTCGGGACCCTTCTTCCTCTTCTTGGAGGTGGAGAAGCGAAGCTGAAAGCTCCGGCTCAAGTCTTCGAACCCGAAGATGGACCTTGGAGGGAGTTGATGGAACCAGTCTCTCGCCTTCTCTTTCAAAGTGATCGCAAATAGACGGCACTTGAAGGCGTCCGTCATTGGCCTGATGGAGACGGCATCCTCGAACCACTGCAGGTGCTGGACGGGATCATCCTTCCCGGTATAGTAAGCCATGTCTGGCTCTCTGAACCCCTCGGGAACGGGAGCTGAGATGATCAGCTCGCTGAAGGGTGACCCCCTAAGGGGTGCTCTCTCCACCTCTACTCGCGCGACCTGCTCGCCTGGAGGGCTAGCTCTCGCCGGGCTGGGGAACAGCTCCCGACCGAGGAGGTCTCTCTCGACCCCTTCTCCCATCCTTTCCTTCCCAGGTCGCCTACCTGGCACACTTTCTTCTCCCCCTGCTGGGGTGATCTCGCCTTGCCCCCTGGGAGCCAGCTCGCCGAGACCACTCTGGGTCAGCTCACCGAGACCCCTGGGAGCCAGTCCCTGGGGGGTGGGGGTTGAGCTGTCAGCCCGAGGGGCAATGCTTCTCAACATATCCATGATGCCTGAGATGGAAGCCATGAACTCTTCCCTTCCTACGAAGGGTCCTGGGTTGGGGAGACCACCGAGGTCATCACTACCTCCCTGATCTCCAGCCATGACACTCACCGGAGATCTTCTGTGCTGGTCACTCTCCACGCTCACCGCACCAAAATGTTGAAACCAAAAACTTGGTCTCTGTGGAGTTCGACCCTTGGGGAAGGGGTGACCTCACACCTACTACACTCGGGGGGATGTCACGGACCAAAGGCTCAGGAAACTAGGAATAGACCCTCGGATCTAGCGTGGAGGTCCCACCACACACCCGGAAGGTTGCTAGAACACTTCCCCTCCCTCACCAAGTGGCTGAGCTGGGCGCCTTGGAGAGCTCTCTCTACTCTACCAAGATGAAGCTAAGGGAGGAGGAGGTAAGGAAATCTCATCTTCTCCAAAGGCACCCATGGGGGTCTATTTATAGTTTTCTCAAGTCCTGAGGGTAAAAGGACCAAAATGCCCCCTGATTGGTCTGCCAACAGCCAAATCCCGCTATTCTAAATAGCTAAAACAAGGCCACCAGGGGCAGCCCCTCAAGCCGGGAGAGCAAGCGACAAGGCGAGACGCCGGCCTAGCGAGCTGGAGACCCGGCCTGACGAGCCGGGAGGGCTGGCCTGGCGAGCCGGGGAGGGCTGGCCTGACGAGCCGGGAGGGCTGGCCTGGCGAGCTGGGAGGGCTGGCCTGACGAGCCGGGAGGGCTGGCCTGACGAGCCGGGAGGGCTGGCCTGACGAGCCGGGAGGGCTGGCCTGACGAGCCGGGAGGGCTGGCCTGACGAGCCGGGAGGGCTGGCCTGCCGAGCCGGGAGGGCTGGCCTGGCGAGCCGGGAGGGCTGGCCTGGCGAGCCGGGAGGGCTGGCCTGACGAGCCGGGAGGGAGGCAAATACTTCATCCCCCTTGCGCCTGCTGGAGGACCCCCACTCTGCGAATACGGGGTTGTACAGCTGGTCCGTAGTAAGCATGGGCTCCGCTGTTGTGTTCTTAGCGTGGAGGAGTACGGAGGTCTAAGTGAAGTAGTGTGAATACCCACTTAGTAGTAGAAACGCCCGTTCTACTGTCACCGTCTGGCCACGACGGTTGGCGCCTGAGAGGTTAGCTACCTACTCGAAAAGTGGGAACTACTAGTCTATATTGACATAGCAACTGCATGTGAGTGATCATAGGTGTGTCATTGCATTGCATACATAACATTGCAACTCATTACATACACAAGACCCTCATCGTATAAGTTTGTATGGGCACTCCTATACGATGAGTTATTTATTGCTGAACAATCCTCAACTTATATGCTTGTATGGGTATCCATATAAGTTGAGTTACTTTCTGTTGTAACTCTATATTCATTTGCTGTGATAGATGGTAGAACTGATAGAATTTCTTATTACTCGTGTTACCACTTACTTGTTTATACTCCTGTTTATTATATATATATTGTACCCTGTCTATTTCTCCGCCCGGTGACGAGGAGTCGCCGAGGGAGCGGATGTGAAGTCACTTAGTCTTTATGACTAACAGTTGCTACGTCTTCTTTTTTAGGAGGAAATCCCGCAGGTGGAGCAGCAGGTGATGGAGCCGGTCAACCAGGCCAGTACGACAGGGCCTGAATGGACGGTATCATCGTTACCGTCAGTTACAGATGTGAGTGATTAGAGTTTTTGTTGTAGCCCTTCGGGGCAATTTTATTGTTATACTCTGATATTATAGAAGCATGTTTTAGCTTCTCTTTTGTATGCATTTGGATATATAACTTGTGTGGATTGACTTCTTGTATATTCTTTTTGTTAGGTTGGCATATTGTCTTGATATTGGTTGTAGCCGCCAGAATAGGAGACTTAGGGTACAGACAAACCCGTGTGTTGGTGCTACCCCAAGGCGGCTGTTCTAGGCATAAGACCCCTCTCGTGCCGTGTTTTGTGTTCCAGGAGGGGGGTCTTACACAGAATATCTCTGGATATTATTATTATGTCTCAAGAGTTTAAGGGACAATCTGCTGAGAAGGCAGATTGGTCTCAGCGGAAGTGCTGAGACACAGCTGATTTACCGCTGAGATAGAAGCCAGTCTCAGCTCTGCTGAGAAGGCAGTCTTGTCTCAGCGAAATCACTGAAAAGGTAGTCTAATCTCATCGAAACCACTGAGAAGAAGCTAATTTGTCGTTGAGATAGAATCCATTCTCAGCACCGCTGAGAAGGTAGTCTGGTCTCAGCGGAACCGCTAAGACAGAATCTAGTCTCAGCTAAACCGCGGAGATGTTTTCAAATAGAGCCGTTAAGAAGGCGCGACCTATTTTTGGCGGAAAGAAGATAAAACAAGATAATATTATTTATTCATGGCCATGCTGTGTCAGTACAATTCAGAGAGTCGTGGTTGAGTTGAAGCATATAAAAGCAACATTTAGGTCAATAAAAAAGGGGAAGAGCTATAAGTTATAAGTTTTGAGAATTGAAATCTGACATAGCAGAAAGTTCTTCTGGGTCGTGAACCGGGGAAAGTCAATCTTTCTTATAGCTGTGCACTTCAATTTTAGGAAGATAGTTTGTTCTTGCTGAACAGGTTTAGGAGAACAAGTTGAGTCACTCAGGGGGTTTATCTTCTTTCTTCTGCTAAAGATAGAAGATCAAGATGGAGCAAGGGCTTGTGCTACAAAACCATTTTCCAGTCTTGCTCCAAGCCAACTAACTGCTGTACAAGTTCAACAAAATAGAAATGTTGAAGGTTTACTATCTAAGGTCTTTTGTTGTAATCATTTGCATATACTCTCTGTAAGAACATTATTTTTCTGAGTGTAAGGTCTTGGATCTGAGGTAGGGCTACTAAACTTGAGTGTAGGGTTATTGAGCTTGAGTGTAGATCTTATATGCTTGAGTGTAGGGTTGTCCTCCTAGACTGAGTGATAGGGCTTCTTGATATTCCTGAGGTAAGTGACCGGGAGGGTCACTGAGCTATAGAAGGTTAGTGTGCTCTGATTTTGCAGGGTTGTGGCATGAGGTAGGGTCTTGGAGGAGACCTGAGAGATCCTGAGGGATCTGTGTTGTAAGATCTTTGAGTTGAGTTTTGGTGGAGGTTGCCTTGTCTAACACACTGTTAGGAAGGTGGAGAGGGAGAGTGGATTTACCCATACCTTGGGGAACCACTATAAATCATAGTGTATTTTTTGTGTGTTTTTTTATTGAGAAAAAAACCAAAATAGATCAGTATAAAAGAGGAAATCAAACAACATATTCACCCCCTCTAGGTGATGTAGACTACTACAAAGTTAACTATCAAGTTCTTGCTAAAGTCTCTCGAGATTTCTGCTTCAACCACTTCAACAAGCAATTTTTACTTCCTCACTTTTTCTATGTTTATAAAGATTATCTCTTTTGGCTTTATATCCCTAACTGTAATGACTTTTTGACCTGTATGGGTAAGTGGTATGGGCAGTTGTAAAGTAGCTTTATCATTAACTACATTGCAGAAAACATGCAACATATTTGGCCTTTAGCGTGAAAACCCGCTTCATTTGAATTTGGAATGACATCAGCATGACTCAGCACTTGTGGACTTAACAACTTTCACCATACAGTCTGCATAGGCATTGAGTGAAGTCTTGTGACTCAATGAATAGAAGCATTCAGTGTTACCTTGAGACTCAATGCATCTGAACTTTAAGTGTTAACTACTGAAGTGTTGAGTGGTAAGTCTTCACTCAATGCTAAAACACTTAACTGAATAACTGTCTAACTTCTAAGGCTTTGAGTGAGCCTTCTTCACTAAATGTTGTTGCTTTTGACAGCATAACTGATAAGTCATTGAGTGAACCTTCATCACTCAATGCTTTTGCACTTAACAAAATCATTCTTGTTGATGGTGTCGAGTGAACCTTCTTCACTCAATGCTTATGGACTTGGCAGTTATCCTGACTAAAGGCATTAAGTGAACCTTCTACACTCAACGCTTCTGGACTTGTATAGATTTTCTTTGATAGGACGTTGAGTGAGACTTCTTCACTCAATGCTTCTGTACTTGGATAGATTCTCTTGAGTAGACGTTGAGTGCATGACCTTCACTCAACGTTGCTGGACTTAGCCAGATTTGAGTCCAGCACCACCGAGGCTTTGAGTGACTGAACTTCTATCAACGCTTTTAGGCCTCTAACATTGAGTGATGTGTAACACCCCAAAATGTCGTAGGAGCGTCGGGCATCGATTTTGGCCAAAACAGGTTTTTGGTGCAGGTTACACGGGCCCCGACACGGGCGTGTCGGAGGCCGTGTCGGGCGTGTCGAGCTCGAGCCGTGTCGCCGACCAGTTCAGGTCGACGATGGTCGTGTGGTGGAACACGGCCTAGGACACGGGCGTGTCCCAGGCCGTGTCACACCTGGGTTATGCTGGGTAGTTACAGATGGGTACACGGGCAGTGACACGGGCACGAACACGGCCGTGTCAAATTTGACACGGGCGTGTCTGATGCCGTGTCACCAGACGTGTACGTCTTTGACTGCAAATATTGCACGCGGGGGGGGGGGGCGTGACACGGGTCCCGACACGGGCGTGTCGCAGGCGACACGGGCGTGTCGGAGGCCGTGTCACATGCCGTGTGCTGGTTTTCAAATCTGGTCGAGACGGCGAATGAACTACACGGCCAGGCACACGGCCGTGTGCCAACCCGTGTTCGGCCCAGATTTTATGATTTCAGATCTAATCTTGGCCGTTCGTTTCCTTGACTTTGGATCCGACGGTGGGGGGCTGCTCCTGGGTGGTTTTAGCCGGGATTTAGGGTTGGGAATCCTCATTTCCCTTAGCCATTCTCTCTCTAAGAGTTTAGAGAGAAGGGAGAGCAAAGAGGAAGGAGGAGTCCAAGATCCGGCCGCCGGAGGAGCTTCGGAGCTCCGAATCGCGATCCGAGTCCAGATCCGCGGAGGCGACGCCGTTGCGGTGCTTTCCAACCGGATAGTTTTCGATGGCGCCGCGGAAGAATGCAAGGGTAACGATTTCTCATCCTTGGGCATATGAAGCCCTCTTTTCCTTGCATAGGAAGCCCTCTCTCGCGAGTGAGCGAAGAGTTGGAGCGTTCCTTGGGGTAGATATGTGAAGTCCCCCTTGTGTAGTGTCCGTATGCGAAAACGGACGTAGGCATTGTGTGTGAAGCCTATCCGGACTTGTAGAGCCGGATCGGTGATGTTGCATTGCATTTGAACCGGGCAAGGATCCGGATGTTTGGGTGTTTTTCGGGTTTTTCAACGTGGTAGATTGCAACAGGGAGTCTTGGAGATTAACTCCAAGGTGCACCCGGAAAACTGGGCAAAAGCGGATTTTGCCAACACGGTGGCCGGGGGCCAACGTGAACATAACCGGGTTATGTGATTATTGTGGTGGAAACGGGACTCGGTGAGTCTTGACCTGCGCATATGGCTTAAACTGTCGTTGCGATATGAGCACGGGTCAGGCGGAACCGTACCCGGTCTATGTCGTTCGGTAGGACCGTTAGCATGGATGAGGGTCTTCGGCGGTCTATGGCTTAAATTGTCGTGACCAAGGCTAGGAAGGCAAAATGCTCATATGGATGACCGTCCAAGAGGCGGTGGTGGATTGGGAACGTCTATGGCTTGAATTGACGTGACGTTGGCCGGTTCGCCGAGAATGTGCCCTGAGTGCACGGGGTGTGTGGCCGTGCGAGCCTACGCCTGTGGTGCAGTGCAAATACTTTATATAAATGTCTATGCTAATAAAGTGCAGGGAAAGAGCATCGCCGCCCCGATTGTGGAGGCGGGATCGTTATATATTTGGTCAGCATTGCTGACCATTGCTATTGTTTGCCACCGGGCGGTGGTTTGTGGCTTGCAGGTGCTGCGGAGCAGAGCGGGAAATAGCGGGCTAAAGCCCTTGTTGCTGTGCCGGCCCTCGAAGGCCTAGCTGCTTATGTTTCTTTCCCGTTTTCATGTATGGCCGGCCTGCGTGCCGAAGTTTGGAAAACACTATTTTGTTAAGTGAACAATGTAAGGCCTTAAGGCCAGTTCTCTTTGGTGTATGACTACATTCCTGAGTTGTTAGTGGACATTCATGCGTTGTAGCAGGGTTCTTATTTCTTTTTTTTGCAACCTAATAATTGCTTCCGCTAGATGTTGTGTAGGACGACATGATTGGTTGAATGGTTTCAACGCGTAACCAACCGGTCTGTCCGTAGTATATGGCGTCGGGCTCCGGCCGGACCTACTGCTATATGCTATGTGACGGATAGGGGTGTTACATGATGCGTACTCACTCAACACTTCTTTACTTAGGCAAATTTATGCCTCTCTATAGTATCCTATCTTGAGTCCAACCAAACTTCTGACCCTATTAACCTATCTAATCAATGAACTGCAGACAACCTACATACATTGAACTAAAACACATATCAAATACAAATATGTGTATACTATTGACTGGTGGGCCTTCTTCAAATTTGGGACATTGTGATGAATGTACCAAACACATCTTCTTTCTCATGTCGGAGCTCTGCCAAAATCCTCCTACGAGCCTCCTCCACCAGCCGGGCCTCCCGAAAATCCGTCTAAATCCACAATGCTCTCAAGAAGAAGACACTTGACATGACATTCCACAAAGCCTCCTACGTGTGCAAAGCTACTCAAGTCGACGCCACCACATCTATGTGCGCTCCACCGCAAAGTTCGTCAAGCAACATCCAGAAACGCCTCATCAAAAATACCAGCTTCGTGTAAGGTTGCCTGTCTCCCACCGAGCACTCTTAATATCTCATCTTATTATTGTAAAGAGGAGCGGTCTGTCACCCTCAATTCTCTGCACGATCTTTAAACATCCGCCAATAATGAAGTTTGACCGGCACCATACCTATCATGTGGGTTTTTGCCCATTTAAGGGGGTTTTCCATGCTAAAATTTCCATGTGTGCTTCTGCTTACTCAGTGATTGTGTGTGCGTTCGACCGCTCTATGGGCTAAGGAGACCTAGTTTAGTCTAGTCTACCAGGAGGGTTGAGTTGGCCACAACAAATGATTGCTTTAAATTTTATGGGGAATATTTTTTATTGTGAATGTTGAAACTTAATCTCCTTTTCATAGCTATTCAATTATCTTATTTTTCCTTATGTGAGAGCTTTGTGGATAAGATTGGGGAAGTTGGTCCTCTTTCGGGCAAATTCCCATAGATTGATGTTGTTGAAATTATTGAAGTGAAAGTGATGTGGAGTGGGCGGTCTGATTGGGCAGACCACACAGACCGTAGAGACCGCCGCAGTTCTGGCGTCTAACTGTTGGCAGATAGCCGGATTTCAGCAGGCTATTCTTCTCTCTTACAGTATGGTTCACCAAGCACCCTGAGAGGTAACTGGGCGGTTAAATTTTTCTAACCGTGGTTGTTGTGGTCTGGTCTATAAGACCGCACAGTCCATTTGAAGCTTTTTAGGTTCTTTGGCTCGGATGAAGGCAGGCAGTTAGAGCGGTCTACGGAGGCCAATCACACAGTTTGTTGGATCTACTCGTGCAGGTTGATGCCAGAGTTTGCTGGGTTGTGTTGACTTGTTCACAGTGCTGTGATAAGTCAGCTTGTTACATAGTTCGCAGTGTTCACTTAGTTGCGCAGTATGCTCTGGAGTCCGCTATACTGCGCGGTCTTATTGTGGGGACCGATGATCCGTCATAAGTGCGTTGATGTATTAGGATGCATGGCTGGATTGCTAAGTCCACGCGGACTGATGTTGTTGTCCGCTCGGCTATGCAGATTGATTAATCTTTCCGTATAAGCGGATAGATGGTTAGTCCGCGTGGACTAATGTTGGTATCTACACTTGTGTGGATATGTGGTGTTAGCTGCAGGATGATAGATGGTTATCCTATCCTTATGGGAGGTGATCACACTCCCCCTTTCTCCTATAAATTGGAGTCCCCGACTTGTCATATATAACGGGAACAGTGAGAACTCAGCTCGCATTTTGATCTTGTGGTTATGGTTTTCAAACTTGTATGACTAAGTGAAGTTGACTTATTTGTGCAGGTTGTGCGACTAGGCAACTAGTTGGAAGGCTCAGTGTGGAACAGTTTGCAGTTGCAGTCAGTGGTATACAGCTGGTCGCGGTCTCAATGGCTTGAAGTCACTTCCTCGGAGTTGCGGTTAGTTCGAGCAGTTCACCCGGTCTATCAGCAGACAGTTTCTGTTCAGTTCATCATCTTTCAATAACAAGTAGTCCGCGCGGCTTAGATGCAGTTTGATGACTTGGCAGTTTTGGAGGACATTGCTTGCGGTCAGCGATTTGTGTGGTTTGTGCAATTACAATTTGCAGACCACACAGTTTCTCTTGCTTGTATTTTTTGTTTCTGTCGGATACATTGTTAATCTTGTCTCGCAGTATATACCTGGCATTGTAAATAAGTTATTGATAATTCCATGTTTGATACTCTTTTGCATCTATTGTTGTTGATTTTTACTTGACTTGGTTGTGCTTGAGTGTTCCTGTGACCTTTCTCAGCTTCCTAATTTTTTTTATATGGTTTCAGAGGGGTGTTGAGGAGTTAGCCGTTTATTAACCTCAGAGATTTGTTATTCCTTGGAAGTTCAAGTAAATCAGATTTGAGCAATGTAAGTTGGTTATGCAAGAGGTCTTGGAATTGAGCTCTTGACGCATACCAACTCCAAGAAGTGACAGTCTTGCGTGGAGAGCCATCTTCTGGGTGAGGACCTTTGGATGGTCGTCGGTGGAGACGATGGCAAGAAGTGGTTAATGTTATTGGTAATGCTGAGGCGGTGAGAGCTTGGAGGAGGACAAATGCAAAGGCTGAGTTCACTCTTAAGCAGGCAATCTCACTAGAGCTCTTCGACCACATCATTGGATGTCAGTCAGCTGCTGAGATCTAGATGGCCTTGGATGGCCTATTCAACTAGAAGAACGCATCTCGCCTATAGTTCTTGGAAGATGAGTTGGTGAAGGTCACTTAGGATGGTCTATCTATATCATCATTCTTCTTGAAGATGAAGAACCTTTGCGCTAAGTTATCGACATTGGACATGAAAGAGCATATTTTAGAGGTGAAGCTGAAGAGACATATCATCTATGGGTTGAGGAAGGAGTATATTGCCTTCATAACTTCTGTGTAGGTCTGGGCCAATCAACCATCTTTGCTCGAGTTGGAAAACCCATTAGCTTCACTGGAGAGCTAAGCGAGTCAAATGGCTAGAGTTTTTGTTGGAGTTGGTGACCGGGCGATCTGGCGGTCTGTCTTGGCGGATTGAAGACCGCGCGGTCTGGCGGTTTCCCTTCAGCAGTTTGGTTGCTGTGTTGTTGTTGTCTGGAGTCCGAGCAGTCTTGCGGTTTGTCTCAGGCGGCTTGGAGACTGGGCAGTCTATCGGTCTCCCTTGACAACCTCTCTCTCTCTATGGTGGTAGCCGAGCGGTTAGCCCTTCTCATCTAACCGCGTGGCTTGTGCGGGTTATTTTTTGTATAGGCCGCTTAGTCCTGCAAATTTTTAGTCTCACATCTCTAATTTGTATTCTCTCTTCTCTCCTTCATTCTATAAAAGGGAGGTCATACTGTAATAGATACCTTTTTTTGATAATAAAATTTCTGTTAATCCACTTCCGGTTTGTTTGTTTGTTTCTAACATGGTATCAGAGGACTCAATTCTTCCTCCTGATTCGGTTCCTCTTTCTGTCCGCCGGCTTGTTCCTTTCTATTCGCGCAGTTTTCTTTCTTTTTCTTGTCGCTGCCCTCTGTGTGCGCGCCCTCTCTGTGCGACCTCTGTTCTGCTCGCACACCCTGTTGCTTTCCCAAGGACTCCTTTCTGTTTGCGCGGTCTTCTCCACCTCCTTCTGTTCGCGCGGGCTGTTTTCTAGCCGCTCGACTTCTTTCCCTCTACTTGGTTCTGCAGCTTTGTCGTGGCCTTTCTTGACGCTGGTGTCTAACACCGTGACCGTTGCAGCTCTCTTTCCCCTAACCGCTGCGATTTCTCTGATCTGTTCGCGCGGCTTGTCTCCTAACCGCTTGACTTCCTGTTGTTTTCTCCTATGTCTCTTTTTGATGCTTCTACTGCCACCACTCCTATCGTCAATTCGCCTCCACCACTTCCTCCTACTCCTTCCGGGAACCTTGGCACCGTTTCCAAGCTTGTCGGCTCCAACTACCCAGATTAGAGCGTCTCATTCACATTTCTCCTTCACTCGCAACGCAAACGTCACCATCTCGTTGATGACCCTCCTCCTCCCACTTCACCTCTATTTGATGACTGGGATGCGAGTGATGCGCTTGCGAGTACTTGGCTCGCTAGCAGCCTATCCGATGAATGCCTTCCCGTCATCCGTCATGATGAGACGGTCAAGGCCGCTTGGCTTCATCTTGCTGCTCTGTACTCCAAGGGGGCTCAGACGTCTCGCATCTATACGTTGTATGCGGACCTCTTTTCCCGTCCTATCTTGTCTCCTGTTATTGCCGACCAACAGGTTCAGGCTCTTGGGGCTGAGATTCTTCAGAATCGCCCCTTTTCTGCGGATTTGGTTCAACAACACAAGCACTTCCAGGAGCTTCTAGTTGTGTGCTATCTTCTACGGCTTCATGATACTTATGATATGATCTGCCAGCAAATTCTGGGTGAGGCAGAATCTCCTACCTTAGATGCCACCACTGCCCGCATCACCGTTGTCACCTCTCTCCTTCAGCGCCCTCTTCTGCCCGCTCCTCCTCCACCGGACAACTATGCTCACCAAACTCAGCAGGTGGCTCTGGTAGCCGCAGTCACCAGTCTAGTGGACGTGATCCTTCCTGCTATCTTTTCTCTCTCTGTGGACGCACTGGCCATACTTTGGATCGCTGCTGGATGAAGCATCCCCATCTTCACCCCTTGGGTGACTCTTCCACCTCCTCTTCCAAGTCGTCTGCCTCCGTGGTCACATCATCAGGTAGTGCCCACGTGGTGACTCAAGGTAAATGGCTTATCGACTCTGGTGCGACTAATCACATGACGGGCATTCCTTAGTGCATCTCTCTCCTCGAACAACATGATCGGTTGCCCCCGATCCTCGTTACAGACGGTTCTCCCTCCCCGATTCATGGGTTGGGAGTGGTTCATGTTACTCCGTCTCTTCGCCTAGCGGACACTCTCTATGTGCCCAAGTTTCCATACAATTTATTGTCGGTCACCTCTTTATGCAAGCAACTTCAGTGCTCTGTGACGTTTACTCCGACTACTTGTTCTTTTCAGGATCCGAGCTCCCAACAGACGTTTGCTACTAGGACTGAGAGTGGCGACCTCTACTTCCTCGACAACGTTTCCGCCTTGTCCGCCTTCTCCTCTTCTTATACGGATCTTCTTCAGTGGCATCTCTACCTCGGTCATCCTCCTCCACGGCATCTACATCAGCTTCTGCCCCACCCCCTCCTTCCAGTACTCCTCTCAACTGCGACGCTTGTCAGCTTGGCAAGCATCACCGTTCCTCCTTCCCACCGAAGCAAGGTCGGGGTTCTACCCGTCCGTTTGATCTAGTCCACTCCGATGTCTGGGGACCTGCTCCTACCCTCACCATTGGTCGGGGTAGTTCTTATTTTGTTACTTTTATTGATGATTTTTCTAGATGTACTTGGATGTATTTCTTACGAGATTGCTCTGAACTTTTTGATGTATGGCACTCTCTTTTTATCAATTAATTAAAACTCAATTTGGTGTTTGTATAAAAACCTTTCGCTCAGATAATGCTAAAGAATATCTGAGTCATGCTTTTACCTCTTTCTATGTGCAACATGACATTATTCATCAGACTAGCCGTGTTTATACCTCCCAGCAAAATGAGGTGGCGGAACGTAAAAACCGTCACCTCCTCGATGTCGCTCGCACCTTGATGACCCAGATGCATGTTCCTCGCTCCTATTGGGGCTATGTTTTTCCCCTTGTCTGCTACCTCATCAATCGCATTACCTCCACGGTTCTATACGGGCATACCCCATTCTCCCTTCTGTATCCGGGCAAGGAGCCTTTTCCTATCCCTCTCCAAATCTTTGGGTGCACTGTCTTTATGCATGCTCCATCTACCACCCGTGATAAGCTCTCCCCTCGCTCCACCAAATGCATCTTTCTGGGGTACTCCACCACTAAAAAAGGCTGTTGTTGCTTTGACCCCATTCTTCGTAAGCAGTTCGTCTCTGCGGACGTCACCTTCTTCGAGAATGCCTCCTACTTCTCGGATGACTCCTCTCTTCTTCCCCCGACTTCTGATACTCCTGTTGTTCCCTTCGTTCCCTCGTCTCCTACTGCGGTCTCACCTCCTACACCGTCGCCATCCACTTCTCTCCCCCCTCTCTCTCCCTCTTCTCCGCCACCATCTCCCTCATCTCCGCCGCCGTCGCTCTCTACTCCAGGGTCAGCTCTCTCTACCACGGATTCTCTGGATGCCGAGAGACCCGCCGGCCTAGATCTTCCTGTTGCTCTTCACAAAGGGGTGCGGACGTGTACCCTGCACCCCCTTGCTGCGGTTGTTTCATATGATCGTATTACCTCTTCTCGCAGGGCCTTTGCACTGTCTATCTCTGCCACTGCTACTCCCCATTCCTACCAGGAGGCTCTCACTATTCCTCATTGGAAGATGGCCATGGATGAGGAAATGGCGACCCTAACTGAGCGGGGTACCTAGACTCTTGTTCCTCCTCCCATTGGCATCGATGTTGTTGGCTGTCACTGGGTCTTTGTGGTCAAATTTGGCCTGGACGGCACTGTAGATCGTTATAAGGCCCGCCTTGTTACTAAGGGCTTTACTCAGACCTATGAGGTTGATTACCTTAACACCTTCTCTCCCGTGGCTTGTCTCAGCACTATTCAGGTTCTCCTCTTTGTGGCGGTCAATAGAGATTGGCCTATTTCCCAGCTGGATGTCAAGAATGCCTTCCTTCATGGTAATCTTCAGAAGGCCGTCTACATGGAGCAACCTCCTGGGCATGTTGTTCAGGGGGAGACACGAGTATGCCGGCTAAAGAAGGCAATCTATGGCCTCAAGCAGAGCCCTCGAGCTTGTCTCACTAGCGATGACCAGGGAGGGGTAGCCTTGACAAAGCGGCATCTTCGTCAACATCTGATCACAAAAGATATGGGCTCTCCAAAGTTCTTTCTAGGGATCGAAATCTCTCGGAATCCAAACTCCTTAGTCCTCTCCCAATGTAAGTATGCTCTTGACTGGAGCAAAACCTGCCTGATGCCCCATGTCAACTGGAGAAGACAAAACCTGAACAGATGATTCGCCTCCTCTTTAAGATATTATGCGGTACAGGCGTCTGGTTGGTAAGCTCATATATCTCACAGTGACCAGGCCCGATATTTCCTATGTTGTGGTCAAGGTGAGCCAATTCATACAAGCTCCAAGGGAGTGCCACCTACAGTCTACCTTGCAGATCTTGGAGTATGTCAAAGCAGAGCCTGAGAAAGGATTACTCTTTCAAAAGAATGGTCATCTGAGGGTTGAAGCATACTTAGATGGGAGTTATGCTGATGACAAAGGGGATCGCAAGTCAACCTCAGGTTTTTGCACCTTTGTCGGGGGAAATCTGGTGAGCTGGAAGAGCAAAAAGCAGTCTGTTGTTTTCAGGTCCAGTGCAGAAGCCGAGTATCGTAGTATGGCATCGACCACTTGTGAGTTAAAGTGGTTACGGGCTCTCATGATGGATTTAGGAGAGGTCTACAACCATCCTCTACCTATGTTCTGTGATAACAAGGCTGTCATATACATCTCCAAAAATCCGGTCTTTCATGAAAGAACCAAGCACATTGAGGTCGACTGTCATTTCATTCGTGAAGAGATTTTGAAGGAACAAATTTGCACTCCCTTTGTCACTTCTAACAAAGAGCTGGCTGACATCTTCACCAAGCCAGTATCCGCCTCGTTTCTTCATATTTGCGACAAGCTGGGCATGATCGATATATATGCTCCAGCTTGAGGGGGAGTGTTGGAGTTGGTGACCAGGCGGTCTGGCGGTCTGTCTTGGCGGATTGAAGACCGCGCGGTCTGGCTTTTTCCCTTAAGCGGTTTGATTGTTGGGATGTTGCTGTCTGGAGACCGAGCGGTCTTGCGGTTTGTCTCAGACGGCTTGGAGACTAGGCAGTCTATCGGTCTCCCATGGCGACCTCTCTCTCTCTGGTGGTAGCCGAGCGGTTAGACCTTCTCATCTATCCACGCGGCTTGTGCGTGTTGTTTTTTGTATAGGCCGCTCAATCCTGTAAATTTTTAGTCCCACATCTCTAATTTGTATTCTCTCTTCTCTCCTCCATTCTATAAAAGGGAGGTCATACCTTTGTAATTGATACCTTTTTTGGATAATAAAATTTCTGTTAATCCACTTCCAGTTTGTTTTTGTTCATTTCTAACAGTTTTGATCTCAGGGGGATGGTGATGTTCTATTCTCTGACAAGAAGAAGTGATGTGACATGAAGAATAAGTTACCTGTTAGTGATGACCCGTCTTCTTCATCACAGTAGGAGAAGAGCAAATCTCCTAGATAGGATGATGGGAAGAAGAGAGGAGGACCACAGTACTGCAGGTACATCAAGCTTGGTCATATCC
Organism: Platanthera zijinensis; assembly: GCA_039513925.1. Lineage (NCBI taxonomy): Eukaryota > Viridiplantae > Streptophyta > Magnoliopsida > Asparagales > Orchidaceae > Platanthera > Platanthera zijinensis. The sequence goes on from CM077089.1 coordinate 150,994,588, forward strand.
AGAAGGACTGTAGGGTAAATCTTCAGTCGAGGCATGCTGCAAGAAAGGAGGAGGCTGAATCCAGGGCCGAGGAAGGAGGATGGGGATTGATTTTATGACAGGCACTTATGTTCGTGTGCTTGCCTCCATAACCTATCAGGAGGACTAGATTTGGGACTCGGGGTGTGGTCATCACTTCACTGGGGACGAGTCGAAGTTCCCTTCTCTGCAGGAATACAAAGGTAACAATGCCATTATTATTGTTGATGATAATGTGCATGCACTAGAGAAGGAGGGGACGATTTCTTTAGGCAGTGATCAAGGACCACTCATATTGTGGAGTGTGTATCATGTGTCGGGCATAAATAAAACCCCTTCTCCATGACCAACGCTGGGTATTACGTTATGTTCGGCCCAACAGAAGTGAAGTTTCTCTGAAATGTGTCAGCTGGGAAAGCTGATGTTACTCATATTGGAAGACGGGTTAAGGACTTGTTTGTTTTAGTAATAAGCTCCTATATTGATAAGATGAGGGCGAATGATAGCGTTGTTATCAATCATGAGAGGCTGGGACACGTTGGGATGGATAAACTGAAGGCCATGACGGTGAGAGGTATGGTGCATGACTTTCTTAGCCTTTTATCCTTTGGAGATGGTCATGTCTATGCGGGGTGTCAGTATGGTAAGGATCATTGTCTTCCATTTGATAAATCATAAACCCGATGTAAGGCACCGTTGGAATGCACCCACGGTGATCTGATGAGACCCACCGTTACCCCCAGTCTCAATGGTAGCAGGTATATGCTAGTTCTGGTTGATGACTTTTTGAGGTATACTTTATGAAGAAGAATACGGAGGCATTTGAGAAGTTTATGGAGTTCAAAAAGCTTGTGGAGGGCCGGCTCGGTCTACGGATCAAGAAGTTGATAATTGACAATGAAGGGGAGTTCAACTCAAATTTGTTCTCCATTTTTTGCAGAAAGCACGGAATCTGAAGGGAGCTTACTTGTGCGCATACACCACAATAGAACATAGTTACAGAATGAAATATCCGTCATTTGATGGAGACCTGCAAGTGCTGGCTTCATATCAAAGGCATTCTCAGGGCCTTCTGGGCGGAGGAAATGACATGTACGACGTATGTCATCAACCAAATGAACCTTAGTTTGAACAACATGAAGTTTCCACATGAGCTGATGTTTAAGGAGAGGCCCGGTGTGGAACATCTTTAGGTGTTCGGGAAAATCTGCTACATGCACATTACATACGCTCTCAGAACGAAGCTAGATGCAAAAGTAAAGAAGCTAGTATTCGTCGGCTCTAATGAGAGGAAAAAGTGCTGGAAATGCATGGATTCAGAGACACATAAGTTTGTTGTCTCCCGGGATGTGGTATTCGATGAATTAACATCATACCATGGTAGCTCATCTGTGGATCTACAGGAGAGCAGGTCTGACATAGGGCAAGGTGAAGCTACTCGGGATCTTTTAGTGGAGTTGCCTGTGTCACTAGGTGCTCCAGTTTTATCTATCTCTGAGTGGAAGATTTTGGATCTAGAAGCAGGGGGAGTGATGCTCCTAGTTTACCCAAGAGGAGAGCTATTTTATAAGAAATAGAGGAAGTGGTGGATCAGGGTCAAGCCATGCGGAGTTCCAAAAGGACCATTATTCCACCGGCCCGATATAGGGACAGGAATATGGTGAGTTTTATCTCATTTTTCTTCGCAGGTCCCTTGGATTAGAGGGAGCTATCAAGCTTTGAAAATACCACTGGCATTATGAAGTGGGAAGATGCTATAAATGAGGAGATGGCCGCCCTCAGAAAGAACGAGAATTAGGACTTTGTGCCAAAGGTCGAAGAAACCACTCCTGTGACATGAAGTGGGTTTACAAGCAGAAGAAGAAGGCCGGCGGCAGCATCGAGTGATACAAGAATCGTCTTGTAGTTTGGGGGTTCTCGCAATAGTACGAGGAAGATTATGATGAGATTTTAAGTCCAGTGGCCATGATGACTTCAGTTCGAGTGGTGATTTATTTAGCGGCTTGCCAAGGGTGGAGGATTTGGCATCTCGATGTAATGAATGCTTTCCTTTATGATGAGTTTGAGAAGAACATCTTCATGACACATCCACTTGGTTATATTTCCGAAGAACATCCAGGACACGTTTATAAACTGAAGAAGACCCTCTGTAGTCTGAAACAGACGCCTCGGGCGTGGTACAGGAAGATTGCAGAATACCTTCTGTTCGGTGGTTACTTTGCTTCAGATTTAGATTCAAGTCTGTTTGTTAAGAAGAGGGGGGGATTTAGGTCTTTATACTGCTGTATGTTGACGACATGATCGTCACCGAGAACTCGGAGGAAGAATTAGATAGGATTAAGGTTGAGCTAGCTATCAGGTTCGAGATGAAGGATCTTAGGGAGCTCCACCATTTCCTTGGACTCGTAGTAAAGAGGAAAAAGAGCAGTGTCTCATTTTCCAGATGGGCTATATGGAGAGAATCGTTAAGCAGTTCAGCATGTGGGAGGGAAAGATCAGCTCTACTCATCTAGAAGCCGGTCTCAAATTTCGGTGTGACGATGGAAGGGTTCTTTAGGATCCCTTATTATTCCGGGCTCTCGTGAAGAGTCTCATATATCTGAAGATTACAAGGCCGGATATTGCCTATATTGTGGGCCGAGTAAGCTGGTATATGGTAGAGCCGTGAAAGCTTAATCTAGTGGCGACTAAGAACATTCTGAAGTACGTGAAGTTGACATTAGGATATGTCTTCTTGTGCAGAACGACAACTATCTCTTTGTGCAGTAAGAAGCAAGATTCGGTGTCTGTCTCAACTACGGAAGCCGAGTACAAGGCTTTGGCCCTGACAACTCAGGAAGTCGTCTAGCTTAGGAGATTGTGGAGGACATCCATGATGAGGTATAGGATCCTATTCTGCTACGTGGTGACAACGAGAGTGCTCTCAAACCGGTTAATAATCCAGTTTATCACGTGCAAACCAAACACATCGAGATTAAGCATCACTTTGTTTGGGAGAAGGTGTTGAAGGGTTCTTTGATGGTTGAGTATGTGTAGAGTCAATACCTTATTGCAGATATCTTCACAAAGTTGTTGTTGAAGGGACTGTTTACTTGGTTACGGGGTTTGATCGGGCAGATTTTCACTTCCCACTTCAAGGGGGAGTTTCGAAATTGTTGAAGTGAGAGTGAAGTAGACTGGACGGTCTGATTGGGTAGACTACACAGACTGACGAGACTGCAACTGGTCTGGCGGCTAGCCTGATTTCAACTGGCCATTCTACTCTTTTGTGGTCTGGTTCAGCAAGCACCCTAAGAGGTAATCAGGCGGCTAACTTTGTCTAACTACGGCTGTTGCGGCCTGATATGTGAGACCACACAATCTGTTTGAAGATTTTTAGGTTCTTTGGCTCTCGTGAAAGCAGGCAGTTAGAACAGTCTACGGAGGCAAATCGCACAGTTCGTCGGGCCTACTCGCGCGGGTTGATGCCAGAGTTTGATGGGTTGTGTTAACTTTTTCACGGTGCTGTGACAAGTTAGCTTGTTGCCTAGTTCGCAGTGTTCACTTGGTCGCGTGGTATGCTCTGGAGTCCATTGTACTGCGTGGTTTGATTGCAGATACTAGCGGTCTGTCATAAGTGAGATGATGGATTAGGATGCATGGCTGGATTGATAAGTCCACGCGGACTGATGTTGTTGTCCGCCCAGCTATGCAGACTAGTTGAACTTTCCATGTAAGCGAATAGATGGTTAGTCCGTTCGGACTGATATTAATATCCACACTTGTGCGGATATGTGGTGTTAGTTGCAGTATGACGGACTGTTATCCTACTGTTATGGGCGGTGATCACACTCCCCCTGTCGCCTATAAATAGGGGTCCCCGACTCATCATATATAATGAGAATAGTGAGAACTTAGCTCGCGTTTTGATCTTGCAGTTAAGATTTTCTAACCGGCGCGAGTAAGTGAAGTTGACTTGTTTGTGCAGGTAGTGCGACTAGCACTGAGCGACTAGGCAACTAGTTGGAAGGCTCAGTGTGGAACAGTTTGCGGTTATAGTCAGTAGTATACAACAGGTCACGGTATTAGCGACTTGAAGTCACTTCCTTGGAGTTGCGGTTAGTTCGAGCAGTTCGTCCGGTCTATCAGCGAGTTCTATTCAGTTCATCAGCTTTCAATAACAGACAGTCCGTGTGGCTTGGTTGCAGTTTGGCGACTTGGCGGTTTCGGTGGACAGGCCTTGCGATGAGCAATTTGTGCGGTTTGTGTGGTTATAGTTTATAGACCGTACGATTTCTTTTATTTATATTTTTTATTTTCATCGGGCATATTGTAAATCTTTTCTCGCAATGTATACTTCACTTTGTAAAGAAGTTGTTGATAATTTCACGTTTCAGACTCTTGTGCTTCTATTGTTGCTGATTTCTACTTGACTTGCTTGTGATTGAGTTTTAATGCGACTTTTCTCAGCTTCCTAAATTTTTTTTTTGTAGTTGCTTGAAATCACCAAGATATTACATCATGCGAAGCTGTTATCAAGAACAGAGCAATGCAATGAGACAGTCATCGACTGCTAGGGATAGGTTATAGTAGCAGATATTGTTGGTTAGGAACTTAGGACTCAAGTGCATGAATCTTCAACCTTGTGAGACTTATTGTGGCCTTCATGTTATACACTAATTAACATACATTTGTGTTGAGCTAAAGTAAAGCTGGCTACTGTCTTGTTATTGGACAAATTCCAGAGAAACTGCACTGAAAATTTGGGATCGAAGTTGCCATCCACAACATGGCTAGATTAGATGTTTTCGTGTGAGAAAAAGAAAAACGGAACAAAAAGAGATCTGATCCGCTTTTTGGTCTAAACTCACTTGAATCTACGATAAAGATGGTGAAAGCTAGATCTTTTTTGTTTTGTTTTGATAAAGATAAAAGTTCTATTCTCAAAATGGTATGTAACTAGGAACTTGGGTCTGCAGACTCAAGCCAATGAACTAGTGTATATTGGTAGCCCATTGATAATTTAATGGTATTTCCAAAATGATGTTGTGTTATCTATAATTACACATAAATTTAAAGTTACGACAGCCAAAATGTAGCACTCTCCACTTAATGTTCCTGGCTTGACTTTTGGGGCTTTTGATAGTCTCCAATCAGTCTATGTAGTCAGCCAATATCCATTATGTATAACTTCAGGGAAAAAAACTCATGCTTGAGTTGTCATAGGGATGTAACGGCTTATCTAGGGAGCAATATTCAGTTATATTTGATGGGTTCTCCGAGGTAGCTTCGATTGAAGCGTGGACTTCTTAAGCGTGCTCACCCGCATGTGGGTTGCCTTGGATGTGTGCATGCCAACGCATGGCCCTGGCTGTGTGCTGTTAGTGCACTCGAAGCATCCTGTGTGGCCGTCAAGTTTGGAACGACCTCCACGTTGCCCCCAGCAGGGGTATTTATAGGTGTAACCCTAAATCCGCAACGACGGGTTATTGGATATCATCTGGATCCTAACCAAACCCATTAAGCACCTATAACATCTAATCAATATACCTCAACAATCTCCTCCTATATTGTATATAGATGTTAACACAAAATAGGTTACTTAAAACAAAAGTTAATAACGATCAAAACATGAGTTTTTCCAAAAAACATAAACATGAGTTTTAGATAACTGATAAGCTAAACTCAAACAAAGGTTCCAAACATGAAAAGGAAAAACAAAACTGGAAAACTCAAACTGATAAATGATCTATGCAAACAACAGATTATCTTCATCCGGATCGAAATCAACTTTCTCTCCTCCAATCTCCATTTGATCTGCAAACAGTTATAACAAGAATGTAATGAGACAAATCTCTATGAATTCAAACACTGCTATCAAAAGTAAAGTGATTAGTTCAAGCAGTAAAAGAATGTAATACTTTAACTAGGAAGAAAGAATCACAAGTCAGCATCTCTATCTAATTTACAAAAAATTAGAAAATTGATTTCAAAAAAATCAAACAATGTTTCTTCGATTATTAAGATTATTATTAACTTTTTCACAATTGTGTTATATCATCAAGTTTGAAATGATACAACAAGCTGTGACTATTATATCATCAAGTTTAGAATGATATAATTAATAATCATAATATCAGGGCACATATCAGCAACTTCAGTATTCCTTTTTGAAATGATACCCAAGCCAGCCTTTGAATGAAATAATTGCGTAAGTCATCGAGTTTGGAATGACTAACAACTATTCATCTCTAGCTTTCATCAGATAGCATCTGAAATACTTCAGTGTGCTCAACTCTAGATGTTTGAATATAAGCAGACTATAGTTCTAAAATTTAAAATATAAGCAAGGTATTAAGTCCTATTAAATCGACTTTAATCTCATCTCCCCCGATGTTTTAGTTATAAAAACCTTACATAAGCCCTTGGTAAGGACATCTGCTATAATATCATTTGATCTCATGTCCAAAAGGGAGATTATCCTCTAACTGGATAGATAGGTCAACCAGGCATGTTTCATCCTAAGCTGCCTTCGCTTTCCATTGAACAACGTATTTGTAGCAATAGTCTTTGTGTCTTGATTGTCACAATATAACGAAATAGAGTGTATTTTCAGACTCATCATTGGAATGTCCATTATCAGATCTCTTATCCACTCTGCTTCTTCTCCAGCTGAAGCGAGAGCATAGAGTTCCGATTTTATAGAGGATAGTGCAATGCACTTCTGCCTCTTTGACTTCAGAGATACTGCTGCTCCTCCTAGTATAAACACAAAACCACTAATGGATCTACTATCAGCAATTTTTGAGCACCAGGAGGCGTTAGAATACCCCTCAAGCACAGGAGGATGTCCACTATAATATAAATCATATTTCTTAGTGTACTTTAAGTATCGCATTAGCCTTTCCAAGGCATCCTAGTGGTCCTTCCCAGGGTTATTTGTGAATCTACTTAATATGTCGACCGTAAAAGTTATGTCAAGTCTAGTGTAGGTTGTAGCATACATGAGACTTCTTATGAGTTTGGAGTAATCCAACTGTCTAATAGGTGAATCTTTATTTGGTTTTAGTCTATTGTTGTAGTGGTATGGAGTCTCAATCTTCTTGTAATTAATATAACCTCACTTATTAAGCAGATTTCTAACGTAGTGACTCTGACTTAGGGTAATACCCTTTTTAGTGAAATTCAATTCCATTCCTAGGATGGTTTTCACCACACCTAAGTCTGTCATGATAAATTGTGTCGTCAAGGCAACTTTTACATCTTCCACCTTAGACTGATTAGTGCCCAGAATTAGCATATCATCAACATACAAGCAAATAATTATAACTTTATCTCAACTTGTTCTTACGTACAAACATGTATCTGATAGGCTAGATTAAAAACTCATGCCTTTAACACAAGTGTCAAATTTTTCGTGCTATAATTTAGGTGCTTGCTTCATACCGTAGAGTGACTTAATCAACTTACCGACCTTATTTTCAAGACCTCCTACGACAAACCCTTCAGGTTGGTGCATATAGATCTCCTCAGTTAGATCTCCATTAAGAAATGCAGTCTTGATATCCATATGATGAATGGCAAAATGTTCAATAGATGCTAAAGAGAGAAGAATCCTAATTGTCGCAATGTGACAAACAAGTGAGTATATATCAAAGTAGTATATATCATTCACTTGAGTGAAGCCTTTTGCAACTATACGTGCTTTGTATTTGACGATACTCCCATTAGGATTAAGCTTCTTTTTCAGAACTCACTTACTTCCAATGGTTCTAGCCCCTTTAGGCAATTCGACCAAGGTCCAAGTGTGGTTTTGTAGTAGAGGATTCATCTCATCATCTATGACTTCTTCCATAATAGAGAATCCCTAGATTGCATCACTTTCTTATAGGTAGATGAATTAGCTTAACCTTGGTAAGTCACAAAGTCCGTACCGAAGCTTTTAGGCACTCGTTCTCTATTAGATAACCTTTTAGATGCTAAATCACTAGTATCTATGGGCTTAGTGTCAGAGATCCTTAGTTCTAGCTCAACGGTAGTCACAGTACTGGATGCTGGCAGACCTGGAAGCGTCAGGTTTTATCTTTACGGAACTTATCCTCAAAGAAAACTATATCTCTAGATTCTACTATAGTATTAGTTGAGAGATCTAGAAACCTATATACAGCACTATCATTTGCACGTCTTATATAAACACATGTGTTTGTCCTAGGTCCAATCTTAGCTCTTTTAGAGTCAGGTATCCTAACATAAGCGATACATCCCCAGGTCTTAAGATTACCGAATTTAGGAGGTCTCTTAAACCAAAGCTCATTGGGTGTCTGCTTCAACTTAGCATGAGAAACTTTATTAAGAATGTGATTTGACGTGAGGACGGATTCACCCCAATAGGCCGTAGACATGCCAGCAGTTAGCAACATGGAATTCAATATTTTTGTTAAAGTCCTATTTTTCCTCTCGGCGATACCATTAGATTGTGGTGGATACAGGGCAGTCATTTCAGGAATTATGCCATTGCTAGCAAGAAAATCTCTGAACTCCCCTGAGACATATTCATATCCTCTATCACTTTTTAGCCTTTTAATTTTCATGTCTAGTTGATTTTCAACCCTAATTTTGAATATACGAAATTTTTCAAAAGTTCCATCTTTGGATTTAAGGAGATAAATGTGGCTAAATCTAGAGTAATCGTCGATAAATGTTATCAGATACTTCCGACCTCCTCTTGTGACAAAGCTTTTGTAGTCACATATGTCGAAATGTATTAACTCTAGTAATTGTGTGCTCCTAGAAACCTGATTAAAATATGTTCTAGTTATCTGTTTCTGAGCAAAAATTTCACATTTGTCAAATTTGATTATTGTGTCTAAGGGTATGTTGTGAGTTTTAGCTAGCCGTAGTAGTTTTCTATAGTTCACGTGTCCTATTCTTGCATACAAAGTCTTAGGATCTTTCAGATTTAATCTAACCTGATTTACTACTTCATTTGCTAGACTCAACCTACACATCCCATTTACTACATAAGCACAACCAAAATAATGTGAGTGAACCATTCAGGTTACTCTCCCACCACTAATGTTAAATGACATACAAGCATCGCATAACAAACTAATTGAAATTAAATTAGCAGCTAATGTTGGTATAAATTTAACATTTTTCAAAATTAAACGCGTACCTGAGGAAAGTACCATAGTGACATTTCACACTTTCAGCACGTCAGCCACTCCACTATTTGCAACTGTGACTATCTCTTTCACTGCAGTGACGTCCTCCATAAGCGCTGAATTGTTGCAGGCGTGATAGGTAGCACCTGAATCGATCCACCACTCTGTACTGGCCTTCCCATTGCAAACCATCACAACAAAGTCGACAGACGCAGTTTGATAAACCATATTAGCTTTTTTATCAGTCTTTGGTGTGTTGGATTCACCCTTCTCGGGTTTCTTGCACTCAGAAGTACAGTGACCCCACTTATTGCAGTTGTAGCACTTGCCTTTAAATTTCTTATCCTTCCTGCTAGTGTCAACAACTACGGGTGCACTGGGGTGTGGTCTAGTCTTTTCAGGCTTAAGCTTACGCTTAGGGTGCGTGATCATGTTAGCAGCAGAGTTCTACTTACTAACAATCTCCATAGCGTGCCTAGTCCGGTTCTCATCCTCAATGCAGATGAAGCGCTTGAGGTCTTTCAGACTGACCTGCATTTTCTTCTGATACATCTCCGTTTTGAAGGAGTACCAAGCCGATGACAGCTTGAAAATTATAGCTCCAGCAACAAACCCATCTGACAGAGGGATGTTCTCATTGTTCAGCTTGTCCACGAGAGATTCAAATTCTGCAACCTAAGGAAGTATCTCCTTGTCTTCAGTGAAGGTGAATGTCATGAGCTTGTCCACCAGGTGCATCTTGGACATGTTCTCTTCCTCTTTGAATTGCTCCGCCAGGACATCCCAGATCTCCTTGGCAGTTTTCATTTTGTTGTACGTCTCTGCAAGTCTGTTTGAGAGGCAATTGAGGAGGTAATCATGACAAAAAATCTTCATCGTTGATCCAGTTATCCTCGTCCTATCCTCCTCTATAAGACTCAAAATCAGACTGCACAGTGTAGAAAATATTTAGGTACCTCATGCCGAACTACGTGTTCTGCTTCCAGGCATTGAACTCTGAGTTTGAGAATTTTTCAAACTTGATCATCGACACAGGAGATGAAAGGTTGCTACCTTTCGACATTGTGTCTCTTTCTAAATTTCTAAGTTCCACTAGGAAACTAAAGCACACATAGAAAAAATAAAAAGAGGTCACCTGAGCCGTGGAGACAAAGAGATCTTCGGATCCAATCCAGAAATATAGCATTCTTCTCCTCTCCAGTTGAAAACCAATCGCCGAAGAGTAGATACGATCGTCAAATGATATAATACACAGACTCTTGATTTGCATGCACCAATTTCAGTAATAGAAAACTCTGTATTTCTGTATCCTGGGCAAAAGGCTTGAAGATCTGGAATATCCACCGGGCAGTAACAGGAATCAACAGGATAACTTCCTTCTGACAAGAAAACAATGAGCCCACAATGATCAAAACAGAGATCTGGAAGTTGTATCACGATCTAGGGCAGAAAAAGGGCGACGACACTGAGGCAATAGGAGTTCCTCCTCCCGAATGGCTGTTTTCCCGATCCTGGAGATGACGACAAAGAGAAATTGCGAGGAGCGGAGCACGGTAAGGAAACCGCGAGCAGGAGAGTGTCGACGATCGAAACTTGCGACGAACTCGGGCAGCAGGACGAAATCAGAATTTTGCAAAGGACCGACTACTTGCTTCTTCTCGATCTACCACAGCAAAACATCGAATGAGAGCAAAACCGACGACAAAAAACCAGCGACGAGAAAATCGCACAGAGAAAACTTATCGGCGACAGCTTTCCTTGCTTGGGGAGAACGACGGGCTCTGGTACCCAATCGGAAGCGGCGACAAATGAGCGAAGTGATCCTCCCTTGCGATCTGAATGGCGGCGCAGTCCTTCCTGATCGACTAGGGCAGAAAAACGGATCGTGATTCACGATAAGTGCGGCGGGGAACTCACCAAAAAGAAAAATAAAAATGAGAGTTGCGTTCACGGGAGAGGGGGCTACGACGCGCAAAAACGAAAACTTCGAGAATGTTAGTGCGCTCGAAGCATCCCGTGTGGCCGTCAAGTTTGGAACGACCTCCACGTCGCCCCCAGCAGGGGTATTTATAGGTGTAATCCTAAATCCCCGATGACGGATTATTGGATGTCATCCGGATCCTAACCAAACCCGTTAAGCACCTATAACATCTAATCAATATACCTCAACATGTGCAACCACACGCAGCTTGTCACCTTGGTCGTGAAGCCCCCACGGCCTCCTGACCCTCTGGCTGCTCTGATCGGGCAGCCCCTTGGCCGCTTGATCGGGCGGCCCCCTTCTTCAACCCAAATCAGGCGGCCTCTTGGTCACCCAGTCTTCTGTTCGCCCAGGTCGGGCGACCGCTTGACCTCCCGGTCGGGAGACCCCCTCTTTCTCCCTAACTGGGCGGCCTCTTGGCCGCCCGGCCTTCCAGGCGCCCAGGTCAGGCGGCCCCTTGACTGCCCGATAGGGCGGCCCCCTTTTTTGCCCTAAAGTGGATGCCCGGTCTTCCGGCCGCCAGGTCGGGAGGCCCCGTCTTTCACCCTAACCGGGCGGCCTCTTAGCCGCCTGGTTCTCCGGCCGCCCGGTTCTCCATGTAACAACCCTAGCAATACAACGTGAGAATGTCACGTCTCCGCTCTAGGCGACGCTACCGGGATGCAGCCCAAGCACCCCAACCCCTCTCCAACCCACAGACAGGTTGTTGGTGGCCACAACCTCCCTTTGATGAGGCAAACTCGATAGTCAAAAGCGCACCACGGGGACTTCCCAGGAGGTCACCCATCACAGTACTACTCCAGCCCGAGCACGCTTAATTATGGAGTTCTTTTAACTCTCATCACCAATTGAGCTGCAGCTCAACTGGTGATGAGAAGTGAAAGAACTCCATAGTTAAGCGTGCTTGAGCGAGAGTAGTACGTGGATGGGTGACCTCCTGGGAAGTCCCCGTACGACCCAACTTAACTGTCGAGTTCGCTCATCAAAGGGAGGCTGTGGCCACCAACAACCCGCTAGCGATGCCAAGGGGGGCTATGGGCCAAATCCCGAGTCGTTACAATAAAAGTGCACTTTTTATTGTAACGCCCCTAGCCAATCCAACGGGGCAATGCCACGGCTCCGCTCTAGGCGACGCTACCGGGCTGCAGCCCAAGCACCCCAACCCCTCTCCCTCCATAGGCGGGTTGTTGGTGGCCACATCCTCCCTTTGATGAGGCAAACTCGATAGTCAGGCGCGTACCACGGGGACTTCCCAGGTCAGCTCAATTGGTGATGAGAGTTGAAAGAACTCCATAGTTAAGCGTGCTCAGGCTGGAGTAGTACTGGGATGGGTGACCTCTTGGGAAGTCCCCGTGGTGCGCACTTGACTATCGAGTTTGCCTCATCAAAGAGAGGTTGTGGCCACAAACAGCCCGCCTGTTGATGGAGAGGGGTTGGGGTGCTTGGGCTGCAGCCCGGTAATGTCGCCTAGAGCGGAGCCGTGGCTTTGTCCCGTTGGATCGGCTAGGGACGTTACAATAAAAAGTGCAATGTCACGACTCCATACAACGTGACAATGTCACGGCTCCGCTCTAGGCGACTCTACCGGGCTGCAGCCCAAGCACCCCAACCCCTCTCCAACCCACAGACGGGTTGTTTGTGGCCACAACCTCCCTTTGATGAGGCAAACTCGATAGTCAAGCGCGCACCACGGGGACTTCCCAGGAGGTCACCCATCTCAGTACTACTCCAGCCCGAGCACGCTTAACTATGGAGTTCTTTCAACTCTCATCACCAATTGAGCTGAGCTCAATTGGTGATTAGAAGTGAAGTAACTCCATAGTTAAGCGTGCTTGGGCGAGAGTAGTACTGGGATGAGTGACCTCCTGGGAAGTCTCCGTACAACCCAACTTAACTGTCGAGTTCGCTCATCAAAGGGAGGTTGTGGCCACCAACAACCCGTCTGTTGAGGGAGAGGGGTTGGGGTGCTTGGGTTGCAGCCCGGTAGCGATGTCATGGGGGGGCTATAGGCCAAATCCCGGGTCGTTACACTCCAGCCGCTCGGATTGGGCGGCCCCCTCTTGGTGGTTCGTCTTCCAGCCGCGATCTGCCTCCTCGGGCGCCCGACCACTCTCCTCGCTGGCCGACCCCTTTGGCCAACGTCAATCCTCTGTCGTCCAATCTCCTTACCACGATCGCCACCGTCTGTTACGTGGGTAACCACCCATGTACCCGCCCGCGTAACCATCTGTAGTGAAAGTGTGCATAGTAAAAATAGGAACGATCTGCGTTTAATAAAATTATAAAAATAATGTGCACATAGAACTTTATAAGATTGGTCTTCGATTAGTAATAACGGTGACTATGGTTTGCAGATAACCACTGTAACTATCTATGGGGTCTATAAATAGGCCCCGAAACACTCCTATATTTCCATTCTCGTCTCCCCGGATTTTTTACTACGCTCCTCTTTCTCCACTTCTCCTTCCCTTCACTCTCTTCTTCTCCATTTTCCCCTTGCGCGCCGCCACGCACTTCCCCCTTGCGCGCTTCCGTGCACGGCACTACCTTGTGTGTTGTCTCCTTTCGCGCCGTCGTGCGCTCATTTCCAAGTGCGCCGCTGCACGCTCCATTTCAAGAGCGCCTTCGCGCGCTCCGCTCCAAGCGCGCTGCCGTGCGCTACGCTCTCAAGACCGCTCCAACCACGACGTCGTGCTCTCCAGTCTCAAGACCGCTCTAAGAAAGCCACCGTGCGCTCCTCTCTCAAGACCGCTCCAAGCGTGCCGTCGTGGGCTCCACTCTCAAGACCGCTGCAAGCGCAACGCCACGCGCTCCGTTCTCAAGACCGCAACAAACGCTCATCGCATTCAACTCAAGAACAAGTATACCAGTCGCCAACAATGCTCTATACTCCTCTAAGCACAATAGGAGACAAGTCGCATGGATAAAGACGCACATAGCGTACCGTTTAAGCCTCCAAGCAACAGTCAAAGATTCTAAAGCATTCGGAGTGTGAAGCTCCCTACTGTGGCAAGTGAAAAACTTAGCTCTGTGAGTGGTGGCATGTCACCCTCCAAACATCTTTCTATCTCCTAACAATTGTAACGAGGAGCGGCATATCGCCCTCGTATTCTTTAAAAGCTCTGTAACAACATCAAAGACTAGTGGAAATTTGGTCGGCATCGATCCGGACACGTGATTTTTCACCCATTTTCGGGATTTTCCACGTTAAAAATTTTGCATTTTCAACTTTCTAATTTTTGTGACTGTTTGCCCGTTCGACCGCTCCACGAGTTAAGGCGGTCCAATTTATAAATCCGGTCTACCATGAGCTTCGAGCTGTCCGCAACAATATTTATATTATTGAATTTCTTCGTTATACTCATATATACTGGAGGATTCACCCCATAAGCGTTATTATTGATTCTTCACCATGCTAAATGACCCCACGCTTTTTAATTTTTTACCTTGTTGTATTTTTAGACTGTGAAAAGTCTTTTAATAAGAACATTGAGATTAAGAGCTTTCATGAACTGAATCGAATAGTTTTTCAATCGAATTCAAATTTGACATATAACTCAGAGATTTAGATTCGTTCGAATATTCGGTGTCGAATTCCGATTTTGATTCGTCATGAAATGTTGTATATGAATCTGTGTTCAAATTTTGATTCAAATTCAGATTCAAATTTTAATTCAAATTTTATAATATTTAATTATATATTAAATATAATTATATTTATTAATTTTGTTTAACTATATATTCTATTATTCATGAACTCACGAATCCTTCAAATAGAAATAAAATTATTCGAATTCGGATTACGAAAAATGTGAATTTTAATTGAATCATTGCGAACCAAATCCTGAATTATTCACCAACTATTCTATTTATGAAGAGCTCTAATTGTGATCTTATATATCATCCTCTGCAAACACCATATGTTGCTTACAATGGCCAACCGCTTCCTTGTACTTTTCATTAGATTCTTTCAACTTCTGCTTGACTTCCTCGAATTCGGATCCCTTAGAGTTCTTGTGGGAACTCTAGGGGGGGTGGAGTTCTTGTGGGAACTCCAGGGGGTGGAGTTCTCATTTTGCAAAATAATGGAGCGGATTTAGAAAAAATGGTTAACATGAAAGTTGTAGATATCCCCGAGACGAATAATTTTCATGTTGAATATTTTTTGATTTGAAGTCGTTTAGACCCCCTATCTGGGCCCCGAAAAAACACAGTCCGAAAATAATTAAATTAATTATTTTGGCCGGTCTTTTGGCCGACCGGTCCCGCTCAAATCAGTCCGGGACCGGTTTTCCTCTTCTTGAGGAGGACTGGTTGGGACCGGTCCTCACCGGCCCCGGACCGGTCCTCACCGGCCCCGGTCCGGTCCTCACCGGAACCGGTAAAAGACTCGGATCTCTAGGGACCTAGTCTTTTACCGGTCCGGTCCGGTCCCAATCGGACCGATTTTTTTGAGCACCACTATTTGACATGATATTTTTACTCCTATGAATTTGAACAAAAATGTCACCGTCATTTTTATGAATGTTTGGCATGACAATTGTAACTATCCATGACCATAAATATAAAATTAATTTTGAACATAAAAGGACAAAATTCCTTTGATGAGGTGAGTTGTTCCCGCCACTGCCCCAAAACAGAGTCTAAGTAGTAAGTCATATCTATACTAAAAAAAAAAATCATTTTCTGAAAAACAGGGTCTAAGTAATATCTATATCTAAACTTTTTGATTTTACCCCGTGCACTATTACGGAATCATAGGGAGAAAACGAGCGACGAGTATACTATAGCGCTCCGAAGTTTGCGAGCCGTGGGAACGTCGTCGTGTCGGGATGATGTCGTGACCAGAATACTTTTGGATGCCCCATGCATTATTACGGTCGGAACGAAGCCCGGTGCCCCTCACTCATATTTCTTTATAATTAAAACAAGTGACAGTGCACCGGTGGCTCCCGTGCCCATCACGATAGTACTTGGCCCGCGGCGGGCTTTATTATTTTAAATTTAATTTTTTTTTGTTTGTTTTTTTAATTTTTGAAATTTAAAATATTAGTTTTTTTTCCTAAACAATTAAGAAAAAAAAAAGTTAAAAACAACAATTATAAATTTAAAAAAAATCAATGTGCGTCTGCCTCCACCGTTTGCCTCTACCGCCGGGCTAATTTTTTCCTCAGGACTCCTGACCGTAAGTATCATCCGGATGGCCAATGAGGAACCTTAAATGCATGGGTCCCGCACAAAAATATATGTCAGACTTTCAAAATGAATGGGCCCCACCGCCATTTAAGAATTTCTATTGGTGTAGGACGGCAACTACCGTCAGGTGTCCCACCGCCGGAGAATTTTTAGGTCAGGCAAACGGACCATCCCACCATCAAGACATAAATACTCCCTTTATTCGTGGGGCCCACCTCCATTTGAAAGTTTGCTCCAGCCCGGCCTCCTCCTTCCTTCCTCATCTCTCGTCGGAAGAAACGGCGGAAACCTAGATGGAAACCTAGACGAAAATGACTGGAAACCTAGATGGAAAATTTTCCCCTTCCCCTTTCCCAATCTTCTCCTTCCGCAGCTCTCCCCTTTCTTAAAATATTTCTCCGCCTTGTGCTCCCTCCTCTGCGGTAACCTAGGCCCTTCTCCTTTCCCGAGCTCCTTCTTCCGCTGCTCTCACTCGTACGTCTTCTTCCGAAGGATAGTATCTACCAGTTAATCCTTCTCTTTACTTTTAGATCTAATTTCAAGGTTTTTTCATGGCCATTTTTCTTATAGGTGCAAGAAAATGTCGGCTCAGGGGGGAACAAGTGCCCAGGACTCTTCCAAAATTGTTGGTGATGAAACGGTCAATGTAAGCTTGCTTTTCTTGTGGCAGTGCTGCATTCCATTTTGAAACGATATGATTTTTATATTTTACAATCTTCAACTGCATTTTTTATCTGAAATTCAACTGCTCTGTTTTATTTCTTCAGTGGTTCTTACATTTCGAATCACTCGATTTACAACTGTATTTTTTATGTGAAATTCAACTGCATTTTTTATCTGAAATATAAGAGGCACTCGATTTACAACTACATTTTTTATGTGAAATTCAACTGCTTTGTTTTTTGTTTGCAGTTTCTTTAGGAGTGAACTAAACATTTATACTCTTTCAGGTCAACAAACAGCAGGTTGTTTTTCCAATTGTGCACTCAGAAGATGAAGCGTATGTTATGTACTGTGAGTATGCTCATAGCATGAGTTTTAGTGTTCGAAAAGAACATTTGAGCTACTGGATACACACCAGGATTATAAAATGTCGAGCATTTTGCTGCGCCAAAGCTGGATTGAAGAAGGTGAGACCCTCACCCAAAAAATATCGTAAATTAGAAACACGCACCGGTTGTCTCGCATGCATTTATTTTACCACTGATACAGAGGGTCGGAATTGGACAGTTACAAAGTTTGTCGAGGAACACAATCACCCGTTAGCAATGGAGAACGAGCAACATCTATTGAGATCGGCCCGCAGCATTTCAAAAATGCAGGGTAGCCTTATTAAGAATCTGACGGACGCAGGAGTTAAAACTGTTCACGCGTACAACTTTTTGTCTAATGAAGTCGGTGGGTTCGAGAATGTCGGCTTTTCAAAATCGGATGCCTACAACTTTGTGCAACGAGAAAAGAGGGCGCTAATTGAAAGGGGTGATTCACTTAGTTTGCTGAAGATTCTACAAGAGAAACAGTTGGAGGACAGCATGTTCTCGTACGATGTTCGTACTGATGAGTTGAGTAGATTGACTTCTTTTTTCTGGATGGACGGCCAAAGCAAAATCGATTATGACTGTTACGGTGACGTAGTTATCTTTGACACAACATACAGATTGAATAAGTATAACTTGGCTTGTGCACCATTTATCGCAGTCAACAATCACTGGCAGAATGTATTTGTTGGTGGTGCCTTTATTTCTGAGGAGTCCATCGATTCATTTTGTTGGGTCTTCAACACGTTTCTGAAATTTGTTGGTGGCAAACTACCGACAACTATATTCACGGATCAAGACCAAGCTATGGCCGTTGCTATTGAAAGAGTATTTACTGGGACCCGTCACCGTTTATGTCAGTGGCATATCTCTAAGAAAGCGCCTTCAAAAGTCTCGTGCTTTAATAATGAGAAAAGTGTACGCGGGCTTTTTTATCAATGCATGAGTAAGTGCGACAGTGAGCTCGAGTTTGATAGATACTGGAATGAGATGATTAACAGAGGAAACTTGCAAGAAAACCGATGGCTGGGGGATTTACATAGAGCAAGGAGGAACTGGTCTACAGCTTTCAACAAGGATGTGTTAGATCTTGGTATATTGTCAACACAACGAAGCGAATCCGCCAATAATGGATTGCATGGATGTTCGAAGACAACTAGTACTCTGGTGGAGTGTTTCATGGGGTTGGAGAAATTGGTGGGGTCTTGGCGGCGAGGAGAACGAGACGAAGATTTTAGATGCAAGCAAGGGGCCGTAAGCTTAAAGGTGAGAAGTTGTGCGATGCTTAAACATGTGTCTAAGTTCTACACAAGTAAAATGTTTGTTAGATTTGAACAAGCTTTCATGGAGGGTGCTGCGGGCGTATGTGTAGTGGATGAAACGAGACATGATGAAAATAATTATTTATATGTTACGAAGCTTTGTGATGGTAGTGATGACAAACGATGGTTTGTTAGCTATAATTCTAAGACCAATGAGACCGCTTGTTCATGCAGAGGTTTCGAGACCAGAGGCATTCTTTGCAAGCATATTCTTAGAATATATAATTTGAAAAAATATAAGAGAAATTCCACCCATATATTTGCTTAAACGATTCTGTCGTGATGCTAAGAAGGGCATATACCTACCAAATACTCCCGGCATAATAGAGTGTAACTCTAATTTGATATTTAGAAATCACCTGATGCGTTTCGCGTATGACCTTGCGAACCGAGTAGAGAACAGCAAGGATGCAAAGGCACATGTTCTGGGACGATTGCATGTATTAGCAAATGAAGCAGATGAGATAGTTGAGGCCGTTGAAATGAGAAGAAGAGGTTTGAGCGATGAGAATGACAGAAACACACCATTGGTTAGAGATCCTGTAACAAAGAAACCAAAAGGAATATCGAATGCAAGATTGAAGGGGTACTGGGAGACAGGGAGTAAAAAACCAAGTAAAACTACTAACCTTTTAAAGATTGTTATAACTTTGATTAATTAGATTGACCAATGTACTATTACATAAATTATTTTTTGTAGGGAAGAAAGCCACGGTTAAGAAGGAGACCGTAGCCGCCGAACAAACATTTGGAGATGTGCAAGAGATCAATTTTTTCAACCTTTCAGCAGAGAATCAAGAGGATACAAAAACAGATGCTCCAAGTAAAAATTTTAATGAAGCTCCAAGTGATCTGAATGATGAATTTTATGTAAATTTATCTTTTGATTTTCCGGGCATTCTCGATGTCTTTAAATCGTAATGTTTGTGCGACCATGAGTAAAAAAGGTATTTGGACAAATGTTATTTCATTGATGTGATGTGGCTATGTATGAAATGGAACATGCCTTTGGAATTTGAGGTCATAATGGTAATGACAATTAATTTCGGCTTTGTATAAATTAATGGTATCTCTTAATTCTGAAGAGCTTGCCAGAATAGCACTCACGCCAAAGTCATGCTAAAGAAAAACACAAATAATGCCAATAATCATTATTATACATTCATGCATATTGTCAACCATGGATGAGAAACATAAATCGTGCTATTATACTGCATATTATACAGTCATGCTGTTATACCTGTGAAACATCAATCATTATTATACTGCATATTATACAGTCATGCTGTTATACCTGTGAAGCACAATTACCACCACCAATCCAAACGGAAACTTAAATCGTGCTATTAATTATTTTCAGCTATATTTAAAGAGACAATTATCACCTAAAATGGATAAGTTACAATACATATTCAGTACGGCTTATTGATGAATAAAGTAAATACCAACAAGCATATCAATAAGGCCCGGTGAAGGCTCTATAAATTGTCATACATATACGAACAATTTTTTAAAATAAAACCATTCCAAAACTAGTGTTTGCACCAATACATATTCAGTACTATAAAGCACCATTCCAAAATTAGCGTTTGCATCAATTCTAAACTATCTATAATAAAATATTGTCTTATAAATTTAAGTTAGTCATGCATCTGAAGAATCTAGTCTAGCAATGCTCTCTGAAATACTGCTTGAAAAAGTTTTAAAAATTTCTGCCACAATTTCCGCCCGAAACCGCGGCATGTCCTCTTGCCAATTCTTCTGATCTGCCCATGATACGGTTGCCGTGGATGAAATGACTTCCATGAACTTTAGGACAAATACTCCACAATCCCAACTATTGTCTTGACACGGCACCCCGACCGCATCCGCTACCGGCCAATTTACGAAACCTTCAGGAAATGCCTTGGGAACATCATCTTGAAGCGCCTTCAGCTGTATTACATATGACAAGTTAATGTAATTGAATTTAATGATTAACAGTAAGCAACAATATAATATTGAGTGATGTTGTTTATACATACGTTCGCACGTATGCCGGCCCGATGAAGGCTGCTTGGGAGCGAATCAAAATATTCCCATCGCTGCTCTTTTATCCAACATACCAATAATGCCCAATGACTAGTGAGGTGGCAAGGCATGATAATTATTTCTGAGGAATTAACGGCCTCTTCCGTAATATGACTGATAAGAGTGGTGTAATTCCTAGCATTACTTCTTTTATAATACTGCAAAGTAGACATTGCATATTAGACAATACTATTATAATGTAGATGAAAGAACTTGGTGCAATTACTATCATACCTCATGATTTGGGGACACGTATAGAAAACTTCTAATTTTTTGAGGAGTCATTTTCCTTTTCGCACCAATTACTACAGAGTAGGCATTTAAATGATTGTCCATGATCCAGCCTTGGCCAAGGAGATCATCTACATCACCTCTTGACATGGATATGTTCCCACTTTCAAAAATTAACATACTCCTAGCGAAGGAAAAAATGGAAGTTATTAGCTTTCATTACAACTAAAATAGTTTAAAAAGACAAGCAAATCAACCTGTCAACAAATTTGCAGAGAACATAATCAACACTTTCCCTGGCTCTTTTTGTTAGAAGCAATCTCCCGGGATACTGTACATCTGTCTCATGAAGGGTAGGTGCCCGTTTACATATGGCCTTCTTCACCTTTCTTGGGCTAACTGTAATTACCTATGTTTTAGGAGGAATGGTATTCTCAAGTGTGGAAGTGGGTTGTGACAGCTTTGTGGTCGGAACCGATGAAAAACTTGGTTTACATTCACTTTGTAAAGACTTAAACCATGACTCACAGAAATTCTTCAATCCTGCAACCTCTTCTTTGATGTATGCCTTGAGTCGGTCTTCTACACCTCTCCAACCCTCGTCAGTTTGAACATGGTAAACCTTTTTTTCACTCCTTGCTCTCTTCATCTCCGACCTAGTCATCCTCGTCAAAAATCTCTCTTTACTTCTCATACTCCTCTTCTCATCTATCTTATTTTCATAACCTAATTTCTCCCCAACAACATCTATGGTCGCAAACTTCACCCTTTTTTCTTTTTCTTCCCTCGGTGGCCGTGTTTCAAAATCCGACTCATCATCTTCCTCCCCTAGTAAGACCTTCTCCTCATCAAGTACATTCCTAAACTCCCTAATGACCTACAAATAACAGTAAAATGCAATGATGATGATAAGTAGAAGATTACTTGAAAAAATAAGTTTATGTTTTCTATCACATACATAATTCTTGATGAACAAGTTCTCCTGTACTTTAATGCAAAACTTGGCACTGTACTTAAGGGTGGGAGACCAGCGACAAACTCTAGGGCGTGCTAGGTTGACCAACGGAGGTTGAAGCTTGGTGTGTTCGTACATCCACACCTTCAAATATCAAAAGTTAGAGCAAAAAGAATAAACATAAAACAAAAAAACATTGCTAACTAGGAAGACCAACACATACCAGTAATACGGTGGCACATCCCTCCAAGGAACCAATGTTGCTACCAGCATTTCGAACAGCACTTACACGACTTAAATGATCGAACTGTAGATGAAGAAACTCATGGATGGCAAGAGGCCAGTTATATTTCAAGAACTCGGGGAGACATGTGATCTTGGTAATACAGGAAGGAACCTTCAAACTCTTCAACGGAAAGAAGAACATAACTATTAAATAATTAACCAACATACTTAATCTTATACCCTCATCATGATGAGACCCCTCCTCATCAGCAGCTCTATGAATCTCTTCAGTTAAATTCTTGTGGGCCTTGTCCAGAACGGGTGATCTTGAAAACTTAAAGTAAAGACCCGCATTTGGGAGACCCAATATAAGAGCCACTTCATTGACGGTCATTTTGACAAGATATTTCCCAAGCTGGAAGGCTTGCTTGTCCTTGTTGTATAACCTCAACAAAACATACAACATTGGTATGTTTTGTGGAATAGTTGGCATTCGGAAGAGAGGAAGGAGACGGGCATCCCTAAGGGCTTCTATAGATTCTTCGGACAATCTATTTAAAAGGGGTGTGACATTGGCTGTGAAGGTATTTGGCGCGCATCTGCAACTTAAGTATTTGCTCCCGGGCATGCTGGAACTACAAAATCAGAAGGCTCACTAAAAACAGCTGCAACTAAGAATACAAAATTCGACTGCAAAGCATTGAATGGAAGTACAACTACATCTGTGGGTAAAAAATGCTTGTGGGTCATGTATGGAAATACAACTGCAAATACATGCTAAAGAACGACTGCAAAGCATTGAACGACTGCAATACATTCAATGGCAATACAACTGTAAGTAATTGCTAAAAAAACGACTGCAAAACATTGAACGAAAATACAACTGCAACTGTGGGATAAAAATGCGACTGCAACGCATAGAACGAAAATACAACTGCAACTACGGGTTGAAAAGACGACTGCAACACATTGAAGAAAATACAACTGCAACTACAGGCAAAAAAACGACTGCAAAACATTGGACGGAAATACAACTGCAACTACAGTCTAAAAAACGACTGCAAACAAACATCGAAACAGAACATTGAAAGAATACAACTACAACTACACATCACATTGCTCCCGGGCATGCTGGAACTAAAAAAGAAGAAAGAAAAACAACCGCAACCACAACTCCACAATGCGTCTTGGAAAATTCAAAGTAAGCGGAAGAAAAAATACCTTCTCAGAGAATGTGGAGAAGATCTACGTCCTTCAACAATGGAGGCGCCCGCTGGAAAGAGAAAAGGCACCGACTGAGATGATTCCGCAGCAGAAAATGACGAGATTTTCGACGGAGGAAGGATCAGAATGGGGAGAAGTTTTAAGTCCTTCAACGGAGAAGAAACGAAGGAAGCGCTGGGAGCGATGTTTTGCAGTCGTTTTCGTCTAGGTTTCCATCTAGGTTTCCGCCGTTTCTTCCGACGAGAGGTGAGGAAGGAAGGAGGAGGCCGGGCTGGAGCAAAATTTCAAATGGAGGTGGGCCCCACGAATAAAAGGAGTATTTATGTCCTGATGGTGGGATGGTCCGTTTGCCTGACCTAAAAATTTTCCCCCACCGCCGGCGGCCTGCAAGTGCTATCACGATTCTGGAGGACATGATTACAAATTCCATAAATCACGTGACTTTCAAATTGCAAGTGCTACCTCGACTCTCGAGGGGTTGTTCCAGTCATGCGAGGGGTGGTTAAAACCCTCTCCGCCAACCTTCTTTCAGTCTCCCACCACCGCCGCCGCCGCCGGGAGCATTTCACGACCCTCATCGTCAATGAAATTTATACTTCCCCGATCCCTCGTCGTCAAGCTCTCTAATTACTCTTTCTCTTCCTTTAACCCTCCCTTTCTGCGCCCTCATCCCCCCCACCCCGCCGCCGGGGACGAAGGTCGCTCATTTTCCTCATCTCTGTCAAATAAGCATAAAAATGTGAAGATCAAAGTATGGTGGGATATCGAGAACTGCGGTATCCCCAAAGGAGTGAGCCCTCACCTCGTGGGAAATCGCGTCATCTCTGCTCTTCGCTCAAGCGGCATCAACGGTCCAGTCACCATTAAAGCATTCGGAGATGTTGCCCCGCTCTCACCTGCTACTCAGGAAGCGCTCACCTCAACAGGCATTAGCCTGACGCATGTTCCCCACAGTAGGTTAACTTACCTCTTCACTCACTCTCTTAGTTGGGCCAAGCTACCCCAGTACTGCAAACCCACATAGGCACCACTCCTCATACCCAAATGAGCTCGACACCGTACCTCTCAATATTTGAGAGGATAAATGGTTGGGATGCACAGACTGCAGTCCAGTTGCTGGGTCGCCTATTTGACTCATGAGTGGTGCCTATGTTGACCCAACTTTCAACATTAATTTTCCCAAATTTTTACTTGGTGTACTGATCAGTGCTCTATTTGATGATATTCTTGAGCTCATGGGGACTCAAAATCGCTAGGGTAAATGGTTATGTCTTGATAAGTTGAAGTTAAGGTTTCGTTTGGCGCAATTTATTTGCTCCGGTGAGTTTGGTCAAAAATGGCATTATCATAGAATGAATGTATGTTTGGCAAGACAAAGGTTATGATTGCTACGACGCTTCCAAGAAAATAAAGTAGTTTTGAGCATAAAGTGCATGATTTTTTTTAGGTGTGGTCGGGCGTTCACGAACGACAGTTCATGACCAACCGCGTTCATGACCGTCGCCACGAAGCCTAAGCAACACCGTGGTTGTTGTTTTTTTTTATAAGTTACTTGTAGAGATTATTGAAGGAATTTTTTCAACCGGGTTCTGTTTTCAAATTCCTATCCGGGACCGATTAGATGGGGGCGTGTGACTTGCACTTTTTGCACGTGAGGCAGGAGATAGGGGAAGTCAGCATCTTAGGAGATTTCCTGGACACAAAATTTCCGTCCGGGTTTCAGTCCCATAAATTTCCGAGATTGTTGAGGCATCGACCACTTTTTGCTTGCGGATTAATTATATTGAGGTTATAACGGAATTTGTGAAAACCCGCTTTTCGCTTGCGCATCGATACAAATGAAATGAATTCAAATTTGTGATTTGTTATAACCCAATTTGATTGTTAGAAAATGTTGACAGGATCATGGTATGTTGTCACCGTATATGTCGCACCAAAACTTAATGATTTTAACACAATTATGATTAGAAGTATACAATGGTAGACTAAATTAAAACGAGTATATGCATTACATGAAAATTGTAATGAGCTTTAAATGTAAATACGAGAGAATTGGTGGGAAAATGATTAGAGGAGAAATGAACATTGTTTGTCTACAATGTATTAGATTTCCATCAAGGATCAATAAGTACATATATTTTTGTATTAGCCATGGAGATGCTTATCAAAGTTATCCTAAGCTAGGAGCCTTTTGTGTGATAAAACAAATTAAGGAATGAAGGAAGCATGGTTATGTGCACATAAATCAAAATGAATTTTTGGGTCTGCCCTCTCTGATGTTTTTGGCTTTGATTTGAGGACATGATTCCGCAATAAATGTGGCAATATAGGGGGGCACTATTTCAGTGGTATCTGTGAGCAGCCACTTTGTGCATTTATTGTCAAAGGTTGGGTCTTTCGCCTATGAGAGAAACCACTTTATGCATAGTGTCAAAGGTTAGGTCTGTTTCGAATCTTCCCCCGCCCATACCCCCAGTGATTGTGGACTATATGGGTTCTGTTGTTGTACTCTATTAGGATAACAAAGTAAAATCACATTCATGGAAGATAAGATGTTGAAAGCAAATTTAGATGGCTTGGACATGAACAATAAAGGTTAGAGAATGCACCAAGTTGACGAATAGATAGAATTAATGTTGAATGATTGGGTAAGAGAAGGTTAGAATCAAAGTAACATGAATGAAAGTTGTTTAAGATGATTTGTGTAGTTTAAGGTTTCGTTTGGAGGGACTTGTTTGTTAGGATCGTGACACCTCACGCAAGGACGGACCGTCCGGATCGCGCCACATCAGAGATCCATGACACACCTATATTTTATGGAAACACAACCTTGCGGTTTTGACTTGCATAGCCATGAGGCCCATGACCGGCTGAATTTTTTCTCCATGCTTGGCTGTCACCTTTAATGTCTATTAAATGATGATGCCTTTTTTTCTCATTTGGATGGAGGGTTTTCACACCTATAGGAGGGGCTGCTGCAGCCAAGATAAATTAACATCATCAGTGCAAGATTTCAGTGAAGAACTTAGAGAAACAATTCAGAGAGAGAATTTAGAGAGAGAAAAACAGGGGAGGTGCTGCTTCTTCTCAGGCGGCGGCGACAGCAGCGCAACGGCAGAGGATTTCTCCTCCACAGGCAGCGGCAACAGAAGGCTCGCAGCGGAGGCGGCATCAAGCTCCGATCCAGCGGGATCAGGAGCTTTTCGTACCGAGCTCTACAGCGGCGGTTTTTCACCGGAGTAACACTGTCTGGGCTTCTTCCCGGCGGCCGACGATAGAGGCGGTTCAGCAAAGGCGGCGGCGACAGCAGGCGGTCGATCCAGGCAGGATCGGTCTCACGAGTGCAGACGCGGCGCGGCAGAACCAGGAAGAAGATTCAGCGTTGTCGCCCGGCGACAGCGCTAACGCCCGACGACAGCAGTGGTTATTCGTTTTCTGTTTTTTTTCTTGTACGACCATTACAGTCTCGGTGTAGTTTGTAACTCTCGTAATTATAGTGGATTTACCGGCGCGCTCTCCCCGAGAACGTAGGAGCCCCCGCTCCGAACCTCGTAAATATTTTGTCGTCTGTGTTTATACCTTTTGAATTTAATTTTGTCTTATTGCTCAACGATTTATCTTCCGTTGCATATCCGCGGTGAACCACCGTAGTCGCGGATCCGGTGCCAATTGCACAACAATTGGTATCAGAGGCAGGTTCGAACCTTCGGACCCAGAAGAGCAATAATGACTGCAAAATTTAAAATTCCTAAGTACGACGGAAAAATAGACTTTGGTCTGTGGCAGAAATGGGCCAAAGCAGTACTCGTTCAACAAGGTCTCCATAAGGCTCTCCTGGGCCAGGAGAAATCTGGGAAAAAGGACGAGGAATGGGACGAGCTGGATTTGAAGGCAATCAGCACCATTCAGCTGTGCCTGGCCGATGACGTCATGTATAATGTAATCGATGCGGAGACTACAGCGGATTTGTGGAAGAAGCTGGAAGAGCTCTACATGTCCAAATCCCTCACAAATAAGTTGTACGTAAAGAAGCAACTTTACAGCCTAAGGATGTCGGAGAGCTCTCAGTTACTTGACCACATGAATGCGTTCAACAAGTTGATTTCTCAACTACGCAGCATGGACATAAAGGTAAAAGAAGAAGACCAAGCTCTTCTCCTGTTATCCTCTCTGCCAAGGGCATTTGACCATCTGGTCACCACTATTCTTTATGGGAAAAATACCCTAAAGATGGAAGAAGTGATGACGACGTTGCTTTCAAACGAAGCGAGAAGCAAGTCTGGGTCAAAGTCCGGTGAGGGTTTATTCGTCAAGAGTATTAAACCAGCCCGAGGTAGATCGAGGGATAGGGGCAAGAAAGAGAACCGATCTAGGTCCAAATCCAGGGGCAAAGATAACAAGTGTCACTACTGCAAGGAGGTGGGACATTGGAAGATCGACTGCCCAAAGAGGAAGCTGAAGGGGAAAGACAAAGAGCCACAGCAGGCGGCTGTAGCTTCAGACCCAGATAGCGATGTTGACGTCCTACATATCTCACCCAGTCTCGACAATACTGACGCATGGATCATGGACACCGGATGCTCATATCACATGTGTCCTCACAAGGAATGGTTCACCACATTCAGGGAATGCGACGACGGTCGAGTATTGATGGGAAACGACTCGGAGTGTAGAACGCTGGGGATTGGGAGCGTTAGAATTAAGATGTTCGACGGGACGATCAGGACTCTCACCGACGTTAGATACGTACCTGATCTGAGGAAGAGTCTGATATCCCTAGGAACTTTGGAGGCGACCGGATGCTCCTACACCGGCGAAGGCGGATATCTGAAGGTGAAGAGAGGCGCTCTAGTAGTTATGAAGGGAGAGCGATCTGGAACTCTCTACAGATTGATCAGCACCACTATTGCCGGTGATGCAGCAGTTGCTGCAACATCTGACGAGGACTCATCTCTACTGTGGCATGCCAGACTTGGTCACATGAGCGAGAGGGGCCTTCTTGAGCTACACAAGAAAGGCCTACTAAAAGGAGTCAAGACGTGCAAGTTAGGCTTCTGCGAGACCTGCGTTCTCGGGAAGCAGCACAGGGTGAAGTTTGTAACTTCGAGCAAGCGTAGCAAGCAAGTGCTGGATTATATTCACTCAGACGTGTGGGGACCAGCCCCAGAGCCCTCACTCGGAGGTGCCAAATACTTTGTAACCTTTATCGACGACTTCTCGAGAAAGGTCTGGATCTATTTTCTGAAGAACAAGTCAGAAGTCTTCGAGAAATTCAAGATCTGGAAGACCAAGGTGGAGAAGGAGACTGACAAGAAGATAAAGTATCTAAGATCGGATAACGGCGGCGAGTATACCTCAACAGAGTTTCAGGCATACTGCGATCAGGAGGGCATCACTCGCCACCTCACTATTCCTGGCACACCGCAGCAGAACGGTGTCGCTGAAAGAATGAATAGGACGTTGTTTGAGAGAGCTCGGTGCATGTGATTGTTCGCTGGACTCCCAAAGTTCTTCTGGGCCGAAGCCGTTAATACGGCATGTTTCTTAATAAATCGATCCCCATCGATGTCACTAAATCTGAAGTCACCACAGGAGGTTTGGCTAGGCAAACCGGTCGACTATTCTGATATCTACATCTTCGGTTGTCCCGTGTACACCCTAGTACAGGACTCAGAGAGGACGAAGCTCGATGCTAAGTCCAAGAGGTGCGTCTATCTGGGCCGAAAGGCCGGCACCAAGGGATTCAAGTTGTGGAACCCCGACTCGAAGAAGGTAGAGATCAAACGCGATGTGATCTTCGATGAGGCTTCCATACTGAAGAAGCCTCAACCTAAATCTAAGGAGGTGGAGAAAATTCTAGCTACACCACTGGAGGTGGAGCTTGAAGGGAGTGATCAGGCTGATGATCATGTTGATTCCTCCGATCCAGAGGAAGCTGATCTCCAGCAACCCACTGGAGTGGAGCCGTACTCCATTGCCAGAGAGAGGGCGAGGAGAGAGGTTAGACTACCTCTCAGGCAACAGGATACTGTAGCATACGTTTTTCAGGTTATATCCTCTGACCCTTGGTCTTATAAGGATGCTGTCGAGAGAAAGGAAAGCTCTCAGTGGATAGATGCTATGGAGGAAGAGGTCGAGTCCCTTCACAAGAACAAGACTTGGGAGCTGGTATATCTACCAAAGGGAGCTAAGGCCATAAGCTCCAAATGGGTATTTAGAAAGAAGGAGTCGACTTCTGGAAAAGATCCTTGGAGATACAAGGCCAGATTCGTCGCAAAAGGCTTCGCGCAGAAGAAAGGCATCGATTTTGATGAAATCTTCTCGCCTGTCGTGAAGCATTGCTCCATTCGATTACTACTCGCCGTAGTAGTACTACATGATATGGATTTGGAGCAGATGGATGTGAAGACAGCGTTTCTTCACGGCATCCTGGATGAGGTGATATACATCTTACAGCCAGAAGGGTTTGTAAAATCCGGCAACGAGAAGAAGGTATGCAAGCTCAGAGCATCCCTCTATGGTTTGAAGCAGTCCCCGAGAATGTGGAATAGAAGGTTCGACACATTCATGGCTTCATTAGGGTTTATCAAGAGTCAGTACGACACTTGTGTCTACTTTAGGTTCCTGGCGAATGGGGACATCATGATCTTGATGTTGTACGTCGACGATATGTTGATTGCGTGCAAATCAGCTCAGGAGATCTCTCTATTGAAGGAGAAGCTGCGCGCAGAGTTCGAGATGACTGATCTCGGTCACGCGCAGAAGATCCTTGGGATGGAGATCCGTCGGGACAGAAAGCGTGGTATGCTTTGGCTGTCCCAGACTGGGTACATCGAAAAGGTGTTGGAGAAGTTCAGTATGACAGACTCCAAGGTTGTCTCAACCCCGTTAGGACAGCAGTTCAGGTTGTCATCTCTTCAGTGTCCCACCACTGATGAGGAACGACAGAAGATACTTAGTGTGCCGTATGCGAGTGCGGTAGGATGCCTGATGTATGCGATGATCTGTACTAGACCAGACATCGCTCAGGCGGTGAGCGTCGTGAGTAGATATATGGCAAATCCAGGACGACAACATTGGGAAGCCGTCAAGTGGATTCTGCGATATCTGAGCGGATCACCGAACGTCGGTTTGCTCTTCAGAAAGAGCGACGTTGCGGGGGCGTTAGAGGGTTACGTGGATTCAGATTACGCAGGCGACCTCGACAGAAGAAGATCTACGACTGGATACATCTTTCTTCTAGGTGGAGGTCCCATCAGTTGGAAAGCTACCCTCCAAGACATCGTGGCGTTATCCACAACGGAGGCAGAGTACATCGCTGCAGTGGAAGCAGCCAAGGAAGCCATCTGGCTTAAAGGCCTCGCCAAGGAGCTCAGGATTTCTCAAGAGGCGGTGAAGCTGCATTGTGATAGTCAAAGTGCAATTTGTCTGGCCAAAGACCCGGTCTATCATGCCAGGACAAAGCACATTGATGTGCGCTACCACAAGTTGAGAGAGTTCGTTGCGGGCAGGGAAATTCAGTTATTGAAGGTGCCCACGGAGGATAATATCGCGAACATGCTGACCAAACCTGTGACAGGAGTCAAGTTCAAGCACTGCCTTGACTTGGCTCATATTGGTGCATGTTGATCGGGGCGACCCCAGGGAGAGGGGGTTCGTAGTCGCTGGTAGGGGAGACCTAAGTTCGAGGTAAAGTTCGTTGCATAAGGCGTCAAGGTGGAGATTGTTAGGATCGTGACACCTCACGCAAGGACGGACCGTCCGGATCGCGCCACATCAGAGATCCATGACACACCTATATTTTATGGAAACACCACCTTGCGGTTTTGACTTGCATAGCCATGACCGGCTGAATTTTTTCTCCATGCTTGGCTGTCACCTTTAATGTCTATTAAATGATGATGCCTTTTTTTCTCATTTGGATGGGGGGTTTTCACTCCTATAGGAGGGGCTGCTACAACCAAGATAAATTAACATCATCAGTGCAAGCTTTCGGTGAAGAACTTAGAGAAACAATTCAGAGAGAGAATTTAGAGAGAGAGAAAAACAGGGGAGGTGCTGCTTCTTCCCAGGCGGCGGCGACAGCAGCGCAACTGCAGAGGATTTCTCCTCCACAGGCAGCGGCAACAGAAGGCTCGCAGCGGAGGCGGCATCAAGCTTCGATCCAGCGAGATCGGGAGCTTTTCGTACCGAGCTCTACAGCGGCGGTTTTTCACCGGAGTAACACCGGCTGGGCTTCTTCCCGGCGGCCGACGATAGAGGCGGTTCAGCAAAGGCGGCGGCGACAGCAGGCGGTCGATCCAGGCAGGATCGGTCTCACGAGTGCAGACGCGGCGCGGCAGAACCAGGAAGAAGATTCAGCGTTGTCGCCCGGCGACAGCGCTAACGCCCGACGACAGCAGGGGTTATTCGTTTTCTGTTTTTTTTCCTTGTACGACCATTACGGTCTCGGTGTAGTTTGTAACTCTCGTAATTATAGTGGATTTACCGGCGCGCTCTCCCCGAGGACGTAGGAGCCCCCGCTCCGAACCTCGTAAATATTTTGTCGTCTGTGTTTATACCTTTTGAATTTAATTTTGTCTTATTGCTCAACGATTTATCTTCCGCTGCATATCCGCGGTGAACCACCGTAGTCGCGGATCCGGTGTCAATTGCACAACACTTGTTTTCACCGGTCAAGCGGTTACGAACGCATGAACCGGACCATAATTAAGGTCCCGTTCATGCGGTCGTAACCGCTTGAGCGGTGAAAACAAGTCCTCCCAAACGGAGCCTAAGTTTAACATCTCGACAACATCAGAGAAAAATACATGTTAAGGTTATGTTTGCTTTATCTTCTATATGTTAGAATTGGGAGAAGTATGTAATGTTTACTTTACTCAGTATTTTGAGTGTGTTGCATTTTACTCTTCAGTTTTTTTGGGAGGCTTCTTATGAGCTTTGTGTATATGTAGGCGGGAAGAATAGTGCTGACAAATCTATTATAGCTGACATTTGCCACTGGGTTTCCCAGAACCCTCCACCAGCACACATCTTCTTGATATCCGGCGACGGGGACTTTGCTAAACTTATGCACAGGCTACGCATGGACAACTACAATATACTCATTTCTTGCACAGTAACTGCTTCTGGGGACCTTCTCAGGGCTGCATCGGTCATGTGGCCCTGGATTGAGTTGGTTAAGGGAGAAAGTGTTGTGCCGAGGCATTTTAACGATCCTCCCGACGGGTTGGATGGTTCCTGGTATGGCCATTATGAAGGGCGGCTGGATGATCCTTCTGAACATGTTGATAATCCCACACCTTTGCAACCCGAGGAATCAAAAGAACCAATTTCTGAGCCCAAGATTCGTCGAATTCCGAAGGCAGTGGTCAAAGGCATTCTGCAGGTGTTAGATTCATATCCTAAAGGCATTAGCCCTTCAGTGCTTCGCACTGAGCTTAAAAGAAACAACATAACTATGGATAAGGACTTTTATGGTCACAAGTACTTCTCCCAGTTTCTTGAAGCATTGAACCTTCTGAAGGCCGTGCCACGTGCCGCGGGTGGCGGATAACCGGGCCCTTTCAAAAAAGGGGCAGAAAAGCCTGGTGTCAGTCCATCAAAGGATGATAAGGGAAAATTGTGCTTGGCGCCCAACTAAGCAATGTGCAGCTGAAAGTGATTCAGCATACTGCTGTAGATAGTGAAATCTAATGGTGAAACTAGTAACAACTTTTGAGGTTTGTTTAGGGTCTGTTCGGTTATACAGAAATGGGGGTTCAAAATTCTAATTTCAGGGCCTCAATTCCGTCTAAACGAAAAGACCATAAAAATCTGTATGTAATACTGGAATGTTGTATATATAAGTTCTTTTGGTACTACAATGAACACAAATGTAACATATTTGCTGTGAATATTTTTTGTCAATGATGGATGCTTCATATGTTATTGTAATATTATTAGTTGTGAGGAATGAATGGAATGGTCGCTTTAATTATCATGCAAAGTATTTTTGTATTACGGCGACTAAGTCATTGCTTAATTAATTTTGTTGCAAATAATGATATATATGCCTCATAATTATTATTTGCGGGGAAAAAATGTTTGTTTTCATTATCATATTTTGTCGCAATAATGCTCTATATGCAGAACATTATGGGCAAAAATGCTCTATAAAGGAAGGTTTGCTTAAAATGTTATGGAAAGCTTTTTCCTTATTACAACTACTAGGTTTTCCCTTGAATTAATATTATGATCCCAATAATGTTCTATATGTGAAGAAATATGTTATGATTCAGGGCATGAAAAATAATTATTGCTGTAACTATGAGAAATTTAATTTGTAGCGACCGCTATAGCCGGCATTTAATAAACATTATGCTCTTAACAACAAGAGTGAAATGCTATTATAATGAAGGATAAAGTGTCCCAAATAATACCACAAAGTTATTATATTAACACCCTCCTTGCACTATGAAATTTGACTCATAAGCTAAAGAATGTGTCATTGCGGTTAGAATGTGCAAATCTGGTCATCATTCCTCCTCGTTCCCTTCATCTGATACTTCTCTCTTTACCCTCATTGTTTAGGTCACCCCGACTCTGTCTACGAGCATTATTGGGACGTTACAAATGAACTCACCCTGATATCAGTTGTAATGACCCAACTTATGACCCAACCCACAATGCCATGAGAGATATTGCTTGTTATGGTTCAATCTGCCCCATACAAATATCAACCAAATAATTTTATCATTTTCTAATTTGGCTTGTGAGTGCTTCCAAAAATAGTACAATCCCAGAATTAATCTCACCAGAATTAATACTGGATCTCCAATACAAAACCCTTTTTTACTAATTTCTCCACCTCCTCCTGGATTGGTTTAGCGAGTTTGCCTGACACAGACCTTTTCTTTTGGCAGATCGGGTAGACGATGGGATCGAGATTAATATGATGGCATGCAACATCCGCCTCGATCCTTGACATGTCTGCAGCATCCCAAGCGAAGATGTCGATGTTGTCCTGGATGCAACCCTTGATCCTCTCCTGGTTTTCCTTCTTCAGATTTCCCCTGATCTGCACTATCTCGGGCTTCCCATCCAAGGTGGTGATCTGCTCGATCCTCGTTCCCTGAAGACTACTCAGGATCACCCCTACCCCTAAGGAATGTATTTCAGATGCCCCGTCCATGAGCACATCCCAAGTTGCCTGATCGGACCGTTCGCGCTAGCTCCTCCATTTCCGTGACATACTCTGCTAGAAAGTTTGCTACCGCATGGGCTTTTACTGACAATCGTGGGGCGAATGAGAGATATCAAACTCACTTAATTCCGCCGACCACTTTGCTAGTCTTCTCGAGTGCTCTTCCCCTTTTATGATGTTACAGAGGGATGATCGGTCACCACCTTGTTGGAATATGCCTGGAAATGAGGCCGGAGCTTCCTGGCTGAGACTACCAGAGCAAAGGTTAACTTCTCTAGGATGGGTATTGAGCACTGGTTTCCTCAAGACCATACTTACGTAGTATACCGACAGTTACTTCCTCTCAAACTAAGACAGAGCTAACAACCTCTTCCCCCACCCCAAGATACAAGGTCAACTCCTCTCCATCCTTTAGACCCTGGAGTAGTGGAGCCTTGGTGAGCTGTTGTTTTAGGGCCCGGAAGGCTTCCTCACACTCCATAATTCACTCGAAACGTTGATTACCTCAACACCTTGAAGAAAGATGATCACTTCTCCCCTGTCCGAGATAAGAACCTGCTCAACCCTGCTAGTTTTCTAGTTAGACACTGAATTTTCTTGGCGTTGCGCGACGACTCCAAATCTAGGATTACCTTGACCTTATCTGGGTTGGGCTCCACCCTCAAAGGGGTGATGAGGTGACCCAGGAACTTCCCCCTTCTGACCCCGAAAATGCACTTCAGGGGATTAAGTCTCATCTTGTACTTTCTCAAGGTGGCGAACATCTCCGCCAGGTCCAGGAGGTGGTACTCGACGTCTTTGCTTTTCACCATTAGGTTATCCACATAGACCTCAAGATTCCTTCCCTTTTGCTCCTTGAAGACCCTTCCCATCATCCTTTGATACGTTGCTCATGCATTTTTTTAGCCCGAATGACATCATTTTATAACTATAGCACTCGTCATCCGTGATAAATGGAACATCCTTAACATCTAGCGGGTGCATCTTGATTTGGTGGTAACCTGAAAATGTATCTTAGAAACTCATTACAGAAAAACCGACGACTGAATCTACCAGCGCGTCGATTCGAGGCAGGGGGTAGCAATCTTTGGGACATGCTTAATTTATTCATCAAAAAATTTCAACACACAATCTTCACCTACTATCCCCCTTCTTTACCATCATAACATTGGAAACCCAGCCTAGATATTGAACCTTCGATACAAAACCCGCTTTTACTTACTTCTCCACCTCCTCCCGGAATAGTTTAGCGAGTTTGCCTGACACAAACCTTTTCTTCTGGCAGATCGGGCAGACGCTGAGGTCGAGGTTAATATGATGGCATGCATCGTCCACCTCGATCCCTGGCATGTCCGTTGCTGTAACACCCCCATCCATCGTATGGCATATAACAGAAGGTCCAGCTGGAACCCGACGTCATATACCATGGACAGTCGGAAGGTACATAATAATACCAAATACTCAACTACTCGTCCTAACACAGAGCATTCTAGCGGAAGCTTTTAAACAGTTTAAGAGAACCCAGAATTTGCACAACCACGACATGAATGTCCACTATACCACAGGAATGAAATATATCAAATACACAAAAGAGTACATGACCTTAAGGCCTTACAAATGTTTACTTGACAATATAATGTTTTACATACATCGGCTCACAGGCCGGCCACACATGACAAAAGTAAACAACGGTTCGCTTGGCCTTCGAGGGCCAGCTCAGCAAATTGGGCTTCAGCCCGCTACTTGGCGCTTGGTTCTGCAGCACCTACAAGCAACATTCCACCGCACGGTGGCAAACAAAGCAACGGTCAGCTAAATCTGACCAAATTATAACGACCCCACCCCTTACTCGGGACGGCGGTGCTCCTTCCCTGCATATCATTAGCTCAGCTAAATAGTAAAGTGCAAATATATATTTCGCCACAGGTGTAGGCTCGCTCGGCCAAACACCCCGTGCACTCAGGGCACATTCTCAGTGAATCCGGTCAATTCCGTGGCTTCACCATCACCCTTACGATGGCAAACATTGTGAGCATTTTTGAGTCTTTCCGATCGTAGTCCAAGACTCCCGACTATGCCAACGGCCAGTTCCACTTAAGGGCCTCTAGCACCGAACCGCAAAGCCCAGGTCCGTTTCCACCCGCCCGTTGCTCACGCCGCCTAGTCACTTTAAGACGTACGCGCGGGACAAGCTTCACCCGGAGCCTAAAACATTTCAAAACATCACATAACCCAGTTATGTTCAAGGCTGGCTCCCCGACCGCCAAGTTAGCGGAATCACGTTTCCGCCCAGTTTTCCGGGTGCGCCTTGGAGTTAATCCTCAAGGATCCCTGCTGCAATCTACCGCGTAGAAACCCGAAAAAAAACGCACGGAGTCTTCTCCGGCTATTCATGCAATGCAACATCACCGGTCTAGACAAACACGTCCGGGTAGGCTTCACACAATGCATATGCCCGTACTTTGATTCCGGACTCTAAACAAGAGGGACTTCACATATCTACCCCAAGGAACACCGCACACTCGCGGGAGCGGGTTTCCCATGCAGAAAGGAAGAGGACTTCACATGTCCAAGTTGAGACTCGTTACCCTTGAAGTCTGCTTAAGCGCCATGAAAAACTAGCCGGATAAAAGGCTTCGCAAGGGAATTCTCTCCACGGATCTGGTCTCGGTTCTCACTTTCGTCTTCGATGCTCCGCCGGCGGCCAGATTCTCCCCTTCCTTCTTCCTTGCTCTCTCCTCTCTCTAACTTCTTAAAAAGAGAGACTTTAGGATGAAATGAGTAATTAAATCTCTAATCTCGGACTAAACACAAGCAGGAACTCATCTGGGCCATTAGATCTTATTTAAAGAAAATGAACGGCTCAGATTAGCCTGAAATTCCTTAATCCTGGGACGAACAAGGCCTTGCACACGGTCGTGTCCCAGGCCGTGTGCCTCGATCCAGCCACTAATATCGAGCACAGAAAAGGACACGGGTTGGGACACGCCCGTGTCGGGTCCTCGACACTCCCGTGACCAGGGGCTGTGTCACGAATAACCGCCACGCCAACCGTCACGTCGCTTGGTGGACACGGGTGGCGACACGCCCGTGTAAGATGTGACACGCCCGTGTCAGACAGTACACGCCCGTGTTCTGGGCCGTGTCCCTCAGCCGACATAGGACCAAACTTCCAGAGGAGTACACGGCCATGTGACACGCCCGTGTCACAGGCCCTGTGCCTGACATGCCCTGTGACACACCCGTGTCACAGGCTGTGTTCGAGCACTCAATGCTCATCAACCTCAACTCGACTACTTGAGCACGACACGCCCTGTGACACGCCTGTGTCATAGGCCGTGTTCACCCTTCCTAGACACGAACTTGGCTCAAAACACTTCCCGATTCACTTCTGAGTTTCGGGGCGTTACAACTGCATCCTATGCGAAGATGTCGATGTTGTCCTAGATGCAACCTTGATCTTCTCCCGGTCTTCCTTCTTCAACTTTCCCCGATCTGTACTATCTCGGGCTTCTCGCCCATGGTAGTGATCTCCTTCTTCTCAAATTCCTCAGCAGTTTCCAGCCTAGCCTTCTCTTCCATCTCCTTCTCGAACTCTATTACTTCTCCCATCCATTAGATCGTGTTGACATCTGTGACATAACACTGTCTTGCTATCTTGGGGTCCCCACAAATCCAGACTTGCACTCCTCCGTTATTGAACTCTAGTAACTGATGGAAAGAAGATGGTATTCCTCGAAAGGCACTGATAATTGGACACTCGAAGATAGCGTTATAGATGCTTGGAGGGTCCACGATGACGAATTGACCATTTTGGGACGTCCCTCCCAAGGTAACATAGAGACCCGCTCCTCCTTCTACTTCCTTCCTCTCGTCAGAGAACCTGAACAA
The DNA here is from genome assembly GCA_039513925.1 of Platanthera zijinensis. Taxonomy (NCBI): domain Eukaryota; kingdom Viridiplantae; phylum Streptophyta; class Magnoliopsida; order Asparagales; family Orchidaceae; genus Platanthera; species Platanthera zijinensis. The sequence goes on from CM077089.1 coordinate 151,033,066, forward strand.
AGGTCTATCTGAGGTTAGCACCCTTCTGGCTTCCACCTTCATCTCATCAAAATCCTTCTTGAAGATCACGTTTACTGAACTACCGTTGTCCATTAATATCCTCAAGACTATAAAGTTGTCGATGGCCGTCTGGATTAACAAGGCATCACAGAACGTGTCTTCATAATCTTGCATATCCTTCGATGAGAAGGTCATCTTCTATACCTAAGGAGGGGTCAAGGATGTCGAAGCGATGCTTCGATCAAAAATAGTTTGGAGGCTCACCTTGCGGGTGGCCTCGATCCCAACCCCCCGTGAATTACCCCAATCCCCCCTCGAATGCCAACATCTGTATGATCTTCACATCGGTCTTCACATCGGTCTTTGACCTCAGCTCCTCCATCACCTCAAATTCTGCTTCCACAATCCTGGGTGGTAGTGGTTATATCCCTCCAGCTCTCGCCGCTCCTTGGAACTCCAGAAACTAGGGGTAGGTAGCTGTCGTGTGCCCCTCCTCCTGATGAAAGTCACAAAAAGCAATATAGCTCCTTTCCTTCTTCCTCCTCTGCTAGGTTGATTCCTCCTTCATCCTCCTCTGCCTCAGATTATTGTCATTGAGTGCTGGAGGGGGGGGGGGAAGTAGCCTAGGGACCGGTCTCCACCCCAGATGTACAACCCATATTCGCTGGGTAGGACCCGGAGGCATCAACGGTCGGGGTTGGACCAGTCTCGGGCTAGCTTGGGCCTGAGGACCAGGAGAGCTCTCGCGCCGGAGGAGCTCCCGCCTAGGAGCAGGCGAGATCCCTCCCATGACCAGAAGCGGGCAAGAAGGCGCCGCACTAAGTGAGCTCCACTCACTCAGCGCCATGGTCGGCAGCGAGGGCGCTGAGTGAGCTCCACTCACTCAGCACCATGGTCAGCAGCAAGGGTGCTGAGTGAGCTCCACTCACTCAACGTCGTGGTCAGCAGCAAGGGCGTTGGGTGAGCTCCACTCACTCAATGTCGCGTCCAGCAGCGACAGCGTCAAGGTTAGAGGAGCTCCCGCCTAGAGAGGGGCGAGAGCGTTCACCCTCGGTCAGCCAGGACCCACTCTCGGCAGAGTCGGCGAGAAGGATTAAACTGGCGAGAAGGCGGGGGGGGGGGGGGTGGCTCAGCCCTGGACTTTTGACACTCCCTTTTAGCTCTCGCCAAATGAAGGCGAGGGGGTTCCCGGCATAGAGTTCTCGCCGAGTGTGGCCCAGGGTTCTGGGTAAAATTTCTTAATTGCCCTCGGGTAAAATTACCCCTATACTCCCAGGGGCTGCTTTTAGTACTTTACAAACAACGGGATTTGGCTATTGGCAGACCAGCCAGGGGTATTCCAGTAACTTCAGGTCAGCAAAAGACTATAAATAGACCCATATCTCCTTGGAAAGCATACTCTCATTTTTCTCTAAATCTCTAGTGCTTTCTGAGGAACTCCCAGTCCAGCTTTTGGTTTTGGAGGGGAAGCTCTCAGAGATCTTCCGGGTGTGAGGTGAGACCTCCCTGCTGAGGCTTTGGGTCAGTCCTAGGTCGTTAGCTACCAGTCGAGGGGCAGGGCTTGAGAGAAGTAGGTGTTGGCTGCACCCCTGTTTTGAACATTTGTTGAGGTCAATTTTGGCTCCAACAGTTCTAGTGCGGTGAGCATGGAAGGCAGCTGGTACAAGAAAGCCTTGAGTTTGATCCCATGACTGAGGGTGACGGTGAATCGTCTGGCTTAGGGGGTATCCCCACCCCAGGGGAGGAAGCGACAAGGAAGATGTTGGAAGACTTTAGGCGAGAGGTCCTACAGACCATCAGCCTGGCCTTCTCAGCAAGGAGTGAGTGGGAGATGCCTCAAGTTCCGGTGGAGGCGGTCCCGCTTCTTGGCGAGAACGCCCTTGGGCAGCGCCCCGGGAAGGAGGTCCCGATGGAATTTGGCGAGAGAGACGTGACCACGCGGGAACTCTTCCTATGCTAGCGCCATGGAAAGGAGGTTCCGACAGAAGTTGGCGAGAGGGAGGCGGCGGTGCGAGCCCTCTTCCCTGGTCACGGTACCGTGGATCGGGCAAGCCAGCCGATGCCGCGAGACGTGCCCTCTCGCCAAGCGGGAGGCGAGACCCCTTCTGTGAGCATATCATCTCGGCTCCGGTGTCGAAAGGGTTCCGCGAGCCCGATATGTCTTACTACTCAGGGAAGGATGATCCGATGCAGCATGTTCAGTGGTTCGAGGATGTAGTCTCGATCCGGCAGATGACGGATGCCTTCAAGTGTCGGCTGTATGCCATCACGTTGAAGGAAAATGCCCGGGACTGGTTCCACCAGTTGCCGGCGAGTTACATATATAACTTTGAAGATCTGCGCAGGGGGTTTCTGTTGAGGTTCTCAACATCGAAGAAGCGGAAGAAGGAGGCAGAGTGCCTGTTTACGGTAAGGTAGAAGTCGGACGAGACGCTGGGTTATTACGTTGACCGGTTTCAGGAAGAGATCCTCCTAGTCCAGGAAGTCCCGGGGTATGCACTGATGCTCGCTTTTACCCTGGGGTTGAGACCAGGTTTCTTTAGCATGGAGCTGAAGAGAGTCCCTCCTCTCTCGTTCGAAGAGATAATGGAGAGGGCGGCAAAGAAGATCGATTTTGAAAGAGCCAACTCGGCTTTCGCTAGGAAGTTGTCCCGGTTGGCGGAGGACGATGTGAAGGAACCAACTTTAGGGAAGCAAAGGGAGCAGAGGGAGCAGAGCGAGCCGAGGGAGGAAAGGCGAAGAGAAGAACCCCGGAGGTAGGGGCAAAATCAAAATTGGGGGGCTCGGGAGCCACACAACTGGTTGGGTTGGAGTCCTCAGGAGGGTCGCCCCCGGGGTCAAGGAGGAGGTCTGCAGGGAAGGGATAACCTTCGGGAGCCGAGGAGGTTCGATCGGCAGGCATGGAGGCAGGGACCAAGAGACCACGTCCCTCCATCGCAGGAAGCGATAGAGATTGGTAGTGGAAGAGGAGGAAGAAGAGGAGCTCGAGGGGCTGGAAGAAGAAGAGGAGAAGGAAGAGGAGGCAGGGTGGCGTTGCCCTTCTGTGACCTCCACCAGGAGGAGGGTCACGCGACGGCGACCTGCCCGGAGTTCTTGGAGATGCGGGAAGCCAGAGGAATGGGGATACAGGATCCGCCAGTAAGGATCGTGGAAGTGCAGCAGGGAGGGGAGGAAGATAGATGCGAGGACCGGGTAGACGTGGGGACCCGAGGAGGGATCAGAGTGATTCACGGAGTGGTAGGGATTGAGGCAACCCGCAAGGGAAGCTTGCAGACCATGTTCCGTAGAGGGGTCGCCTCGACCTCCTTAGCTCCCCCTCTGGAAGAAAATCATCTTTTCATCCGCGGATATGCCGGACTATGAGGACCCTTTCTGCGATGCTCTGGTGATTCAGACAGCGGTGGAGAACTTTACGGTCTCCAGGATACTGGTGTACAATCAGAGCTCGGTGAACGTCATCTTCAAGAGAGCCTTCGATGAGATGAAGGTTGAGGGGAAGAGGGTCCTAGCCTCAGATGGACAATTATTCGGGTTTTCTAGAGAGAGGAAAGAAGTAGAGGGAGGAGTAGGACTGCATGTAAAGCTGGGGGGTGTGTCACAGAACTGTAGGTTCGTGATAGTGGACGCCCCGAGTAGTTACAACGCCATCTTTGGGCGTCCCCTCATCAGCGCCTTTCGCTGCGTCCCCTCCTCGTTTCATCAGTGTCTCAAGTTCAATAACGGAGGGGTGCAAGTCAGGATCAGGGGGGATCCAAAGGTGGAAAGACAATGCTACGTGACGGCAGTTAACACTGTGTCTTGTGTAACACCTCCCCTGTAAAGACCATATAATATGGGTCCGACCGGGGCCCCACAACATACGGACGCCACAGCTTTAGTATTAAAAGATGATATGAAACTACCCAATCTCAAAACTCCAGACAAACACAGTGGAAACAGAACAAACCGACAGAAGTTATCCACTAACGATAGAGTATCAAATGGCCTTAAGGCCTTACACAATAATAGTCCAAAACATATAAATGTGCCAAGCACTCCTAGGCTACCTCGGCATGCAAGCCGGACATAAACATAACAAAAGTAGCAAACACAAAAGGAGAAACCAAGCACAGCAACACTTCATGAGGCTTAGGGCTTTTCGCCCGGCGCGCTAGCTCATGCATGCGATCCTTGCCCTGTAAGGATTTGAAGTAACGTGGGTCAGCAAAGGCTGACCTTTACTGTGTAACAAACACATCTCCTCCCGGCCGTCCCTAACGGACCCTAGGGTACCACTCCACCTACAAGTTAGCACTTCGTATACCAAAAGAGCATATATATATTAAAGCGGTAAAACAGGCTTGGATGTCTCATACAACATACATGTTCTCTATGTTTTGTACAAGGTGAAAGGGGCCTACTATGCAACATGAATGCAACCCGGGTTTCACCCAAGGCACCCAAGCTCGTATGCATCTAGCACAACATCAAACACTGGGTACTTCCGTTTCCCCATTGGCTTAAAGCCGCAATCACAAGGGAACAACCATGTCCCTAACGGCACACACGCCGTCACCCGGAACCTTGCAAAGGCCCCACCCCCACAAGGGTCATATACCCCGGGGCTTGCCAGCACATTCTGACTTCGCACGTCAGGGTTCCGTCTCACACTGACCGATTCTAAGAAGCCTTGCTGGACCCCACCCGCTCATGGCCACATTGCCCGGGCTTGTCCTCCGCTCGACATTCTCGTCAGTCCACACAAGGGGCTAGTCTTGCCGGGACACTTCCCCCACATGACTTGCGCGTCACGGGATAGCCAGCCGACCACAGAGACATAGCCGCACCTTTGCACAGCACAAACAAAGGTTTCCCCACCCCAATCACCATTCGCACCGTGTCTTTCCCGTGCTCCAAGGAAATCATCTACCGCACAACACGGAGCTAACCTTGTCCGGTTCCGACCATGAGAACTCACTCAAATGTAAGGGGGAAAACACATACATACAACGGCGTATTGCCGCAACGGATTTCTACCGAATCCCCGAAGCTCGCTATGCAACATCACCGGGTCGGACTAACGGTCGCGACCACGGCTTCACCCACAATGCCTAATCCGCTAACGGAGCGGATCTCTAATGCAGAGCATGCCGGGATGAACATACTCAACCCGGAGGTTCCTCTTGAACCTAGGCTACACGAATCCCTCTCATTTGAGAGATTTGGCGCTCAAAATACGAAAGGAAGGGGATGCTATTCATGCATCCTAAATCCTAAAAACCGAGAGGAGAAGTGTCGTTACCTTTCGTCCCCTCTTCCTAGCCATGGAGAAGATTTGCTCGGGTGAACACCACCGCAACGCTCCCACCTTCGTGGATCTGAACTCTGCTCGCGAAACGGACCTCCGAAGCTTCGCCGGCGGCCGGATCTTGGCCTTCTTCCTCCTCCTTGCTCTCCCTTCTCTCTAGAATCAAGAGAGATAAAGATGGGAGAAAAGCGAGGGTTTCAAACCCTATTCCCGAGTTTAATCCCTCAGACCTAGCCCCCAGCCATTGGATCTCAATCAAAGAAACGGACGGCCACGATTCGGCCTAAAATCACAAAATCTGGGCCGAACACGGGTTGCAACACGGCCGTGTGCCTGGCCGTGTCACCCATTCGCCGTCTCGATCGAGTCGAAAAACCAGCACACAGCCTTTGACACGGCCTCCGACACGCCCGTGTCACATGCGACACGCCCGTGTCGGGACCCGTGTCACGCCCCCCCGTGTGCACTCGACCACCATTTCGCAGTCAGAGAGGTACACGGCCTTGTGACACGGTATCAGACACGCCCGTGTCAAATTTGACATGCCCGTGTTTGTGCCCGTGTCACGGCCCGTGTACCACACTTGCAGGATCCCTGGAGTGATACGGCCTGGGACACGCCCGTGTCCTAGGCCGTGTTCTACAACTCGACTAGCGTCGACCGCCACAGCGTCGACCGCACGGCCCGAGGCCGAACACGCCTGTGTCACGCCCGTGACACGCCCGTGACACGCCCGTGACACGCCCGTGACACCTGCTCCAAAAACCAAACTGGGCTTAAAACATCACCCGTCCCTCTTTTGAGTTTCGGGGTGTTACAACTCTCTCCCCCTTAAAAGAATTTCGTCCCGAAATTTAAAACATGGAAGGTAAACAAAACTAAACAGTACCTGAGGAGAAAGGCTCGGGGTACTCCTCTAGCATGGCCTGCTCTCGCTCCCATGAGAGCTCCTCGCAACCACAATTGTCCCAACGGACCTTTACGAGTCTGACCTCCTTGTTCCGCAATTGCCGAACCTCTAAGTCTTCTATCCCGATTGGACGAACTCGCGTCCCCAAGTCTTCCTCTACCGGCATCGCCGTCGGCTCAATCACCACGCTGGCTTCTAACAACGCTTTCCTCAGGACAGAGACGTGAAAAACGTCATGCAATCCACTTAGCTCTGTGGACAACGCCAACCGGTACGCTGCCTCTCCCACTCGCTCGATGACCTTGAATGGTCCCAAAAATCTCGGACTCAGCTTCTTGAGTCGGCGAATTCGCGAAACGCCTTTGAACGGCTTGATCTTAAGATACACCCAGTCGCCCACAGCGAATTCCACATGCCTGTGGCGAGCATTGAAATACTTCGACTGTCGATCTTGAGCTACCTTCATGTGCTCTTGGATGGTCTGCACTAGCTCACTAGCGTCGGCTACCACTTCCTTCCCCAAAAGCTTGGTGTCTCCCGCCTCTGTCCAAGACATCGGTGTTCGACACCGCCTCCCATACAGAGCTTCGTATGGCGCCATCTTGATACTAGCTTGGTAACTATTGTTATACGCAAACTCCACCATGAAGAGGTGATCCTCCCACTTCTTGCCGAAGTCGAGAGTACACATCCTTAGCATATCTTCCAAAGTATGGTTCGTTCTCTCAGTTTGCCCATCGGTTTGAGGATGAAAAGCCGTACTGAACTTGAGTTTTGTGCCCAAGCTCTTCTGCACCAACCGCCAATCCTTAGACGTGAAACGTCCATCCCGGTCGCTGACTATACTCTTCGGAATCCCATGGAGTCGTACAATATTGCGGACGTACAACTCCATCAACTTTTCCACACCGTCCTCCTTCCGGTTTGGGATGAAATGTGCCACTTTGGTCAAGCGGTCCACAATCACCCAAATGGCATCATTACCCTGCTGCGATCTAGGCAACCCATGCACAAAATCCATGGAGATGTCATCAAATTTCCATTCGGGGATTGGAAGAGGCTTCAAGAACCCGCCCGGCTTCTGACATTCGGCCTTCACCAAGGCACATGTTTGGCACCGACTCACACACAAAGCCACGTCCCGCTTCATCCCAGGCCACCAATAGGACTTCTTCAAGTCCAAGTACATCTTTGTACTACCCGGGTGGATGGAGTACTTAGTGAAGTGGGCCTCAAACATCAACTCCTCGCGGAGCTTGCCGAACTGCGGTACACAAATCCTTCCGCCCTTCCTAAGAATCCCATCAACCATCTCCCAGGCGCTACCCTTGCCCTTTAGAGCTTCCTCCACGAAAGGTTGGAACTCCGCATCTACACGGGTCGCTTCCCGAATACGATCGCATAAGTCACTCTACATCTCAATCCAATTTAGTCGAGCCACGCTAGACTCGCCTCTTGCCACACATTCCAAACCAAGGGACTCCCAGTCCCGCCTTAACCGCTCATCGTGAGCTTCAATCTAATTTCCTTGCCCCGAGTATTTCCTACTCAAAGCATCTGCCACCACATTGGCTTTCCCTGGCGTGTACTGAATCGCCACCTCGTAGTCCCCCAGGAACTCGACCCACCTACGCTGCCGCATATTTAGGTCCTTCTGATCTAGGAGATACTTCAGACTCTTGTGGTCCGTGAAGATCTCCACCTTTGCACCATAAACGTAGTGCCTCCACAACTTCAACGCAAAAATTACCGCCGCCAACTCCAAATCATGGACGGGGTAATTTCTCTCATGAGGCTTCAGCTGCCTCGACCCAAAAGCTATCACACTACCATGCTGCACCAACACGCACCCTAAACCGCATCCGGATGCGTCGCTGAAAATCTGGAACCCTTCGGTCCCCTTTGGTAGACTTAGGATCGGCGCCGTCATTAGCCTTTCCTTCAGGGTTTCAAACGCCTCGTTGCACTCTTGAGTCCATACAAATTTCTGATCCTTGCGAGTTAGTGAAGTGAGGGGTAGAGCTATCCGCGAAAAGTTTTCCACAAACCTTCGGTAGTACCCGGCTAGTCCAAGAAAACTTCGGACTTCCGCCACGGTCCTCAAAACTGGCCACTCTCTGATGGCTTCTACTTTCGTTGGATCCACCGCCACCCCATCCCTACTAATCACATGGCCTAGAAATGCCACTTTCTCTAACCAGAACTCGCACTTGGAGAACTTCGCATAAAGCTGGTTCTCTCTCAATACTTGCAACACTGTCCGCAAGTGCGACTCGTGCTCCGCTTCCGACTTGGAATACACCAGAATGTCATCGATAAAGACGACTACGAACTAGTCCAAATATTCGCGAAACACTCGGTTCATCAAGTCCATGAACACGGACAGCGCGTTCGTCAGCCCGAACGGCATCACCGAGAACTCAAAATGACCATACCTCGTACCAAACGCGGTCTTGGGTATGTCTTCGTCATGAATCCGCAACTGATAATACCCGGACTTCAAGTCCAACTTGGAGTACACCACCGATCCCACCAACTGGTCGAAGAGATCGTCTATCCGAGGAATCAGATACTTATTCTTGACAGTCAATTTGTTCAACTCTCGGTAGTCTATGCACAGACGCATACTACCGTCCTTCTTCTTTACAAATAACACCGGCGCACTCCACGGTGAAGAGCTGGGCCTGATATACCCTTGCTCCAAAAGCTCCTGCAACTGAACCTTGAGCTCGGCCAACTCCTTTGGTGCCATCCTGAAGGGTGGACGCGACACTGGTCTAGCCTCGGGCACCAACTCGATGGAGAAATCAATCTCCCGCCGAGGAGGTGCTCCCGGTAACTCCTCGGGAAATACATCTCCAAACTCCGCCACCACGGGCACTTCTCCAAGAGACAGCCTGGAGAGGCTAACCTCCAACAACGCTACTAGAGCTACACCTCCCTGGTTAACAGCTCGCACTAACTGAAGTGCCGAAACTAGGGAACAGGCCACTCCATGCAGGCCTTCAAACTTGACTTCCGCTTGCCCCACGCCCCTCAGGGTTACCACCTTGGACAAACAGCCGATACTGGCCCGCTGCTCCGCTAGCCAATCCATCCCCAAAATCACATCGAACTCGGACAACGGCAAGATCGCCGCTACCAATAAGAAGTCGACTCCCTCAAGACTCCAACAAATCCGGCCTCTAGCCCTGGTAGTCATAGATGACCCATTGGGCATGCACACTTTCAACTCGGAGTCCGTCGAGAAAGACTCTACTCCGATCCTCCGGATAAAGCCTTCCGCAAGGAAGGAGTGCGACGCTCCCGTATCAAAGAGTACCATAGTGGGGTACCCAGATACCATTACAAAGCCTACACACATGCAACAAACATAAAGGCTTGAAAGACAGGAATCTAAGGTGCAGGTTGAACTCTCGTACCTGTCACCACATCGGGTTGACGGATTGCTTCTTGTTGCCCAAGGTTGTAAGCCCTTGGCTGCACTGGTTGAAACCGAGAAGCACTCGACTCCGCCATCTTCCCTTTCTCTACAGCACTAGGGCCGGAGCGCACAGTTTGCTCCTGCCTTGGCTCTTGCTCAGTGCCCCCTTGGGTACAAAATCTTGCTATGTGGCCCGGCTTGCCACAACTATAGCACGTCTGAGGGCCCTTAGAGCGTGACCCTCCGGACGTCCAATTACTTTTCTCGCCCGACTTATATGGGGAAGGCTTCTTCTTCCATCGGCTCCCTTCCGCCTTTCCATGTGACTGGGCAGGCTTCTTATCCTCCCCCTGTTTGGGTGTGAAACCCTTGCGACGCTGGGATCGCTCCATATCACTCTCCAAAATTCGGGCCGCCTCCACCAATTCGTTGAAACCCGCACGTTTCATCGATATGAGGGGTTGTCTTAGGTTCTCCCTCAATCCATGGTAGAAGAGATTGTCCCTCTCTTCATCGTCTGTCATGGTCGTCCCTGCATAACGACCCAAGCGAGTAAATTCCTGAACATACTCATCCACTGACTTGTCTCGCTGCACCAGATATAGGAACTGCCTCTGGAGGGCTAACCTCGTTGAGGCGGGTATGTACTTCTTCAGGAAGGCATTCCCAAACTCCTCGATGGACGGTGTGCGTCCAAAAAACTGCCGGCCACTGTGGCTCACCCACCATAACTTGGCATCTCCCTCCAACATAAAGGCTGCGAACTCTGCCTTTTTCTCATCTGGCACCTCTGCCGCCCTCAGAAGCTCCTGAATTCTAGCCCACCAATCCTCTGCATCTGTGGGTGTGCCGGTTCCCTTGAAGGTTGGAGGGTGGAAACTCAGAAAGTACTTCATTTGCCGGTCCCCATGCCCGACAACCACTCTCTCGGCCTGCGGCTCTGCCCGCCTGGCCTCCTCAACCTGCACGGTCGCTGCCGTGTCCGGGGTAGCAGGAGTTGCTACCTGAGCAACGAGAGCTGCTACATGTGCTATCGCTGCAGCTTGGGCCGCCACCATCGCTTCTGCAAGTATACGACAGAAGTCGGCCGGTATGACCCCCATCCCTAGCGGACCTTGCGCAGTCGCACTACTTGCCGAGAGCTCTTCTCTTGGCCTTGAGGTCCCAGCCTCGTTGCTTGCACTCTAAACACAAGCAAGAAAACGCAAATCAGTCTCTAATTGCAAGACTCGAACACAAGGACACTCATGGTCCTGCGATACTCCTATGTGGATAACTTCACGCCACTCGACTTATACTTTCGACCGCGAAACTTCTCACTGGAACGCTAACCTGCCTCTGATACCAAATTGTAACACCTCTCCTGTAAAGACCATATAATATGGGTCCAGCCGGGGCCCCACAACATACGGACGCCACAACTTTAGTATTAAAAGATGATATGAAAACTACCCAATCTCAAAACTCCAGACAAACACAGCGGAAACAGAACAAACCGACAGAAGTTATCCACTAACGATAGAGTATCAAATGGCCTTAAGGCCTTACACAATAATAGTCCAAAACATATAAATGTGCCAAGCACTCCTAGGCTACCTCGGCATGCAAACCGGACATAAACATAACAAAAGTAGCAAACACAAAAGGAGAAACCAAGCACAGCAACACTTCATGAGGCTTAGGGCTTTTCACCCGGCGCGCTAGCTCCTGCATGCGATCCTTGCCCTGTAAGGATTTGAAGTAACGTGGGTCAGCAAAGGCTGACCTCTTCTGTGTAACAAACACATCTCCTCCCGGTCATCCCTAACGGACCCCGGGGTACCACTCCACCTGCAAGTTAGCACTTCGTATACCAAAAGAGCATATATATATTAAAGCGGTAAAACAGGCTTGGATGTCTCATACAGCATACATGTTCTCTATGTTTTGTACAAGGTGAAAGGGGCCTACTATGCAATATGAATGCAACCCGGGTTTCACCTAAGGCACCCTAGCTTGTATGCATCTAGCACAACATCAAACACTGGGTACTTCCGTTTCCCCAATTGGCTTAAAGCCGCAATCACAAGGGAACCACCATGTCCCTATCGGCACACACGCCGTCACCCGGAACCTTGCAAAGGCCCCACCCCCACAAGGGTCATATACCCCGGGGCTTGCCCGCACATTCTGACTTCGTACGTCAGGGTTCCGTCTCACACTGACCGATTCTAAGAAGCCTTGCTGGACCCCACCCGCTCATGGCCACATTGCCCGGGCTTGTCCTCCGCCCGACATTCTCGTCAGTCCACACAAGGGGCTAGTCTCGCCGGGACACTTCCCCCACATGACTTGCGCGTCACGGGATAGCCAGCCAACCACGGAGACATAGCCGCGCCTTTGCACAACACAAACAAAGGTTTCGCCACCCCAATCACCATTCGCACCGTGTCTTTCCCGTGCTCCAAGGAAATCATCTACCGCACAACACGGAGCTAACCTTGTCCGGTTCCGACCACGAGTACTCACTCAAATGTAAGGGGGAAAACACATACATACAACGGCGTATTGCCGCAACGGATTTCTACCGAATCCCCAAAGCTCGCTATGCAACATCACCGGGTCGGACTAACGGTCGCGACCACGGCTTCACCCACAATGCCTAATCTACTAACGGAGCGGATCTCTAATGCAAAGCATGCCGGGATGAACATACTCAACCCGGAGGTTCCTCTTGAACCTAGGCTACACGAATCCCTCTCATTTGAGAGATTCGGCGCTCAAATACGAAAGGAAGGGGATGCTATTCATGCATCCTAAATCCTAAAAACCGAGAGGAGAAGTGTCATTACCTTTCGTCCCCTCTTCCTAGCCATGGAGAAGATTTGCTCGGGTGAACACCACCGCAACGCTCCCACCTTCGCGGATCTGAACTCCGCTCGCGAAACGGACCTCCGAAGCTTCGCCGGCGGCCGGATCTTGGCCTTCTTCCTCCTCCTTGCTCTCCCTTCTCTCTAGAATCAAGAGAGATAAAGATGGGAGAAAAGTGAGGGTTTCAAACCCTATTCCCGAGTTTAATCCCTCAGACCTAGCCCCCAGCCGTTGGATCTCAATCAAAGAAATGGACGGCCACGATTCGGCCTAAAATCACAAAATCTGGGCCGAACACGGGTTGCAACACGGCCGTGTGCCTGGCCGTGTCACCCATTCGCCGTCTCGATCGAGTCGAAAAACCAGCACACGGCCTTTGACACGGCCTCCGACACGCCCGTGTCACCTATGACACGCCCGTGTCACCTATGACACGCCCGTGTCGGGACCCGTGTCATGCCCCCCGTGTGCACTCGACCACCATTTCGCAGTCAGAGAGGTACACGGCCTTGTGACACGGCATCAGACACGCCCGTGTCAAATTTGACACGCCCGTGTTTGTGCCCGTGTCACGGCCCGTGTACCACACTTGCAGGATCCCTGGAGTGACACGGCCTGGGACACGCCCGTGTCCTAGGTCGTGTTCTACAACTCGACTAGCGTCGACCGCCATAGCGTCGACCGCACGGCCCGAGGCTGAACACGTCTGTGTCACTCCCGTGACACGCCCGTGACACCTGCTCCAAAAACCAAACCGGGCTTAAAACATCACCCGTCGCTCTTTTGAGTTTCGGGGTGTTACATCTTGGATGGCGGAGGCAGAAGAGCTGGAGAGGGAGCTAGCAGAGCAAGAGGAGGTCGAGCCGCAGCAGGAGGAGAGCCCGGAGGAGGCAATGGAGGCTGAAGGAGGGGAGGAGTTGGAGTTCGAGGAAGAAGCAAGGGACGGCTGGGAGCAATCGCGGTTGGAGCCGGCCGAAGAAGTGGTGGAGATAGAGATCTCCACCAGAGCAGGGCAGGTGTAGAGGGTGCGGATCAGCGGGGGCCTAAGTCTCGAGGACCAGGAGCAGATGAGAGCTTGTATCCAGAACAATGTCGACATCTTCTCCTGGAGCGCGGCGGACATGTTGGGCATTTACGCGGATGTGGCTTGTCATCGCCTGAACCTGGACCCCCAGACTCGCCCCATGCGCCAAAAGATGAGGACCATCGCCACCAAGCTGGAGGAGCCCATCCGCGAGGAGGTAAGAAAGCTCTTGGAGGCAGGCTTCATCTCGGAGGTCCAGTACCCAGATTGGATCTCCAACGTGGTAATGATTAAGAAAGGGGGAGGGAAGTGGCGCATGTGTATTGACTTCTCTTTATTAAATAAATCGTGCCCCAAGGATTGCTACCCTCTGCCTCGAATCGGCGCGCTGGTTGACTCAGTTGTCGATTTTTCTGTTATGAGTTTTCTTGATGCTTTTTCAGGTTATCACTAGATTCGCATGCACCCCCCCCCCCCCCCGACGTCAAAGACGTCTCCTTCATCACTAGGGAAGGATGCTTCAGCTACAAGATGATGCCCTTTGGGCTTAAAAATGCAGGAGCCACATACCAGCGCATGATAGATCGAGTCTTCTAGGGACAGAGAGGGAAAAACTTGGAAGTCTATGTCGATGACATAATGGTGAAAAGCAAGTGTGTGAGCTCACACCTGCGGGACCTCGAAGAGACCTTTGCCACCCTCCGAAGGTTCAAGATGAGGTTGAATCCCTTGAAGTGTGTCTTCGGGGCCAGCCGCGGGAAGTTCCTTGGACATCTCTTGACTCCGGTAGGGGTGGAGCCTAACCCGGATAAGGTAAAGGTCATCCTAGACCTGGAATCACCTCGCAATGCCAAGGAGGTCCAACGCTTGACAGGCAAGCTGGCTGGTCTAAGCAGATTCCTTTCTCGATCTGGAGACAAATGTTCATCGTTCTTCAAGGTGTTGAGGGGTAACCAGAGGTTTGAGTGGACAGCCGAGTGTGAGGAAGCCTTCCAAGGGCTGAAGAGACAGCTCTCCCAGGCTCCCCTACTACAAAGCCCAAAAGAAGGAGAGGACATAGCCCTGTATCTCGGGGTGGGAGCGGAAGCCGTGAGCACTGTTCTAGTCAGAGAGGAGGGTAAGAAGAAGTTACCCATCTACTACGTAAGTCGGGTCTTGAGGAAGGCGGAGCTCCGTTACCCCATCCTCGAAAAGCTAGCATATGCTCTGATCGTTTCGGCAAGAAAGCTTCAACCATATTTCCAAGCACACACGATTAGGGTGGTAACCGACCATCCCCTTCGCAAGATATTTGAAGGGGTGGAGAACTCGGGGAGGCTGGCCAAGTGGTCCATTGAGTTGAGCGAGTTCAACATCTCTTTTGTCCCAAGGCTCTCCATTAAGGCGCAAGCAGTGACGGACTTCCTGGCAGACTATGTTGTTGAAGTCGGGGAAGAGGAGCCGCGATAGCAGGGGGTGTGGAAGGTGATGGTTGACGGGGTCTTAGGGAAGCATTCAATGGGGGGAGGAGTGGTGTTGGTAAGCCCCCAAGGGGTAGCTATAGAACAGGCGGTGGCCTATCACTTTCCAATGACTAATAATCAGGCAGAGTACGAAGCCGTGATAGCTGGTCTTCGTTTGACAAAGGAGCTTGAGATTCAGGATGTGGAGGTCTCCACGGACTCGATGGTGGTGGCATCGCAGATTCGAGGAGAGTTTGAAGCTCGGGAACCTACCTGTTGGGTCCGACGTTCCTTCACTTGACCCGTGGCGCTTTGCTACTTATTTAAGAAATTAAGTAGCGCCCTCTCCAATAGTCCGGGCTTTTGGTGCAGTTGGGTATGCGCTTGATCCTTAAATTGGAATCAGAGGAGGTCACGGGTTCAAGACCGTGGGGGCGCTATTAAATCCTGATTTTTCCCGTCTACCTGTGTGGGTTCGGCGGGTCAGGCAAACCGTGGACATGTGGTAACCCCACCTCTGAGCCATGTGGGCCATGTGGTAACCCCACCTATGAGCCGACGAGTTGTGCTGGACGTCGGGGGGGGGGGGGGGAATTGTTGGGTTTGGCGTTCCTTCACTTGACCCGTGGCGCTTTGCTACTTATTTAAGAAATTAAGTAGCATCCTCTCCAACAGTCCGGGCTTTTGGTGCAGTTGGGTATGCGCTTGATCCTTCACTACCCTCATAAAGTACCTATTCAAGGTAAGAGCAATCATTGGAGGTTTCCGATCATTCTCAACCCAGCACGTCCCTCGGGAGGAGAGTGTGGCTGCCGATCGATTGGCAAAGTTCGGACCTCGGGGAGGAGGGACCCTAACCGAACTGTTCCGACCAGCGATCGAAGAAGGGGAGCTGATGGAGATAGGTCGGCGACCCTCGTGGAGGGACCTACTAGTAACCTTCCTATCAACCGACAAACTGACGGAAGAAGTAAAAGATGCAAGGAGTTTCAGGCGTAAGACAACTCACTACCTGATGTTGGAAGGAGGGTTACATCGTAAGATGTCGTCGGGACTCCTAGCCAGGTGCGTGCCGAGGAAGAAGTCCCTAAGATACTTGGGGAGATACACTCGAGTGAGTGCGACAGTCACTCGGGGGAAGGACTTTAGAGGCAAGGGTGGTCAGGCAGGGGTACTTCTGGCAGACCCTGAGGAAGGATGTGACAGAATTCGCAAGGAGATGTAAAAAGTGCCAACTATACGCCCCTCCAGCTTTTGCCCGCTCAAAGACTAAGGAGTATAACATCACCATGGCCTTTCGCCATTTGGGGAATGGACTTGGTCGGACCTCTTCCTCCGGCTAGTGGACAGAGGAGGTTCCTCCTGGTCATGATCGATTACTTCTCAATGTGGCTGTAGGTTAAGGCCTTGGAAAAAATCACCTCGTAGGTCAAAAGGAACTTCGTTTGGGGGGAGATCATATGCAGGCACGGGCTGCCTCAAGCGATAGTAACAGACAACGGTCCTCAGTTCTCCAGTGAAGAGTTCATCAGCTTCTGCGCCCAGCTAGGGGTAGATCTCAGATTTGCCTCTGTCCACCACTCCCGGAGCAACGACCAGGTGAAAGCAGCAAACAAAATTATCGTAAACATGCTCAAGAAAAAAGTGGAGAACCTGAGGAAAAATTGGGTGGAACAGCTCCCCTCGGTTCTATGGGCCTTGAGAACGACTCCGAACACGGCCACCGGCGAGACCCCCTTCAAGCTCTCTCACGGGTGCGAGGCGGTCCTGCCAGTAGAATTTGAAGTTCGGTCCCCTCAGGTCGCAGCGGCAAGGGGAGGAGATGAGACTTGGAGGTTGGAAAATGAGGAAGGGTTGCACCTCTCGCTGGACATGATGGAAGAAGCACAGGATGTTGCAACCATCAGGCAAGAAGAGATCAAGCGACACATGGCAAAATACTTCGACAAGCATGTCAGGATCAGGCAGTTTGTTGAAGGGGATCTGGTGTTGAAGAAAGTTGATGCGGTGGGAAGGTCGGCCCCCGTGGGCAAGCTCAACCCGAACTGGGAAGGGCCTTACATAATAAAGGAGGTCCTTCGAATGGGAAGCTACTACCTCCAGGATGTGGAATTGAGGATCTTGAGCCACACTTGGAGCGGTGACGATCTAAGGCGCTTCTACCCATGAGGGGGAGGTGGTGGTTGTAATTTTGTCTTTAAATATTATATTGATTATCATGTGTTATAATAATACATCCCATTCTTTGATCCGCTGTCAACTCTTTTTAAAGATTAGGATGAGAACATGTTTTGGTTATGAAATCTTCATCGACACCCCGAGCTCGGCTTGGCCCTAGGTAGACCCACTGCGCAGGCTCTCATCTAGCTGGCAGGTCTGAAGGCTCGCCTGTAGGGGGAGGTCTTATGTTTGGAAATCTTCATCGACACCCCGAGCTCGGCTCGGCCCTAGGTAGACCCGCTGCGCAGGCTCTCATCTAGCTGGCAGGTCTGAAGGCTCGCCTGTGGGGGAGAGGTATTATGTTTGGAAATCTTCATCGACACCCCAAACTCGGCTCGGCCCAGGTAGACCCGCTGCGCAGGCTCTCATCTAGCTGGCAGGTCCGAAGGCTCGCCTGTGGGGGAGAGGTCATATGTTTGGAAATCTTCATCGACACCCCGAGCTCGGCTCGGCCCCAGGTAGACCCGCTGCGCAGGCTCTCATCTAGCTGGCAGGTCCGAAGGCTTGCATATGGGGGAGAGGTCTTATGTTTGGAAATCTTCATCGACACCTCGAGCTCGGCTCGACCCCAAGTAGACCCGTTGCGCAGGCTCTCATCTAGCTGGCAGGTCTGAAGGCTCGCATGTGGGGGAGAGGTCTTATGTTTGGAAATCTTCATCGACACCCCGAGCTCGGCTCGGACCCAGGTAGACCCATTGCGCAGGCTCTCATCTAGCTGGCAGGTCCGAAGGCTCGCCTGTGGGGGAGAGGTCTTATGTTCGGAAATCTTCATCGACACCCCGAGCTCGGCTCGGCCCCAGGTAGAACCGCTGCGCAGGCTCTCATCTAGCTGGCAGGTCCGAAGGCTCGCCTGTGGGGGATAGGTCTTATGTTTGGAAATCTTCATCGACACCCCGAGCTCGGCTCGGCCCCAGGTAGACCCGCTGCGCAGACTCTCATCTAGTTGGCAGGTCTGAAGGCTCGCCTGTGGGGGAGAGGTCTTATGTTTGGAAATCTTCATCGACACCCCGAGCTCGGCTCGGCCCCAGGTAGACCCGCTGCGCAGTCTCTCATCTAGCTGGCAGGTCCGAAGGCTCGCCTGTGGGGGAGAGGTCTTATGTTCGGAAATCTTCATCGACACCCCGAGCTCGGCTCGGCCCCAGGTAGACCCACTGCGCAGGCTCTCATCTAGCTGGCAGGTCCGAAGGATCGCCTGTGGGGGAGAGGTCTTATGTTTGGAAATCTTCATCGACACTCCGAGCTCGGCTCGACCCCAGGTAGACCCGCTGCGCAGACTCTCATCTAGCTGGCAGGTCCGAAGTCTCGTCTGTGGGGGATAGGTTTAGTGTTTGGAAAAGCTTCGACACAGATGTTCTAGACTAGGCAAAAGACACCCTGGAGACAGACCCAAGGGGGTTTCGGCCAGGGGAGTTCTCGTCCAGGAGATCCTTGCTGAGGGATCTCGCCAAACGAAGTTCCCGGCGGGTCTAGGCAAGGAGACCGATCGTTCGCGCAAGGTAAGGAGGGGCGGTCTTCCCTTAGCCTATGAATGACACTCATCACAAATGGTTCTCGGCAGAACGCGAGAGCGACGTGTTTGAGCCTTGAGCTCTCGGCAGATTCTCACCTATCGGCCGCTAAGAGAGACTATCCAAGAGGGGGCCAGGGGCCTCGACGGAAGATCCCTTGAGCAGCATTCGCTATCAACAAAAAAGGGGGGGGGGGGGACAAACACTAACAATTTATATATGCAAACATGATTACAAACAGTCACAAAAAATCAGAGCGTCTCGCTCATTACAAAATTAGAAGAAGGAAACCCCTCAGGGCGAAGCGCTATACCCGCTCGAGCTTCCGCTTGAGCTCCCGCTTGAGCGACTATGAGAGCTCCCGCCCGAGCTCTCCCCGAATGTCTCGCTGGCAGCCGCGGGGGATCTCGGGACATCCGGGGGCGGAGAGTCAGGCACACCTGGGGTCTTCGGGATAGGCTCAAAGAGCCAGGGAACGAGCTAGGGAGCGGTCAGGGTCTCGCCACCCTCGTCCAGGCATCCCACGTCCCGCAGCGTCTCGATCATCAATCTGGTCGTCGCCTGGGCATTGACCTGCAAGATTTTGTCGATATCATACTTAGAATAATTTTGGCTCTTCAGCCTTTCATCGAGCATGGGAGGGGGCGGGACCGCAACTGCCGCCATCTCCAGGCGCTTGACTTGGCCCTTCAGCAGGGCGTTCTCGCACTCCACCCCGGCCAGCCGCGCACGGAGCACCATGAACTGCGGAGAGTCCTGCAAAAAAAGCATGCGATCAGCAGCTAGAACGAGGGTATGGATCTCATAGGCGGGAACGAATGTCCGAAATGGTCTCACTTACCTCCTCCGCCGGGCGCAGGGACAACAGGCGTTGGGCGTCCTCTAGCTCAGTCTTCAGGGCCGCCGCCCGAGCCACCGCTTCCTCTCTCGCCTTGTACATATCGAGGAAGTTCCGGTCGATGGTGATGCTTCGACGAGCACACATGTGCGCAAGCTCGAACCCACGCATCAAAGCCCGGATGGAGTCAAAAGCGAGGAGGCGAGTGGGCATTTGGTCGTACAGGTCTGCGAACTCCCGGCTGTAGAGGCCATAGCCTAGTGCGAAGGCCTCGCCGGTGACCTTGTCACGCTCTGCCCAGCTCGGGAGCAGCGTCGAGAGGGATACTCGGTTGGCCTCCGGGTCCCATTGCAGCAAGGGTTTCCCTTCCGCATCAAGGCTTTTCACGCCAAAACCAAAGTTCCTGTGCCCCTTCGGCACAGGCTCGGACGGGGGCTGGGTAGAGCTCTTGACAGCCACTATCTCAGTGCCCACCTCGCCACCCGCCTCGACCGCAGCCAGGGGGTTCTCGACAGGGGCCCCATCACTGCTCCTTGGGAAGTCCCTCATCTTGCCGACCGCTGCTAAAATCTCAGCGAAAGACCAACCCGGCGGGAGAGGTCGATCGGGCGAAGGCATCTTAGATTTCCCCTTCTCGGTAGCGGACGGTTTTGTCCTTTTCATCCGCTGAGACGAAAAGCCACTGGGTTTCCGCTTCTCGGCACCCGACGACGGAGGCGGAGCTGGCTCGTCCCGGCAAGCGCGGTCCGCAGACTTCGCGAGAGCCAACGGATCTCCCGCAGTCAGGCCATATGCATTTTGCATCTCGGGGAAGGGCTGACACAAGGGGATCTCCCGCTCTCCTGCAAAGGCAACAGGTAATACTCAGCATTGAGGTAGGACGTGTGGACACCGAACAAAAGAAAGAAGAGGCGAGATCTCACCTTTGCCAGGAGGAACGGGGGGAAGAGAGTCGACGTCCCGCCTAAGGAAGGGGACGTCAAACTCCTTGGTCCCAAAGAATTCGAGGAGTGCGCTCTCGCGGGACCCCAGGGATGGCGGCTTATAAGCGGCATCCTCATACTAGATCGGCGCAAGAGGGACGTTCCCGAAGTCACCAGAGACGAAAACAAATTTCTCGCCCCAGTGATGATGCTTGTTGGCAAGACCGGTTGTTTTAAGCAGCTTCCCGGAGAAGAAGACGACTCCTCCCTTCGCACGGAAGACAAACAGCTTCCGGAAGATCGAAAGGTTGAACTCTATCCTCTCGGCTCGCATATAGCAGATGAACGCTACAAGGATGGCGACCGAATTTGGATTCAGCTGCGTGAGAATGACTCCGTAATAGCGGAGGGCGAGGCACATCTCCGACCAAAGAGGGGGGCGAGAGCCCACCTCGAAGTGTTCGAGGGGGATCGCGAGCTCCCCCTCTCGCGCAGTGTTCACCCTATCGTTATTGCCTGGGTTTCTCGTGGCGAAGGTTGCTGGAACGTACCTGGAGGTAATCAGCTGATACTCATCCAAGGTCAGACGGCACGACAGAAATCGGTGCTTCCGGAAAGCTTCCGCGCAATGAGAGCGTCCCTCGTTCTCGCCCAACATTATGTCTAAAGTATTCGAAGGCGAAAATCACAAGAGAGGAGGCGAGAGGGAGAGACCAACCGAGAAGCAAGGGAAGGGAGGCGAAAGCAAGATGTTCTCGGCAGAGCGCGAAAGCGAAAAGAAGAAAGAGGGAGGTTCCGGACCAGGGAAATAAATGTGGTGGGTGAACCCACCTATTTATAGGAAGCCGTGATAAATGATGATTTTCCCAGAAAGAGAGGCGGAGGTACAACTGTATCGCCCTAGGTCAACGGGGCCTCGGTCCCCCGCCCGAATTGACAGTGACTGATCGACGACCCTAGTTCGCGCAAGAATCGCAAGGCATGATAGACGCGAAAGTAAAGAACGTTCTCGCTAGGCGAGATCTAGGATAATAGCAGTAACAATAACAGTTAACCAATGAAAGCAGTTCACAAGATTTCAAGCAGTCCAAGGTTCGAAACAAAATTAAAAGACATGGTACATGGCGGGAAGGGAAGGCCAGAGGTAAGAAGGGGCGAGATATCAGGAATCAGTAAGGCTCCCAGCGCCAGTGTCCTCGCTCTCGCTGTCGGGTCCTCGGAGGCGCTAACGGGTTGAAGTAGGAGGAGAGCACGATGCAACCTAGATTGATCCGGCGAGCTTGGTCTCGTATTAGTGCAAGGCACCTCCCGGGAGAAGATCCCACAGTAGGTCCGCCCGGCCGCTCCGTCTCGCTTAGGAAGTAATCTCGCTCAAGGGCCTCCAACCTTTGCTCCACCGACCTGAGAAACTCTCTCGCCGCGTAGGCCTGGGCCCGCTCCCGCCGCGCGAGTTTGGAGAGGATGGCCGCGACCCTTTTACCCCGCCTTCTCACGCTTCCCGCGCCAATCAGGATTCCTTCCATTTCGTCAGAGGAGGGTAAGGGGGAGCTGTCGCCGTCCTCCTCCCGATCTCCGTCATCATCCTCATCCTCGTCAGCTCTCGATCGTAGGTTCGGATCTCCTGAGAAGGCAACCTGGCGGTCAGTGTAAGAACAGGGTGAGAGCAACAGCAGTGTGTGGCATACCAGCAGCATGGCGAGAGCCGTCGGACGGTGGAAGGCGAGAAGGCTCGGGCTCTCCCTCGGCATCCCTCCCAAACAGGAGATGGAGTGGCTTTCCACGACCCGGACGGAAGATCTCGCGTGCCGTAACCTCCGCAGGGCCCGAAGTCTGGGGAGGGTCGCGCTCCCTCACGGAACGGTCGGCCTCCGATGTTAAGGACAGGTCGACAGGCATCTCCCCCGCGAATGGGTGGGGATTGGCTGCTGGATCGTCGCGGGGGGCAACCCCTACGTCAGTTCCCGGCAAGGTAAGACCCGGGCAGGCGGAAGCAGGCGCTGCGATAATCCCACCCAAGGGTTAGAATGACAAAAAGAAAAACGGGCAAGAAAGGAGGGGCTACCTGGAGGTCCCGAACCATCGGCAGGAGCCCCTTCCGGATCCTGTGGATGATCCTCAGGCGGGCGAGACGTCGATGGGTCCGGGGGCACCGGCGGAAGCCTAGCACCACCTTCCGGGACCACCTGCCAAGAAGGGTTCAGTGACCAATTCTTAAGTACAGTAGTCCGCTAGTCGGCGAGACATACCCTCTGCAGCAGAAGAGGATCGGCCGCACGGCCTGGGGATGGAGTTGGATAGGCTCGGTGTTCTCGCGAGGGGTCCCGATGGGCCTTCTTCGCCTTCTTCTTATTCTCTTTCGACGGCGGCGGAGGCTCCACAGTGGGTACCTCTCTCGCCAGCCAAGGAGCCACTAGGGCGTTATTGGCGAGGGCTCGCGCTTGCGCCGCCTTAACGCGGTCCTGAAGGTTCTGTGAGAGTGGCTTGCCAGCTTGTTTGGGGCGCATCGCGAGGTCGCGCGAAATCTCAGGAGGGCAACAACGGTCAGGGGCGGATTTACGGCCGTCTATCAGCGCGTATATATAACCGCGACAGGGCCCACCAATAGATTCTCTTTGCAGGAAGTGACACGCGCCCAACAAATATTTATGGGTTGGACGTGTCTTTTCGAGCGCAGAGCTAGCTCCAAAAGAGCGGGGATTGTGTACAACCCATATTCACTGGGTAGGACCCGGAGGCATCAACGGTCGGGGTTGGACCAGTCTCGGGCTAGCTTGGGCCTGAGGACCAGGAGAGCTCTCGCGCCGGAGGAGCTCTCGCGCCGGAGGAGCTCCCGCCTAGGAACAGGCGAGACCCCCCCATGACCAGAAGCGGGCAAGAAGGCGCCGCGCTGAGTGAGCTCCACTCACTCAGCGCTATGGTCGGCAGCGAGGGCGCTGAGTGAGCTCCACTCACTCAGCGCTATGGTCGGCAGCGAGGGCGCTGAGTGAGCTCCACTCACTCAGCGCCATGGTCAGCAGCAAGGGCGCTGAGTTAGCTCCACTCACTCAACGTCGTGGTCAGCAGCAAGGGCGTTGGGTGAGCTCCACTCACTCAACGTCGCGTCCAGCAGCGAAAGTGTCAAGGTTAGAGGAGCTCCCGCCTAGAGAGGGGCGAGAGCGTTCACCCTCGGTCAGCCAGGATCCGCTCTCGACAGAGTCGGCGAGAAGGATTAAACTGGTGAGAAGGCGGGGGGGGGGGGGGGCGGTAGCTTAGCCTGGGACTTTTGACACTCCCTTTTAGCTCTCGCCAAATGAAGGCGAGGGGGTTCCCGGCATAGAGTTCTCGCTGGGTATGGCCCAGGGTTCAGGGTAAAATTTCTTAATTGCCCTGGGGTAAAATTACCCTTATACCCCCATGGGCTGCTTTTAGTACTTTACAAACAGCAGGATTTGGCTATTGGCAGACCAACCAGGGGTATTCCAGTAACTTCAGGTCAGCAAAAGACTATAAATAGGCCCATAGGGTCTCCTTGGAAAGCAGACTCTCATTTTTCTCTGAATCTCTAGTGCTTTCTGAGGAACTCCCAGCCCATCTTTTGGATTTGAAGGGGAAGCTCTCAGAGATCTTCCGGGTGTGAGGTGAGACCTCCCTACTGAGGCTTTGGGTCAGTCCTAGGTCGTTAGCTACCAGTCGAGAGGCAGGGCTTGAGAGAAGTAGGTGTTGCCTGCACCCCTATTTTGAACATTCGTTGAGGTCAATTTTGGCTCCAACACCAGAGGGTTAAACTGTTCTTGCCCTTCCCAGTGATTGCCCCTACCCTTAGCCACTTCTCTTCCCTAACTATGGAATGGTCCTCCCGCCCCCCTCCATGCCGGTCAATTACTCGGCTTCTGCACTCCCAATCCCTGCTCCTGCCTCTATGGGGTGCCTGGAAGCCTTGACCCCTCGGCTCATCCCTTCTTCTCCCCACCCGCTTCCTGTACTCTCCTTGCTCCTTCACTTCAATCTCCCCAAGTCTCGCTAGCTTCTTTGTGAACTCGGGGTTCGTGGCTTCCCCTTCGATCTCCTTTTCCACCCTATCCATCAGCTCCTCGAAGGAAAGAGGTGTCTCCCGCTTCATCTCAATTCTAAAGAATCCCTAACGAAGCCCGGGTGTGAAGGCCATCATCAGGGTATACCCTGACGCTTCGTGCACTTGGAGAACCTTTTCTTAGAATCTATCCACATAACTTCCCTGAGTTTCTTCCGGCCCTTGCTTGATGTCAAATAAAAGCTTAACTCACTTCTTCCTCTTCTTTGATGTTGAGAAGCGCAATAAGAAACCGAGGCGCAGATCCTCCAAACTGTAGATGGTTCCGGAGGGAAGTTGATGGAACTAATCCCTCGCCTTATTTTTGAAGGTGATGCCGAATAATTTACACTTGAATGCATCTATCATCTGCCCGATAGAGACCGTATCCTCGAACCATTATAAGTGCTGATCTTGATCATCCTTGCCGGAGTAGAAAAACATGATCGGGTCCCTGAAGCCCTCTGACACTAAAGCCGAGAGAATCAACTCACAGAGGGGGCTCCCTGAGACCTCTTGGAGAATTGAGAGATCTCGCCTAACCAACTCTCCAGATGACAGAGCGGTCGGCGAGACGGGAAATAGCTCGAGCCCTAAAAGTTATCTCTCGCCTCCTTCTATCCTTATCTCCTTCCCAACCTGCCGTCCAGACGCCTCATCGCCTAAATAAGACTGGGAGAGCACATGGATTGTTGGGGTCTAGCACCCGCCACCCCGCATTGCGAGACCGGAATGTATGGTCTCGAGCACGACCTTTATGAACTCCCTGAATTGTTTCTAAGTCACGAAGCCATCTGCGGCAGGAGCGCCGCCTGGGTCAGCTCCTAGCGCCTAATCTCCAACCATGACACTCGCACAAGATTTTCCTGACAAGCTACGGTCCACGCTCACTGCACTAAAAATGATGAACTTGGAAACCACGGTTCAATGAGGAGTTCAGACCTGGAGTGTAGCTCGCCTTTAATTCTCTCAAACCAACGTCGCAACCGAGGATTTATAGTTCAAAAACCTTCCCTCCAAAATAACCTTAAATAGACTCCAAGCCACATCTAGGAGGTCCATCCACACACCCAAAAGATCTTAGATTTCTTCCTCTCCCAATCCAATGCTGGATCAAGCACCTTTGGAGAAGCCAAGGGAACTTCCAACCACCCACCCAGAAACCACAGTGAATGGTAAGCTGAAATGCCTGACAACCAAAGCTAGCCAGAGGAGAGGAAAACTCAAAGAGAGGTCCTCCTCAAAGGTTCCATTGTGGTATATTTATAGTTTTCTGAGGATAGTCTGCCAATAATGAGATCCCGCCTTTTGGTTACTATTAAATGCATCCCAAAGTGAGCTGCCAACAACAAAACTCCGTTGTTTGGAAGGGCTAAAGACATGACAAAAGCGGATCACTGAGAAATGGGGGGGGGGGGGCTTTGCAATCGGCGAGTCGGCGGGCCTCAACCTTCTCGCCTGGGTGGCGAGTGCCTGATGAAGCTGGGCACTCTCCACTAGCCTGGACGACGAGTGACTGATGGAGATGGGCACTCACCACTTACCTTTCACCAATGGGCGAATACAGCTCGCTAACTCCACTCGCCCACTACTTTTCTTTAGATAGACAGCGAGTGCCTAATGAAGCTGAGCACCCGCTCCTTGCCTTTGGGCTGGCCGAATCCACTCGACAATACGGGTTTGTACAAAGGCGTCGAAGTCCCAGAGGAAGTCAGAATCCAAAATCATAATAGGAAGCGGAGGAATCACATACCAGCTCAAGCCCTTCGCTTTATGGGTCACCATGGGTCATGACCCAACTTGCTTCAAATGTGGGATGGTAGGTCACATCTCATATTTGTACCATCAAGGCCTCTCAAGGACTGACATCTTAACATTGGATGCTTATAGGGTGGCAAAGCCCAACTATGTGGAGAAACGGAAAGCGGTGGAGTTGTCATTTTCCCAGTACCCACCGACTCAGCCGTGGGTCTTCTCTCTCGGATTGTTGGACGCCATTCAACAGAATGATGTCATGACAAGTACATTTGTGCTTTAGTTACAATCATTTAAATTGCTTATAACACTTGTGTACGCTTAATCCCTACATGCTCGTTAGGATTCATATTAGTCTTTAATCATTCAACGAGAGTGTTGTTCGGTACTGACACGTCACACTCCTTTTTACCAGAAAAATTCATTGTGAGAATTATAGTGTCTTGTATGTTGGCAAAAGAGAAGTTGGACATGCTCTTACTTGATGGGTGCTTAATTAGTGCGAAGAGGAAGTGCCACATGAATTTCGTATTGGAGAACAAGACTTTGATTTGGAGGCTACACTGTTATCGTTGTCGGAGTTTAATGCCATTTTCGGTATGGATCGATTGACAAAGCAGATCGCGTATGTTGATTGCAAGTCAAAAAAAATCTTGTTAGGCGGAGAATGCAAAAGCATAACTTTTCGCAAAAGTTGCAGATATCCGAGAGTGGTCTGAGTAGCGGAGTTTGGCGGAAGTCCAGAGCTTCGAGCTTTGAGGAGAACTTTTCGTGGATTGCACTTCCCTCACTACTGACTAAGAATGATCAGAGGTCGTTACGTTGTCTTGATCAGCCCCACGCTGTCCTTTATTTGTGACCGTGTGTTCTTGTTCTATCTTAATACTTGCCTTATTTTCATTTGAAGGTCATGTAAAGCCTTTAGGACAAATTATTTTCTATTCCTGAATTTTTGTTGGACTTTCTGATGTGTGAACTTTTGCTTGAAGTTTTCTCTATAGCTTTATTTATGAACTCTAAATTGATTAGTTAGTTATTTATGTTATCAATTATTAGCAATCTTAGTTTTGCGAATTTTGCATGTCTTGAGGTGCCGAACAGACCCATGCTATATATATTATTTGCAGGCCGGAGTTGTTACACCATACCTTTGGTTGTGCCTTTTAAGTAACTTCCTCACCTATAAATGATGGGCTACCAACATCCAAAATTTTTTTACTGCCAAAGGACTTTGAGAGTAATTTTGGCAGTTACCAACAGCCATTTGGCAATAGCAGTTGCCAAATAGCAGGAAATGGCCCCAATTTTGGAGGCCTATCTAACCTAGGCCTTGTATGGTAAACTCTAGTAGGCTCTCCTTTTTAGGGAGGCCCGGGCCCAGTTTTATAGGCCCGATAGGAATAAAGCCCAGGCCTGTTCTGGGCTATTTTTTTTGCATGGCTGCGAATAGCAAAAAAGAGGTGAGGTGATTTGCAAGTGCTGGCTCGAGGGTTTTAGTTATGCGAGGGTTTAAAGCCCCTCCCCAATCTTCTATCAGTCCGCCACTGCCACCACTCCTCCTGTCCCACACCAGACTGCCGGCGGCAGCATTTCACGGCAACCGCCTCTCTTTTACGGCCAGATACAGAATCCCGTCATGAAATTTATTGTTTCACGATCCCTTATCGGAAAGCTCTCTTGCTCTTCCTTCTCTCACGTTAACCCTCCCTCTCTCCGCTCCCACCTCCTCCACTCCGCTTCCGGGGACGAAGCTTACAGGCGAAGGAACGACGGAGGTCACTCATCTTCCTCGTCTTTCTCAAGGAGACAGTACGACGAGGATAGTAGAAATGTGAAGATGACGGTATGGTGGGATTTCGAGAACTGCAACATCCCCGTAGGAGTGAACGTTCACCGCGTGGCGCAACGGATCACCACGGCTATTCGATCAATCCGCATCAAAGGGCCGATCACCATTAATGCATTCGGGGATGTTGCTCGGCTCTCACGAGCGACTCAAGAAGCGCTCACCTTAACTGGGATTAGCCTAACACATGTTCCCCATTGTAGGTTTAACTCACCTCTTAACTTCTCTTCCCAATTTATTTAACTGGATTGTTTGGATTCACTGTTTTCTTTCTGGGTAATTGTCCATGGCACATTGATTTTATGAGGACTTAATCGTTTACCCTAAGGATTTTATGTGTAAATTTATGTTTATATATATATATATATATATATATATATATATATATATATATATATATATATATATATATATAGGGTTTAGAGTTTTGGGTACTTAGGCATTAGTGAGTTTATGACAGAAGATAGGGCATAATGGCAACAAAGGATCCATATTGTCGACCTCATTGTAGTGGGATAAAGGCTTGAGTGTTATTGTTGTTGTCTATGAAGCACCGACATTTTAAAATGCCCAGCGTGTCGGTGTCGGACTCTCTGACACTCGTCCAACTCTATGAAGCACCCACTCGTGTCGGAATTTTGACATGTTGGGTCACGCGGGACTCATGTGGCCTGCTCAATCAGACATGTGTGTTCCTAAGCTAGCTACTCATGGTGAGGCGTGAGATAATTTTTCTTGGAAATGCAATTTTTTTGAAAAAAGATTTATAAGTTCATATACAATAGTGAGAGCACATTTGTTAATGATTGGTGGAAAAGAAATTAGAAAGTATGTAAAAGTCTCAAAGAGTGATCTATTTGAGATTGAAAAACTAGAAGAAGTGGTGAATGCTAGAATAATGAGTCTTGCTCCTAAAAAGTGTTTTTCCCTCTTCTAGTATTTCATGTAGTGATGGTGAATCTACTAGTGAGGTGAATATTTTTTCTAGAAAAAGGAAGATTGAAAGTGGGGAAACGGTTTGCTTGAGAATCTATTATTTTTACTGATGATATATAATGCTAATGTGTTAATATTCTATCATTTTTTGATCTTTTGTTAAGTTTTGCATTTGAATATTTGATGAATAATATTTAAACATGACTTAATTTATTTGAATATTTGTTAATTGTTCATTTTTTAGTTTTGTTAAATGTTTTAGGATTTTCATAATTATAAAAATAAATATTTAATGTACATGTCCCAGCGTGCTGGAATATGATATTTTTTGAGAATTGTCGAGTCACGTATCGCATGTTAGTGTCGGTGCAATATAGGTTGTTGTATATGTATATATATATATAAGTGACTAATGTCTCATGGTGTATCTTGGATTCAGATCCTCTCCATTTCTAACGAAATGGATAACACCGTGGAATGAATAGTATCTATTTTGTTAGAAATGGAGAGGATCGACGAAATGGATAACATCGTGGAATGAATAGTATCCATTTCGTTAGAAATGGAGAGGATCCTGGTATGTGTATCTTACCCTCTTTATAAGACTTATAAGATTTTAATAATCATTATAAATCTTTGTAGTTTTTCTCTTACAATATCCTTAAAAAAGCACATTTATTTATTGATGTATGATATGTTTCTAGTTTCTAAAAGTTTTATAAAAATATTCTTAACAAACTAGCTATTTAATCCCATATGAGGTTAGGCTTTACTATTATCAACCTACTGTAAATTTTTAAAAATTTCTAATCTTTTCATGTCTCACCAGACATGAGTTTGTATCCCCATTCTAGGATTGATCCTTTGGCTTGCCTATTGTCATAGTGCAGTTCCTCTATATGTGGGTGGCATTGGGCTTATTGATGTGGTTTCGTTAGAGATTGTGATGCCGAACGAATGCATAGTGAATGTGCAATTGTACCATAACGGAACTCTAATGGATGAATGCAAGCGTAGTAATGAAAGAAATTCTATAATATGATGTAATGCACGTGTGATTGCCCCACATTTAATTGAAATAAGTTCTAAAATTAATATTAAAATACACAAACATCACACTAGAGATTAGATGTCGGAAACACAAGCAAATTCTAGCCAAATTTAGTAAAAAGCACTTCAACTAGATGTTCCACAAATTAAACGTTCAAGTAGAATTAAAAATGAGCAAATTTTTACAAATCCAGATCCTAAATTGTATGTTATTTCATCAAAACATTCAACACAAAACAATATAAAAATCTCCAAATCAGAACTTACAAGAATACTCAAAGTTCAAATAGGCCATAAAGGGATGAATTGGAGTGATGGACAACAAAATAGCTGAGATTCTGCTCAACTTCAAATTTCTCGGACTGATTTATTGTAGTCGATGCTCAGATATGTGATTTTAAGGTGCAGGAAGTGGATTTGGAAGGGGCCTGGAACTCAGGTTGGTCAATTTAGAAGCGGTGTTAGGTGTTTAGGGGGTTTGAAGGCGGGAATTTGTTTTTCTAGGTGTTGAGAAGGGATGAAAGGACGACGCCTGTATGTTCAGGACAATGAAGGAGTTTGGCCAGGAAATTAGGGTAGTGGAGTTGTTTGCACTAAAAAGGGTGTTCCTTTCGAGCCCAGGTAGCGTCGTTGGATGAAGATGGGTGGGAGGGAACAATTATAATGTCATTTAATAATAAAGGAATTAAATTTGGGGGAGTTGTACGATGATTTTGTTGGGGAAATGAGGGAGTTGCGGTAAAAATGCAAACTTCTTGAAGGGTTTTTGGAGTGTTGGCCAGCTGTTTGAAGGCGGAGGGAGTGGATAATGGGTCGGCTTTGTGGGTGTATAACCCGTAATTCGTCGAGACCAGAAGTACCCAAGCAGACGGCTATTCGCAGACCATTGGGCGAGCAGAGGCGAGCAGGGGTGAGCAAATGCGAGTTTGGGCTAGTATGGGCGAGTACCTCGCGAGTATGAGCGAGTAGTCCTAGATACTCGCTAGCAGAGGCTGGATACTCGCCTATACCCCCCCAAGATTTCTCTATAAATAGACCCCCGGAGGTACTAGAAATGGACTTTGGGAGGAGGTTGAGGTCCCCCCAAGTGGATACTCGCCAAGTCCATGACTGCTTAGTACCTCGCCCAGCCTTTTGGTTACGGAGGAGAAGTTTCTCCCAAACTTCCGGGTACGTGGGGGGACCTCCCTGCTGGAGCACTTGGGGTGTGCTTATAAATTTCCTCTCTCTCGCGCTAGCCATTTGAATTGTGACGTCGAACCGTAGAATCAATAACCTTAGACTGCCTTGATCTGAATTTTGGAGTAGGGATTTTCCCGGCTTCAACACGTTGGTGCGGTGAGCGTGGATCGTAGCCGAGGAAGAAATTTTTGCGAGAAAACTTCACAACTTAAGATGGCGAGCTGGAGACCAAAGGCAACAACTCGCGAGCATTCGATAAGATGAGCGAGTTTTTGGGAAAGTGGGCGAGTTCTCGACAAGATGGGCGAGTTTTCTGGTTACTCGCTCATAAGCAACTTCACGATGACGACTTTCAAGCTCGACGGCTTTATGGGGCGAGTTTTCCTATTACTCGCTCATAAGCGAGTTCCAGATCACGACCTCCTTAAGCGGGTTCCAGATGATGACTTCAATTGTCCAGTATATGCAGGCGAGTTCATAGAGGTTGGCGAGTTCCCTTGTTGCTCGCCAATAGACGAGTTCCATATGACGACAACCCTATGCGAGAATATGCAGAAGAGTTCATAGAGGTGAGTTGCAGATGACGATATACCGACGAGTATAGTTAGGATTGGCACTCGCCCATAGGCGAGTACAGGCAGGAGAAGCGAGTATCGTTGGCACTTGCCCACAGGCGAGTACATGCAGGAGAAGCGAGTATCTTTGTTACTCGCCCATAGACGAGTTGAAGAAGCGAGTATCTTTGTTACTCGCCCATAGGCGAGTTCTGCGAGTGACTTACTCGCAAGACTGGGAGAGCTCAGAATCTGGGCGAGTTGGGAGTGAACACTTACCCTCCGCCTATTTCATCTCCTTTTTCAATAGTGGTGTTTTTCATACATGTTCATACTTACGGGTGTTTTGGTAAAACCCGTGCGTACTTTTTGTATGACTAACAAACAGGGCGAATTACGACGAGTTCACCACAAGGGAAAAACATATGAGGTGCTCTGCGAGCTCCTACTTGCAATGATCTCCTCCGACAACCTATATTCCATGAGACAGCTTACTCATGACATCTTCAAGCTAGTATTCTACGAGCTCCTACTCGTGATGCTCTTCATGATTACTAAGTGCTTTTTTCAATTCCGCGAGTTTCATACTCGCGAGGTGATCTCTTCAACGGATAGAGTGCTCTCCTTTAATTTCGTGAGTTTCATACTCGCGAGATCACTACTTCAGCAACCAGACCGCTATGTTATTCATTTCATCTCCCCAAACACCTGGAGTTATGATAACCTGAAAGGGTTCTACCTATAGGAGGGAATAGTACGCTTATTCACACTTATACATTGATGATATTTCTCTAACACCCTGAAATATGAGGCTTTAGCTTCTCTTCTTGAAAGCGTATCGAGCAGGCATAGTATGCAGAAAGCGATCTCCATGATCGGTTTGAGAAACCTGCATTCGACCTGTTTCTCCTAAAAAGCCCAGAGCGGATGATGGGACGGTGTGTCGGGATTTAAGCGTCCTTGTAAGACTGAGACCCTGCATTGACGACCGAGATCAGCTCCCCCCTTGCATGTCGGCCTAGCTACCCCTGATTGCATCTCTCCTCCGACTGAAGGAACTATCAGGTACAGGTCTGGACTCTAACCTCCTAAACTCGATGAAGGAAGACCTGCTCTTAGCGACTGTTAGTCCTGCAAAGCAGGACGCATCTCTATTGTTGCCAAGGTGGGATAACCTGCTAAGCTCTGGAAGGTACAAGTCCGTGGAAGGATGGTGGACTCGAATGTGTGTCATGTAGGACCCCCCCGAGGACCATTTCCCTTCACTTATACCCCGACCTTCGTAGCCAGGTTGCAGAGCTGGGAGCGATATCCACGGTTGGGTTAGGAAACGAGCATTCGACCTGTTTCTCCTAAAAAGCCCAGGGCGGACGATGAGACGGTTTGTCAGGATTTAGGGACTGTTTGGCTTAGCTGTGGCTGTGCAAGAAGTAGTGGTGAGAAACAGTGGTGCAGGAATCAGCTGTTTGCAGTGGTGGCAAAATTTATGAAACTGTTTGGAAAACTGTATTTGCAGTGCTGTGTGAAACAGTGGTGTAGAACTAAACAGTAATGAAAATTAAACAGTAATGAAATTAAAAAGTTAGCATAATTTATGATGTTCAACTTAGAATTAATAATTTGTTCGACATAAATATTTACGATACAGATTTGTGAATTGATGATAGTCGTTCTTCAACTCAAACCAATATCATCTGCAAAAAAGTGTTACGTCAGATTAGATAAATTTAATATAAAATAAATAATTTATTTGCTAAAGGACATTTGTATGAATCGTACCTGCGAGCATGTTCTATTTGGTCTACAATGAATTTTCTCAAAGCAGACATCTCAGATGCACCTGTCCCCTCACGTGTAACTGACTCTACACTCGGAGCTGTGACCCTGTCGGTTCGTCGATGTTGTGCCCTATGTTCGTTTGCCTCAGGAATCAGGATGCACAAACGTTTCATCAAGATCACATGCTCTGAACTCTGGATCAATCCTAGATGGATGTCTTCTTATGTAATTATGGAGG
Source organism: Platanthera zijinensis (assembly GCA_039513925.1). Lineage (NCBI taxonomy): Eukaryota > Viridiplantae > Streptophyta > Magnoliopsida > Asparagales > Orchidaceae > Platanthera > Platanthera zijinensis. The sequence continues at coordinate 151,066,880 of CM077089.1, forward strand.
GCTATTGTAGCCACAACAATTATGCATTGCTTTGAGAATGAGTATTGTAGCATCTTTCTATGGATGCGCCATTTATTTTTCCATACGCCAAAGCTACGTTCAATAACAGAACGTAGAGATGAACGCGCTTGGTTAAATTTTTCACGGCGGCCTTCAGTTGGCCGGTTGCCTCGAGCGAAGTCCGCCAAGTGATATCTTGTTTCTGGAAATGATTTTTGAAGGTCCGTCTCTAACGGATATCCAACATCAACCAAATAATATTTTCCTGTTTTGAAATGTTTTATCATGACAAAATTTTTAATAATAATTGATAAATGCAGTGAGAAATTTACCTGGAGGCGCATACTGAAATTTACACTTTCTATCTCGCACAACTCGGTGATAAATGCGGCTATCATGTGCCAAACCCTCCCAGCCAGGTACAACATATGTAAAACAAATATTGAAATCACACACTGCCATTACATTTTGAGTTGGTGATCCATGTCGCCCAATATATGCGACTTGCTTATGTACCGGAATGCAAGCATCCACATGAGTCCCATCAATTGCTCCAATGCAGTCCTTAAAATAAGGCATGTATCGGTCATCATGTATCGGTCTACCAACGATCTTACTCGGATCAATCGTCTCAATCAATTCGGAGGGAAGAAATATTCCCGTTCAACAAATCAAGAGACAAAAGATCTCAAGATAGAAACGTGAGGCGCTAAGCTTAGCCTCGGTCCTATCACCGGACGATCAAAGATGACCTCTAAGATAAGCAGCAGCGACAATCTTGCGAGCGGCGACGGCTTGCGAGCGGCGACAGCGACGGGAGGAAGTCAGCGATCGGCTAGGTCACGCTTGGCAGCCGTGTTCTTTCTCGTTTTTTTCGCTACCTTATTAGTTAGAATTCATTGGAGAGCGCCATCAAAAAACAACACAATATGAAATGAATTTCCAAGAAAACCTCATCAAATTTTGGAGTGAAAAACTTCTCAGAATATGATAACTATTAACAAAATATGATAACACAACATCATCTTTTTGTGGAGTGAAAAATCTCCAAATTCTAAACCAACTGGGATTGCTTGATCAAATTCACAAAACTATTAACATATATGTACAAGTTATGAGGTATCACTTTGTCGGAGATGTTATTGAAAAATTTAAGTGTTTTGTTTCAAAAGAATTACTACAATAGCAAGTCGGGACAAACATGTTGATCACACAACTGGAGGTAAAAAAATGTTAGCAAAAATCATGCCGGCACAAACATGTTGATCACACAACTGGATGTTAAAAAATGTTAGCAAAAATCATGCCGGCACAAACTATTAACTGGGACTGCTTGATCAAAAATCTCTCCTCCAAATGCGAGCAAAAATCATGCCCAATATCATTCCCAACAAAAAATCATGATCGGAAGGAGGGAAATTTTTTTTACCTATCAGCTTCCAACCAGAAAGAAGGGGGAGAAGAGATCTGGTGATCGGGCTCGGTGGCGTCGTTGGAGGGGATAACTGCGACACAGGAGAAGAGATCGGGTGAGGAGGAGAAAACATCTCCGTGCGTCGGAGAAGAAATCCGCGTCGCCGGAAAACATACCTTCAACGGAGGAATGTGGGGTCGAAGAGCAGCGGCGGATAGACGGCGGGAATGCGCAAAGCGTTGGAGGAGTTTCTGCTGCGCCTAGGGCAGAATAAACGCTGGAGAGAAGGCCCGATTTTTTTTCGTATGCCACGCTTTATGGGAGAATCACGTCCACTGCGATACCCGATTTCTATTTGGCGCTGATGTCTGGATAGCAGCGGCGTGCAGCTTTACCAAACAAGGCCTTAAGCGTCCTTGTAATACCGAGCCCCTGCATTGATGACCGAGATCAGCTCCCCCCTTGCATGTCGGCCTAGCTACCTCCGATTGCATCTCTCCTCTGACTGGAGGAACTATCAGGAACAGGTCTGGACGCCAACCTCCCAATTTGACGAAGGAAAGATCGTCATTTTCTTAAAGATATTGATGCATTTGACTCCTTGACAATCTCTTAAGCAGCAAGGCGAAATTTTTCAGCACCGATAAAAGTCCTCGAGTCGTGGAGTTGTCATAAGTTCGAATCCCTGCACGAGCTCCCCTCTTGCATATTCGTTACTATTCCCCTCGGGTGAGATAAATTCCTCGTATGATTGTTGCCGTAGTCCGTGCCCCCTGTACGAGCTCCCCTCCTGCAGGACGACTACTTGCCTCCCGAGTCGACCTCCACCTCCAGTTGAGCTTGGCTCCTGTGAGTTGTCGACCTCCACCTCTAGTTGAGCTCGACTCCTGTGAGCTGTCGACTGTTTCCTCGTGTGAGTGTTGCCGTACTCCGTGCCCAATGTACAAGCTCCCCTCCTGCAGGCCGACTACTTACCTCCCGAGTCGACCTCCACCTCCAGTTGAGCTTGGCTCCTGAGAGCTGTCGACCTCCACCTCCAGTTGAGCTCGACTCCTGAGAGCTGTCGACCCATCTCCAGTTGAGCTCGACTCCTGTAAGATGTTGACTCCTCGTGTGTGAGTGTTGCCGTAGTCCGTGCCCCCTGTACGAGCTCCCCTCCTGCAGGCCGACTATTTGCCTCCTGAGTCGACCTCCACCTCCAGTTGAGCTCGGCTCCTGAGAGTTGTCGACTCCACCTCCAGTTGAGCTTGGCTCCTGAGAGTTGTCGACTCCACCTCCAGTTGAGCTTGGCTCCTGAGAGCTGTCGACCCATCTCCAGTTGAGCTCGGCTCTTGTAAGATGTTGTTTCCTCGCGTGTGTTGTTGCCGTAGTCCGGGCCCCCTGTACGAGCTTCCATCCTGCAGGCTGACTACGAGCTCAACCCGAGTCGACTCCACCTCCAGTTGAGCTCGGCTCTTGAGAGATGTCGACCCATCTCCAGTTGAGCTCGGCTCCTGTAAGATGTTTCCTCGCGTGTGTTGTTGTCGTAGTCTGGGCCCCCTGTACGAGCTTCCCTCCTGCAGGCTGACTACGAGCTCAACCCGAGTCAACTCCACTTTCAGTTGAGCTCGGCTCCTGAGTGCTGTCGACCCATCTCCAGTTGAGCTCGAATCCTGTAAGATGTTGTTTCCTCGCGTGTGTTGTTGCCGTAATCCGGGCCCCCTGTACGAGCTTATCTCCTGCAGGCTGACTACGAGCTCAACCCGAGTCGACTCCACTTCCAGTTGAGCTCGACTCCTGAGAGCTGTCGACCCATCTCTAGTTGAGCTCGGCTCCTGTAAGATGTTGGTTCCTCGTGTGTTGTTGTCGTAGTCTGGGCCCCCTATACGAGCTTCCCTCCCGCAGTCTGACTACGAGCTCAACCCGAGTCGATTCCACCTCCAATTGAGCTTGGCTCCTGAGAGCTGTCATCCATCTCCAGTTGAGCTCGGCTCCTGTAAGATGTTGGTTCCTCGTGTGTTGTTGCCGTAGTCCGGGCCTCCTGTACGAGCTTCCCTCCTGCAGGCTGACTACGAGCTCAACCAGAGTCGACTCCACCTCCAGTTGAGCTCGGCTCCAGAGAGCTGTCGACTCCACCTTCAGTTGAGCTCGACTCCCGAGAGTTGTCGACTCCACCTCCAGTTGAGCTTGACTCCTGAGAGTTGTCAACCTATCTCTAGTTGAACTCGGCTTCTGCAAGATGTTTCCTCGCGTGTGTTGTTGTCGTAGTCCGGGCCCCCGGTACGAGCTTCCCTCCTGCAGGCTGACTACGAGCTCAACCAGAATCGACTCCACCTCTAGTTGAGCTCGGCTCCTGAGAGTTGTCGACCCATCTCTAGTTGAGCTCGACTCCTGTAAGATGTTATTTTCTCGCGTGTGTTGTTACCATAGTCCGGGCCCCCCGTACGAGCTTCCCTCCTGCAGGCTGACTACGAGCTCAACCCGAGTCGACTCCACCTCCAGTTGAGCTCGGCTCCTGAGAGCTGTCGACCCATCTCCAGTTGAGCTCTGCTCCTGTAAGATGTTGGTTCCTCGTGTGTTGTTGTCGTAGTCCGGGCCCCCTGTACGAGCTTCCCTCCTGCAGGCTGACTACGAGCTCAACCAGAGTCGACTCCACCTCCAGTTGAGCTCGGCTCTTGTGAGTTGTTGCCTCTACCTACAGTTGAGCTCGACTCCTGTGAGCTGTTGCCTCCACCTACAATTGAGCTCAACTCCTGCGAGGTGTCGCCCTCTTCTCCACCTCCAGCTGAGCTTCCTCCTGCTAGGTGTCGACCTCTTCTCCACCTCCAGTTGAGCTTTCTCTTGCTAGGTGTCGACCTCTTCTCCACCTTCAGTTGAACTTCCTCCTGCTAAGTGTCGACCTCTTCTCTCCACCTCCAGTTGTGCTCGGCTCCTGCGAGGTGTCGACCTCTTCTCCAATTCTGTTGAACTTGGTTCCTATGAGGTATCAACCTTCTCTCCACATCCAGGTATGCTTAACATACGAGGTGTCAACCCTTTTCCACCTCTTCTAGTTGATCTCGCTCGCCTAGCGAATGACCTGGGAGGTGTCGACTCTTCTCCACCTCCTTCAGTTGAGTTATACCTCTGGGGGTGTCGACATTTTTTTCCTCCTTCAGTTGAGCTCCACTCCTAGGAAGGGCCTTGCGCAGGACATCGTCTAGCGCCATCTCTCCGAACTACGGGTTCAACATTGTTTTTCCAATCCCGTGTCGAGTTAGAAAAAAGCGGGAACTGTGTATAACCCGTAATTCGTCGAGATCAGAAGTACCCAAGCAGACAGCTATTCGCAGACCATTGAGCGAGCAGAGGCGAGCAGAGGAGAGTTTGAGCGAGCAGAGGCGAGCTTGGGCGAGCAGAGGCGAGCTTGGGCGAGCAGAGGCGAGCAGAGGAGAGCTTGGGCGAGCAGAGGCGAGTTTGGGCGAGTATGGGTGAGTAGCCCTAGATACTCGCTAACAGAGGCTGTATACTCGCCTATACCCCCCAAGATTTCTCTATAAATAGACCCCCGGGGGTACTAAAAATGGACTTTGGGAGGAGGTTGAGGTCCCCCTAAGTGGATACTCGTCAAGTCCATGTCTGCCTAGTACCTTGCCCAGCCTTTTGGTTGCGGAGGGGAAGTTTCTCCCAAACATCCAGGTACGTGGTGAGACCTCCCTGCTGGAGCACTTGGGGTGTGCTTATAGATAGTTTCCTTTCTCTCGCCCTAGCCATATGAATTGTGACGTCGGACTGTAGAATCAGTAACCTTAGGCTGCCTTGATCCGAATTTTGGAGTAGGGATTTTCCCGGCTTCAACAGTGGAAAAATGATTTTATAGGCTTTGACACCTAAATTCTACGGAATCGACAACATGGTGAGATTGCGAGAACATTAAAATTATGTCCAAAATCTACGATGTCTGATAATTAGCCCCTAGACTCCTATTCATATACTTAGAACCCACTACAGATGGCTACGATCATTCTAAACATAAAACACTACATTTACATTAAAAAAATTCTTAAAATATGCCGTATTTTCTCTGAACGTGACTACCTGCTCGGATCGTATGTCCGACAATCCTATCTCCACCTCCAACGTTTGTAGACTCGCATGGGCTTCGATAATTGTCGGCCCGCACTTGATTCGTGATCCCCATCGCACTGTTTTGTTTATTCATGATTAGTTTTTAAGCATATCTTTTGAATATGGTGTACTTTTATATATCCTACAAGTAGTTATTTGAATATATTGTTTATTTAAGTTTATTTAGTCATATGCGATATTTTTTTGTCCCTAGTCTGAATTAAAAATGTTGAGGTTTGATCTTAAATTGATAACAGACCATATAACTCACATCAATACAAATAAAATGAATCCAAATTTGACTTCCACTAGTATTCCGGAATTCTCTAAAAGTTACCCAAAATCTAACTTGATTTGTTAGGACACATTGGCGAGAGCATGTTAAGTCACTACCTTATAGGACACACCGAACTTAAATCAATTGTGGTGAAAAGTAGCCAATGGTTGGCTTTGTCTCCACCCTGAAGGGATGGATCAAAAATTTCTCAATTATGCTTAAGAGTAAGTAAGGGTCATCTAAATTTAAATGTTAATTACACTCATTGTGTGAAAAAAGTTTGGGGCCTTAAATGGAATTGTGTGAGAATTAGTGGAAAAATGATTAGAAGGGAAATAAACATAGTTTATTTACAATGGATAGTCGGGTTTGTCATATTGTAATATATGCCAAAAAGGTTAATAATATGAATTGGCATTGGCGGTTAATGAGTTCAAATAGAAGTTATCAACAACAAGCAGTTGTTCATGCTTGCGTGCAATGATCAATTCGTCAAATAATTATTTTTTTGTGTTTGGTGGAAGAGGAATGAATTAATACTAATTAACTAATCAAGTAATTTGATTAATCAATTAAGGATAAATTCATGAGGGTGTGATAGGACTATAAATTAGGAAAAGAAACTGCATAGGGCGCGATGGAGGCGTGGGGCTCGAAAGCAAGAGCCTTATGACGGTTCTTTCTCTGTGGACTCAAGCGGACAACCTTAAAGAGCGGGGGGGGGGGGATCGATATAGAAGCCTGACAATTTTGCTTTTCTGTATGACTTAGCAAGAATAAGATGGAAGAGGATACGACTGTGTATGGGTCTCGATAGACGGAGGGCTCGAGGACGTTGTCTCTCTTGAATTCCTTTGTGCGGTCAAAGGCGAGGAAAATAAAAGGGAAACAATGGCTGACTGGCGCAGGGAGCAGTTGTATCTTTCTTGGAAGTGGACAAAAGCGATGGAGTCAGCTTCGTGAGGTTGTTGGTGTCGACCGCAGAGTCAAAAGAGTGTCGATCGATGACAATGATGACATGCCCTAGACGTATTTCTGCTGGTGAGCCTCGTGAGAACCCGAGCAGGAAGGAACGAGGCTTCCTTCTGCCTCTGGTCGCCGCTACTTTTTTTTGGATTAGAATTGCGATGTGTGGCTTGACCGATGGAAGAGAGGAGGAGGACAGATTGTTCTGATACTAAGTTGTCATGAGTCTTTCCCGTAAGTCCGTAACAACAGTAGCGTCACCAAAGGCAGTGATGATGGAGGTGGTGCCGTTGACAGTGGGACTCATGCCCCATTACACCAAGTTGTTATGGGCTTCTTCCATAGCAGTGGGAGCTTCACCAGAGGAGTTGACGGAGGTGGTGAAGACGACGACTAAGGGTACTGTAGAGTTGGAATTGCGACTGTTTAGGTGAGGCGTACTCAGAGCTACCAATATCTCTGACAAAGACAAGAGAATATAAAATAATTTCTTGGATACTTCACACAACAACACATGCCTTTTATATAGGCTACAAGATTCATACTGACTAACATCTTAATGACTTGACTTAATAAAATGATAACAATTAAAGACATTAAAAGATACAATGACTAGGCCCGTCGCCCGAGGCCCATAATAGATAGTAGCTAGCATGATGATTGAGATGTGTATGTTTGTACATTGTTTCATATAAGGGATGAAAGGAGGGATGCCTGTATGTTCAGGACAATGAAGGAGTTCGGCCAGGAAATAGGGGTAGTGGAGTTGTTTGCACTAAAGAGGTTGTTTGTTTCGAGCCCAGATAGTGTCGTTGGATGAAGACGGGTGGGAGGGAACAAATATAATGACATTTAATAATAAAAGGAATTAAATTTGGGGAGTTATATGATGATTTTGTTGGGGAAATGAAGGACTTGCGGGAAAAATGCAAACTTCTTGAAGGGTTTTTGGTGTGTTGGGCCGGTTGTTTGTAGGCGGAGGGAGTGGATAATGTGTTGGCTTAGTGGGGAAATGATGTTATAGGCTTCAACACCTAGATTCCGCGGCATCGGCACCGTGGTGAGATTGTGAGAACATTAAAATTCCGTCCAAAATCTGTGATGTCTGAAAATCAGCCCCTAGGTTCCTACTCATATGCTTAGAACGCACTACAGATGGCTACGACCGTCCTAAACATAAAACCACTACATTTACATGGAATAAAAAAATATTTAAAATATGTCGTCGTCTCTCTGAACGTGACTACCTGCCTGGATTGTATGTACAACGATCCTATCTCCGCCTTCAACGTATGTAGACTCGTGTGGGCTTTGATAATTGTCGGCCCACATTTGATTCGTGATCCCCATCAAACTGTTTGGTTTTTACATTACTAGTTTTTAAGAATATCCTTTAAATATGGTATACTTTTATATATCCTACAAGTAGTAGTTATTTGAATATATTGTTTATTTTTGTTTACTTAGTCATATGCAATTTTTTTGTCCCTGGTCCGAATTAGAAATGTTGAGGTTTGATCTTAGATTGATAGCAAACCATACAACTCACATCAATACAAATAAAATTAATCCAAATTTGACTTCCACTAGTATTAGGGAATTCTCTAAAATCAACTTGCCAAAACCTAACTTGATTTGTTAGGAAACATTGGCGAGAACATGTTAAGTCGTTACCTTATAGGACACACCAAACTTAAATCAATCATGGTGAAAAGTAGGCAATGGTTGGTGTTGAAACCGGAAAACCGGTCTCTTGTGGAGTTCGACCCTTGGGGAAGGGGTGGCCGCGCACCTACTTCACTCCTGCAAGAAAACGACAAAGGAGAGAAGAAACAAAGACTAGACCAAGGGCCCGGCGTGGAGGTCCCACCACAAACCCGGAAGATCTCAGAGCGCTTCCCCTCCTTAGCCAAATGCCGGGCTAAGGTACCTCAGAAAGCGCTAGTAGGCCAGAGAATTAGTAAGCGTGCCTTCTGAGGTACCCCTTGGGTCCTATTTATAGGAAAAGATGGCCTGCCAATATACAACCTTCACTGTTTTCGAGGACTACAGGCAAACCAAAAGGGGCCACACAGTAGAAGTGTGCCATAGCCAAGATGCGAGCTGGACCTGAGGGGGCACTCGCTCGGCAGGGGGCCCGACTCGCCTCGCCCTGGGCCTAGGCGGGCACGGGCTCGGCGGACTGTGCTCGGCTAGCGCTGGGCTCGGCTAAACTATTGCCGAGCTCGGGCTCGGCACGACGATCGCCGAGCTCGGACTCGGCACGGAGATCGTCGAGCTTGGCTCGACTATCGTCGAGCCCTGTCCCCGCACCCGAGCTTGGTCTCGGCAAGCTGGGCTTCGTTCGACCATCGCCGAGCTTAGCTCGACTGTTGCCGAGCTCGGACTCGGCAAGCTGGGTCCAAGTTGATCTGAGCCGGCCGGTTCAACCCCTGTCGACCACTCGCAGGATACGGGGTTGTACATAATCCCCGCTCTTTGCGAGGTTGGGACAAGCTCGGAAAGAAACATCCAACCCCATGGAATCCGGCGAGTGCGACAGGGGCAGAAAGGAATCTTCTGGTAGGCCCCACAGATAGCTATATATATGTACCCCTGCGCATCTGGCTGACCTTTGCCCTTCCCCAAATTCTGATAAGATGCCGCTCCCCAAGGAAGTCTTAGAGCGACTCGCACGCTCCCGCGGAGAGATCGCTGCCCAGGCCGCGGGGCTAACCAACCTTGAAGCCCCTGCTCGCCGTTTTGCCGATCTCAGCTCGGCCAAGCGGGCGAAGCCTCTTCCCCCGGGGGCCGAACCCATCCTGGCCGACTTTACTGCCGCCTTGGGGAACGGGGCCGGTTCCTCCAACCAGCCAATTCTTGGCCCCTCCGCTAAAAGTCTCGTGGAATTGTCTTCTGACCGGGAGAACAGCGGCGAAGCGTCCACCCCCCGGACCAAAAGTGCTCCTGTCAACTCGCCACGGCAGGATCCCGAGGTTAAGGAGCCGGGCTCGCGAGAACCGGCGTCGCCGAGTCGCCTCCCTTCCCGGCAACCCTCCCCTGGGTCCCTGGTCGTGGGGAGGGGCGCCGGGATTATCCCCGTTCCCGGCTACCAACTCGCTCCTCAAGAACTGCTGGGGCGTGGCAAGGACCTGCGCCACTTCTCTCCTCGCGCCCACCCGGAGGAGCCAGGCTCGCGCGGTAAGTTTCCGGCATTGCTCTTCTATTCCGTGGATTTTTGCTTTTCTGACCGTCTTTCAATCCTTCACCCAGAATTTCCCGGGCGGACGGAGGACGGCGAGTCCGTGGATCGACCTCCTTACTCGCCCCTCCCTTCTCCAAGCGCCCTGGACGCCTTCCTGGACTCCGAGGTGGGCAGCCCTGAACGCGCAAGACGGGAGCGGAAGGTTCTCAAGAAGCTGGTGCGCGAGCTCCACGACCTGCGGAAGGACAACAACAGGCTGCAGTGGGAGTGCTCGCGTCTCGCGGACGGTGCTGGAGTCAGCCTGGCGTTCGAGGAGGCGTCTTCCTTGGTGCTGATGGACGAAATCGACGAGAACCTGCGGGTGATAAACAGGAACATGGGGCGGCTTCGCGAACTTCATGCGCGGCGGCCTGCGACGGCGGGCCGGCGAGACCGGGGAGAATGAAACGGCTCTTCTGTCAGTCGGCCGGTACTCGCCCCCGCCCTCGCATGGTCCTCGCGCCCCTATTTGTATTTTTTCTTTTATTTATTCTGAATGGTCTGCATGTAATAATCTTGGAACAACTTTTTAACTACTTTGTATATGTAGACGCTTTTTCAATATTTCGGCGAGTCTTTTCGAATTCCCCCTTCGGGGACCTGGCCAGCTCGCAAGGCTTGCGAGGAGAGGGTGGCGAGGTGGCGCGGCGAGACCGGACCGATCGGCCGACTCGCCCTCCCTCTCACCCTTCTTTACCTTCTTCTATAAATAGACCTTCTCACCTACCCCCGAGGCACGCCTTTATTGCTTTCGAACTTTTGCTTCGCTCCTGTCTTCCCGAACTCGCGCTTTCCCATTTCTCTGTGACCATGGTGAAGACCAACCCTGATGCGGACGGTCGGTCTAAGTGCGCCCAGCACTTCGTTGATCACTGCTTTTTCGAGGGGCACATCACAGAGGAGGAGCTCGTCGAGTTCACGGCGGCGTTCGTCCCCCCCGGCTTCCAGGCTCGCAGGCCCGCCGAGCATGAAGCCATCAACTCCTTCCCGGAGGGCGAGCTCGCCTTTCCCATCTCGCACTTCGAGGTGGGACTGCGCCTCCCCCTCTGGCCAGAAATCCGCCAGATCCTGAAGTACTACGGCGCGGTGCCCGCGCAGTTGAATTCCAACGCCATCGCTATGATGGTGGCGTTCGCCTGCTTCCTTCGCCGGGAGCGAATTGAGTTCAACCTCGCGGTATTCCGCAAGTTGTTCTCTTACAAGGCTACTCCCGACGGGGTCGCCTACTTCGGCGGGTCCTTCATCAAGGTTCGCGAGCTGGCGAACAAGAACCACAATTGGATGACCCGGCTCGTCTTCATCAAGGGCGACCTCGGCAACATCCCCTTTCGCCCCCTGCAGAAGAGCGAGGACATATACCGTCCTCCTTCCCTGTCAGGTAGCGACGCCGACCTCCACAAGTTCTTCCTCCACAAGGACTTCGAGGTCGCCTTCCTCCGCCGCGGCCTCGACTTGCTTCAGCCCGTTCTCCCCGGCGAAGGTATACCTCGCTCAGCCCTCTCGCGAACTTTATCGAGGTGGATCTCATACGATTTTTTCCTCTCTTTTTTTTTGACTAAGTCTTTCTCTGCAGGGGAACGGGTTCTCCCGGAGCATCCGCCGTTCGCCGACCCGGGGATATTCTCGGACCCTCTGGAGCTGGCCCGGGCGGCGGCATTTGCTTGTCGCGAGGAGCAACCGCGAGTCCAACCCCCCGGCAAGAAGCGCTCGGAGTCCGGGGGGTCGAGCTCGCGCCCCGATTCTTCGCTCCCCAAGAAGAAGAGGGCGAAGGTGGTCTCGCGCGGACGGCTGCACCTTCCCTCGTCTCCCGCCAGGTTCATGAGCTCGCCGGAGGCTCTGTCCGACGAGCCGCCCTTGAGCCCGCTGAAAGAAGCCTCCTCACCCCGAAAGGGGAAGAAGAAGAGCGGGCCGTCCTCTGATTCTACCGGGGAGGACACCGTCCGCGAGCCCAGTCTGCCGAAGGATCACCCCAACTTCGGCAAGGGGAGCAAGAGCAAAGATGCGGCTGGCGAGCCCATCTTGAAGTGGGACGAGGGGGCTCACCGAGTTTCCGTCTCCACTCGCGCCCCCTCCTGGGGAGCTCGCCGGCCGCCCACCGCCCATGCCTTCGCTTTCGGCTTCGGCCTCTACAGCCGCGACAGCGCCGAGTCGTACAAGAAGCTGACCCCTAGTCAGCTCGGCTACGAGGGGATGCAGGCCCACCTGCGGGCCTTCGAGCTCCATCACATGATGGTCCGCCGCGGCTTCCAGCTCAGCAACGCCCTGCTGACTGCCGAGCAGGAGCGCGACCTGGCGAAGGAGAGCGCGGTCGACGCGGAAAGGCGGTTCGGCCTCGCGGACGCCCTACTCGCGAAGTCTATCGGCGGCCTGGTAATCGCTGGATACCCCTATTTACCTTGCTTAAGATTATTCCTGCGCGTGTTCTGAACTTCTAGTCTTACAGGACGCCGAAGCCGCTAACGCGATGCGAGACGAGATGGCTCAGCTGCGGGCTCAGCTCGCTGAGCGGGAAGCCCAGCTCGCCGATCAGAAGGCATATTCCCAGGAGCAGGAGGCTGTTGCCGCCCGGCTGGGGGCGGAGGTGGAGGAATTGAAAGAGAAGAATAAGGGGCTCCTGGGAGAGGTCCTTCGCCAAGCCGACGCTCTCCTTCCCCCAGACGCCAGCGAGCCGGCCTTCCCCTTCAAGAGGCCCCGGGTGTTTGGCGAGGCTGACGTCGCGGAGCGGCTGCGAGTCAACTCCGTCGAGGCCGCCGAGTGTCTCCTACAGGCCATGAGGGGGACGGGGATCTTGGCGGAAGGCTGTGAGGAGGTCACCGTCCGGGAGCTCCTGCCAACCCTGTTCCCGCCCAGCCCGCTCAGCGAGAAGGAAGACAGCTTTGACTCGCTTTTTGCTGGGGTGAGGGAGAAGGACGCTCGGCTCGGCGACGAGGAGGATCGCCACTCGAGGGGGGAGGGCGAGAGTTAAATTTTGTTTTCCTTTCTCTATTCTTCTTTGTACCCTGCCGAGGCGGGCCTTGTAAACCTGTAATGATAAATCAAAGATATTTTTGCACGATTTTGCTATCTTCTTTTTGAGCTTACTGGCGATGTTATACCCGCGCGCTAGGTAGAGCGACCTCGCCTATAGAATGTTTTGAGTTAGGACCAACCCCTGCGGTGCTCGCGGCGAATCCCTAGGACACGTGCTCGCGCCATATCCTACTCGCGCCTCATCTTCCTCTGCCATGTCTCGCCTTAGCTTTTCGACAATTCAGACAAGTGAAAACACGCTTGGGTCAAGACATTGCCGGCATCCGCCTTAGGCATCAGGGCATGTCTTTCGCCGAGTTGGCTGGAGCGAGGCTGAGCTTGCTGGAGGGAGCCGTTCTCCTTCCCCTGAGTCTGGGACAGAACCAAGGTTTCTTTAGTAGCGAGCTGGAGAAAAAGGGGAGGGGGCGGGGTAGGATATTCCGAGCTCGCCGTCTTAACTGGCGAGCTCCCCCCCCCTGGTATTTTCCTCGGGCTAACTCCCAGTCCCAACTTCAGGGTCGTAGCGACGTCCATCGAGACTCGGCCGTGCCGGCTAGGTGGGAGCCTGGCAGGGGAGCGACGAGACCTAACCCCAGAGCGAGAAGACTTAGAAACTTTTGCCTCTCCCGGGTGCTACCACCGGGCCAGTCAGCTAGGTGAGAGCCTGAGGGCGGGTGTTGGACATCCTCCGGGCTCAGCCCCAGGGTCATAACGATGTCCATCGAGACTCGGCCGTACCAGCTAGGTGGGAGCCTGGCAGGGGAGCGACGAGACCTAACCCCAGAGCGAGAAGACTTAGAAATTTTTGCCCCTCCCGGGTGCTACCACCGGGCCAGTCAGCTAGGTGAGAGCCTGAGGGCGGGTGTTGAACATCCTCCGGGCTCAGCCCCAGGGTCATAACGATGTCCATCGAGACTCGGCCGTACCAGCTAGGTGGGAGCCTGGCAGGGGAGTGACGAGACCTAACCCCAGAGCGAGAAGACTTAGAAACTTTTGCCCCTCCCGGGTGCTACCACCGGGCCAGTCAGCTAGGTGAGAGCCTGAGGGCGGGTGTTGAACATCCTCCGGGCTCAGCCCCAGGGTCATAACGATGTCCATCGAGACTCGGCCGTACCAGCTAGGTGGGAGCCTGGCAGGGGAGTGACGAGACCTAACCCCAGAGCGAGAAGACTTAGAAACTTTTGCCCCTCCCGGGTGCTACCACCGGGCCAGTCAGCTAGGTGAGAGCCTGAGGGCGGGTGTTGAACATCCTCCGGGCTCAGCCCCAGGGTCATAACGATGTCCATCGAGACTCGGCCGTACCAGCTAGGTGGGAGCCTGGCAGGGGAGTGACGAGACCTAACCCCAGAGCGAGAAGACTTAGAAACTTTTGCCTCTCCCGGGTGCTACCACCGGGCCAGTCAGCTAGGTGAGAGCCTGAGGGCGGGTGTTGAACATCCTCCGGGCTCAGCCCCAGGGTCATAACGATGTCCATCGAGACTCGGCCGTACCAGCTAGGTGGGAGCCTGGCAGGGGAGTGACGAGACCTAACCCCAGAGCGAGAAGACTTAGAAACTTTTGCCTCTCCCGGGTGCTACCACCGGGCCAGTCAGCTAGGTGAGAGCCTGAGGGCGGGTGTTGAACATCCTCCGGGCTCAGCCCCAGGGTCATAACGATGTCCATCGAGACTCGGCCGTACCAGCTAGGTGGGAGCCTGGCAGGGGAGTGACGAGACCTAACCCCAGAGCGAGAAGACTTAGAAACTTTTGCCTCTCCCGGGTGCTACCACCGGGCCAGTCAGCTAGGTGAGAGCCTGAGGGCGGGTGTTGAACATCCTCCGGGCTCAGCCCCAGGGTCATAACGATGTCCATCGAGACTCGGCCGTACCAGCTAGGTGGGAGCCTGGCAGGGGAGTGACGAGACCTAACCCCAGAGCGAGAAGACTTAGAAACTTTTGCCTCTCCCGGGTGCTACCACCGGGCCAGTCAGCTAGGTGAGAGCCTGAGGGCGGGTGTTGAACATCCTCCGGGCTCAGCCCCAGGGTCATAACGATGTCCATCGAGACTCGGCCGTACCAGCTAGGTGGGAGCCTGGCAGGGGAGTGACGAGACCTAACCCCAGAGCGAGAAGACTTAGAAACTTTTGCCTCTCCCGGGTGCTACCACCGGGCCAGTCAGCTAGGTGAGAGCCTGAGGGCGGGTGTTGAACATCCTCCGGGCTCAGCCCCAGGGTCATAACGATGTCCATCGAGACTCGGCCGTACCAGCTAGGTGGGAGCCTGGCAGGGGAGTGACGAGACCTAACCCCAGAGCGAGAAGACTTAGAAACTTTTGCCTCTTGGGGGTTTAAGCTGCGAATCCCTTTACCTTCACCATTTTAACAGATCGTGAAATACGGCAACGAGATTCTCCTTCGTTCTTAAAGCCAAGTCATTTACAATATTTTCAAGGGTAAAAACGTTTCAGATCGTCGCCACTCCAAGTGTGGCTGAGGGTGTCCCCTCTTACATCTTGGAGGCGATACCCCCCCGATTTCAAGGCCTCCTGCACAATGTAGGGGCCCTCCCAATTGGGGTGAAGTTTTCCCACAGCGGCTGATCTCCCTGCCGCATCCACTTTTTTCAAGACAAGGTCCCCCTCCACGAACTGCTTGACACGGACGTGCTTGTCGAAATACTTGGCCATCCTTCGCTTGGCCTCTTCCTGCCTGATGACGGACAAGTCGCGTAGTTCCTCCACCATGTCAAGGGAGAGTCGGAGCTCCTCCTCATTCTCTGTCCTCCATTCTTCCCTTCCGGCTCCTGCCTCGACGACCCGAGGCGTCTGGACCTCGAATTCGATAGGAAGAACGGCCTCGCAGCCGTGAGAGAGCTTGAAAGGAGTCTCTCCCGTGGCCGTATTGGGGGTGGTTCTTAATGCCCAAAGGACCGATGGAAGCTGCTCCACCCAGCTTCCCTTCAAGTTTTCCACTTTCTTCTTTAAGAGGTTCACGATGATTTTGTTGGCCGCTTCCACCTGCCCGTTGCTCCTGGGATGATGGACAGAAGCAAACCGAAGGTCAATCCCTAGCTGCTCGCAGAAACGAATGAACTCCGTGCTGGCGAACTGAGGTCCGTTGTCCGTGACAATAGCTTGTGGCAGCCCGTGCCTGCAGATGATCTCCCCCCAGATGAAGTTCCTGACTACCTGAGAGGTTACCTTGGCTAGAGCCTTCACCTCCATCCACTTAGAAAAATAATCGATCATGACCAACAAAAACCTCCTCTGCCCGCTGGCCTGAGGGAAAGGTCCTACAAGGTCCAGCCCCCATATGGCGAAGGGCCATGGTGCCATGATACTTCTTAACCTCTGAGCCGGCTGGAGCTGGAGCGGGGCATATAGTTGGCACTTATGACACTTTTTCGCGAATTCGACTGCATCCTGACCGAGGGTAGGCCAGAAGTACCCTTGCCTGACGACCCTCCCTTCCAGGGTCCGACTCCCCGAGTGACTCCCACATTCACCGGAATGGACTTCCTCCAAAATTTTGTGTACCTCTCTTTCGGCCACGCAACGGGCCAACATCCCTGAGAGGGTCTTGCGGTACAACTGTCCCTCACGTAGGAGGTAGTATGCCGCCTTGTGCTTGAGCCCTCTTCGATCCATCCCCTCCGGGTATTCTCCGGTGGACAAGAAGATGACGAAGGGATCCATCCATGAGGGATGCTGTTCCACTTCCATTAGCTCTCCCTCCTCGATGGAAGGTCGGAAGAGATCCGTAAAGGTGCCTCCCATCCGGGGGCCGTGCTTTGCTAGCTGGTCGACGGGCTCATTTTCTCTTCTCGGCACGTGCTTGATTGAGAAGGTCTGGAAGGTCCCAATGACCCCCCTTACCTTCATCAAATAGAGCTGCAGGGTGGGCTCCCTCGCCTCAAACTCCCCCTTGATCTGGGAAGCCACCACCATGGAGTCAGTGAGGACCTCTACGTCGTGCACCCCCAAGTCTCTTGCCAGGCGCAGACCTGCGATTACAGCTTCGTATTCGGCTTGGTTGTTGGTGATAGGAAAGTGCACTACTACCGTCTGCTCGATCTTTATCCCCTGGGGACTTTCAAGGATGACCCCGACCCCTAAAGAATGTTTCCCCGAGGCACCGTCCACCCTGACTTTCCAGGGGAGAGGGCGAGTGAGTTCTTCCTCTGCCACCTCGACCACATAGTCAGCCAGGAAATCGGCCATGGCTTGGGCCTTGATCGAGAGGCGAGGTATGAAGGAGATGTCGAACTCGCTCAGCTCCACCGACCACTTGGCCAACCTGCCAGAATGCTCCACCCCCTCGAAGATGTTGCGGAGAGGGTGGTCAGTCACCACTCGGATCGAGTGTGCCTGGAAATAGGGCCGGAGCCTCCGGGCCGAGATGATGAGGGCGAAGGCCAGCTTCTCTAGGATGGGGTACCGGAGCTCGGCCTTCCTCAAGACCCGACTTACATAGTAGACGGGGAGTTGCCTCTTCCCCTCTTCCCGAACCAAAACCGAACTCAAGGCTTCAGCCCCGACCCCTAGATATAGGAATAAGTCCTCCCCCTCCTTGGGCCCTTGGAGCAGGGGGGCCTGAGTCAGCTGTTTCTTTAAAGCCTGGAATGCCTCCTCGCACTCCGAGGTCCATTCAAACCTTCGACCCCCTCTCAAGGTTTTAAAGAATGAGGAACACCTCTCCCCGGCCCGGGAGAGGAATCTACTCAACCCTGCCAACTTCCCTGTCAGCTGCTGTACTTCCTTGGTATTTTGCGGCGGCCTTAGTTCCAGGATTGCCCTCACCTTGTCGGGGTTAGGTTCTACCCCAGAGGGGGTGAGAAGGTGCCCTAGGAACTTTCCCCGGCTTGCCCCGAAGACACACTTCAAGGGGTTCAGCCTCATCTTAAACTTGCGGAGAGTGGCGAAAGTCTCTTCCAAGTCCTGGATGTGGGAGTCGACATCTAAGCTCTTGACCATGAGATCATCCACATACACTTCGAGGTTCCTCCCCTTCTGCTCTCGGAAGACCCTATCCATCATTTTTTGGTAGGTAGCCCCTGCATTCTTTAGCCCGAAGGGCATCATCTTGTAACAATAACACCCATCTCCCGTGATGAACGAGACATCTTTGACGTCAGGGGGGTGCATCCTGATTTGGTGATAACCTGAAAAAGCATCTAGAAAACTCATTACAGGGAAA
The DNA here is from genome assembly GCA_039513925.1 of Platanthera zijinensis. Taxonomy (NCBI): domain Eukaryota; kingdom Viridiplantae; phylum Streptophyta; class Magnoliopsida; order Asparagales; family Orchidaceae; genus Platanthera; species Platanthera zijinensis. The sequence goes on from CM077089.1 coordinate 151,085,027, forward strand.
CCGACGGCTGAGTCAACCAGCGCGTCGATCCGAGGCAGAGGATAACAATCTTTCGGGCATGATTTATTAAGAAGAGAAAAGTCGATACACATCCTCCACCGGCCGTCTCCTTTTTTAACCATTACAACGTTGGAGACCCAGCCGGGGTATTGGATTTCAGATATGAAGCCAGCCTCGAGGAGCTTGGCGACTTCCTCTCTGATTGGTTCGGCGAGCTTGTCCGTGATGGACCTCTTTTTCTGCTGGATGGGGGGAGCCTCCGGGTCCAGGTTGAGGCGGTGGCAGGCCACGTCGGGGTCGATCCCTGGCATCTCCGCGGCGCTCCAGGCGAAGATGTCCACGTTCCTCTGGATGCACTCCAGCATCCTGCCTTGAGCTTCCGGGGTCAGGCCTCCGCTGACGCGGACCTTCTCCACCCTTCCTCCAACGGTGTGGACCTCCATCTCCTCCACCTCTTCCGCCGCCTCCAGGCGGGACTGTTCCTCCCATTCCCTGGTACCTCCCCCTACGGGGGCGAGGGCCTCTTCCTCGGCCTCTTCGACGGCCATGGACTCGGCCGACCCCTGAGTCTCTTCCGCGACCTCCTTCCGAGCGCGGCATTCCACCTCCATCTCTTTGTCAGCTTCCTGCCCCTCCTCCTCCAACCTCCGTCCCATCTCCTCGGCCCCCTCTAGCCAAGAGATGGAGTTTACCGCCGAGACGTAGCACTCCCTTGCCTCCTTGGGGTCTCCTCGGACCCGGATCTGGACCCCCTCGACGTTGAGCTTGAGGCACTGGTGGAAGGACGAGGGGACGCAGCGGAAGGCGCTGATGAGGGGTCTCCCGAAGATGGCGCTGTAACTGCTAGGGGCGTCCACGATAACAAACTTGCAGTTGCGCGACTGCCCCCCTAGAGTGACATGGAGTCCCACTCCTCCCTCGACTTCTTTCCTCTCCCCTGAAAAGCCGAACAGAGGCCCGTCCGAGGCCAACACCCTCCTGGCCTCCACCTTCATCGCATCAAACGCCTTCTTAAAGATGACGTTGACCGAACTCCCATTGTCCACGAGGATCCGGGAGACAGTGAAATCCTCGATGGCTGTCTGGATAACCAGCGCATCGCAGAAGGGGTCCTCGTGACCCGGCAAATCCTCTCTGGAGAAGGTGATCTTCTCCTCCGGGGGAGGGGATTGGGATGTGGAGCCAACGCTCCTCCGGTACATGGTGTGGAGGCTTGACTTGCGGGAAGCCTCGATCCCGGCCCCCCCGTGGATCGCTCCGATCCTTCCTCGGGTGCCCACATCAACCCGGTCTTCGCACCGATCCCCCTCCTCCCGGGGCCGGATCTCTTCTATCCGGACTTCCTGCTGCTGTTGCTGCTCTCTTCTCCCTCTCATCTCGAGGAACTCCGGACACGTGGACGTGAGGTGCCCCTCTTCCTGATGAAAGTCGCAATAGGGCAGGTCCACCCTGACCTCCCTCCTTCTTCTCGGCTGTCCTCTCCTCCTTCCCCTCATGGCAATCGCCATTGCCTCCTCCTGGTCGGGGAGAGGGGGTCTCTGACCCTGCCTACCCCCCTGAGGGTTGTACTGCCCTCGGCCACCCTGGCGGTTATCTCCTCCCTGATAACCCCTTCGTGGTGCCTGGTCTTGCCATTCGGGCCTCCACCCCAAACGGTGGGTCTGCTCCGGACGCACCCACCTGGGTTGCGGCTGCTGCTGCGGCTGCTCCCTCTGCCGAGGTTCAGCCCTCCTCTCCTCCTGAGTTCGGCCACCCCTTGGCCTTTCCTCTTCCACGGCCCACTTGGCCAACCTTCGCGCGAACTCTGGATGCGCTGCCTCCATTTCGGCCTCCCTGGCCGCCCTCTCTAGAAGTGCCTCAAAAGACACTGGAGGTGACCTCTTCAGTTCCATGGCGAAGAACCCGGACTGGAGACCCAGGGTGAAGGCCACCATCATGGTGTGCCCTGACATCTCCTGAACTTGGGACAGTTCCTCTTGGAACCTGTCCAGGTAGCTCCCCAGGGTCTCTCCTACCCTCTGCCTGATGCGGAACAAAGACTCCGCCTCCCTCTTCCTCTTCTTTGAAGTGGTGAACCTCAGCATGAAACCCCGTCGCAGATCCTCAAAGCAGTAAATGGACCCGGTCGGGAGTTGGTGGAACCACTCTCTCGCCTTTTCCCTGAGGGTGATGGCGAAGAGCCGGCACTTGAAGCCGTCTGACATCTGTCGAATGGAGACCATGTCCTCGAACCACTGGATGTGGTGGACCGGGTCTCCTCTCCCGGAGTAGTAAGTCATCTCCGGCTCGCGAAACCCCTCGGGAACGGGGGCTGAAGAAACGAACTCGCTGAAAGGGCTCCCCCCCTCAGCCGGGCGAGTCGGGAACTCCCTCCCTGCCGTCTCGCCGAAGTGGTACTCGGCGGCCGAGCCGGGGAATAGAACTCGCCCCTGGAACTCGCGCTCGCCCCTCTCGGCGGGCTCCTTCCCTGGTCGCCTGAGCGGTGCGTCGTCGCCGAGTGCGGGAACGGCGACCACCGGGACAGCCGGCGTCGCACTCTCGGCTCGCATGCCGAGAGCGGTCCTGACGAGCCCGAGGATCTCCTCCCTAAGCTCCGCCGGCATGCTCGCCGCTGGGGGTGGGGGAGGGGGTGGCGAGTTGCCCCTGCCTGATCCTTGTCCTTCTTCCCCGGTCATCGAACCTGCAGAAGATTTTCTCTGCTGACCACTGTCCACGCTCACCGCACCAAAATGTTGAAACCGGAAAACCGGTCTCTTGTGGAGTTCGACCCTTGGGGAAGGGGTGGCCGCGCACCTACTTCACTCCTGCAAGAAAACGACAAAGGAGAGAAGAAACAAAGACTAGACCAAGGGCCCGGCGTGGAGGTCCCACCACAAACCCGGAAGATCTCAGAGCGCTTCCCCTCCTTAGCCAAATGCCGGGCTAAGGTACCTCAGAAAGCGCTAGTAGGCCAGAGAATTAGTAAGCGTGCCTTCTGAGGTACCCCTTGGGTCCTATTTATAGGAAAAGATGGCCTGCCAATATACAACCTTCACTGTTTTCGAGGACTACAGGCAAACCAAAAGGGGCCACACAGTAGAAGTGTGCCATAGCCAAGATGCGAGCTGGACCTGAGGGGGCACTCGCTCGGCAGGGGGCCCGACTCGCCTCGCCCTGGGCCTAGGCGGGCACGGGCTCGGCGGACTGTGCTCGGCTAGCGCTGGGCTCGGCTAAACTATTGCCGAGCTCGGGCTCGGCACGACGATCGCCGAGCTCGGACTCGGCACGGAGATCGTCGAGCTTGGCTCGACTATCGTCGAGCCCTGTCCCCGCACCCGAGCTTGGTCTCGGCAAGCTGGGCTTCGTTCGACCATCGCCGAGCTTAGCTCGACTGTTGCCGAGCTCGGACTCGGCAAGCTGGGTCCAAGTTGATCTGAGCCGGCCGGTTCAACCCCTGTCGACCACTCGCAGGATACGGGGTTGTACAGTTGGCTTTGTCTCCACCCTGAAGGGTTGGATCACAAATTACTCATTCATGCTTAAGATTAAGTAAGGGTCCTTTAAATATAAATGTTAATTATACTCGTTACATGAAAATGTTTGGGGCTTTAAATGGAATTATGTGAGAATTAGTGGAAAAATGATTAGAAGAGAAATAAACATATTTATTTACAATGGATTAAGTGGATAGATGAAAGTCAAGGATAATAGGGTTCAATATAAAGTAATATATGCTGAAAGGGTTAATAATATGAATTGGTATTGGCGGTTAATTAGTTCAAATAGGAAGTTATTAACAATGAACAATTGTTTTTTCTTGTGTGCAACGTTTAGGTCGTCGAGTATGGCGATGATGGTGTCGCCGACTTCCGCTGTCGACTTGTGAGCAAGCAGCGTAGTCGCCGAATCAGACGGTGGGGCCCTCTTAGATGTCATTGTTAGGAAAAATCATCTCCTTTTCGTTATGCTCATAACCCGTTTTCGTCGTGCTTTTTTGAAAATGATCTGTAGGAGGGTCATCCCATCCATAAGATAATTCTAAAAGTCCTTACTACGTCTCCTTCGATTTCAGTTGTTTTAATTAGGTTACATAATCTTTTCATCATATACATGTATTTTGTCTATGACTGTTGTACTTTTTCCCAATGGTCTCTTGTCTGGCGGTACTTTTTCCAAAGATGCCCCCGGGCTCCATACTGATACATATTAATTAAATTTTTATGTTTGGTGGAAGAGGAATGAATTTAATATTAATTAATTAATCAAGTAATTTGTTTAATCAATTAAGGTTAAATTCATGAGAGTGTGATGACAGCCCTAAAAATTAGGAAAAGAAACAACATAGGGTGCGATGGAGGCGTGGGGCTCGAAAATAAGAGGCTGGCGATGGTTCTTTCCGCGTGGACTCAAGCAGAGAACAACAAAGAGCAGGGGGGGGGGGCTTAATATAGTAGCTTGATAGTTTTGCTTTTCTACATGGCTTAGTATGAGGGATAAGAAGGAAGAAGAAATCGCTGTGCAGGGGACTCGATAGGTGAGGGGCTCGAGGACGATGTCTCTTTGGAATTCCTTCATGCAATCAAAAACGAGAAAAATAAAGGGAAAACGATGGTTGACTGGTGCTGGGGCAGCTGTGTCTTTCTTGGAAGTGGACAACAGTGATGGTGTCGGCTTTGTGAGGTCACTGGTGTCGAGCGCGGAGTTGAAAGAGTGCCGATCGATAACGTTTATGGTGTGTCCTAAACGTCTTTTTGCAGGCAAGCGTTGTGAGAACCCGAGCAGGAAGGAACGAGGTTTAATCAATTAAGGTTAAATTCATGAGAGTGTGATGGCAGCCCTAAAAATTAGGAAAAGAAACAACATAGGGTGCGATGGAGGCGTGGGGCTCGAAAATAAGAGCCCGTCGTTGGTTCTTTTCGCGTGTGTTAACAAGTGTAGAATTCAATTCGCTTAGTAAAAGAGGGGTCCTCCTCTATATATAGAGGAGGATTACAAAACACAAATAAAAACATATCATAACACTCCCCCTCAAGTTGGACGTGAGATATTAATCATGCCCAACTTGATTACAATCCTATCAAAGTTACTTCCATGCAAACCCTTTGTGAGAATATCCGCAAGTTGTCTTTCTGAGGGAACAAAAGGAGTACACACGACTCCTTTTTCGATGTTTTCTTTGATGAAATGACGGTCCACCTCAATGTGCTTGGTCCGGTCATGTTGGACTGGATTGTGGGCAATGCTGATAGCGGCTTTATTGTCACAATATAGCCGGATTGGTGTCTCTTCCACAAGGCCTAAGTCACTCATCAAGGAACGTAACCAAAGGCCTTCACATACGCCGTGTGCCATAGCTCGGAATTCTGCTTCGGCCCTTGACCGAGCCACTACCTGCTGTTTTTTACTTCTCCAAGTGACTAGATTCCCACCAATTAGGGAACAATACCCGGAAGTTGATCTCCGATCATCAATGGACCCAGCCCAATCTGCATCAGTGTAAACCTCAATATCCAGGCAAGAGTTAGGAGAGAAAAGGATTCCACTCCCCGGAGAAGATTTAAGATAACGAAGGATCCGATGGGCAGCATCAACATGGTTGGTCTTTGGAGCATGCATGAACTGGCTGATAACACCAACTGCGTAGGAAATGTCAGGGCGAGTATGTGAGAGGTAAATCAGTCTTCCAACTAGCCTCTGAAATGCTGGAACATCATCAATGGACTTTCCATCTTTTCCCAATTTGTGATTAGCTTCAATCGGGGTGTTGACAGGCTTACAACCACTCATCCCTGTTTTTTCAAGGAGGTCCAAGGTATACTTTCTCTGCGAAATAAAGATCCCGTGATTAGACCTGGCCACCTCAATTCCCAAGAAGTATCTAAGTTTTCCCAGCCTCCCAGGTTCTTGACCTCAAACTCACTTGCCAATTTTTGTTTCAGGATCTTGATTTCTTCCACATCATTGCCAGTGATCACGATGTCATCAACATAGACAATGAGAATCGTGAGTTTGGTGGCCCTCTTCTTGATGAACAAGGTATGATCCGCATTACTCTGGTGATATCCAAATGAAACCATAGCTTTGTGGAATCTTCCAAACCAAGCACGGGGAGACTGTTTCAGGCCATATAGGGCCTTCTTTAATTTGCACACCTTCCCTTCAGAGCCGCTAGATATAAGACCTGGGGGAAGGGTCATATACACTTCCTCATCAAGGTTCCCATGGAGAAATGCATTTTTAACATCAAGTTGACAAAGGTCCCACCCTTTGCAGGCAGCGCAGGATAATAGAACCCTGATAGTGTTCATCTTTGCTACTGGGGCAAAGGTTTCCTGGTAATCCACCCCGAAGGTCTGAGTATAGCCACGTGCCACCAACCGTGCTTTACATCTTTCAATCACTCCCTGAGGATTTTGTTTAACCGTGAACACCCATTTGCACCCAACGGTCTTCTTCCCAAAAGGAAGCTGCACCAAATCCCAGGTGAGGTTCTTCTCAAGGGCCATCATTTCCTCAAGCATTGCCCCTTTCCACTCAGGGATCCCAATAGCTTCCTGCCAGGACGAGGGTATAGTGATGGAAGCCAGGGAGGATATAAAGGTCTTGTGGGCAGTGGAGAATGAGTCATAAGACACATAATTCGAGAGGGGATGTTTAGTGCAAGATCTGATACCTTTTCGGAGAGCAATGGGAGCATCAGATGAACCTGATTCCGGATCCAATGATGGCTCTGGTCGAATGGCGTGGTCTTGTGTGTTTGGCCCTTTGGACCGCCGAGAGTACACCTGCAAGGAAGGCACAGCCGGGCAGATGGGTGGAGGAGGCACATAGGAACTCACTTCCCGAGGTAAAGACTCCCCCTGAAGTGAGGGATAATAAGGTGGAGGAACCGGTAAGGGAGTAGTAGGAGAAGGAACAGAGGTGGTGTCAGCTGTAGGGGCATAATAGGACTCATACTCATGGAAAGTAACGTCCATGGAAACAAATACCTTCCGGGTAGGAGGATGAAAGCATTTGTAGCCTTTTTGCGTCGCAGAATAACCAATGAAGACACAACGGAGGGCCCGCTGGTCAAGTTTAGAAGGGCGAGGATGATGAATATGAACAAAGCAGACACACCCAAACACCTTAGGAGGAAGTGTCGAGGGTTTGAGGTGTAGAGCACCCAGAGGAGTATCATTCCCAAGGACGGGCGTGGGCATGCGATTAATAAGGTAGGCCGCGGTAAGGACAACATCACCCAGTAGTATTTAGGAAGATGCATGGTGGATAAAAGACAGCGGGCAACCTCCAACAGATGTCGGTTTTTTCGCTCGGCAACACCGTTCTGAGCGGGAGAATAGGGACAGGTAGTTTGGTGGAGAATACCGTGATCGGCAAGGTAGTGAGAAAAGTGGGAATCGATATATTCCCGACCGTTGTCACTACGGAGAATTTGGATGTCTGTGTGAAATTGCGTGGAGATCATTTTGTGAAAGCGTTGAAAAGTAGGAAAAACGTCATTTTTGTTCTTGAGCAGATACAACCAGGTGGTACGAGAAAAACAATCAATAAATGAAACAAACCAAGGACAGCCAGAAATAGATTGAATAGGATAAGGTCCCCAAACATCAGTATGAATAACAGAAAAAGGAACCGAACTAGGTAAAGAAACATGACTGAAAGCATGACGCTTATGTTTACTAGTAGCACACACATCGCACACAAAGGAATTAAGAACAGTAGTAGAAACATGCGGAAACAACAATCGCATCACAGAAATAGAGGGGTGGCCCAGCCGACAGTGCTGAGAATAGAGCGGATGAGAAGAAGCAGATAGGAGAGCCCGAGGTGGTGTCGCCGTGCCAGAGTCAAGCACATAAAGACCATTGACCAAGCTACCAGAGCCAATCACCTTCCCCGTCGTCAGGTCCTGAAAAACACAAGAAGAAGGAAGAAATGTGACCGAGCAATTCATAGAGTTTGTTAAATGACTAATGGACAGTAAATTGCGGGTAAAACTGGGCACATGAAGGACCGAGGACAAGAGGAGGGAGGAACATGAGATGGAACCCTTGCCGGCAATGGAGGAGAGGGAACCATCAGCAATACTCACCTTATCCCGGCCAGACAGGGGAGTATAAGAAACAAAACCTAAAGCGGAGCCGGTCATGTGATCAGTTGCGCCGGAATCAATAATCCACTGCGGAGAGGTCATGGACTCAGCAGAGTGCGCACCGGGAGTCCCAGTGTGAGCATAAGAAGAGGAGGATAAGGCAGTCGGCTCGGTCGTGAGACCCTGCATCATACGACGGAGAGCAAGCATCTCTTCCGTCGAGAAGGAGCCAGTAATAGCATAAGGATCAGGTCCAGAGGAGACGTCCACAGAAGCATCAGTGAGATGAGCCGAGCGAGGAGAGGTATGACGACTGGAAGTCCGGCCAGAACCGCGGCCGCCACGAGTGGCACCACCCCTTGGTGGCGGGAAACCATGGAGCCGAAAGCAAGTATCTCTGGTATGACGATTCTTCCCACAGTAATCACAGACCAGGCGATCTTTGTCAGGACCCCTCATCTGAGCATCACGGGGCGGACGAACACCAAGTATGGAAGAACCAGCAACAAGAGCAGAACTCTCCGGAAGGGAGTCAGGGACCAAAGACTGTCGACGATCAAACTCCTGCTGCACAAGACTGTAGACCTCAGGAAGGGATGGAAGCAAAGGACGACCCAAAATCTGAACACTGATCTGGTCAAAGTCCCGATGAAGCCCATGAAGAAACTCAAAAATCCGATTGCGCTCCTCCCGGGCACGAACCATGGCTTCATCAACCGGACTGGTGAAAACGAGCGGATCAAAGTGATCGTACTCCTGGTATAACTGAGTAAACTCCAAGTAGTATACAGACGGAGGGCGGTCACTTTGGCGAAGTGAGGAGATCCGGCGGCGCAGCTGAAAGATCTGAGCAGCATTGCCCCGCCGAGAGTAAGTAGCCTCAGCACGTCTCCAGATATCAGCAGCGGTGTCAAGAAACAAGTAGTTGCGAGCAAGAGCCTCCTGCATAGAGTTGGTAAGCCATGACATAACAAGAGAGTTTTCCGAATCCCAAGTAAGCCATTCAGGAGACGACGTCGCTGGAGCCGGAATCTGACCAGTGACATAACCGAAGAGACGGCGGCTCTTGAGTGCCAAAGTAATGGACCGAGACCAGGACAGATAATTGGAGTCATCCAAACGAATAGAGGTGATTTGAGGCGTATTGTGATCATGTCCACCACGGAGAGGGGCCGGCAGAACAGGTACCGCGGCGGGAGGAGTGGCCGGATCTGAGATGTCAGACATCGTGGCTCGAGAATAGAAATCTGAAGACCACTAGGGGATCCGCAAACAGCTGTCTAGGAGGGGCATACCCGCATCAAACCAAGGAGGGGAATAGAAATCCACCCCATAAAGCTCTGGAGGAGGAAATGGCACCGGAGAAGGGCAGAAAAAAACAATCAATGCATTGAAGACCGGTGCCGGAAGTAAGCACTGGAAGCAGCGCAGAGGAGACGCCGGAACGTGGAAGCGGAAGCAGCGGCACGACAGAAGAAGCAGCGGCACAGGGTAGCGGCGGCGGAAGCAGTCGTCGGCACCGCAGGAGAAGCAGCGGCACGACAAGGTCGTCGCAGATGCACAGGAAACAGCGGCACGAAGACGTCGTGAGAAGCCGACGGCGGGATCGTCGTCGAGCGGGCGAGCGGAAGAGAGCAGCGAGCGGAAGAGGGAGTCGGGCGAGTGGAAGAGAGCAGCGAGTCGAGCGAGCAGCGATGCGGTGTCGTCGGTGTCGTCGATGGCGCGCAGGAAGAGGGAGCAGCGGTCGGGCGGGCGAGCGTCGTCGTCGATGGCGCGCAGGAAGAGGGAGCAGCGGTCGGGCGGGCGAGCGGAGAAGACGAGCGCCGAATCCAGCGGCTAGGGCATCGCGCGTTCCTCTGATACCATGTTAACAAGTGTAGAATTCAATTCGCTTAGTAAAAGAGGGGTCCTCCTCTATATATAGAGGAGGATTACAAAACACAAATAAAAACATATCATAACAGCGTGGACTCAAGCAGACAACAAAAAAGAACAGGGGGGGGGGTGATATAATAGCTTGACAGTTTTGCTTTTCTGCATGGCTTAGTATGAGGGATAAGAAGGAAGAAGAAATCGCTATGCAGGGGACTCGATAGATGAGGGGCTCGAGGACGCTGACTCTCTGGAATTCCTTCATGCAATCAAAAACGAGAAAAATAAAATGAAAATGATGGCTGATTGGTGCTGGGGCAGCTGTCTTTCTTGGAAGTGAACAACAGTGATGGTGTCGGCTTTGTGAGGTCACTGGTGTCGAGCGCGGAGTTGAAAGAGTGCCGATCGATGACGTTCATGGTGTGCCCTAAACGTCTTTCTGCCGGTGAGCGTCGTGAGAAACCGAGCAGGAAGGAACAATGTTTCCTTTTGCTGCAAGTCGTCGCTGCCTTTTTTTTGGTTTGGAGTTGTGGTATGTGGCTTGATCAATGGAAGAGAGGAGGACGATTGCTCTGATATCAAGTTGTTATGAGTCTTTCCCGTAACTGTAGTAGCGTCACCGAAGGCGGTGATGACGGCGACAGTGGTGTTGATAGTGGGACTCATGCCCCATTACACCAAGTTGTTACGGACTTCTTCCATAACAGCGGGAGCGTCACCGGAGGAGTGGTCGAAGGTGGTGAAGACGGCAACGGAGGGTACTGTGGTGCCAGAACCGCGACTGCCTAGGCGGGGCGTACTTGGGAGGAGAGAACTACCGATATCTCATACAAAGACAAGACAATATAAAATAACTTCTTGGATACTTCACACAACACATGCCTTTTATATTGGCTACAAGACTCATAGTGACTAACAACATCTTAATGACCCGACTTAATAAAATGATAATGATTAAAGACATTAAAAGATACAATGACTAGGCCTGTCGCCTGAGGCCCATAACAGCTAGAAGCTAGCATGGTGATTGAGATGTGTATGCGTGTACATTGTTTCATATAAAATCTTGCACATACATAAAGACATACTAAATAAAAAATGTCACATTGTCCTACACTATATTAACAAATACATAGAGAATTATAAAACATGATAAACATCGGCAATGCATCATATGATCAAACAAGAAAGTCAACCATTGAAGATGATTACATGAATCCATTAACATGATGCTCTTCATCAAGATAGATATATAAAACAATTTTTAATTTTGATTTTTTTATTTGTTTAATGTTTTTGGTTTGCAACGCAAAAGAAAAGATAACAACAAAAGCAAATAAAGAGAATCTTTTTGGACTTGTTTATATATATATTGAAATCAAACCCAAATAAAACATTGCATAAAACAAAAAAAACCCAAATAAAACAGTGCATTAGTGAGATTATGACAAAAAATAGGGCACAATGGCGACAAAAGATCCATATAGCCAACCCCAATGTAGTGGGATAAATACTTGAGTGTTGTTGTTGTTGTTATTGTTGAGAAAATATTTTAGGAATGAATGTATCAGGGATAAGACATGAGTAGCACTAATTGCAGGGAAGATGCGAGAAGCTCGACTAAGATGGTTTGGACACATACAAAGGAGACCATTAGAGGCAACTGTTAGGCGTTGTGAGAGTCTAGTCACTAAGCATGTTAAACGAGGGAGGGGTAGACCAATAAAGACTTGGAATGAAACTATAAGGAAAGACATGAGGTACTTAGGCATTAGTGAGATTATGACAAAAGATAGGGCGCAATGGCGACAAAGGATCCATATAGCCGACCCCGCTATAGTGGGATAAAGGCTTGAGTGTTGTTGTTTTTTGGAAGGAAAAAAAGCACAATACAAATAAAACAAAAGACATAAAAAACTCCCAAAAAATAGAAATCTAAATTCAGAACTTCTAACTCCAAGCGTAAGAGATGAAAACTTGGGTCAGAAAGTGGTTTTGCAAAGATATCAGCAAGTTGTGAATCCATTCCAATAATGCTAATTTATACATTCTCTTTCCTAATATGATCACTAATGAAATCATAATGAATTTGAACATCAATATGCTAATAACTGAACTAAGAAAAAAGAATTAAAAAACAAAAAATAACAATGATAAGAATAAGAAACTAAAAGAAAAAATTTAAATAAAATCAACGATTCTTACATGTAGAATGATTAATAGGATTATTTGTTAAATCAATGGTATTTTTGTTGTCACATTTTAATTCTACATTACAGAAGTGTAAACCAAAATCTTCAAATGCTTGTCATTCATAATACTTGAGCACAATAACTACATAATGCAATGTATTTAGCCTGTAGGAGAATCAATTAGAAAACATGAAAATTTATTACTTCATATATATATAAAACCTAAAATACAAGAATTTTATACACATATTTATAGGATGGAGGAGTGAAACCTCAAATCCAAACTGAGATGTGAAATTAATTTGTTCATGAGAGAAAAGGACCTTTGTATAGGCTTTTACATGGGATATTTCATTGAACGTATACACTCTCTCACAAGCTAGAGTATACAAATTGTAGGCGTCAAGCTTGAAACGAACTGTCGATATAGTGAATGCGGTAAGGCCTTAGTGTGGACATTAGAAATCTGCTTGGCAGTAGGTACATGCTGCAAATCAAGTTTGTGAAGTTGAACTTTTCCCGGATGAAATGATAATCAACTTCGATATGATTGGTACGTTCATGAAAAACAGGATTTTCAACAATATAGATGGTCGTTTGACTATCATAAGTAGAGATCGGTCTAAGAGGGGAGCTTTGCACCAAGATCTGTAAGAAGATTTTCCAACTACGTGCTTTTAAAAATAGCAGATGTCATCGAACAATACTCAGCTTCCGCAAAAGAGCGTGCCACCAATGTCTGCTTCTTGCTTCACCAAGTGACTAGGTGTCCCCACAAATATATGCAGTAGCTCATAAACCGACAGTCATCGAGGGAACTAATAGAGTCTGCATCATAATAGACAATTAATTAGAGAAGATGAAGGCTTATAAACAAGCCCTTGTCCCGGAGCATTCTTCAGATTCCACATGATTCACTCGACAACCTGAAGGTGGGACAATCGAGGAGCATGCATGAAGCGGCTGATCACTCCAACAACAAATGTTATAACGGGTCGTCTGACAATTAGATAGATAAGCTTGCCAACAAGACGACAGTAGCACTCAGGTTTAGAGAGAAGCAGATCAGAGTCAGATGCGTTAACACTGAGCTTGTGGTTGGAATCCATTGATGTGTCTACATGCTTGCATCTTGATTAACCGACAACGTAAAGAAGATCGAGACAATACTTCTGTTGTGTCAAGACGAGTCCATCGGGTCTACGAGCTACCTCAATATCTAAGAAATATTAGAGGCGGACCAAATCTATGTTCTGAAAGTGTGAGGCTAAGTACTCTATGATCATTGATCTGGCATTCAAATCATCACCCGTAATGAGAATATCATCAACATATACCAAAAAAATAAATGTGCTTACTGGATGGCGACGAGTAAATAATGAGAGGCCTGCTGAGCTCCGAATGAATTCAAAATCTCGAATGAACTGACTGAACTTGTCAAACCAAATTCGAGAGGACTGCTTGAGGCCATAAAAAGATTTCTTGTGGTGACAGACAATAAAATCCCCCATGATTTCATAACCATGAGGTTATTGCATGCAAACAGTCACTGTAAGATCGCCGTTAAGGAATGCATTCTTGATGTCAAGTTGATGCAACTGCTAATGACGATAGATGACCGAGGATATTAGGGCTAGTACAGTATTCACCTTAGCAACTAAAGAGAACATTTCTTTATAGTCGAGGCCATATTGTTGAGTGAAACTGCAAGCTACAAGATGAGCTTTGAGGCGCTCAACAGTCCCATCAGGATAATGTTTCACACTAAAAACTCATTTATATCCCACACGAGATTGACCAAGGGGAATGAGAACACAATCCCATGTCTGATTGGCCTAGAGGAAAACCATTTCTTTATCCATTGTGACCTGCCACCCCAGATGTTGAAGAGCCTCTTGCACAAAAGAGGAGGTGGAAATAAAAGCCAAAGAAGTGACAAACCTGTGAAGTTCTGGAGATAGACAATGAAGGGAGACATAGTAAGAGAGGGTGATGAGAGAAGGGATTGCATCCTAGGGTGAACCGTAGTCGAATCAGTCAAATGTGTAGCGTCATCAGTAAGGGAAATTGGCTCACGGTATCATACTGAGGAAGAGGATCATCGTACACACAAAGAGAAGATGGCGGATTGTGGAGCACATGAGGTGGGGTTGGAAGCAAGGGAGGTGTGGTGTTGTGGATAGATATATTAGAACACGAGATTGCAGGTGGGAAGATATCACGAGGAATCGAGTAAAAAGGGTGGATCCTAGAGGAATGTGTCATCAACGAAGGTAATAGTTTTTTGATTAGTGGGAGAGTAATAACACAACCCTTCTGTGTGTGAGAGTACCCAACAAACATATACTTGGTAGCGCGAGGGACCAGTTGCCCATGGAAAGACCAAGATGATGGACAAAACAAACACTTTCAAAGATACGAGGAGTCAAGGGGAAGCGGGGTGTCGAAAGAAAGATGATGGATAATGATGTCGCAAAGTTGAGAATGGACGAGAGCATGTAATTAATTAAAAAACATGCGGTGGAGACTGCAAAGTGCTAATAGATCTTGTGAACCTGCATTTGAAACATAAAGGTGCAAAAAACTTCAAGGAGGCGACGGTTCTTCCGTTTGGCTACACCATTTTGTTGTGGTGTATAAACGCAAGATGTTTGGTGGAGAATACCCAAATGTATTGCAAGTTTCCTGGAAGTCGTGACTCGTATATTCGTGTGTATTATCGACACAAAGTATTTTAATTGAGCACGATAATTGAGTTCAGATCTCGACAATGAAGGAGCGAAAGACACATAATAATTTAGAGCGGTCGCGTAACAAATGCAACCATGTCATGCGAAAATGTTCATCAATAAATATAAAAAAATAACGATATCCAGATAAACTACCAGTTTTATATAGACCCCAAATGTTTGAATGAACTAAATCAAAGAGAGTAGAGATCCTAGTACAATGATAGGACAATGTAGAGTGATATGCTCCCTGTAGATACATGATTCACATATAAATTCAGAAAAAGAAAAACTAGGCAAAGCTTGTTGCAGAATAGGGAGAGGAGCATGACTAAGATGTCGGTGTCAATCAATATAGGTAATAGAGGAGAGAGCTGTGGTTGGAGGATCCAGAGTGTAGAGCCCATTTGACAGTCGTCCTCTACCAATGATATTCCACATTCGCCGACCTTGCACCACAAAGGAAAAAGAGGAAAAGGTGATGAGGTAGTCATCATCATGAGTAAGACTTAATAAAAAGAATGTTAAATTGGGAGCCGAGAACATAAAGACGAAGTAAAGGCACATCTCCAAATCTACAGATTGGGGTGGTGTATCCATTGGAGACAATGATAAATTTGGGACAAGCAGGGCCCGTGTGTCGAGAAGGTTGTTGCGGAGTAATATGATTAGTGGCCTCAGAGTCCACTATCCGGGAGGTAGATGTTGAAGTTCCTCCCGCAAGGTGTCAATGTCTTTGCGGAATGTGGTTGAACTATCCATCGCTGGGGAAGCATGGTTCTGAGGGTTAGAAGGCTGCGAGAAACCCATGTTTCTTGTAACACACTAACACGTGACCTCAATATTATTCTTTCGGCCACAATAAGTACACATGCGAGTGTTTTTCTACATAGAGCGATTCCGACCATTGAGCCCATCGCCTCGAGACCCTTATTGACCTTTCCATAGTTCCCAGGATGGGAAGGGAGAGCTTCAACTGAGTATTGGAGTATTGTCGGAGAGGGAGTCATTGAGACATCGGTGGGCGGGGCCACCATCAAGATCATGGAGCACACATTTGAAAGAGATAAAATAGTGGGAAAGGATACAATGTTGGCACAAACACCATATGGATGAGGTGGTAGCCTTGCCATCATTAGTGCTATGTCGACTACTTCCTTCTGAGCTTGTTGGGAGGCAAAATCCAAAGTTGGAGGCAGATGTTGAATCCAAGCCTCGTCGAGAGCCTTGTATTGGGCGACGAAGGGGGGTCAGGTCACCGTCCGAACCTGGTTCGACGGTTTGAAGTCCTCTAAAAAGACCGAACAAGTGGTGAAGACTATCTTCTCCAGAGTAGGACTTCAGTTCACCTCATATGGCATTGACACTCTCGTGGTGCATTGCCATCTGATAAGGCCGACTCTCCATGGAGTATAAATTCCAGGACTATACGCGACCATCATCCCGGAGCTATTACCTGTTAGACTCAATGGGTGGGTTGTAGGTTAGATGATGAAGATGATCTTTTAGTCTGGAGGAGTAGAATCACTGAGTGGACCCACTCAACAAATTTTTTCTTCCCAGTGAGGGAGATTTTGATGACGCACAATTCATCACAGACATCAGGGATAAGAGCCAGAGCGAGTATCGAGAGAGTAGAAGCAAACGCAACATTCGTCCACATGATATAGGAAAATTCTTGGGGAAAGGAGTCAGGAACCGCTCGAGGAAAGGATCAGTAAGTGCTAAACAAAAATGGGGATCAGGCGAGTTGAAGAAACGAGCTTAGACACTAGGCATAGTGAGCGGCGAGTTCTAAGAGCAGGTGGCAGTGAGCTCCAAACTTAGAATGATGGTGGGTGGGGGGGAGTAAGATGCTTGAGCAGCTGGAGTTTTAGCAGGGGAGATGCGACTGTTGATGCAGGAAGATGGCACGATTCCTAGAGCAGCGCCAGATGCCAGTAGTGTCGGTGAGTACGCAAACAAAAGGCGTTAGCGAGCGTTGCGGTTAGACAAGAAGTGACGACCTATGCAAGCAGGGAGCAGTAGCCATCACTGGATGGAGGTGCAACGAGTTTAAAAGCAACGATCCAGTGAGATATGTAAGAGTTTTGAGAGCCGCAAGTTCTCAGGAGATGTGGCTGCTGATGCAGAAAGGTGACACGAGTCCTAGAGCAGCGTCAGACGCTAGCAGGGTCGATGAGTACGCAAACAAAAGCGTTATCGAGTGCGACAGTTAGGTAGGAAGCGACGACCTATAAGAGCAGGGTGCAGTAGCCATTGCTGGAGGGAGGTGCTGCGAGTTCAGAAGCAACGATCCAACGAGATATGAAAAAGTTGCGAGAATCGCAAGAGCTTGGGAGCAGTAGCGAGTTCTGAGTGCAGGTCTAAAGAGAGGGAGTTCAAAGATCCACAAGAGCTGGGATCAACGAGTTCCAGCAGAAAAGCCGCGAGATCCGCAAGAGTTGCGAGTGCCGCAAGAGCTTGGGAGCAGTACTTAGTTCTGATTGGCCGGTCTGAAGAGGAGCAGGGAGATCAACAAGAGAAGGGATCAATGAGTTCCGACAGAGGCAGTAGCGAGTTCAGATCATCTGTATCTGAAGAGAGGGAGTTATAAGATTCAAAAGAGCAGGAATTGACGAGTTCCTATATAGGTAGTCGCACGCCATGTGGTTTAATGAGTACCAAAAGGGGGTTCGACAAGTACACCCACAGGTGGTTGGTCTATAAAAGGTCGTGTGGGGCTTGATATTTGGCAGGAGACCTAGGATAAAAAGCAGGAAAGCACCGAAGGCAGAGGCTATGAGTACCTGTTAAAAAAGGTTGAGAAAAAATCTCAATTGTCGAAACTCGAAAGTGTTATGAGT
The DNA here is from genome assembly GCA_039513925.1 of Platanthera zijinensis. Classification (NCBI taxonomy): domain Eukaryota; kingdom Viridiplantae; phylum Streptophyta; class Magnoliopsida; order Asparagales; family Orchidaceae; genus Platanthera; species Platanthera zijinensis. The sequence goes on from CM077089.1 coordinate 151,102,740, forward strand.
GGAATCGAGTGGCTCTAATACCATGCAGAAGAATGAAATACAAAGTATAAAAGTTTATTACTTCATGTTTTTAAAACCTGAAGTACATGCATTTTATACATATATTTATAGGATGGAGAAGTGGAACGTCAACTCCAAACCGATATGTGGTACTAATTTGTGCATGAAAGAAGATGTCTTTATATAGGCTTTTACATGGGTTTTTTCATAGAACTTTTACACCCCTCAACGATAGAGAGGGGAACTGAATTATGTTTCCCACTCGACCATGCAACTAAAGATTGACCTAGAAAATGACATGTGTCACTCATGTTCTTACGATCTAGTGAATAACCTGCATAATTAGTGTCAGAATAGCCATGCAATAAAAAAAAATCTTGATATGAATACTGTTAAATAACATATGTACAAAGCCTCACCGCAAGGCCCAAATGGAGTCATTACCTCTTTAGAATTTAGCCCCACATTCTTAGAATGAGATTATTGCTCATGCCTCTTCCTATATAAATGTACAAATATATGTATGTAGAGTGAGAAAAATATTAATAAAATATTTGATTTTAGTCTCTCGTTTCCATTTTTCTCCACATGGTATTAGAGATAATTCGATCCTAAATTTTTTCTTTTTCCGGTCTTACTGTCGCCCACACCTGTTTTGGGCGACCCGACAGTTTACTCTCTTGAGGCCGCTTCCTGCGTCTTAAACCTCCCTGTTTCCGTTTCCCCCTACCGCTGCTTTTATAGCTTTCCTTGGTGCTGCTCTGGGACCCACCTGTCTGTCGTTTCCCACTGTCTCTCCTACTTTGTCCGCAACTCCTGCTCACATCGACTAATCACCAGTATTCCTGCCCGCTAGAGCTCCTGCTCTCCCGTTCTCCTGATCGTAGCTCCTGCTTACCAGTCCTCCTGATCGCAGTTCCTGCACGCATCTTCTGATCACAGTCCTCCTGATCGCAGCTTCTGCCGAGTTGCTCGTAGCTTCTGTTCGCAACCAGTGCTCCTGCTTGCCAATCCTCATGCTCGCAGCTCCTGCTCGCCAACCAATGTCTTCTCTGCTGCTTGCGCAGACTTGGTTCCTGTCGAGCTGCCCACAACCCCTGTTCGCAACTCTCACATGCTCTCTTGTTTGCCGAGCTATTCCCTCTGCTCTCCTGCTCTCATACCTTTGACCACTCAAGTCATTGGTTTCGCTTCAATCGCAGAGTTTCGTCCCGTTGCTGAACTTATCTCGCTGCTCCTTCTTGACCTCTGTTCGCACATCCGCTAAGAGCGCCTCCTGCTTTCTTATGGTCTCCTTCCCCTTTGCCCACTCTACCCTTTCCGTGGCTCATGGATTTGAACGATGCAAACTCCCTTCCGGCCTGTGCTGTCCCTACTCTACCTGAAGTTCGAGATGAACTTCACATCACTACTATATCCATTAGTGGAAAGAAATTTATCGAATGTGTGCGCTCCGTTCGCTGGGTTCTCCAGACTAAAAGCCTTCTTCACCACCTTACCAAGGCTACTCCTACTGAGTCCACCGAGGAATGGCTCCGTGATGATGGTTGTGTTTAATCCTGAATTCTGAACTCTATGGACAGTGATCCATATCACATGACCATGTATCATTAAACGATCAAAGCGGTGTGGGATGAACTTCACTCCCTCTATTCTGACAAGGACTGTCTGCAACATCTATTTGACATCGTTACGACCCTTCAATCTCTTGAAACATGTGCAAATGGCGATCTAACTTCCTTTGTTGCCCGCTCTAAAACCCTTGTCGAGGGATGACTTCAACATCAGCCTCCCACTACGAATCTCGTAACCCCACGCGCCCCGAAGGAATCTGTTGGCATCGCCATGATGATGACCAGTGTGTCGCCTCATCTTCACAACATTCGTGCTCAGATTCTTTCATCCTCCACCATTTCCTCCCTCTCAGATGTGTGATTTATGCTTTTAAAAATCATACCACCTCCCGGTGCTCCAAGTCCTGTCTCTCCAGCTCTTTTTCAACACTCCTCTCCAGCTCACCCCCCTTCTCCAGCGGCCCGAGGGACTCGCACTAGTTCTCGGGGTAGGGGTCGAAGCGGCCTCGCTCGCCCCAAATGCAGTTATTGTGGCAAGGATGGTGATTTCGAGGCCGCTTGTTATCGCAAGAACGGTGCGCTTGCTGCCCCCGCATGCCTCTATTGCAGTCAATGCCCCTACCAACAATCCCACCGATATTGATGTTTTGCGCACTCAACTCCAACACCTTCAGTGGATGATCAACTGTTCTTTTGGCTCTATTGCCTCCATCTCCAATAAATGTATCTTTTCTCTCTCTTATAGTCCGACTTGGATATGAATTCCAGAGCAATCCACCATATTACTCCAAAGAAACCTCCTCAGTACCTGAACTCTGAGCATCCCAAGTTCATTACTGTAGCCAATGACGACACCACCCCGGTTTTTGGATTGGCCGACGTGCCCCTTACTTCCACCATCTCTCTTCGTTCCGTTTTTCATGTTACAGGCTCTCCCTTCAATCATCTCTCAATTCGTCGTTAACTTAAAACCTTGAATTCTATGCAACTTTTTCTTCCACTTCTTTTGTTGTGCAGGATCAGCGAATGTCACGACCCGTCTCAACGAAAGTCAGAGTGCGCTTCGAGGCGAGTCGTGATGCCACAGGCATGTGCGGAAAGAAACCATGCCTGCTAAGGCGGAAGTAAAAATACTGATAATTAGTTTTAAAGTAGTTAATTCGGAGAAAATAGTTTGATTATATGCAGAAGCTGTAAAACATGCTAGTGTAAAACAAGTTTACATGCATTTTACTAAATCTCATGATACAAGTGTTGATACAGATTTCCACGCAAATGCCAATTTCAGATAAATGAGCATGCAAATGATGCTAAATTCCAGTACATATAATATTGTGTATCAGTTGTCCATAATTTACTGATCATTATTATTACATAAAAGAAATGTCTGACGGTAAAGAAAATGAAATGCAAACATAGAACCTGGAACTTAATGCTGATCGGGCTCGAGGGTCTGGCGGCGTTGTCACGAACGCTAAGGCAATTTCAAAACAGAAAGGAAAAGCCTCAAAACATTGAAATAAATAGAGTGAGCAAAGTAAAATACAGAACAATAAGCGAAACGAAAATGTATGAGTGTACCAGTTTCTGATGAAGCAAAACTATTTGAGACAAGCAAATAAAAAAGCTAAACAAAACAAGTTATTTTATTAGACTACTCCAGAGCATAACATAGACAGATCAAGAAAAATATCATTAGCTGTAATCAGTGAAATGTGTAGGTGTTTACGGGGGTGCACATGGTTCACACTCAGGGTCGGACGCAAGTCTTATTGGACAGGTTCCTGCTTGCCGTGACCATGCAAGCAGAGAGTTGCCCCAACTAACCGTTACCTTTCAAAGATTGCTTATGACATTATCGAATTGCAGGATTCATAGTTTAATGATCGTAACAGGAACGGGTTCGCATTAAAGAGGAAATTTCAGATCATGAAACAGATTTATATAATTCTTGCAACCAGACAGACATAAGAAATCAGATTCGACGACACTGAAGGAACAAGGTAGAGAGTTTTGAACCTTGCGGATTCGAGAGATTAAGGTCATAATAACAAGAAGATTTTTCAAGCAAATCGCAGAGGTAAGTTTGACATGAATAAATTCTGAGACATCAAGTACTCATTTAGATTAGATCATTTTAGACACAAACATCTTCCAAGTAAACATGTGTTTACTACGAGCATAATATAAAAACACCAAACATATATTTATTATCCAGAGCTCGTTACAATTATTATCTTCCAAGTCAAATGTGTGTACGATACGAGCATGACATAAAACAACAATCATTTAATCGCTAGCAGAGAATCTTAATAAAGATCATTCAATTTAATTAATGCTCGTGCTCAAAACTTATTAGTTTTCAAATTATTCGTCAAATGAGATGAAATTCATCAAAGTGAGAATCCAATTAAAATCACCTCCTTACACTAACTCATGTCCTCATAAGTGAAAAAATCTAAATAATATTCATTCATGTAGGTGACTATCCAAATGAATTCATTCATGACCACAAACCCATGTCATTTCAAAAATATTAAGCTATATACTACTAATTTATCCAGTCAGACATTCATGAATTAAATTCGTTTGACAGATCAACTGTATACAGAAATGCGGACATGTAATCAAAGAGCAGATGCAATAAATTAAACACAATGCTTGCAAGGGAGAGGAATCTCTACTTGACTTAAGGAAGCTGAATCTGACGGAGGCGGTCAAGCGATGCAAGCAACAATTAAGGACCCCAAGCAAACCTGTTTAAGAAAAATCACAATTGATATTTGGCAAGATTAAAATTTACGCTAACACTGTGTCTTACTTACAAAACTTAAAGCACAAGTGATTTAACGATTTACCTCCCTCGAAAGTGAGGGGAGAGGAGACACCACACGAAGACGGAGACTTGACAGCGCTTAGGCTTGGGGAAACCCTAAATTAGAGAGAAAATTGCGCGATCACGTCAATTAGGTCAAGGAGCGGTGCCGGAAATCACAAACACAACGGTGGTAAGACGATTAAAAAAAGGCACAACCCTTAAAATCACAAGCTATACGCAAATTGGAGAGAAAAACTTCCAAGAAAAATTGGGAACTCTGAATAGAGGAGGAGAGGAGGGAGAATCTTACCCACGAAAGTCAAATTCGAGCCCAATATTTGAGTGGAGGAGGGTTCGAGCAAATCCCTAGGTTGCCCTCTCGAAAAAAAACCGGCTAAGACGTAGAAGAAGAGCCAAAATTAGGGTTGTTGGAGGAAGAAGAGGCGGCTGTTGGAGGAGGAGAGGGAAACTTCTGCTGATGCCGGCCCTAAATCGAGAGGAAGGAGTTGCTGACGACTTGAGACGGAGGAGGAGCATGAGGAGGTGCTGGCTAATAGAGGAGGGGGCGTAACAGGCGTCAACTCTAAGAGGCGGAATCGGGAGCGAGGCTTCGTGTGGGAGTAGCGGCGGAAACGGGAGTCGGTCATCGAGCAGGATCGGGAGAAACCCTGGGCCGACAGATTAAATAGAGTGAGGGGGGGGGGTGCGACTAGCTAATTAGAGGGAGAAATCAACTTAGGCTAATTACAATCCTGCCATTATGATTTAATTTTAAACTTTCTTTTTGTTTAAAAACACGGGTTGTTACAGCGGACGCAGACTATTATTGGTAAAGAGCAAATGTCGAGCGAGCTCTGCACTATGGACACCCCTCAGTTCTCTCCTCAGTCAGCTCTGTTGAGTGGCATCAGCGTCTAAGCCATGCCCCTCTCCCATTTCTCAAGAAAGATCTTCCAGATCTATCACTCAACGACTTCACCTGTGAGTCGTGTATCTTCGACAAACAATATCGTATTTCTTTTTCTTCTCATTGTATTCGGAGCGATGCTCCTTTTATTTTAGTGAATTCTAATATTTGGGGACCTTATAAAACAATGAGTGTCTCTTGTTATCTTTACTTTCTTACTTTTATTGATGATTACTCTCACATGATGTGGTTATATTTACTTTATGATTGATCAAAACTAACTCGTGTGTTTCGTACCTTTATTACTAAGACTCACATATAGTTTTCAGCTCTGTTAAAACACTTAGAACCGATAATTCACGTGAATACACGAGTCATGCGTTTGCTAATCTATGTGCTGAGTTTGAGATCATCCATCAAATCTCTTGTGCATATACCCTCCAACAAAATGATATAGCTGAGCGCAAGAATCGATACTCCTTGAGCTCACTCGCTCATTAATGTTTCAAATGCAGGTTCCCAAGCTTTATTTGCATTTTGTAATTTTCACCGCTTGCTACCTAATAAATCACATGCCCTCCTCTATTCTCAACTTTAAGACTCTCTTCAGTCTTCTTTTTCCCTTCACACCTCCCTTTCCAGCTATCCCTCGAGTCTTCAACTGCACTTGCTATGTTCATTATCTTGGTCCCTCCATCGACAAGTTTGCTCCATGTGCTTTCAAATATATGTTCGTTTGTTACTCTCGCACTCAGAAAGATATGTCTGCTACTCCGCAAACGATCGGAAGCTTGTTACATCTGCTGATGTCTCATTCCTTGAGTATCTGCCTTATCATTCTTTACATATATCTCCTCCCACGCCTGCTCCACGTCTTACCGTTCCTATTACTTCTAACCTACCACCATTACTTCCAACACTGACCAACATCACCACAAAACCTCCTCTTCTTCGTGTGTATACTCGTCGCCCTCCTCGATTCGATGCTCTACAACAGATACCCCTACTAATGATACCTCTCAGACTGAAGATTTGTTACCCATCTTTACGGCTCTCCCCCAGGACGGTTATGCGCCCTTACCTCGCCTCCCTCAGTCTCTCCACAAATTTGCAACTTCTTTATCCTTTTTTTCCACCCCTAACTCTCTGCAGGAGGTTCTTCAGCATCTTGGGTGGCGGGCAATCATGGATGTGGAAATGCTTGCTCTTGGGCAAATCAGACTTGGTGTCTTGTCCCTTTTCCTCCTGGACAGAGCCGTGTGGGATGTAAGTGGGTGTTTGCGATCAAACATGAACAAGATGTGACAGTTGAACACCTAAAAGCTCGACTTGTAGCCCATGGTTTACTCAGCAACACAGCCTCGATTATGATAAGACCTGCTCAGATGTCACAAAATTGAACACCGTCCGTTTCTTGATCTCGTTAGTTGTTCATCGACAATATCAACTGAATACCAAGAATGTCTTTCTCAATGACGATCATGTCAAGACTGTCTGCATGCATCAACCTCCCACGTTTGAGACCATGGGGTAGTCCCTTGTCTATCACTTCAAAAAAAATCTTTCTGGTCTTAAATAGTCTCCTCGAGCATGGTTTGAGAAGTTTAGGTAGTTCGTGATCACTCGAAGTTTGGCTGACTTCTCTCTCTTTACTTGTCATCATCCGACAGACAATGATTCTATTGGTTTATGTTGATGATATTTTAATTACGGGTGTTGATTTCTAAGGAATCCATATGATCAAGCAACACTTGATCTCTTTTTTTCAAGCTAAAGACCTAGGAAACCTTCGATACTTCCTTGGTCTCGAGGCAGCAAGCCGTCCTGATGGCCATGTCCTATCTCAATCGAAGTACTGTCTTGATCTCCTTCATGTTGCTGTCTATTCTGGATGCAATCTTCCTGATACTCCTATGAATGTCAATCATAAGCTCTGCGCTCATGCCTTCGATTTCGATCTACTACTTCTGAACTCAGAGTATTGTTGTCGTCTTGTAGGGAGGCTGATTTATCTTACAGTTACAAGACCTGATATATCATTTGCTGTTGGAGTTGCCAGTCGATTCATGCATGCTCCACAGATCTCTCACCTCTAGGACATCGAGCGCAACCTCCGATATTTGAAGACTGTTCTTGGACAAGGGTTTGTATACAAAACTTCTTCTTCTTTATCTTTTATTGCCTACTTTGATGCTGACTACGCTGGCTCTCTAGATGATCGTCGTTCCACAAGTGGATATTGTACTTATTTTGGTGGACACCATAGCACCTGGCGCAACAAAAAGCAGTCTGTGGTTGCTCGCTCATCTACTGAAGCTGAATATCGTTCAATGGACGTTGTTGTGTCTTAGCTTACATGGTTGGTAATCCTCCTAAGTGACCTGGGAGTCAAACTTCCCTCACCGACCACTCTCTTTTGTGACAGTCAAACAACTATACATATTACCAATAATCCTGTATTTTATGAACGCACCAAACACTTCAAAGTTGATTATCACTTCGTTCGGGAGAAGGTTCAACTAAAGAAACTGAAATTAAAACATGTTTCTACTGCTGGACAAGCTGCTGGCATCCTTATAAAAGCTTTACCACGTCCGTTATATTATCAGTTCTTATCCAAGCTTGATGCTTATGATCTGTATGCTCCAGCTTGCGAGAGAGTGTTAAATAATGTATGTACGAAGGCCCACTGCAAGGCCCAAATGGAGCTCATTTCCTCTTTAGGATTTAGTCTCACATCTTAACATATGATTATTGCTCCTTCCTCTCTTCCTATATAAGTGTACAAATACATCTACGTAGAGTGTAAGAAAATATTAGTAAAATATTTGATTTTATTTCTCATTTCCATTTTCCTCCATAAATATCATAAACTTAACTTGGGTATGTCAATGAGATATCTAAAATGCATTTAACAATCTTAAAGTGTGATTATTTAGGGTCAATCTGAAAACACACAAATAAACATTAAACAAACATAATATTGGGTCTATATACACTTAAATATAATAAAGATCCAATCATACCTCGATATTTTGTTTGATCAATAAAAATTCCCGCTTCATCCTTTCCTAGCTACAGTGATGCACTCATAAGGCTAAAAGCTTGTTTTAGGCCTTCAAATCTAAATCTTTTTTATCATGTCAGCGACATACTTGCTTTGACACACAAAGATACTATCGTCGCGTTGGGAGATTTGAAATCCAAGGAAATACGTGTTTTCACCCACCAAGCCCATTCATATTCGTCGTGCATTATTTTAACAACTTCCATAATAATTTATTAGTTGAACCAAAAATTATATCAACATAAATTTGCAAAATAATTAAATAATTATCTATATGTTTGTTGAAAATAGTCGTATCCGCACTACCCATTGTAGAATCATTTTTAAAAAGAAAGGAAGTTTGACGATGAGACCATGCACAAAGTGCTTGTTTTAAACCATATACAGATTTTTCAAGTTTGTAAACATGGTTTGGAAATTATCTATAAAACCAAGTGGTTCATCAGCATAAACTTCTTTTGTGTATACTTTTAGCAGATAACATAGTTCTAATCTGTGATACATCTACCAAGTTAAGTGAAAAGTTAAAATAATAAATATATTGTTTAGAATGTAGAAGAATTCAAATTTGTAAACTAAGATTGAGTAATACATGGTGATATTAACATTTATCAATCTATCTTATTTAAAAGATATTGAGATACTTGGGTGTAATAGATTTAAGTACATTATATTGATTGTTTAGAAGAAGATATAGATGATGATATAATTTCTTGAGTTGAGGCTGAACGATTAAAATGGAGAAATGTCTTGAGAGTACTAATGTGTAAGAGTATTATGGAATGTTAGTTGTAAAATTTATACAATTACAATTAGGCTAATGATGTGACGTTGGGTAGGCTGTGGAAGGTGTGCCGACAGTAATGCAAGCCTATGGGAGTGGCGCGGGATGGACCCAACAAACCCATTCTAAATGATGTATATATGATTTAATTGATCCGAAAATAATTTCTTAGCAATAAGATTATAAGGTTTAGTAATCAAGCACAACGTTCGCCATAATTTTCAAGTACACAAGCAAAGTTACGTTCTCCTTTGCATGCAAGGCTTTAATGCTAAGCTTGTACAAACACTTTTTTATAAAAAAAAGAAAATGAAACACAAAAAACAAGACAATATACCAAACTAGATGTTCATCCGGTATTCAATATAGAATAAGAAACACATCATGAAAATACTCACAAACACAATTTCTGATGGGGAAGGTGTTGTTGGGTGGCTGTTGTGGAAGTAGAGGCCACAATTGCAGAGAACATGGCAGGGGCAGAGGCTGTGGGTGGAGTGCGCGATTGAGGGAGGGTTTGCAGTTCACTGTAATGAGGGGAGGAGGAATGTGCAATAGGAAGGGGGTTCTTGTCTGGAGGTGTGATCGAGAGGGATTGCTGGAGGCGTGTGACTAAGAGGAAATGTTGGCCTGAGGAGGTGGAGTTGTAGTCAAACGGAGCAGGGAAGAGGTGGGACGGGCGATTTTGGCTGCATCAGAGAATAGATCGTGCAACTGGCTTGCTTGAGTGGAAGTAGGGCTTTCATTTTTTTAGGGTTCTGCAGTGAGGTGGTACAATGAGGCGGGTGGGGGGGGGGAGGGGCGGTTAGCGATTGATGAGAGGGGTATCATGCGGTTAGCGGCTAGAATTGAAGTGGAGAAGGCGGGATCGAGGGGTCTTGTTTGCAGTTGTGTGGCAGAGGCGAAGAGGCGTTGGCAGTTTCACGGTAGGTGAGTTACGAGAAAGGGGAATATGTGCAAACTGATAAGGGAATCAAAACGTCACACCTGGGATCTCGCGGGGTCGCACCATGATACGATTGTCAGCTTTGGATTCTCCCACAAGGCTAACAAGACCTTCAAATGAGATCCATCGCCCATATTTGTAGTGAAAGGGGGGGCTTGCCTTGCTCACCCTGTGTGAACGACCATGATTGGCCATTACACCCAGTTCCTGAATGATACTAAATAAAGTCCAATAATAAAAAAAATACATAAAAGTTGTAAAATGGCACTCCGGACGTGCTCGTAGTCTTGGATCGCCAATCCGATCAACGCCTCCTGCGCGAGCACACAACTGTGAGTCCCGCTGACTGGTGCCCTGATGTCCAATGTTTTCCTGCGGCTGATCCCCATCATGAGGTTGCATGCATTTGAGTCAGGGAAAATAGAAAAAAGTTGAGTATCTCAAAATGAAAATGCAAAGATAGATGCTTGTAAAAAAGAATTAAGGAATTATTATATTAGAGTAACAAATTAGAATCACATTTTTGGAAGATAAGATGTTGAAAATATATTTAGATGGTTTGGACATGAACAATAAAGGTTAGAAAATGCACCGAGTTGATGAGTAGATAAAATTAATGTTGAATGATTAGGTAAGAGAAGGGGGGAACCAAAGTAACAAGAATGGAAGTTGTTCAAGATGATTTGTGTAGTTTAACATCTCGACAACACTGGAAAAAAAATACATGCTTATGTTTGTTTTATCTTTTATATATTACAATTGGAAGCAGCATGTAATGTTTACTTGACTCAGTATTTTGAGTGTGTTATATTTTACTCTTCAATTTGTTTGGGCTTCTTTTGAGCTTATGTATATGCAGGCGGGAAGAATAGTGCTGACAAATCTATTATGGCTGACATCGTCTGCTGGGTTTCTCAGAACCCTCCACCAGCACATTTCTTCTTAATATCCAGCGACAGTGACTTCACTAACATTGCACACAGGCTAAGGATGATAAACTACAATGTTTTCATTTCATGTTCAGAAACTGCTTCCAGGGTACTTTGCAGTGCTGCGACGGTCATGTGGCCCTGGAATGGGTTAGTTACGGGAGAGAATGTTGCGGTGAGTCATTTTAACCACCCTCCCGATGGGTTGTATGGATCTTGGTATGGCCATTACAAAGGGGTACTGGATGATCCTTTTGAAGATACTAATAATCCCCCAACTTCCCAACCAGAAGAATCAATGGAACCAATTTCTGAGCCCAAGATTCGTCCAGTTCCGAAGGCAGTTGTCAATGGTATTCTGCAGGTATTACATACATATCCTGAAGGCATTAGCCTTTCAGTGCTTTGTACCGAGCTTAAAAGAAAAAACATAACTATCGATAAGGACTTTTATGGTCACAAGAACTTCTCTCAGTTTCTTGGATCATTGAACCTTCTGAAGGTCCTATCACCTCTGGTTGTTGGCGGACAACTTCCGGTAGGTGGCGGACAACCTTCGGTAGGTGGTGGACAACCTGGCACTCTCAAAAAAGGAGCAGAACAACCTGATGTCAGTCCAAATCTCCGTAAAAATGTTTATACCAAGTGTTCCACACTCAAGGGAGGAGATTCTATTATGGATAAGAATAGTATTTTAACCGAGCAACTTTCAAACTGTAAGGGCAGGAATTTAGATGCTAATGGTAGTGCTGCTTCTTCGTTTAAGGATGATCGTCCAATGGTTGATTTAGAAGCTCGGAGAAGTCCTTCAGTTTCTCGGCTTACCATAGTAGATTCTTGTGATGATTCCCAGAAACGGGATAATGTTATCGCTAAAGGGGGACTTATTTTTTTGCTATGGAATAGTCTGACTGGTCATAGAGTTGATTCTGTCCTCAAGAAAGATGACAATGCTTTTGAACTAAGAAGACACGAGTTCTCAAGTAAAATGGTACCAAACTTGCACAGTTCAGATCTTTCTAAGGGTGTGAAACCAAAAGATGAGGCTGTAGAAATGAAAAATCTTGTTTCCCAAAAGGATAATTATGAAATAAATTCAGTGGATGCAGATAAAGCAATCACAAAGGATATTAACTCCGGGCAATCCAAGAAACCAAATTTTGTATGCGAACAGAAGGTTAATCTTTTTGGGAGGATTGTGAAGTGGTGTAAATCCATGATTTATGGTGCCAGTGATCATGCTGACCATTCTGAATCTGGTGATAAGGTTCATAAGATTGATGCAGCTTGCAGCTCTGGCAATGCTACTCCATTTTCATGTGTTCTTCCAGAAGCTCATGAGCTATTCACAGAACCTAGCTTCTGGAATGACCTAGAATCATTTTTATTGGATCCCAAGGGTGATCACCTTATCTTGAAATCTAGAACTAGGTACGTGCATGCTTATAAAGCTTTTTTTCCCTTCTAATTTTTTTTTTCTTGTTTTTTTTTCTTTTTCCCCTTCTGTTGATTAGCATTTTGTTTTAGTACATTTATTCTAACGCTATTCAATGCGATAAAAGTATCATCTGCATGATCGTGGGAATGAAACCATTTAATGATTAAGTGAGGTTGACTGATCAAGATAAGATGAATGTTTGCTGTTGTTTTCAATAATTTCTGTCTATTTTTTTATTTTAAATTCAAATTTGAATTTGGAATTGAGGAAGACTATAGTTAATTGTGTTGATATCCTTCTTGTTATGGGGGTGCAATCAAGCTTCAGTATGGTACATCTATTTATAGGACTCTTGATGGAATAAAATTCAAATTGGATTCACCTCTGAAATCTCTCTTCTCTCTGTTTCTGCATAGTCTCCCTGCATCTCCTTCATTTCTTTTTTTATTTCCGGTGGAAGCTGTTGATAGCTGCTACTACAGCTTAGAAGAAGCCAAGACCGTGTAGTTGTCCTTTGCATTCTTCGAAGAAATTTTTTCTAGGATTTGCTTGCCCAATAACCTATCTATTCATTGGGAATTGTTGAGACTAGTAAAATACCTAATGTATAAAAATGTGAAGGCTTTGAAAGTTGTGACTGATTTAAACCTATTACTATGATGACCTCTATATAGGGGAATCTAAAGGTACAATCTCTTGAAATTAAAGTGTAGGCATAAAATTGTCTTCCTAATACCTCAGAAACAAGAATCATCTCTCCCAATGCAATTATTTTAGTTTGTTAAAATTTTCTTTCAAGTGTAATTGAGTTTAGTTGGATCAAGTTTTGTATTAGAGTACTTGTTTTATGTATAGTAAACTAAGAGAAGGAGTTTCAAGACAGGAAACAACTTTCTTTATACTATAAAAGAAAAACAAAGACAAAAAGAGTAAAAAGAATTAAACCAATATAAGAGAATCTAGATTTTCTAGCCTTCTTTATAGTAGCCAAAGCCATCCTTCGCTGACTCCCTATAATCCAATTCAAGGGAAGGAACGCTGTTTGGAAGATGAGGAAGGAGGTGTGTCGTGATTTGCCTCTGTAGTATCCACAAAGGGGCCTCCATTCAAAAAGAAGAAAAATGTAAAATGACAATGCTCAAAGGACCCCCACTAACCGCGACAAAATAAACAATATTTAAATAAAATTTTGCGACAATTGTGAAATTGTTGGTCACGTGATGGGAAATTATTGGAAAACCCATTAAAGAACTCTCATTGTGTTAGAATTCATGACCATTGTGGACCTTTCCATATCTTAGTTAGCAATGTCGAAGGATAGGGCCATTGGAGTGGAGGATCTGGGGGAGGAGTTATTCACACTTAGGATTCAAGTTAAAAATAATAATAATCACGACAATCATAGATTCAAACAAACAAAAAGAATCTCATCTCCAACAATGAGCAGCAATGTCATTCAAAATTTGTGATCGTGATGAACTACTTCGATGAGGTTACTTCCAAAATGGTTTCTCATTTATCTTCTTATTTTTCGCAGACCGTACCCTTTTAACATGTATACAATGCATCAATATTGATCCTAAATATGTAAGCTAAATAAGGAGGAAAAAAGATCTTCATGATAACCAGAAGGATTGTGGGTGCTTCTAGATTTTGTAAATTTGTCCTATGATCCAGATTTTGTAAATCGATCCAGATTTTGTAAAGCGGTCATCGATCTAATCCTACTATCCAATTCAATCCAACCTCAAAATGATCTCATCTAGGATCTCGATCCTGACAACCTTGGATTTAATATCTACAAGGCAACCTAAAAGGATTATCAATAAAGGGTAGCAATATTTTCTATTATTTTTCTGGTGAGTAGAAGGGCCACATAGGAGCTATGTGTTGTCGATTGGGTGCGGACCTTAGTTGAAGAGTTTGCCGTCCTCTTCCAATTTTTAGGGCCCTTATGGTTCACCACTAAAAGGGTGTGGAGGTAGAGCATACAACTGATTTTGAATGTTGCATTGTCGAATATGCTTATGTATTCGAATTTACATTGGGAAAATGGGAATTTGTAAGAAAGACTTTGATCTATCTAGGATTCTGTTGTGGGTCGTTCTTTCATGCTGGTTCAAGTTCCCTTTACGCCGGTCGAGCCCACAAACACAGGCTCGCGGGCTGCACACCCCAACCAGCTCCCCGCCCCGGATACAATCGGATATGCGGCAGGTTGTTGAGGCGGAGGCTTAATCCCCCAACCTCCTTGCAAGGTTGCAGATGTCGGATATCTGGGAAACGTCGGTTTGGATTTTCATGTCGGTTTTTATATATCGGGGATATTTCATATATCAGATTTTAATATTTAATTAATTATATATGTAATTAATTGTTATTTTTTATACATGTCACAGTACTACCTATTTTACAACCTATTAGACTTTTAAATATTGAAAATTATATGTAACATTTAACACACACTTTAAAGATAAAAATGTGTAAAACTAGTGATTTTAAGAAACTTGCAACTATATATTATTTTTATGAGATCAAAATTCCAAAAATTAAATTTCAAACATAACTCATTCTTCATCACTTAAAGACTTATCTATAGTCGGCAGAGTAGATATAATATGATTTTCATCTGATGAACCCTCTAGATCTCCCTCGTCCACCTCAGATGCTTTTCTCTTTCCCCTTCTTTGATAACTAATTGCCACTTCTTTGTTGGTAGCTAGTCTTGTAGGCCTCCTTTCATCATGATCAATGACGACTATATTGCTATTTTGCGCCCTTGTCAGCCCCTCTCCAGGAAAGAGTTCATCATTTCCATCTTCATTTTCATCCTCCTTAGGATCAACATTCACCATTCACTCTTGTACCATTCCAGAATCAACATTCTTAGCTACAAATAGATCTCGAGATATCTCTGAATATTTTGACTTCAGTAAAACATTGAACTTTACAAATAGTAAATCGTTCAATATTTTGCTATCGAGTTTATTTCTTTTTTTAAAATGTATCTACAAAATTTTTTAAAAAGTTAAATAATGCATACAATCTTATAATAAAATGTTTATATTTAACTAAATAACTAAATTAATGCATATCATTTCGAAGGTGCTCCAGTTCCTCTTACAGCTAGAGGATGAAGTAGTCAGACTTAAAATTTTTTCCCTTGCTAGACTCGACAACTGAATGAACAAATTGGTCCATTGGAACTGTGCTCCTACGTATGAGAGTCTCCTTTAATTCATCTTCGTGGGCTCCTCCAACAACCACCTCATTCAAGGCTGCTTGAAACTTTGCACTTTTTTCTCTCTTGCTCTCTAAATTTGAGTTTAGAGTCGACTCCGTCTTCGCCTTAACGTCGGCGGAAACCTGAGGGCATGACTTAACATTACCCTTCCACCCAGTCAAGTGATGTTTGAAACGTGTAATTTCACTCTTCACTGTCTGCTTGCAGTAGTTGCATTTGATTTGGTTGGTGTCGTTTGCAACCAACTTCTCACCAAATGCCCAGAACGGATCTCTACCGGTTGGTACCAGTGATACATGCACCTCACTTGATTCAGCAGAAGAAGCCATTCTATGTAATATGAAATGAAAGTAATATTAGTTAGATGAAATAAAATAACATAACTACATCACGAGAGAAAATATTAGTTGAAAAAAATCAACATCAGAAAAGCCTCATAACTTCATTAGATCTTAGATCTTCAATCACCTTTCATATTATTCACGTAACATTTTATTTATCTAACAATATTTTGCACTATCAATAGTATACTAGTATACAAAGTTATAACTATCATTCAAACTTTCAAAGTATTCAACAAAATGAACAAAGCATCAAGTATCATTCAAACTTTCAAAGCATCCCATATTTTATTTATCAAAAGGCACAAAGCAGCAAGACAATTAAAGATGAGATTGGATATACATGCATCATCGATTGCAAAATGAAGTTGGATAAAATATTAGTAATAAAGGTATTTCAAATCATTTGTTGACTAATAAACATGCCAAATAAATCAGGGGGCCCACCAAGGGTCAGCACCTGGAGGATTTAATCAGTGTCGCGGCTCGTACACCCTAACTAACTCTCCGTCATGGAGTCACCACCATGCGGCAGGTTGTTGAGGCTGGGGATCGATCCCCAAACCACCTAGATAAGATGCTTTCACCAACGCTCTCATCACCAACTGATCTGCGGCCCTGTTGTATTGTTTGTCCATCGTTTGCATATGTGGCATGAGTCGGTCCGACGAATAATCCATATTGGTAATAAATCTTGTAAATCACATGCGGATGTTCATTGGCAAATACAAGTACTTCATGAATGCGAGCAGGTGATGGTGAGAAATCTGCGTTGTGAGGCTCCGTGCGAGGCTTGCTAAAAGTTTGAGTGTTCGGCAAATTGGTCCCTACTCAGTTCTTAGATGCATCAGGACAAATGCTTATGAGTTGGACATCCCCGCGAGCATGGGTACCCATACTGTGTTCAATGTCGAGGACCCGATGTCATACTTTGCACCTTACAAGTATTCAGGCCCACAAAAACTTGGCGGCCCTCCCGAGCCTTTACCACCATTTTTACCACCCACCACTCGATCTACCCCTGAGCCCTTACCACCACATTCATTACCCCGTGCTCAGCCCATCCCTGACCCCCAGTTATCCGGGATCCAGTCCCCAACGACTTCACCATTGACACCTCAGATCCCACCAGATTCTTCTACTAGTGTGTTGAGAGATGAGCTTATCACTGAGATCATTACAGATGAGTCTACCCCCTCTACAGACAGTCTTGTGTGCCGCTACCTGGTTCGCTGGCGCGGACGACTTTTCACCGACGACACCTGGATGCTATCAGCGGAGCTGGATCGACTCGCCCCGGAACTTCGACTTCAGTACGACCGTCTCCATTCATCGGAGATGGAAGCTTTCAGTCCGGAGGAGTTGATTGGCGAGGACACTTTTCCAGCGACGACACTTGGACGACCTCTGGTGGACCTCTTCGAGTTTTAACCGGCATACAACGAGAGAATTCCGATCCTTATTCATTGGGAGATGAATTCTTTCAACCCGAGGAGATTGAAGCGGAGCAGAGACGAAGACTTGAAGTGGAGGACGAGTTTTGGGCCCATTCGGGGCTGATTTGATGACTTACTATATAAGGCGTGCCCAGATCGACGATCCAACTGGATGCGTCCGGATTCGCATTGCGAATCAATTTCGTATATAGCTTTGTATTTTTTGGGGGTTATTTCATGTAGTTTTGGCCCCGATACCAATGACCAATCGTAGTCGTTGATTCCGGGTGCCCTAATTTCAGATTATTATATATACGCTGTTAGGGTAACCGTCATCTTCATTGCTGAATGTGTGGAGAGTCGTTTTCCTTCATTCGGTGATCTCCGTGGTGCCGACTCTGTGGAGCTCCCTTGGTGACGACTCCTTGGGTAAGTTTGTATCTTTTGATTTTCCCCTCCACCTCCCCCCTTCCCTTGCTGGTCAACCACCAGAATCCCTCTTTGAGCCCTCCAATATTCAGATTTATTCTATTTACAACACCCCTAACATTCGTATGGTGTTTTGTATTGGTTGTAATCATTATCATGGTTTCGATATTATGTGTTTGCGTGGGATTATAGTTTTTATGTTGTTTGTTCTTTGATAAATCTCTAACTTCAGGAAGGATTCATTCGCCGTGCGCTCTTGCTTTGGCCCTCCACGCGGAGGAAAGCCTAAGTTTGCTTCACTTAAATTATCTTTGCCTTGTCTTGAAATTATTTGCGTGTGATGTTTTAATTTATTATCTAATTGTGATCTAACCGTCGGACTTTATCATATCATGTAGGGTTAGATGTTAGGAGAAGGAGGGGGGGGGGAAGATAATTCTAGAGAGCAAAAGAGAAGATTAGGGTTTGTGAGAGAGAAGAATAATACCTCATAATACTTGCATATCCACCAAGGAGGGGGTCCGGGTATAGTTATACCCGGACCCAATAGACCGGCCGGCCAAGGAGGCCGGCCGGCCCCAAAGGGCTGAACCCGTGCGGTTCAGCCCCTATTGGGCCGAAATTACGAAGAGGGGGCTGAACCCGCTGGTTCAGCCCCGTTGCCACTTCCATCTTGCCTCTGCCGACGTTTATAATATTGTCCAAATAGCCTCGTCACGTCCGGGGGCGTAACATTCCCCTCCCCATCAAGAACCAACTTGTCCCCAAGGTGGTGGTCGGGGTAGAGCTCCCGAAATTCCAACAAATCCACCCAAGTGTTGTGTTCTGCCGGAAGATCCTTCCACTTGACTAGTAGCTCGGGACAGTACGCCGTGCCTCGGCGTTTCCATTTGATCAGTAACACCTCTTCAGGAATCGGGCGAAGCTCGCCCCCACTAGTGACCTCTGGGAGAGATAAACTGGACTCGACACTGTCCCCAATCCTCTTCTTCAACAATGATACGTGGAAAGTAGGGTGTATGCGAGACCCCTCCGGCAAGGCCAAAGTATAAGCAACGGGTCCCACCCGCCGAGTAATCCGGAACGGCCCATAATAACGAGGTGCCAACTTCTGATTAGTCCGTTGTGCGACGGACAGCTGCCGGTAAGGGCGGAGCTTGAGGAAAACCTCATCCCCGACCTGGAACTCCCGCTCTGTGCGATGCTTATCCGCCTGGATCTTCATTCGATCCTGTGCCACCCGAAGGTTCTCACGTAACATAGCAAGTGTGCGGTCCCGGTCCCGAAGCGCCCGGTCAACCGCCGCCACTGCCGTAGCCCCCGGCTCATAACTGCTAAGAGAAGGAGGTGGCCGCCCATAGACCACCTCGAAGGGGGTCAATTTGCTGGCGGAGTGATAGGATGTGTTGAAGCAGTACTCCGCCCAATGCAACCAATTTGTCCACGTGCGCGGCTCGTCCAAGACGAAACATCGGAGGTAAGTCTCAACACCTCGATTCAGCACCTCCGTCTGTCCATCAGTCTGCGGGTGGTGAGCCGTACTGAAACGCAGGGTCGTCCCCTGCAGCCGAAATAGCTCCCTCCAAAAGTTCCCCACAAAGGTGGGGTCGCGATCCGAGATGATCGCCCGCGGGATCCCATGAAGCCGAACAATCTCACGAGTGAAAAGGGCCGCCACAGACTCACCCGTGTAAGGATGGCTCAGTGCGACGAAATGCCCGTATTTGGAGAGCTTATCCACCACCACCATGATAACCGACTTGCCTTTCGACCGAGGCAACCCATCAACAAAATCCATAGAGACCGTGCCCCATATCTGGTGCGGAATCTCCAACGGTGTAAGAAGCCCGGCTGGAGAGATCGTCTCGTACTTCTGCCGTTGGCAAATATCACACTGCTGGATGAATAACTGAATGTCCCGCCTCATTCCTTTCCAAAAAACATTAGCCCGAGCCCGCTGAAGTGTGCGTAGGATGCCCGCATGTCCCCCTGTTGGGGACGAGTGGAACTCATGCATCATAACCGTCCTCCAAGCCGACTGGGATGGTATCACCACCCTATCCTGATAGTACAATCGATCATTCACAAGATGATAGCCTGGAGCCACCTCCCTGGCCTCCCGTAAGTCCCGCACCAAAGCCCCCAACTCAGGGTCTCGCTGAACTTCCTCCTGAATCTCATCGATCGCATCCAAATGCGGCGTGGAAATGTGAGCAAGAGTACCTTCCGGCAAACGAGACAATGCATCCGCGACTTGATTGTCTTTCCCTTGCCGGTATATAATCTCATAGTCATAACCCAACAACTTCGTAACCCATTTCTGTTGGAGCGGCGAGGACACACGCTGCTCCAGAAAATGTTTCAAACTCTGGTGATCTGTGCGGATTTTGAAGTGATTTCCCAACAAATATGGTCGCCATAAGGCCACGGCGTGGATGACCGCTAACATCTCCTTCTCATATGCCGATAATCCCAACGTCCGCGGAGCGAGAGCTTTGCTATAGAAAGCAATCGGCCGCCCCTCCTGCATCAACACGGCGCCCAGCCCAACTCCCGAAGCATCCGTCTCCACAACGAACTCCTTAGTAAAATCCGGAAGGACCAAGACCGGAGTGGTCGTCATGGCCCGTTTGAGGGCCTGGAAGGCGGCCTCAGCTTCCTCTTGCCAAACAAAAGCATCTTTCTGTAGTAGTTGTGTCAACGGTCGAGCAATTTTCCCATAGTCCCGCACGAACCGCCGGTAGTAACCTGTGAGGCCCAAGAAACCCCGCAAAGCCCGCAGAGTTTGTGGCCGTGGCCACGAAATCATGCTCTCGATCTTCCGCGGGTCCGCCTTCACCCCATCAGACGACACCAAGTGTCCCAAATATTCCACCTCCGCTTGACCAAAGGAGCATTTAGATCTCTTCGCATACAAGTGGTGCTTCCTCAAGAGAGCGAAAACCTGAGTGACATGATGTATGTGATCCTCCCATGTGGCACTATAGATCAGGATGTCGTCGAAGAAGATGAGCACAAAGTGACGAAGGAGATCCCTGAAGATCTCGTTCATATTCGCTTGAAAAGTAGAAGGCCCTCCCGTCAGCCCATTAGCCATCACCAAGAACTCATAATGCCCATCATGTGTCCTGAAAGCAGTTTTATGAACGTCTTCCTCCTTCATCAGAATCTGATAGTAGCCGGAGCGCAAATCCAGCTTAGTAAAAAGTGTCGCTCCATGTAACTCATCCAACAACTCTTCAATCAAGGGGATCGGAAACTTATCTTTCAATGTCGCACTTCAGGGCGCGGTAGTCAACACAAAACCGCCACGAACTGTCTTTCTTTTTCACCAATATAATCGGGGCTGAAAAAGAGCTTGTGCTCGGCCGTATGATGCCCGCATCGAGCATTTCCCGAACGCTGCGTTCAATCTCCATCTTCTGCATATACGGGTACCGGTATGGTCGAACGTTGGTCGGCTCGGTCCCCGTCTTAAGAACAATCTGATGATCCCGAAATCGTGACGGAGGAAGGGTTCGGGGCTCCTGAAAAATGTCAGCATACTCTTCCACCAAATCCTGCATCTCAATTGGCACGTCCAAAGATGCTCCCTCGTCCGTCCGCACCCCCAACAAGACTGCCATCAAGTTCCCTTCCGCCCCGAGACGCTGCATACTACGAAGTGAAACTTCATGTACCAGTGAGGAGGTGAGCCCCTTCAAACAGAACTGCTTCCCATGTTGTAAGAACTCCATCGTCATCTGATCCCAGTCAAAAGTGACCCTCCGCAACTGCTGCAACCAATGGACTCCCAACACCATGTCGGAGCCCCGAATGGGTAAGAGATAAACATCTGTGCATCCCACATACCCTTGCATCCGAAGCTCCACTCCCTTCATCACTCCCTGGCACTGTAATTTGCTGCCATCAGCCACCATGACTTGGAAGGCAGCTCCCGTATCAACAACATGCCCCACCTTTTGAGCCACATCTGGGTGGATGAAGTTGTGTGTACTCCCACTATCCACCAAGATGGTCACCCGTTCCTGCCGCATCTTGCCCGCCAGCCGCATGGTGAGTGGAGGAGGGTTGCACCCCTCCATCGCATGTAAAGAGACCCCGAGCTCAGTCAGATCCAAGTCATCGCTGCACTCCAACTCGACGGGGTTCAAATCTTCATCATCATCCGCATCCTGCTGTAATAAGAAGACCTGAACCTTTTGGCACTTGTGCCCCGCCGTGAACTTTTCATCACAATTGAAACACAGTCCCTTTTCCTTCCTAGCTTGTAGCTCCCCCCAAGACAACCGTGTTATCGTTGGTTTCCCAGCTACCGGTGTGTCCCTCCGTGCTGGAGGTGTCACGGCAGTAGGCCTCGTGATATTGCGGACTCGTTGCCGGTTGAACCGTTCCTCTTGGATGCGAGCCAAGCTGATCGCATGAGTCAGGCTGCGGGGCGCATAAGCGTGCACCTCATCACGTAAATACTCCTTCAATCCCGATACAAAACAACTGAGGAGCGTCCTCTCCTCCCAATGGACCCTATTTGCCAGCCTTTCGAACTCCGTTCGATATTCCGTCACGGTTCCTCGCTGTCGTAACTTCTGTAAGAGAGCCTCGAAATCCTCAAATTCCAAGGGTCCGAACCGAGATGTAAACCCGTCAACAAACTCCACCCATGGTGCATAGTCGCGTCCCCTCAAAAACCACTGGGTCCACTGGAAAGCATCATCCTCCAAATGAAAGGACGCCAATCGGACCCGTTGTTCCTCCGGTATCTCTTGGTAACTGAAGAACAACTCTGCTTTTTGCACCCACTCAAGGGGGTCTCCACCGGCGAAGCGAGGGAAATTCATCCTTGTTAATTTCGGAGGCATGTACGGACGATAACCGTGTTGTCCCCGCCAACCCCCATCCTGTCTCCGCATCTCGTCAGGCTCCCTAGGCATGGCGGGAAACTGTCGAAACTGCCCTTCTCCCCACTGCATGCCCCTTCCAAGACCCGTTGGCGGCTGTCCCCTATCATTTGGGTTCGGTAATAGTCCACCGCCTCCGTTGCGGACTTGCCCGAAGCCTCCAACAGCTCCCATGGTCGGTCCCACAGGCGCCCCCCATCCATGGACCGGAGCACTGCCAAAACCGACCTCGTAACCCACAGCGGAGGCCGCCGCCTGCCCGCTGCGACCACCAGCCTCAGCGCCACTGCCGCCGCTGCCATTGCCGTTGTCGGAGAAGACCGCCGGAACAGCGCCTGGCCAGCCGCGACCCGCTGCAGCGCCGCCGAAGCCGGAAGATCCTCCCCAGCCACCGCCGATCGCTCCTTCGCCGGCGCCGTGCCATCCATGGCGGATCGAGCCCATCGGAGCCTCAGCGGCTCGGCTGTAGCCCGCCAGTGTCGTCGCATGCAGTCCCGCGCTGTGCGAACCGGATCCGGTCGCAAAAGGACCCGGTTGTCCCGATCCGGCAGCCGACCCATGTCCGCCCGATCCGCTAGTCGGGATCGACATCGGCCCGGAATCGCCACCTCCGTGCCGTAACGGATCCAGCCGCGAAACTCCATGAGTGTTCGTTTCCTCTTCCATCGGTGCCTTCCCTTTCAACAAGGCCATGATTTCATCCAATCTTCCATCCAAGTTTTGAGTTGTCGCTTTCACACTTTCTTCGATGGCGGCCATCGAATCCGTCAATCCCGCAACGCTAACCTCTAGGGTTTCCAACCGCGTGGTTTCCTCTTGCGAGCGTGTAGAGACCATGGCGGAGGACGAAGCCTCTGATACCAATTGTTAGGAGAAGGAGGGGGGGGGGGAAGATAATTCTAGAGAGCAAAAGAGAAGATTAGGGTTTGTGAGAGAGAAGAATAATACCTCATAATACTTGCATATCCACCAAGGAGGGGGTCCGGGTATAGTTATACCCGGACCCAATAGACCGGCCGGCCAAGGAGGCCGGCCGGCCCCAAAGGGCTGAACCCGTGCGGTTCAGCCCCTATTGGGCCGAAATTACGAAGAGGGGGCTGAACCCGCTGGTTCAGCCCCGTTGCCACTTCCATCTTGCCTCTGCCGACGTTTATAATATTGTCCAAATAGCCTCATCACGTCCGGGGGCGTAACATTAGATCACCGATTATCCGCCGCCTATAGATTCGTCCTGCGTCACGCTCCCAACAACATTCAACCCCCCTTCCAGCACTTGTTCACCCCTCAACCAGCCCTATTTCGGCCTCCATCCGCCTGAAAGCCACCCACAGACACCCACAACCTCTCTAAGTCCCTTCCCCACCACCTCCAACACTCATACAACCCATTTCCAACCAATACCAACCCCTCCATTCCCCCTACAGCCTTCCACATCCCTTACCCACCAAGACCATCCCCTATTCCCCTCCTACAATCCTTCCAGCCCCCTAAACAGCCCCCAATCCCCATCTTCAACCCTAATTCGGCCCTGAACAACAACGTTTACACTTACAGATATCCACCACCTCTGCCGACATCAATTACTTGGTGAGATTTTACTTTCTAGTATTCTTTTTTTACATTGTATGAATATATTGTATTGTTAGTAATACTTGAATTAATTTGATTGTTGTATCTCTTTATTGACCTGCAAAAATGATTCTCTTCACATTTCAATTTCAGGCGCTCCCAATTAATTTCGCAATAGTTGCTTAATTACTAAACTTGATTGTTTGTGCTTAATTGAGGTTAAAAGTGCGAGAATTTTAAATTTTATATTGTTTAATTAATTACACGTCAGACACACTTGCATGATTGAGATGTTACATTTGCAATAAGGTTTATGTTGTGAGTTTTCGTTCATTGGATTGTGTGTTGCTTGTGTGTTTGCATTCATCCGCACTTACATTTTAGGGTTTGTCATTGGTCAATTGAATTCATTGCGTGAGCATTTACATAGCATGCAGGGTTAGGACATCACTTGTTCACCACCTATAGAGTCGTCCTACATCAAGTGGTATCAAAGTTAGGTTGCGAGCACTCTTTTGATACAGTCATTGAGTCTATAAGTTTCTTCATGACTAGTTATCTCCATCATTCCTCTCCTCTGTTTGAGGATCCCAAGTCTATCTACACCTGATCCCATATAGCCTTTTCTGAGAGATCGTCACGTTACTGCGATGATTATTCTCGATCGTAAAACGCCACTTCTTGAGAATGTGTTAACCCATCGACGCCATCCTACTATACTAGAGACGATCACTATGATGATTACCATTGTCCTTATCCATGCGCGCGAGCGGATCATGTTGATCCTTCAACATGACTCAATTATCTGAGTGATGATTATTACGAGGATCACTATTTTGTGAGAAATCTCGAGTGTCAGTTTCGTGATGTTGCCCCATCTTCTAACGACTCATCAAGTCCTGAGTCCTTTAGTTGTTGGCTCGTGGACATGAAATATTATCTCAATCATTTTGAATTATTCGGTGAGCGACATGTAAAATTTGTGACACTTAGATTGATAGATCATGCATGGGCATATTGGTGTTTAGCATTGAGAGGACCCTGCGAGAGTGATCATCTCTACCACTTCACTTGTTGGATTGAGATGAAGTGTAGGTTGTGTCCGAGGTATTTGCATGCATCCTAGTCGCAGTTGCTTGCTCGAGCAACTATTGTAAAACCCCAACTAAGTTCAACAAGAATCAACCGTTCGACCGGGTCCGCGAAAACAAGTAAACTAAGTAATAGTATATAAACTGGTATAAAACAGGAAAAAGTAATGAAAGTGCTAAAGAAAAGACTTACAGCGGAAAACCGAAGTAATTCTTAGGTTAAAATTGTACCTTACAAGCTGAATTCACAGTGTCAACTAAAATTGAAAACATAACACTAAGGAATTAAATTTCTGTCAACTGAAATCACTGATATATCAAATACACGGGTGAAGTACTACAATACAAATCTCTGTAAATAAAAGCAAAGTACAACAACAGTAGTACAACTGAACAAACTGACGACTGAAGACTGTGCCGCCTATCCTAAGCGGATCTCCTGACCTGAGCCCCCTGTAAAAACAAGTTCTAAATGGGTCAGGCCCACTGAAGAGTAAGAAAAACTATTTTCTCTAGCAACACTTAAAGAAAATATTTAGACGGGTAATACTTGAATTTAAAAGTTTGAATTATGATTCTAATATTAAACATGACACTTGAAACCATGATCTGACATGAATTCAACCTATCGTGTGATCTGACACACTCTTTTTTTATGTGTATAAATCATTGATTTCTGAAGTTTTGAAGTTATATTCGTTGTGAGTTTCAACCCGCTTCACTGACTACTTATTAACTCATGTCTCTAAGGACGACTGTGCACAACTAGAACTGCATTCTGAGTGGCAAGCCTGATGGTGCCCTGAACTGGGTGTCCCTTATATGGAACACAGACTCCTATCTGAGGAGTTCCAAATCTGATACAAGGGTCATCGACCCTGAGCTTGAAGTACGTGTGGTGGCCTACTACCCTGGAATGCGGTGGTGTACCATCGCCAGAATCCGCGAGGGTAATCCTTCCCCGCCAACTTTCCTGAACTTCCTTTAGACTCGTGTTCGGAGAGTCAAAACACAGAGTAGGACTCTAATTAAACATACTGAACTTAGGATTTTCATGATACTTGTTCTGCTAAGTTAAGCCTAAGCGTATTCCTACCCCTTTGTCGTAGTTCTAACTATAGAAACTTGTAAATATAAGTGCATATACCAACATTGTTAATATATGAATTAAAACAATCTGAACTACTGGGCTAAAGGAGTCGAATTTCTTACAGCGGTGCTTCGACGCTCGTACACATGTCGAGGTGACATGACGTTCCTTCCCAAAAGATCTGAGCGCTTGAGATTTCTCCAATCTCTCGCTCCAACTACCACCGAAAATCTGAAATCTAAACAAAGAGTCATGCTTAAGCGTTTTTCCCCTTTAGGGTTTCAGTGAAAGTTACTCCAAACAAAGCCAAAAGACTAAATATGGAGGAAAAGATATAAATGAAGGCGTTACCTCGATCTAACAGTGGTTAGCCCCCAATTACAATGACTGATTTCTGACTGAGGAAGACAGAGTTCTTCGATTCCTAAACTAGGGCAAGAGGAAACAAAGAAATCATCAAAATCGGCCTCCAATAAAAACGATTTCTGCTAGGAAAAGAAAATACCACGGAAAGGAACTCACCAGAACCTAAGCAGGGTTTTCAGAAAATTTTTCCCTGGTTAGGTTTGAATCCGAACCCTCAACAACACTAGGGGAGAAGGAGAGGACCGACTAGGGTTGCAGATGGAGGAGGAGAAGTCAGCACTAGCATCCGGCGACAGAGGAGTGGCCGGTTAGGGCTCCGGCTCCCGGTTTGCGGCGCGGTTGCTGGAGACGGAACGCACGCCTCACGTAGTGCGGGAAGTTTCCGCCCGACTGGTTTCGCATGAATGCTCACGAGATAAAGGGCACGGGTTAAATCAGGTGCGGTTTCTCCTATGATAATAACCGTGAACCGGTTATTAGGAGGGGGAAATCCCATTAATAATTTTTTTATTACTCTTAATATTATATTACATGCTAATACATTACCACTAAGGGGTGTTATTCAAAAAGAATATTACCTTCTTACTTCACCGACTCTATTAATTAATTTCTTACTCGATATCGGGCCCTGAAATTAATAATAACACGTCGTTCAAATTTAGGATGTTACAAATCTTCCATCCTAATAAATTTTCGTCCTTGAAAATTGCAAACTTACTTGAATCAAAGAGAAACGCATAATTTACATTGCCACGGAGTTCGTCCTTTCTTTCTCAAGTATACTCTTGTCGACCGCAATTCATCCAAATGAATTTAACCATACGGTTCTCTCTGTTTTTGAGCTTCTAAATCCTCGAATCCTCAATCCTGACTGGCATAATACTTATACTGAGATTTGATTCAATCGGCGCATCCTTATTTCTGATCACCTGGTTTGGATCTCTGACTGCTCTCCTTAAATAGGAGACGTGGAATACGTCATGTAATCCACCCATCTCCTCAAGTAAGGCCAACCTGTATGCAACCTCATATATGCACTCTAATACCTCAAAAGGACCCACAAATCTGAGGCTCAACTTCTTCATCCGCTTGATCCTAGAGAGTCCCTTGACTGGTCTCACCTTCAGATAAACGTGATCCCCAACCTTGAATTCAACTGCTTTATGCCTCTGATCGTAGTACTTAGCTTGTCTATCCTGAGCAATCCTCATGCGCTCCTGAATGAGTCTGACTCTGCCCGTGGTCTTGTCTATCCAAGATTCTTTGCTAGCAGTTCTCTCTTCGCTTTCGGCCCAACATAAAGGTGTCCGACAACGTCTGTCATACAAAGCCTCGAATGGTGTCATGTCAATACTTGTCTGGAAACTATTATTATAGGAGAATTTCACCAAAGTGACATACTTCTCTCATTTACCCCCAAAGTCCAAGATACACATGTGAAACATATCTTCCATGGTTCTGTTTGCACGCTCTGTCTGCCCATCTGTCTGGGGGTGGAAAGTTGTGCTGAACTTCAACTGAGTACCCAGACGCTCCTGAACGTATCTCCAATCTCTGACAGTAAATCTACCATCTCTATTTGACACAATTGACTTTGGCACGCCATGAAGCCGAACTATCTCATCCACGTACAACTGAGCCAACTTTGGACCCTGGTCGGTTCTCTTGTTGGGAATAAAATGTGCAATCTTGGACAGTCGATCAACGATCACCCATATCGAGTCATTCCCATTCTGGGACCTTGGGAGGCCATGTATGAAATCCATAGAGATGTCTTCAAAATTCCACTCTGGAATCGGAAGAGGTTGCAACTTGTCCCCAGGCCTCTGACACTCTTCCTTAACTAACATGCAAGTCTCGCACCTCCCCACAAAGTCTGAGACATCTCTTTTAAGTCCTGGCCACCAAACTGACTTCTTGAGGTCTGCATACATTTTCGTGCTGCCCGGATGTATGGAATACCTGGAGTTATGAGCCTCAACTAAAATATCCTCGCGAAGATGCTCGATATCTGGAATGCACACTCTGCTCTTAAACAATAACAACTCATCACGAACCATGAAATCGTCTCTCTGGCCTGTCTGAGTCAAATCAAAAATCTCTGTTATCTTTGGATCTAAGGGCAGGGCATCACGGATCCTCTCCTTGATGTCGCACTTTATCTCAATCCAGCCCAAACTGACAGGGCTAAAACTAAAGCGCGACACCACACTAATCTCTAGCCTTTCCAAGGCACGCACCAATTCTTCCTATTGGGTGACGAGGGCATAACTTGAACTCCTTCTACTGAGAGCGTCTGCTACAACATTGGCTTTACCCGGATGATACTGAATAGTCACGTCATAATCTGCTAAAAACTCGAGCCACCTACCCTGCCTCATGTTGAGCTCCTGCTGATCAAAGATGTATTTAAGGCTCTTATGGTCTGTGAAGATCTCACACCGCACGCCATAGAGGTAGTGTCTCCAAATCTTCAATGCATGGATGATAGCTGTTAACTCCAAATCGTGCATCGGATAATTTTTCTCGCGATTCTTCAGTTGTTTGGACGCAAAAGCTATAACTTTTCCATGCTGCATGAGAACACAACCCAGACCCTGGCCTGAAGCATCATTGTAAATCTGAAAGCCATCTACACCTAAAGGAATACTTAGTACTTGTGCATCTGATAATCTGGTCTTCAACTGCTCAAAAGCAGACTCGCACTCTGATATCCAACTAAAAGCTCTTCCCTTCCTAGTAAGCGAAGTCAACGGAAGGGCTATCCTTGAAAAGTCCTGAATGAATCTCCTGTAGTAGTCTGCCAAGCCGAGAAAACTACGAACCTCTGCAATTGTCTTCGTTCTTGGCCAATCTCTGATCGCCTCAATCTTCTTTGGATCAACGACAAGTCCATCTCTACTAACAACGTGACCCAAGAATGCCACTTCTAGGAGCCAAAACTCGCACTTAGAAAACTTAGCATATAACTGATTCTGCCTAAGAGTGCTCAAAACTGTCCTGAGATGTGTGGCATGCTGCTCTTTGCTCCTGAAATACACTAGGATATCATCAATAAAAACAATCACGAATCGATCCAAGAACTCTTTGAACACCCTGTTCATCAGATCCATAAATGCAGATGGGGCATTGGTCAACCCAAACGGCATGACCACAAACTCGAAGTGCCCGTATCTGGTACTAAACCCGTCTTCTGGATATCCTCATCGCGAATCTTCAACTGATGGTATCCCGACCTCAAATTTAACTTGGAATACGTGCAAGACCCCTCAAGTTGATCGAACAAGTTAGTTATCCTTGGAAGAGGATACTTTTTCTTAATAGTAAGTTTATTCAACTCTCGGTAATCGATACACAATCTCAAACTGCCGTCCTTTTTCTTCACAAAAAGGACTGGTGCTCTCCACGACGATGTACTGAGTCTGATAAATTCTAAATTAAGCAATTCCTGTAACTGGATTTTTAACTCAGCCAATTCCCTGGGCGGCATTCGATAAGGAGCCTTGGCCACTGGTGCAGATCCGGGAACAAGGTCAATCTGGAAATCAATCTCTCTGGAGGGAAGGGCACCAGGTAGCTCCTCAGGAAAGGCATCGGGAAACTCACAGACTATGTTGTCAAGGCGCGCGCCTAGGCGCGCCTGAGGCGCCAGGCGCACCAGGTGCAGCCCACCGCGCCTCAGCAAGGCTGAGGCGGGCGATGTTCCCCAGGCGCGGCCTAGGCGTGCCCAGGCGCGCGCCTTACAGGCTCCTAGGCGCACCAAAGGCGCGCTTGAGTCACTCAAGGTGTTTTTTTTTCAAATTTTTTTTGAGATGGCCAACAACTGATCTAAGACGCACTCGAGGCACCCCCTAGGCGCACTTGGGCGCCCAATTCGCTGAAATTGAGCGAATCGGGCGCCCAATTCGCCGAAAATGAGCGAATCGGGCGCCCAATTCGCTGAAAATGAGCGAATCGGGCGCCCAATTCGCCGAAAATGAGCGAATCGGGCGCCCAATTTGCCGAAATTGAGCGAATCGGGCGCCCAATTCGCCGAAATTGACCAAATCGGGCGCTCAATTCGCTGAAATTGACCGAATCTTGCGCCCAATTCGCTGAAATTGAGCGAATTGGGCGGCAAATCAGCGAATTGGGCGCCCAATTCGCTGATTTGCCACCCAATTCACTGATTTGACGCCCAATTCGCTGAAATTCAGCGTATTGGGCGCCCAATGCGCTCAATTTCAGCGAATTGGGCGTCCAATGCGCTCAATTTCAGCGAATTGGGCGCCCAATGCGCTCAATTTAAGCGAATTGAGCTCCCAATGCGCTCAATTTCAGCGAATTGGGCGTCCAATTCGCTCAATTTCAGCGAATTAGGTGCCCAATTCGCTCAATTCGGCACTCAATTCGCTCAATTTCAGCGAATTGGGCGCTCAATTCACTCAATTTCCTTTTTCTCTCATTTTTGCGCCTCATGTGCCTCAGGCGCGCGCCTGCGCCTTGCGCCTAGGCTCCAGGGGCCCTTTGCGCCTCGGTGCGCCTTGCGCCTTTGACAACATAGCTCACAGACCACTAGTACCTCCTGCAATAAGGCTTTAGCTTCCGCATGCAATAACACTAAAAAGGCGGAACACCCTTTACTGACATGCCTCATAGCTTTTACTGAAGAGATGATCAACTTGGAGACTCCTTTCAAACCTTGAAAGGAAATGAGAGACTGATCAGGCCCTTCAAGCTGAATCTTCTTACTCCTGCAATCTATCTTGACAGAAGGGACGCCTCCACTACAATTTCAGCTTCTCCAAATAAAACTGGTGCCCTACACTTACAACTGGTCCGCATCACCGAACCGTTTGGCATCATGACATCTAACGGAGTTGGGTTGGTGACGACTTCCAAGCCAAGCTTAGACGCAAAAGATTCTGCTATGAATGAATGTGATGCACCCGTGTCAAAGAGGACCTTAGACGGCATGCCATGAACTATGAGGATACCTATATGCAACTTAAAATATTAACCCTTAAGTGTTGTTGGGAGGAGGAATAAACATTTCAAATTTTAAGATTCCAAACCTATCACCACGTCCTTCTGCTCCTTGGCCTCCTGCTGGCCAAGACCATAGGCTCGAGGCTGAATCAGACCGCGTACTGAAGCTGGCTGTGGGTCAGCAACCGCCACTGTCTTCCCTTTATCGACCCAACTCGAGCCGCCACGCTCGTATTTCGACTAAAAGTCATGATACAGTACAAGTATTAGCTTACAAGGAAAGGTCTTGGATAAAGAAAAAAAATCACAAAGCAAAAGATCATATTACTTGATTACCCGCAAAATTTAGACAATTTCGCCCAAAGTGTCCAGCCCTCTGGCACTTGTAACAGACGCCAGAAGCAGCCAAAATTCACCAGAATGATGTCAATTGCATTTAGGGCAAAAGGGGTAGTCTCTGGGCTTGCCCCCGTCCTGATTGCCCTGCTTAGAATCAGCCTCTCGCTTCTTATTCCAGCGATCCCTTGGCTGACTCTTATCCTGCTGAAATCGGGGTCCACTTTGCGGTCGCTTGAAGCAGAAACTATCGCGCCTATGGACTCGCTGCTGGTCAGTCTCTAACCTTCTAGTTGTATCCACCAAACTCCTGTAATCTGCGTTGACCATGGTCATCAACGACTGTCTCAAAGAATCTCACAGGCCATCCACAAAACGGTTGCAATTCTCAGCTTCATCACCCTGCAACGCGCCCGCATATCGAGATAAGTGAGTTATTTTCCGCTCGTACTCGGTAACTGACTTATCCCCTTGGAAGTGCCTGAGATACTTCTCCTGGAGACCTCGACGAGCGGAAGGGGGCACAAATCAGTTCGCAAGAGCCCTCGAAAAGTCGTCCCATGTAAACATATCAGATGTACGACCTGACAAGAATAAATGTCACATTACTCAACACTAAGAGAGAATTATTTTCCAATAGAGAGAAACTTTCACAATACATCTTACCGGCAAGATCATCAGTTAAAAACTTAGTCCACCAAATTTTCGCCTCGCCCCGAAGGAAGAAAGTCGCTAGTGGAACCTTTTATTTTCTGGGCACTCCATAATATTCAGCAAATCTCTGGTGTTTGTGATCCAGTCATCCGTATCCATCGATGTTCCATCTCCACTGTAGTTAGTGTCACGACCCGTCTCAACAAGATCAGAGTGCGCTTCGGGCGGGTCGTGATGTCACAGGCATGCAGAGAAGAACCATGCCTGCTAAGGCGGAGCCAGAAACTCTACAACTAGTTGTTTAAAAAGATTTTAAATTAGTGCGGAAGCCATACATAAATAGTTAAAAAGTTTTTGTGCATGCATTTCTTTTATAAAAACTAAGGCACAAGTAGTACTAAGACTAAATGAATGCAATTAGTCACAAAGATAGAATATCATAAGTGAAATGAACTAGTACAATGCTTTGCCCTAAATAGTTGTCTACGGTACAAGAGAAATGTCTGATGATAACTAATACATGAATAGAAAAAATCCAACAGTACTGAAGCAAAATACATAGAACTTGCTGATACATTAAACAAAGAGAAACCTCCAAACAAAAGCTGTGGCTGGCGGAAGAAATCTCAGGAATCGGGCGGTGCTGTCACGAAACCTAAGGCAAATCCAAACAGAAGGAAAATACCTCAGAACATGAAAACACATAAAGATTCAAGTTAATAACTTGCACAAAAGTAAACAGAGGAAACAAGAACTCAGTAAACTGGTTTTACACGTAACAACCTACTACCAGACAAGGAACCATGTCAAATAAGATGCTTTTAATTTAATGGCCTACTCCGGAGTTTAGCCTAGCTGCAATGCCATAAGCGGAATACATTGAAAGGGTGAAGGTGTTGTCATTTGGTGTACATGATCACAGTGTAAGAATTGATGCAAGACTTATCAACAACGGTGCTTGCAATGATCGACTAATGATTTCTGTTACCAGTTAGTCGGGAGCTCGATTCGACGCGTCACACCAAACCAACACTCTCCTCTTAGGCTCTATTTGTTTGGGCTTTTCGCTTTTCCGTTTTGGGCAAACGCCGCCGGAAGGAGGGTAAACAAATGAACCTCCGGCGGCGTTTGCTCCGTTTCCACCCGCCCGCCTTGAGAAACGCCCCAAAAAGCTCCGTTTGGAGCAGCCACCTCCCCCCTCCGGTTCGAACTCTCCGTTTCCACCCGCCGGATCGACCCGCCACCGCTAAAACAAATGAAGCCTTAATGTTCGCCTAAGGTATTAGACAATTTCAGGGATTCATGAATAATTAAACGATTTTAGTTTATAAGGGGCTACTTCATAAACAAAAGTGAAGTAATTTAGATTTCATGTTTGCAAGTGAGAAAGTGTCTCTACTTGCCTTAAGCTGACTTCGAAAAAGTTAGTGACAGCTACGTGGCGCAAGCGAGGTTAGAAGCTCGAGTTAAACATGTTCAAGACCAAAACATATTAAAAACAGGATTTCTACACTTGCACATGCGTTTGAAAATCGCACCACACAACAGAAGAGGGGTTTTAAAAACTTACCTCCCTCGAAAGTGAGGGGAGAAGAGGCTACCGCGAGGGATCAGGGATTTTGACGGCATTTGGAAGCAAAAATCCCAAGCTTGGCTCGATTCCACCACCTAAGTCCGACGAGCGGCACCGGAAATGCAATCAGAACTGAAATCAGTTGACTTTACGACAAACCCAAGGGGGACCGACGAAATTACGTCAATCGGAGGGCGGAAATCCCAAGTTTGCCCTAATTTTTTTGGGAGGATTTCCGCCCTCCGATTGACGTAATTTCGTCGGTCCCCCTTGGGTTTGTCGTAAAGTCAACTAATTTCAGTTCTGATTGCATTTCCGGTGCCGCTCGTCGGACTTAGGTTGTGGAATCACGCCAAGCTTGAGATTTTTTCTTCCAAACGCCGCCAAAATCCTTGATCCCTCGCGGTAGCCTCTTCTCCCCTCACTTTCGAGGGAGGTAAGTTTTTAAAACCTTTCTTCTGTTGTGTGGTGCGAATTTCAAATGCATGTGCAAGTGTAGAAATCATGTTTGTAATACGTTTTGGTCTTGAACAGGTTTAACTCGAGCTTCTAACCTCGCTTGCGCTACGTAGCTGTCACTAACTTTTTCGAAGTCACCTTAAGGCAAGTAGAGACACTTTCTCACTTGCAAACATGAAATCTAAATTACTTCACTTTTGTTTAAGAAGTAGCCCCTTATAAACTGGAATCGTCTAATTATTCATGAATCTCTGAAATTATCCAATACCTTAGGCGAACATTAAAAGGAGAGTGTTGGTTTGGTGTGACGAGTCGAATCGAGCTCCCGACTAACTGGTAACAGAAACCATTAGTCGACCATTGCAAGCACCGTTGTTGATAAGTTTTGCATCAATTCTTACACTGGGATCATGTACACCAAATGACAACACCTTCACCCTTTCAATGTATTCCGCTTATGACATTGCAGCTAGGCTAAACTCCGGAGTAGACCATTAAATTAAAAGCATCTTGTTTGACATGGTTCCTTGCCTAGTAGTAGGTTGGTAAGTGTAAAACTGGTTCACTGAGTTCTTGTTTACTCTGTTTACTTTTGTGCAAGTTATTAACTTGAATCTTTATGTGTTTTCATGTTCTGAGGCATTTTCCTTCTGTTTGGATTTGCCTTAGGTTTTGTGACTATGCCGCCCGGTTCCTAAGATTTCTTCCGTCAGCTACAGCTTTTGTTTGGAGGTTTCTCTTTGTTTAATGTATCAGCAGGTTCTATGTATTTTGCTTCAGTACTGTTGGATTTTTTCTATTCATATATTAGTTATCATCAGACATTTTCTCTTATACCGTGAACAACTATTTAGGGCAAAACATTGTACTAGTTCATTTCACTTATGATATTCTACCTTTGTGACTAATTGCATTCTTTTAGTCTTAGTACTACTTGTGCCTTAGTTTTTATAAAAGAAATGCATACACAAAAACTTTTTAACTATTTATGTATGGCTTCTGCACTAATTTAAAATCTTTTTAAACAACTAATTATAGAGTTTCTGGCTCCGCCTTAGCAGGCATGGTTCTTCTCTGCATGCCTGTGACATCACGACCCGCCCGAAGCGCACTCTGATCTTGTTGAGACGGGTCGTGACAGTTAGAAGGGTGGAGATCTCTGAAATCCCTTACGTATCGATCCATACCGACCTCCACTGCCACAGGTGCAGGGACTTGAGCTGGAACTGGAATCCCTGCTGGCTGGCCTCTCTTAAATTCCAATAATGCGACAACTACTGCCTTGGCAATCTGAGTTGCCAAATCAGTCGATTCCGGGACTGTCGGCGCAGGTGGTGGAGGTGGTGCATTAGTATCACCCATGACGGTATCAGGAACAACGTTCTGACGTGAGGATTCCCCCGCTTCATTGGTTCGAGGTGCCTAAAGGGCATAGAAAAGAAATTATTAATACCAATGATATATCTGAAAAACAAATCTAACACTGAAGGTATTATCGTGCATCCGTGAAAACTAAGAGTTAGACAAACTCGATGACTCTACTAACGTGAGTTTTCTTCTGACACACCCCTATAGCTCTGTGAATTTTCTAGGTCCAGGCATCCTATGCTCTGATACCAATTTGTAACACCTCAACTAAGTTCAACAGGAATCAGCAGTCGGTCGGGTCCGCAAAAACAAATAAACTAAGTAATGGTATATAAACTGGTATAAAGCAGGAAAAAGTAATGAAAGTGCTAAAGAAAAGACTTACAACAGAAAAGTAAAGTAATTCTTAGGTTAAAAGTGTACCTGACAAGTTGAATTCACAGAGACAACTAAAATTGAAAACATAACACTAAGGAATTAAATTTCTGTCAACTGAAATCACTGATATATCAAATACACGGGTGAAGTACTACAATACAAATGTCTGTAAATAAAAATAAAGTACAACAACAATAGTACAACTGAACAAACTGACGACTGAAGACTGTGCCGCCTATCCTAAGCGGATCTCCTGACCTGAGCCCCCTGTAAAAACAAGTTCTAAATGGGTCAGGCCCACTGAAGAGTAAGAAAAACTACTTTCTCTAGCAACACTTAAAGAAAATATTTAGACGGGTAATACTTGAATTTAAAAGTTTGAATTATGATTCTAATATTAAACATGACACTTGAAACCATGATCTGACATGAATTCAACCTATCGTGTGATATGACACACTCTTTTCTTATGTGTATAAATCGTTGATTTCTGAAGTTTTGAAGTTATATTCATTGTGAGTTTCAACTCGCTTCACTGAATACTTATTAACTCATGTCTCTAAGGACAACTGTGCACAACTAGAACTGCATTCTGAGTGGCAAGCCTGATGGTGCCCTGAACTGGGTGTCCCTTATATGGAACACAAACTCCTATCTGAGGAGTTCCAAATCTGATACAAGGGTCATCGACCCTGAGCTTGAAGTACGTGTGGTGGCCTACTATCCTGGAATACGGTGGTGTACCATCGCCAGAATCCGCGAGGGTAATCCTTCCCCGCCAACTTTCCTGAACTTCCTTTAGACTCGTGTTCGGAGAGTCAAAACACAGAGTAGGACTCTAATTAAACATACTGAGCTTAGGGTTTTCATGATACTGGTTCTGCTAAGTTAAGCCTAAGCGTATTCCTACCCCTTTGTCCTAGTTCTAACTATAGGAATTTGTAAATCTAAGTGCATATACTAACATTGTTAATATATGAATTAAAACAATCTGAACTACTGGGCTAAAGGAGTCGAATTTCTTACAGCGGTGCTTCAACGCTCGTACACACGTTGAGGTGACATGGCGTTCCTTCCCAAAAGATCTGAGCGCTTAGGATTTTTCCAATCTCTCGCTCCAACTACCACCGAAAATCTGAAATCTAAACAAGAATCATACTTAAGCGTTTTTCCCCTTTAGGGTTTCGGTGAAAGTTACTTCAAACAAAGCCAAAAGACTAAATATGGAGGAAAAGACGTAAATAAAGGCGTTACCTCGATCTAACAGTGGTTAGCCCCCAATTACAATGACTGATTTCTGACTGAGGAAGACAGAGTTCTTCGATTCCCAAACTAGGGCAAGAGGAAACAAAGAAATCATCAAAATCAGCCTCCAATAAAAACGATTTCTGCTAGGAAAAGAAAATACCACGGAAAGGAATTCACCAGAACCTAAGCAGGGTTTTCAGAAACTTTCCCTGGTTAGGGTTGAATCCGAACCCCCAACAACACTAGGGGAGAAGGAGAGGACCGACTAGGGTTGCAGATGGAGGAGAAGTCGGCACTAGCATCCGGCGACAGAGGAGTGGTCGGCTAGGGCTCCGGTTCCCGGTTTGCGGCGCGATTGTTGGAGACGGAACACACGCCTCACGTAGTGCGGGAAGTTTCCGCCCGACTGGTTTCACATGAATGCTCACGGGATGAAGGGCACGGGTTAAATCAGGAGCGGTTTCTCCTATGATAGTAACCGTGAACCGGTTATTACGAGGGGGGAAATCCCATTAATATTTTTTTTATTACTCTTAATCTATGTTGCACCGACACCAACACGGGACACGCGATACGACACGACACGACACGCGACTCGACAATTCTCAAAAAATACCATATTCCGACACGCTGGGACACGTATATTAAATATTAATTTTTTATAATTATGAAAATCCTAAAACATTTAACAAAAAATAAAAAAAAACAATTAACAAATATTTAAATAAATTAAGTCATGTTTAAATATTACTCATCAAATATTCAAATGCAAAACTTAACAAATGATCAAAAAAAGATAGAATATTAACACATTATCATCATATATCATTAGTAAAAATAATGGATTCACATGCAAACTTTTTCCCCACTTTCAATCTTCCTTTTTCTAGAGAAAATATCTACGTCACTAGTAGATCCACTTTCACTACTTGAAATGCTAGAAAGGGGTTAAGACACTTCCAAGACAAATTACCACCCGCCTCACCATGAGTAGCTAACTTAGGGACACGCGTGCCCGATTGAGCGGGACACGCGTGTCCGATTGAGCGGGACACGCGTGTCCCGTGTGAGCCAGCGTGTCGGATTTCCGACTCGAGTGTCGGATTTCCGACTCGAGTGTCAGAGGGTGTCGGAGAGTCGGACGAGTGTCGGACTCTCCGACACCGACACGCTGGGCATTTTGAAGTGTCGGTGCTTCATAGCTCTTAATATTATATTACATGCTAATACATTACCACTAAGGGGTGTTATTCAAAAAGAATATTACCTTCTTACTTCGTCGGCTCCATTAATTAATTTCTTACTCTATATCGGG
Source organism: Platanthera zijinensis (assembly GCA_039513925.1). Taxonomy (NCBI): domain Eukaryota; kingdom Viridiplantae; phylum Streptophyta; class Magnoliopsida; order Asparagales; family Orchidaceae; genus Platanthera; species Platanthera zijinensis. Next base: position 151,141,966 of record CM077089.1, read on the forward strand.
CCCTGAAATTAATAATAACACGTCGTTCAAATTTAGGATGTTACAACTATTCTCCCTTTAAAAAGGATCCATGTCCTTCATTGAGTATATGGATCATTTTGATGAGTTAATAGTGAGGAGCGACATCCGAGAGGAGCCAATGCTTCCCGATTTCGGTCTGGACTCCTGTCTAAGATACGTTCTGAGCTGACCATTCCCTACTTTGAGTCCCTCGTGCAGACATTTCATCTCTCCATTTATTATGAGCATTGCTTGAGATCCACTAGAGGTAGTCGAGCGGATGCGCATTGTGACCTCACTAGTATGAGTTCCTCTCATTCTGAGGCCACTACTTTGAATACTCTTGCCCCGTTGGACACGATAAAAGTGATACCTGAGACTAATTTCTCTCACCCCACTGCAGTCTATGAAACACAGATACTTACAAATGCTCCACGTATCGTCTCGAACGCGTATTAGATACAAGAAACGCCCGAAAATGCGCGGAAACACGTTTCCGAAACTCTAGGAGGCACATCTTTAAATAATTTTTCTTTTAATTCGGAATTGCATATTCCGCAAGCAGGATACACGATTCCTATGCGGTAAAGTTGCGCCCTTTTCTATTTCATTACACGCCCGTCGAATTTTAGGTTTACGCGATTCACAAGCTGACGCGCTGCTCCATGCTATTCTAGATCCCACTCCCTTTTCCCGCTCCCGCTCCCGACTCTCGATCCTGCCCTGCTAGTAAGATCTTCTTCCTCCTCTTCTTCTTACTCCTCTTCTTCCTCCTCTTCTTCTTCCTCCTCTTCTTCCTCCTCTTATTTATGTTATTAGTGCATAAAATTTCTGTTCTTTGTTGCTGCAGGAAGTTATGTGTCTATGACTGATTTATATGTTTTTGTAACGTTTGTGGTCAAATTTCTTTGTGATTTGTGATAAATTCAGCAAAAACAAGGCATTTAATGTATAACTCTGAGATCATTTTGTGGTATTCTTATCAATATTATCAGTCTTAACAACCTGTCTGGTTGTCTCTATATTTTTCTTTTGATGTGGGTACTACACAAATGTTTGGTAATTATTTTTAAGATACAATTGTATTTAAGATATGTACAATTAGTTTCTTAGTTGTCTTATTTTTATATTAATTAATATTTATATTTAAATAATTAAAAAAACTTAAAAACATTTTTGTATCCTTAGTTTAAAAAAAATCACGTTTCCTGTATCCGTTTCGTATCGCATCCCGTATCCCGTTTCCATCCCCGTGCTACATAGATTGCAGTACATAGTCCGACAAGTGATCTATCATTTGATTCTGACTCATTTCTTGTTACCCCTACTGAGAGAGAGCTTGAGTGACCTAGTGAACCTATTGTGACGTGTTATTTCCCTACCTCTGCTCCGATCATAGACTCGCCCTTGCAAGCATGTTCACCTAAACCTCCTCATATTATTGTGGCAAGTCATATCCTGAGTGATGGTCGAGAGCATAGTATTGACTTTGTAGTACCTGTCTCCCCTTCTCTCGAGGGCACTACTATTATTGATGACATATATCTCAAGGATCATCCTGGTGCTATGACTAAATTCTTTGATGAGCCCCATTAAAACTTTTGGAGAGCCACTTGACGAGTTCTTCCTTTTAGGAGATAGTCAACCGATTCCGATGTTACATCCTTGTGTCCTTGTCTCACATGTCCTTTTAGATTATCACGTTCATGATGAATTTACATATACACCACCGGGTGAACCACCTAATTTACATCCTTATGTCGCTATCCTCGACATTCCTTCGAGAAATTTCTTTCATAACAAATTTTTCTATCGACCACTTTGTGAGCCTCCTGATGATTTACATTCCTTAGGAGATTAGATATTTGGCATACCATGATTCCACGGCTCACTGTCGATATCTCAGTCAGTCAGTTGGATGGTCTCTGTACACTCGATAAGTTTGTGAACACCTTAGTTATTAAAGGCGCATCAAGGCGCAAGACACACTAAGGCGCAAAGAGGTTTTGAAGCCTAGGCATAAAGCTCAAGGCGCAAACGTGCGCGTGACGAAGGCATGGCGCAACTACATCCATTTTAATCAACATCAAACATCATCTTAGCTTCTCGATCAAATTCTTCATCTAGTCTACTAATTAATCATTCATTACTATCATTTATATCTCTTAAAAATAGAATCAATATGGTCACATGTATCATATTTAAGTCCCAACGCACAATTATCTTTCATACACACTAAATCAATAAACATTTATTGAGTTCTTACATTATTATTATTATTATTTTTAAATTACAACAAAAATCTCACTCATGCGCGTCTTTATATTCCAAAGGCGCAAATAAGGCGCACGGAGGCGCAAATCTCCGAGCCTGGTGAGCCTTGAGCCTTAGGCGCGCCTTTAACAACATAGGTCAACACCCCACCCAAAGAGCCTCAAGATAAGTTACCCATCCTTTGGGACTTCCACCGCTATATAATGTATGCATTTGGCCAGTCTGTCGTATTGATCGTCATTTATTTTCATTTGTTATTTGATTTTCAAAACATATTTCGACGTAGAGTTATATTAAATAATAAACATTTTAAAACTTGCGCCGATAATCACATGAGAAAACAAATACTCAAAGAAGGTGGTTGGGTGATGATTTGCATATTATTTGAGATGTTCCCATTGGGACAACTATAAATCTTTGTGCTAGGCGAATAGGTCCATACACTGTCATAAGAGAATCCGAATTAAATTTCAATGAACTCGGTATTCCTAGGAATATGAGTAGCTATCATGTATTCAATATAGAGGATTTGACTTTAGATGTTGAACCACCTTGTTTTGGACCTTTAGCCTTCCCTTTAGATTCAGTTTTCAACATCACTATAGCCTCTCCTATACCCCTAGCCTCCAGTATAGTTCTACACCATTACCATTGTATCCATACGCTTCACCCCTTGCGTCGGCTTGCTTGCTACATGGGATCTTCAACTACTTCAGCGGTATGATGATCTTATGCGGAGACACTTCCTACCTAGAGTGACAGAGAGTCTTACTTGACTTGCTTTAGGAGCATATAGCCTCCATTCACCAGAGATGAATGTTTCTGAGCCGGAGAGATTGATTGAGATCGACGACTTTTGGATCATTGGAGGCCACCATCGCCTCTTCGTGATTTTTCACATTTTAATGTATTTTATTTGATTAGATCTATGTTTTGGGAGTTATGTTAAATTATCCATCAGGAGATCGTGGTTGTAGGATATACTTAACCTAACCCCCCCTTTATATGCCAACAACTACCAGTTCAAAAGGTATCAAAGGTTTAGGTTTCAGAACCACTCGGTTTACAGAGGTGCTGATGTCGGGAGCCTCTATCGCCGATGCTGGTGCCGACGCCAACCCCATTATTAGTTTCCTTCTCTCCCTTCTTTGAGCCTTCAACTGCGTCCTCTGCTACCAGAGATGAATGTTTTTGAGCCGGTGAGATTTATTGAGATCGGTGACTTTTGGATCATCGAAGGCTACCATTGCCTCTTCGTCATTTTCACATTTTTATGTATTTTATTTTATTAGATCTGTATTTTGGGAGTTATGTTAAATTATCCATCGGACGATCGTGGTCGTTGGATATACTTAACCTAACCCCCCTTTATATGCCAACAACTACCTGTTCAAAAGGCATCGGAAGTTTAGGTTTCAGAAAAGGAACCTCTCGGTCTACGGATGTGCTGATGTAGGGAGCCTCTACCGCCGTTGTTGGTACCGACGCCAGCCCCGCCATCAGCTGCCTTCTCTCACTTCTTTGAGCATTCAGCTGCCTCCTCTGCTACCCAATTCTCATCCAGGCCGCTGGTCTAACCTCCTGGAAGTCCAATTAAGCCCCCCTCCAGTCTTGCTCCCCTCCCAGCCATCAAAAACCCCACAATCCCCTCCCAACAGCCTCTAGCCCGCCTTGTCCAGCCCTCAACCTGCCCTATTTCGGAGAGGAAAGGGCTCCTAAGTGCAAGGAGCGCTTTACTAGTAGCTTCGAAGCGGAGAGGAAAGGGCTCCTAAGTGCAAGGAGCGCTTTCCAAGTAGCGTTAAAGCGAAGAGTAAAGAAAGCTCCTCACCAAGGAGCGCTTTACTAGTAGCGATCCACCCCCGAGGGGCAGGGGGAAACGTTCAACAAAACTCAACAGTAATATACCCAAAATTCAAAGTGTAAAATCCGTATAGGCTAACCCTGGTATACTATATGGATTTGGGCGCATATCCGCTGTTGAGTCATTTTATAGAGGGAAATTGGGTCGTCAACAACCGATTCGCGCCCCTTTTTTGCCCCTATTTTTCCCCTCAACAACCGATTCACGCCCTAATGTGAAGAGTCGTTCTGGTTTGAGAAAGGAGCACCGCCAAGTCCACTAGGGGCGCCCTGAAGGAAGAAGAAATGGACAGCTTAGGTCAGGCTTGCATGAAACTTCTACCGAGAATCAGCGTTATGTCGATTACACATCTGAGGTTGGTCAGAACTGAGGGACAATGCCCCCTAACCTAAGTGGGCCTACCAGCGAAACAACTGGTACTTAATCGGTCGGGGTTTGGTTTCGTGCAACGCCCCCGCTGCAGGAACAGGCGGTTCTCATTGGAATTTTTTTGCCTCCATCTGCCTGACAGCCACCCACAGACTCTCTAAATCCCTTCCCCGCAACCTACAACACTCTTACAGCCAATTTCCAACCAATACTAGCCCCTCCATTCCCTCCACAGCCTTCAACATCACCTACCAACCACGATCAGCCCCTATCCCTCTCCGACAATCCTTCCAGCCCCCCTAAACAGGGGTAAGGGACTAAGAGGAGGTAAAGTGCTGGTGTTGCGCTTTATCGTAAAACGCTTTGAGATGTGTCCACTTTGAGATGTGTGCGGGCATCCACGCGTACCGTTGGATGCCCGCACTTTACTGTAAAGTGCACCCCTGCACTTTACTCCTCTCTTACCCCCTAAACAGCCCCCAATCCTCTTCTTCAGCCCTATTTCAGCCCCGAGCAGCAGCATTTACACTTCTGGACAGCCACCACTTCCGTCGGCATCAGTTTTTAATTTTAATTTTATTTTAAAAAAAACATCAATTACTTGGGTGAGATTTTACTTTCTAGTGTTCTTTTTTACGCATTGTATATCTTGTATTGTTAGTAATACTTGACTTGAATTATTTTGATTGTCGTATCTCTTTATTGATGTGCAAAATTTATTTGCTTCGCATTTCAATTTCAAACACTCAATAAATTTCGCAGTAGTCATTTAATTACTAAACTTGATTGTTTGTGCTTAATTGAGATTAAAAGTGCGAGAGTATTAAAATTTATATTGTTTGATTAATTACATGTCTCACATACTTGCATGATTGAGATGTAACATTTCCTTTAGGGTTTATGTTGCGAGTTTTTGTTCATTGGATTGTGTGTTGTATGTGCACTTGCATTCTGTTAGGAAACTACTAGAGAGAGAGATAGATCTAGTGAGGAAGAAGGAAGACGGCTAGGGTTAGAGAGGAGATGAGAATTACCTTGTAATACCCCCTCCAATAGAGGATCCGAGTATATATATACCCGGACCAAGGCCGGCCGGCCAAGGGTGCCGGTCGACCCCAAATCAGGGCTAAATCGGGTGGGTTCAGCCCTCGAGGGCCGCCTTTAGAAAGTGGGGGCTGAACAAGTTGGTTCACCCCCGTTGTCGCCTTCAGATCCGTCCGAGGGCGTAACATTCCCCGCCCCATCAATTCTCAGCTTGTCCTCAAGGTGGGAATCTAGTGGCTTCGTCCGTCCCCTCAGGCGTATCCAAGCCACGTCACGCCCTTGTCCCCCGCAGCCTCTCCAAACAGCAAAGAGAGCCCCCTGACACTGGTGAGATTCTGATTCCTTGCAGGCAGTACTCTCTCCCATCTTTAGCAAACTCCAGAGTCAACTTATCCCAATCCAGAGTCACCCTACCCAGCTGTCGCAACCACTGAGCCCCCAGAATCATATCTGGCCCTTGGATGAGCAATAAGTAGACATCCATGTTGTCGGTGTAGCCCTGCACACTGATTTCCACGTCCGGAAGCACTCCTTCACACTGCAGCTCGTGTCCACCTTCCACCACAACCTGGGAAGCGACATCCTTGATGATCACTAGCCCCAACTTCTGTGCCATCGCCGGGCTAATGAAGTTATGTGTACTCCCACTGTCAAGCAGAATGGTCATCTGCTGTTGGCCAATCCACCCCGCAATACTCATAGTGGCCGGAGCGGAGTCTCCCGCCATGGTCAGGGAAGATAGTCCGTACTCTATTGTATCAAGAATGTGCTTCTGTTCCCCTCCGTCTACATCCGTCATCGGATCTTCCTGCAACATGTAAACCTGGATCCTCTGACATTTGTGGCCAGGGGTAAATTTCTCATCGCAGTTGAAGCACAATCCATGTTCCTTCCTAGCCTGTAGCTCTGTTCAAGTCAATTTCTTCATCGTCGCCCGTGATGTAGCTGCTTGGTCCTTTTTTGTGTCGGGAAGGTGTGTAGCGTTCCTCGGAGTGTCCCCCCTGGACTTCTGTCGATTGAGACGCTCTTCTTGAATCCGGGCCAAGCTGATAGTGTGTGTCAAGCTGCGCAGCATATAGGCATGCACCTCATCTCTGATGTCCTCTTTCAAGCCGGAAATAAAACAACTTGTTAAAGTCCTCTCGCCCCACTGCACCCTGTTGGCCAACCGTTCAAACTCGGTTCGGTACTCCATCACCGTTCCTTTCTGACGCAATTTCTGAAGAAGAGCCTCGAAGTCTTCATACTCAAGTGGACCAAAGCGGGCGGTGAATCCGTCGACAAACTCGTGCCATGGCGCGTCATCCCGTCCCCGGAGCAACCATTGGGTCCACTGGTATGCGTCCTCTTCAAGGTGGAAGGACGCCAACTTTACCCACTGTGCCTCTGGTATCTCCTGATAACTGTAAAATAACTCTGCCTTTTGGACCCATTCGAGTGCATCTTCTCCTTTGAACTTGGGGTAGTTCATGCGGGTAACTTTCGGCGGCATATAAGCGCGTGGTAGTTATTGCCCGGGTCCTCCGTACTCTTGCCCGTGTCCATGCGGTAGCCGTCGATCAGTGACCACGTGTGGGTACCCCCAATCCCCTCCATAGGGGTTCCCCAAGACTGGCGGCCTAAACTCCCTTCCGTCTGCGGGGTGCCCTGGTGCTCCTGGAATAGGGAGGATCCCATCACGAGGTGGGCACCCCATCCCATTGGGTCGTTGGTCCTCCTGGCGGTCTTCACGGTAAGGTTTAAAATCCAAGGCAAATGCGGCGATGCCGCCAAATTGGGTTGCCTCGGACCATACTTGTGGTCGTTGTGAGCCTCCTACCCTTCCATTGTCAAGTCCAAGCCCCCCATTGAGGCTAGAGGCCCGATCGTCGTGCCCTGATGCTGGAGTAGGAAGGGGAAGCTGGACTCCGTTGGTCTCGCCCACAATAGCTTTTCCTTTAAGGTGTTGAGTTAACATATTTTTAATCTCGTCCATGCGTGCATCCAGTCTCTCTTCGAGACGTTTTTCCGATGTCGTTAACTTATCGACGAGGGCTGCCACGGTGTCAGTCAGCCCGGTGTAGTTTTCCTCTAGATGTGCGAGCCGATTGGAGTCCTCTTGGGTGCGAGTCACCATGGTGGGAGCGTGCGTGAAGTTGCAACAATTGGAGGCGCATTCGGATGCAGCACTGGAAGCAGCAGGTGGCGATGGAGGCAGCAACAACAGCCAGATGCTATCGGGAGGCAGCAGCAGCTGGCGGAGTCAGCAGGTTGCGAACTGGAAGCAGCAGCCGCTGGCGGTCGCCGGGAATCGTCCCTGCGATGCAGCAGGATCGCGATGCGATGCAGCAGCAGGATTGCGATGCGGAGGAAGCAGGATGCGGTCGCCGGGATCGTCGATGCGATGCAACAGCAGGATGCGGTCGTCGAGATCGGCCTGAATGCGAAGCGTCAGAGGCCGCAGGATGCGAACGGGATGCGACGGAGGCAGCAGGCAGCGGGATCGACGTCGGGATTCGTCGATGAAGACGACGCGGAATCGATGCGTGGGAGTCGACGCTGGACGACGCTGGGACTCGTCGATGCGAAGCGGATGCAGATGCGGTCGGCGCAGGGAGTCGGCGCGGGATATAGCCGCTGGCGAGCGGGAGTGAAAAAATTTGGGAGGACGACACCTCTGATACCAATTGTTAGGAAACTACTAGAGAGAGAGATAGATCTAGAGAGGAAGAAGGAAGACGGCTAGGGTTAGAGAGGAGATGAGAATTACCTTGTAATAATCTTGCATACCCCCTCCAATAGAGGATTCGAGTATATATATACCTGGACCAAGGCCGGCCGGCCAAGGGGGCCGGCCGACCTCAAATTGGGGCTGAATCGGGTGGGTTCAGCCCCCGAGGGCCGCCTTTAGAAAGTGGGGGCTGAACCAGTTGGTTCATCCCCGTTGTCGCCTTCAGATCCGTCCGGGGACGTAACACATTCATTCACTTTTTCATTTTAGGGTTTGTCATTGGACCATTGAATTCATTGCGTGCGCATTTACATTGCATGTAGGGTTAGAACATCACTTGTTCGCCGCCTATGAATTTGTCCTCCTTCAAGTTGGAGACAACAAATGTCAATAGAGCTTCTACCATACAAAACTATATATGTTGTGTTGAATGTAGGGAATCTGAAGTTATTTGTGCTTCTAAGTTGGATGTGGAACTAGATGAACAGTTGCCACCAATTGATGACTTAACGAGTAAATAGAGGTTTTATTGGATGTAAATCTCCTATTAGAAGAAGGATACTAACACCAGGCATGATCAAAAGAAAACCTTTCGAATTAAATTCTAATTCAAATTGTATTCTAAATTAAATTTCTTTCAAAACCCTCTTCACTTTTTCCGCATAATCTCTCTGTTCATTGCTGCACTGCTTCCAGAAGCCGTAGTTTGCTCTTATTACTGCCTGAAAATAACCACAATTGTTCGATTTAAGGGCCTCGATGGTCTTCGTGATTCCCTGGTAGACACTAACATTGTTGGTATTTGCTTCTCAGTACCCTTGAACCCTATCTGTTTGGTGTGAAATTGTTGAAACTAGTGGAAGAGTTGCTGCCTAAAGAAGTGAATTCATCACAATATGGCTGATGGATTAAGATTGTCTTCATGTAAGCGAGTTGCAGCCTATACTCAAAACAGAGGATAGTTTTGTAGTCAGCTCACCCTCATGGGATCACATCTCTTTGTCCTGATCATGAAATATGCATGTTGGACATGGCATAAGGTGATTGATGACTTGACATCCTCTGTTACAGCTGGTAAACTTCGGTGGTCGCGGCGAGAGAGAATGGCTTAGAAAAAATTGCATTAATCTGAAAATGAACCACGGGATACAATCCGGAGAAAGCTCCGGTCAAGCTCGTGGCTGGGTCCTTCAAGAACCTTCTCTCAAATGAGAGCCCAAGAACCTAATACATCCAAGTCCCTCTAATACATAAACACCTCTCCCTTATATAGATAAGGGAGGGCCACCATACAAAACAATTCATTTAATTAATTAATCTAATTAACATTAATTAATAATCATTAATTAATATCATTCAATTAATTCATACAAAATAATTACAAGAAAAATAATCACGGCGGCTTCTAATTGAGCGTTCCAGTGGTCCCGACGAGGAGTGACCACCCCTACGAATGCGGTAGAGTAACACTACACGACCCTCAAAAATCGGCCTTGCCCCCATGGTCGAGTTTTTAACATTTTGTGAGATCTATAATAAAGGCGGTGTCGGAGACGATATGGAAAAAAGGCATGTCATGTCAGAAGACAAGTTGGGAAGGGGTGTCAAATGAGACGACAGGTGAGGCCCGGGGGAAGGGAGTCGGCGGAGGTTTAAAAAAGTGGTGCAACTGTTGAGGCTGATGTTAATAAATGAGGAAGGGAGGGTTGGGGTCAGCTGGCAGGAAAAAGAATAAAAAGTGGGGCACATGCAGGTGGGTAATTGAGGGAGACGCCGCATGAAAATAGGCTTGGAAAAAGAAAGTTGAGGGCAATAGGGGTGGTAGGAATAGGTGGGGTGGAAAGGCTGAAAAGTAAGCGAAATTTAAAAAAATATTTGCGGGTTCTAGGCCAGGCGGCGTCAGAGTGGGAGAAAAATGGGTGAGGCGTGCCGCGGACGTAATGGATGAAAGAAAGTGGTTGTGTGGAGGGAGGACAACGGTCGGAAGAGGGTGGTGGTACAGGGCCTGAACTAGCCGATGGTCGTTAGTGGGCGGTGGTGAAGGAGATGTAGGGAGCGGCGCGGGAGGGAGATCCGACGTTGAGGGACAGATCGAGCAGAGAGCAGGGCTTGCAGTGGTGCGGCTATATTCACAAACCAAATAGTTCGTGAACAATTCGGGAATCGAATTCATATTTTTCGAATTTGAATCCAAATTCATATTCAAGTGGTATCTGAATCCGAATAATATTATCTTCGTTCAAAGGATTCGTGAATAGTTTGCAAATACGAAATTTTTTTTATTTTAATAAGCTGTATATAACAAATTAAACTTCTTATAAGCCATAATATAAGTTTTATATACAATTTAAACTTATCCAAGCCCGAGTCCAAATTTGAATTCAAATCCAAGATTTCGGGATGAATTCGAATCCGAACTCAAATATTCGGACGAATCTGAATCTCTGCATTCTTTCCCAATTTTGGATTCGATTGATGTGTTACTCGATTCGATTCAGTTCATGAACACCCCTAGGTGAGGCGATCGGCGCAGTGGCTTCGTTGGCAGCTTCCTCTAGGACGTGCGGCCTCACGAGGGTGTCCGAGAGTGCCGACGACAACATGCATGCTCCATCCACGTTGGTCACATGGGCAGAGGACTCTGGCGAAGGTGGGTCGACAACTGGCAAAGAGCGTGACAACAATAACTCGATGAGGGGTGGCCGCTCTGGTAGCTTGAGCGGACAAAGTGGCGGGGGAATTGGCAATGGCGACGACAGGCTCGAAGGTGGCGACATGGTGAATAGTCGATGCGGTGGCCTGTAAACTGGGGGGAGGCGGTGGCGGAGCAAAGATCGTCGGGGTGGTCATTGTTGGGTGCAGATCCAAGCTTAGTGACGAGGCGGCAACCTCCCTTGGTTCCTTGGCGAGGGCCAGCTGGCGGCGTGCAAGTGCAGATTCCTCCATTATGCGCAGAGTGTTGGTGAGGTCCTTGGCCATGCAGTCATTTATAGTTTGGAGGTTGTCAATGAGGTCGAGGGTGAACCTAATACTGGTTCTCGGTGGCTGCAATGGCAGCGTGCGGAGACTGGCAGGTCAGACCATTCACCATTGTTACAGATGGTAAACTTTGGAGGTCGCGGCGAGAGAGAATGGCTCAGAAAATATTGCATTAAACCGAAAGCGAACCACTCGATACAATTCAGAGCAAGCTTCGACCAAGCTCAAGGAGGCTGGGTTCTCCAAAAACTCTCTCAAATGAGCCCAAAAACCTAGAACATCCAAGACCCTCTAACACATAAATCCCTCCCCCTTATATATAAGGGAGGGCTTGGTTTGAATGAAAATGGATCAAGAAATTATTATCTAATTTTCTCTCTCGCTCTTCCTTTCCATTTTCCCTCTTTCTTTCTAGACTCCTCATTCTGCCCGCGTACCTTGCACCTGACGGGTTTCTCATTCGCACCAGCAGTAATCGGCCGAACCCTTCCCTCCAACAAAAAGATCCACCCCGATTCCTCTTCTCTTCCGGCTTTCTCCTCCGCAACCATAGCTTCACCAGGATCAAGGAAAGGGGACTCAAATCTCTTGAGGAACTTCTTTCTCGCCCGCCCTAGCACTCGATCGCAAACTGGAGCACACAACACTAGCATGTGTCTACTATATTTGTTTAAGCTGCTCCTTTTGATTTTTCATATAATTGACACTAATATTCAATTATTATCAAAATCCATCATTTACTTACCTTTATCATAATGCCAATCAACGTTTTCTTGTGTTGGTGCTAGCATGTTTGTACCCTTGATTTAGTGAGCTGTGTAAAGAGAGGCCTCAAACCTTGTATATACTTCTTGAATCAATAGTTACAAGTATGAGTGCACTTATATAGGAGAAGAATGAGAAGAGAAATCCTAAATACAAGATGTGAGACTAATACATGGAGAGAGAAAAGAGAGAAAACATGGGCCCTTAATTGGGCTTTTCTAACACTCCCCCGCAAGCTGGAGCGTACAAGTCATAGGCATCAAGCTTGGATAAAAACTGATAGTATAGAGGCCTAGAGAGAGCTTTTGTCAGGATATCCGCAACTTGGTCTTTAGCAGGAACATGCTCCAAATCTATCTTCTTTGACTGTACCTTTTCTCGGATAAAGTGACAATCAACTTCGATATGCTTTGTGCGTTCGTGAAACACCGGATTCTTGGCAATATGTATTGTTGCCTGACTATCACAAAATAAGGTAGCCGGTGATGAGAGGCGAACACCCAAGTCTCCCAGAAGGCTCTCAAGCCAGGTTAGCTCGGAAGCAACCGCAGCCATAGCTCGGTACTCGACTTCAGTAGAAGAGCGTGCAACCACGGATTGTTTCTTGCTACGCCATGTTATGAGATGTCCACCAAAGTAAGTGCAGAACCCCGTAGTGGAGCGCCTATCATCGATAGATCCTGCGTAGTCAGCGTCGGAGTAAGCGACGAGTGATAGAGATGTGGATGGCTTATACACAAGTCCTTGTCCGGGGGCGATCTTGAGATATCGAAGGATGCGCTCGACTGCTTGAAGATGAGATGTCCGAGGAGCGTGCATGAACCGACTTACAAATCCTACAGCAAACGAGATATCTGGTCGAGTCACCGTAAGGTAGATCAGCTTCCCAACCAAGCGTCTATAATATTCCGGATTTGTAAGCAGCTTGTCAGAGTCAGAACTATGGGCCGAGAGCTTGTGATTTGCGTCCATAGGGGTCTCCGCAGGTTTGCACCCAGGATAACCTGCATCATGAAGGAGGTCCATACAGTATTTTCTTTGAGATAACACAAGACCATCAGAGCGTCGTGCGACCTCGAGCCCAAGAAAGTACCGAAGGTTGCCCAGATCTTTGGTCTGGAAGGCGGAATTTAACTGTTCCTTGATCTATTGTATTCCTGCCGTGTCGTTGCCAGTAATCAGGACATCGTCAACGTAGATCAGAAGAATCACAGTCCCGGTTGACCGGTGGCGGGTGAAGAGAAAAAATCAGCCGAGCTCCGAGTGAAGCCACTAGCACAGACTACTTTACTGAATTTTTCAAACCACGCACGCGGAGACTGTTTGAGACCATAAATGGATTTCCGAAGGTGACATACCAAAGACTCCACCGTGGTCTCAAACCCGGGAGGTTGCAGCATATAAACTGTCTCCTGAAGATCGCCGTTGAGGAAGACATTCTTAATGTCCAACTGATAAAGCGGCCAGTGACGATGAACGGCCAAGGAAAGAAGAACGCGGACCGTGTTCAATTTGGCCACTGGAGAGAAAGTTTTCTCATAATCAAGGTCATGTTGCTGAGTAAAGCCCCGTGCCACGAGGCAAGCCTTCAGACGGTCAACAGTGCCATCCGCCGCATGCTTGACAACAAAGACCCATTTGCAGCTCACAGAGGTATGACCAGTAGGAAGAGGGACCAGATCCCAGGTCTGGTTAGCCCAAAGAGACCGGTTCCCTCTGATACCATGTAAAGAGAGGCCTCAAACCTTGTATATACTTCTTGAATCAATAGTTACAAGTATGAATACACTTATATAGGAGAAGAATGAGAAGAGAAATTCTAAATACAAGATGTGGGACTAATACATGGAGAGAGAAAAGAGAGAAAACATGTGCCCTTAATTGAGCTTTTCTAACAAGCTGCAACTAAATGATGATTGATTTACTGATATACTTTTTGCTTTCTGACCTTCTTTGTTAGGGAGCAATTGCTGCGAAGGTTACAAAATGAGGGCCCTTCATCTCTTAAAAAACTCGACGATAGCCATCTTTCTCGCTTAGGCCATATTTTGATTTCAGAAAAGAAGTGGGTGGAAGAGTCTCCTTCTCAAAAATTTCCTTATAAACTTGTTATTCCTTTAAAGAAGGATGCCATTTCATCCCAATCTTCTCATTTGAATGGTTTATGCTCACTTTTTCCTGTGAAAACTAAGCCCAACTCCGATAAACAATCTGTGCAAGAGAAGGAAGATCTGAGCCTTATTTCTACAGCTCCATGTAATTTTACAGAACTAAGGATGTGGTTCCAGAAACACTTTAACAGCGGTGGAAATATCGAACCCGAGGAATTTCAGAAGGTTTTCAAGGATGAGTTTAATCAAAACCTTTGCTGCTCTTTCTACGGATACTCTAACATTTCCAGCCTGATCGGGGCCTGCTCTTGTAAAAAATCTGGGCTTCCCAGAAGAGATGATGTACTATCTGATTGCCGCAAATTGTTGATGGAGCTTTTAGAGAAAAACCCCACTGGTTTTAATATTAGCATTTTCCAACCTGAATTTCTTCAGAAGTATGGCTACATACTGGATTACAGTTCTCTTGGCTATCCAAAGCTTATGAAGTTGTTACAGATCATACCGGGCATAAAAATAGAAAACAATTATGTCCGCCCGGCCGAGGAACGTGCGGCGAATACTTTGAAAGAAGGAGACGACGAAGGTAAGGTTTTTCGAGCTGAAAATGGTAATGCTGACGACTCTGCATGGGACGAGCTGGGTCCCTTATCGAGATCTACCAACCATGGAAATGGCGAGGACCGTAGGATGGATAAAGAAGCAACCTTTACCCCAGTTTCGCTTTCGGATGAAGAATATACTGATTCCGAAGAATATACTCCCATGCCCCCGCAGAGAAGCGCCAGAGATAATTCTGTGCTGCTAAAAATTCTCGACCCTTGTGACGGCAACAAAGAGGGTGGCACAAATGGGCAGCACAGAGACACTAATGACACGGTGATGGATCGCTCGCAAAATTTATTCCAGAAGAAGCGGAGAACTCTGTACACCCGCGACGAAAACTTGCAGAGGTTAAAGCCGTGGGCTAGTCCAAAATGCTTTTCTTTTGTAACTAAGGATGCTGATGAAAAGGAGTACTTTGCAAAAAACATACTGGATGTGCTCAGGAAAGCTGGAGATTTGAAGGTGAAGGAGCCTTCCAGGTGATCTAAGCATTTTCATATGCAATTTCCACTTTTATATGTGGAACAGAGAAAGAGATTCTTTCTTCCTGTGCTTAAATGAGAAAAATTTGCGGAAAATGCATTCCTCGCTGGCCGCCCGGTGAAGCCGATCGACCGAATCCATATCCGAAGAAAATGCGGTTTCATTATGGTCTAGTTTCTCCAGGAAGCCTGGTCTGTGATGGGATTCTGTATGGGTTAAGGGGAGAGATCTTATTATGGTGATTCCTTTTTATGTTCATAATTAGCTTTCTTTTCTTGGCGGCGATGAGCAAAAATGTTGTGCCAAACGGAGCCTTAGCTTAGGGTTTTGATTGGGGACAACGCTATGTAAACCCTTGAGTTTTTCGTTTTCATATGATGTGGCTAATTTTATTTTTGAATCCCTAATTAAAATGCCAAAAATTTCCTTGTTTAAGCGTGGTAAAAAGAAGCTTACTGGTCCACATGCAAATTCGATCATCTCAGTTTCTTCGTATATTTGGCGTCCTGCTGTCGGCGGCCCTCTGTCATCTTCAAAGGCGACCGCCCTTATTTCACATTCGAAGGAGGTTTTTGATTTCATATTCTATGACAGTTTAGTAGGTTGCTTACTTGCTTATCATGAATTATTTCCTTGAGATTAGTAGCACATGAAAACTTGTATTTTAGTTTTTTGAACTTTAGGCTTAAACCATTTTTAGTACCAGTGATGCATATGAATCAAAACTTACCAATTATCAAATTTTACTTTATAATATTTTATTATAAATTAAAATACGACGGGATACTGTCACGGCAGCACGAGCTCCCATGCACGATCTCTCGTATCCTAAAATAGATCTAATCGCGCACATCTCTCCCTCAGGGCCTGTTCAAATTTTTTATATGGATCTCATATGTCAAATAAGTTTCAATATAAGTAAAAATAATGCAACCAAATTTTATGTGAAATATTTTATTATCAAGTTTCTCAAGGAAAAAAAGTCATTTTTAATTGAAAACCTTGCTAAAAATAGAAACATAAATGAGCCAATGGTGAATCAAATTTTAATTTTTTTTGTAAAATCTTGAGAGGTTGTATGGTAATTAGATAAAACTCAAATTCCAGAATAATATATAAACCATATATAGTCGGACTGCTCGAATAATGAATCAGTTCATCAAATCAAATAGATTTATGATATATTAAGACTCTGTTTGGCACGACGGTGACGGTCGTAAACGCACGAGTTAAACCGTCATTCGTTAAAAATCACCTAATAAATATCATCCGTTTGAACGTAAAAGTGAATGAAGTTTCTAAGGTGGGCATTAACGAATGACAATTTAACCTCCATGTTCATGACCGCCACCACCATGCCAAACGAGCCTAAATAAAATAAAATAAAATAAAAGAATATATCCTCTAGATATCAATAAAAAGCATCAAATTATTATAAGGACATGGGGCTTCTCCAGCTTTTCCATGACTTGTTGCTGCTTCTCCTCAAAAGAGGCTTCGGCTCTCCGGTGCCGTCAATTTGATGCCTGGGGTGACCTCTTCCTCTTTTTCAGGCTTCTCCTCTCCAGCCTCCAGAGAGTTCTTTTCAGCCTGTGATAAGAATAAAGTTTCAAAGTATAGGATATGATATATATATAGTTATAGTTGTAGTTATTTTCTGGGAGCTCCCCTCCAAGTTTGAGTAATTACAATTTGCATCGCCCTAACTTTCAAAATTACAATTACCTCCTCTCAATGTTTACATTTCATAACATCTATGCATAAAAGGCCCCCCACATAACTTTACAATATTAAAATACAAAAAAATAAAACACTAGATAACTTAAATCTATTGTCTCTAGCTAAGGATGACAAAAGAAAAATTAATGTTTTAACGTTAAAATATAGTTTGTTTTACAAAATAAAAATTGTATTTTTGATTTATAATTTTTTACGGTCATTTTGAGTACTCATATGTATATGTTGCGGGTCGCGGAGCCCGCCGGGAGCGGGCGGAGCCGGCCGGGAGCGGACGGAGCCCGCCGGGAAAGGGTAAAGCCCGCCGTCGTCGGTCAGGTACTGTCGCAGGAGGCCATAGGGGCGGGTACTATCCACGACAAATGTTGCCGCCCACGACAAATGTCGCCGCTCACGACAAATGTCGCCGCCCACGAAAAATGTCGTCCCCACGACAAATGTCACACCACCAGCGAATGTCGCATCCGGCGAATGTCGCACCCCTCCGAATGTCGCACCCCGCCGATTATCGCACCCCCGTCGAATGCCCCCAGGGCCGAAGGCCCGTACCTGTCACTTGTATATATATATATATATAGTATAATATATACTTATTATATATATTTATAATATACCCGCCTGTTTTTTGGTCCCACACCGCCAACAACAAAAGTAAATCTGAGTTTAAATATAGGTTTTCGGGAGAAGAGTTTGAAATGAATGGGTTAGTGGGCTTGCGGTTTGGGCCGTTGGTGGTCTTGTGGGCCGGCTTGTGCGCGCTTCTATTATGTTGTGGTGGACTATATTTTCGGCGGGCTTGGGTTTGTTTTGCTAACCCGGTTTTGAACCTATTTCACATAGGTTTAGGACGACCCTAGAGTAGGTTTAGGAGACCTACAAAAAAGTGGGGAGAGAGGGTTTGTTTGATCCAACGATTCATGATCAAAACTCTGAAATCCGACGGCCACCTAATTTCCCCTAATTTCGAACTCATACTATATGCAGACCACGGTATTTCTTTATAATATGGTATATATATATATATATATATATATATATATATATATATATATATATATATATATATATATATATCTTTACTACTATAAAAGATATATTAAATGACATTTAAAAACCATGATTTTAAAATCCATAGAAGAAAGTGTGACCATCAGATCAGCCTCCTAAAATCAGGTACCATCGAATTTTTCTCTCCCCCCGCCCCCCCAAACACAGCCAAAAGCAAAAAAAAACATGTCACTTATACCTATGAGTTGAGCGATGGGAGAGAGAAAAAGAGGGGGAGATGGAAAGAGAGAGAGGGGGGAGAGAGGGCGGGCGGAATTGGAGAGAGAGAGAAAGAGAGGGGGAGAGAGAAAGAAAGAGAGAGGAGAGAAGAGAAATTAATCTTTTTATTTAAAACTGTAAATTTTTTTACAAAATAAAAATTGTAATCTTGATTTAAATATTTTTACGGTCATTTTGAGTATTCATATGTATATGTTGCGGGCACAACCCGCCTTGATGTGGGCGCATCCCACAGCATCACAGGCGTAGCCTGCTGGGGCCAGCCCGTCATCGCTTGTCGGGTACTGTCGTGCTTGGCCATAGGGGCGGAGCCCCATGTCGGGCACTCGTGTATATATATATATATATATATATATATATATATATATATATATATATATATATATATATATATATATATATATAGGCTAATTTCCCAGTGCTCTCTGGAAGTTTGCACCTTCTATCTTTTAAAATTACATTTACTTACCCTTTAGCTCTGTTTACAAAAATGAAATTTTCGTTAGACATATGGATGATAAATGATAAAATCAGCGAAACTATTTTATGATATTCAATTTTATCCTTTGTGATGACTTTACATTGAAATATGTGATCTTTTCCTTTAAAAATATAGATATAGATGGAAAGTGATCAAATATGTCAATTTATTTCATGACATTCCAATTTTACCCTTTGCAATAACTTTACATTGAAAAATGTATGTTACATTTTACCATTTGTAACGAATAATTTGGCTGATTTTATTATTTTCCATCCATATTTCTAGCGGAAGGGAAATTTTTGTAAGCTGGGGAAATTTAGAGGGGAGGTAAATGTAATTTCAAAAGATAGAGGGGTCCAACCTGTAAATATGCAAACTCCCAAGGGAGGTCTTGTAATTAACCATATATATATAAGTTTATAAGTTATATTATAAGGCATAATTATCAAAAGTTGCACCTCTCTTACTTTCCAAATTACAAAAACCTCCCCGTAAGTTTACATTTCATACCAACATTCATGCACGGAAATACTTCATTGGACTACATTTTCAAAAGGATCTTTTTGTGCATGAATGTTATGAAATGCAAACATATAGGAGAGGTTTTTGTAATTTCAAAAGAGGGATACAAACTGTAATTTAGCAAAGTTAGGGGGGGGGGGGGGGGTATATAGAATAATCAAGAAACATGACATGTGTGATGAGGATGTAATGGTGTTTTCCTAGTTCTTTGTGGATTTTTTTTTCCTTTTTCAAATGGGGTTGGGTTCGGTCGCACGTGAAGAAACTCAAGACGACAACGAGCACTAAGAGGGTCCGGTTTGGTCAAGGCATGAGTTTGCAGATGAGGCCATTGGTGTTGGAAAATTTTGGATGTGGGAAAATTTGTAGAGAGACAATTGTAATGCTTCTATTTCATTAGTACTAAATTCTTTTTGGGGCTAGACTCAGATTGGCCCATAATTTTTACGCATTTGGGGTTCTTTATGTTGCCATACTTCATAATTCATATCTTTCCTTTGGCAAACAAAAAAAGGAAGTTGAGAAAGGGCTCCCCATATAACGATTAGAGCATTGAAGGCCGCTAGTTGGACTAGTTACCCTCAATGCATTTGACTTGTCCCTTTAGGAGGTTCAAGATCAATTTGTTGGTTATTTCTTCTCGTATGATATACTAAGGAGAACCTCTACTCGATTCCAAGGCTTTGAAAAAACTATCCAACCCTTCAAAAAATTGTATTGAAAGATGATGTTGGTCCATAGAAATTGTATGATGATGGGCATGCTGCCTTTGTCCGTGTTTTGACTTCTATCCATTTGAAGATGTGGTCAAGCCTCACCGCCTACTTGTTTGTGGGAAAGAGTTGAGAATGCTTATTCCTCGGATCATGAAGGATCGGGGACTCGTGACGACTCTGAGCGTCCGGGCGGGCTACAGCAGAAGAGGTGTGCACCTCCAACATTAGTCGCTCAGATCTATGTGGCTAGAGACCAATGTTTGGCTAGCAAAATCCTCGGTGCATTTCTTCTTGCTGGAAATTGGTTTTGTCCAAAATCAAAATTTCATGGGTTTTGGAAGCGGGGCAAAAGCAACAAATTTTGATCATTTGGCGAAGGTTTTGATATACAAAAAATTCAAAATTGAATTTTCTTGGGAGGGAAATTTACTGTTGGCTCTAGGGATCGCTGGAGCAGTTCGCCCAAAACCTTCCTCTCAAAACTGATCGGAACAATTTTATCCTCTAACAACACGAAACAAACACAAAAATTGATTATGATGTACCCAAAATCAATTTCTTTCTCTCAAAACCCACGAAACGAACGCATCCTTAGACTCTGTCACTCTGAGAGGATTTTGTTTTTTTCCTCCATGAACTTGGCTTATTTAGGGATAGCTTACAATACATGAATAGGAGTAGTGGAAAATAGAGGGAGTGGTGGGAATGAAGCTCCCCACCGATGAGAATGGAGGCTAAAAATGAAGTTTTTGATCTTACTCACCGCTACTATGGTGAAATGAAGGTTTACCAAACATGTGTTAGTTCCAATATTTTCTCTCACATCAGAGATTAATCGTGTACAAAAAGACCGGGCTAGTGGGCCGGCCCGAAAATAGCCCGTCTAGGCCTGGCCCATGGCCGGTCTCAGGGCCCTTGCAGGGCCCAAATATAAGGGGACTACCCAGCCCGATATCTGGCCCGGGCCGGGCAAAGCCTGATTTTCGGATCGGCCCTGGCCCGGGCCTAGGCAAATCTCGGCATAGGCCCAGGCGATAGCCCGACCCAGGTCGTTGGCCCAACGACTCTTATAAGAGCTGTTGCTGCTGTACAACAACAGCTATTGTACTGTTGTACAACACCAGAGCCTAGGGCCTATGCCCTAGGCTCATATTTAAAAAAAACTATTTTTTTATATGACCCCCCTCCTCCCACCTCCCCACCCAGCCCTCCCACCTCTCTCACTCTCTTCTCTGTCTCTCTCTCTCTCATTCACTCCCTCTCTCTCTTCATTAAAATTTATTTAACGCATCGCCAGCGTCCTCCTCAATGCTAGCATAACATCGTCCTCCTCAACGCATTGATCGTCTACTTAAAGTACGCTTTTAGTGGTGGAGCACAATCGTACGATGTCAGTTTGAGAGCATTTCAATAAGGTTCAAGTTGGCGCTGAATTCAAGGCGCGATGCAAATTATGCTCGAAGCTGCTGACCTTTACCGGCAACTCGACACTAGCAAGACACCTTAAGTCTTACGTTTTGAAACAAGCTCCCGAGTCCAGTCAGACACAAATTTGAGGAGTACGACAAATTTGGACGTACGATCAACCTCGCCAACAAGACATGTAGATGAAACATGTCATCAAATGCGGGTTGTCATTCAGCCACCACAAAAACGAGGATGTGACGGAATACATACATGTAGGACTTCAGCCCAAATATCAATAGGTAAGTAGAGCTTTTCTTAGAAGCGACTCCATTAAAGCCTATTTAAAATCAAAGCAATCGTTAATAAATTTTTTTGAAACTTTTGAAGGTCGTGTAAGTTAATGAGTGACGTTTGGAGCAATAACATAAAAGTAAGATTATCTTATATTTGTATCACGTATTCACGTGTCATTGGACGATCCCGTTTCATGGGAGCTAAATAAGCGTGTAATATGTTTTGAAGGTTTTGAATATCCGCACACAAGTAAAACTATATATAATGTAATTATTAAATGTGTGCGAGAATTTAAAATAAAAGATAAAATGAGTATTTTTTTTATAACGTCTCTAACAATACCGTAGCTATTGATTGGTTAAAATGCGATTTAAAACAAATGCTAAGCGGTGCGTTTTTTCACACTCGGTGTGTTTGCCACGTTTTAAATTTAGTGGTATAAGATAGTTTGGCCGCCATGAAACCTTATATTGAGAACATTCATCTAATGCTAAGAGTCATTTATAGTTCTAGGTAACGATTTTAAGATTTTAAAAATTTGTAAACGCACATGATAAAAAATATTTAAAACCTCAATTTGATATGCTTATTAGATAGAACTAAACATATAAAATGTTAAAAAGAACGTTTCAACAAAAATGACTTTTTATAGAATACTATAATATGATAAATACTCATGATTTGACCGATGCCGATTGAGACGTATTAGCAAATTATATGAATTTATTAAAATGTTTTTATATGGCGACTATTTTTTATCTGACGTGTATTATCCGACTAACTCGCCAGTAATTGAAAATTTTGTAAATATCGCATAAAAATTTAATTATTATAAACAACTTGATGTATGACTTTCATTAATTGAAATAATGGAAGAATTTTATAAAAATATTATAGAGAAATATTTGCTATGTTTTCTTGCGCCACTGCTTAAATTCGTTATTCGGCGTAAACGACGAAAAAAATTTGATAGATGAAATCAATACTAATTTAAACTTAAATTTAAATTTCGATGATTATGATGACGTTAGTACCCCAAAATTTGCTTCTCTTTTTACCGAGTGTTATAATTATTATGATAACTTATACGGCTTGCGACCTCGGGAAGAAATATCGCAACCCAAAATAAAAGATACTTTCAAAAATAAAATTTTAAAATTAGCTTTCAAAAAAGGGCACACATCGAGTAGTTTAAATGAATTAGGATTGTACACTAAAACACAATTCCGCTATTTTATAAGCACAAATGAGATTAAAAACTTTGATCTCTTAAAATGGTGGAAAGGTAAAGTTAATACATATCCTATTTTGGCTTATATGGCATGTGATTTACTAACAATTCAAGCTAGTACGGTAACTTCGAAGTCTGCTTTTTCTTTTAGAGACAGAGTTTTGAACCAACGGAGGAGCCGAGTCAACGAAGAATCTCCGAAAATGTGCATATGATAAAAAGACTACTTGGATGTTATATAGAGAAAGCAACACATTACATCATTAAAGGATGGCTCGGATGAGATAAAAGATGAGATGAAGACAATGAATTTAAGAGATGATTAAGCGTGTCTCACATTCATTATAGGACCGATAAAGAATTGTATTTTATTTGTTTTGTTAAGTTAATAAATTTTGTAATTTTTTTTTATTTAAAATTAATAATAATAATAATAATTTTCATTTTTTTTCAATTAATCTAAATTGTAAATATTATTTATTTTTGTTCAATATTAATAAAAATTCATTTTTCTTGTCCATGTCTTCAAGTGAGAATTTTTTTATTATCATAATAAAATAATAAGTATAAATTTTTAATGTATTATTTTTTAAAAATAATTCAATAGTTAAAAATATTTTAATTAATATTTTAAAAAAAGCCCGACCCGCCTACATCGGGCCTTAGGGCCGGATCAGGCCCCTTCCCGGGGCAGCTGCCCGAGCCCAATTTAAAGAAAGCCTGGGCTCCGCCGGCCGGTTGACTAAAGCCCAGACCCGTTGGGCCCGGTACCGGGCCGTCCTGATGGAGTTGTATGCCCACGACTATCAGAGATGGGGCTAAAACACCGAAACAAACATAACCTCAATAAATAAAGAAATTTTTTAGGCCTTATCATCCGAAGGTTAATTACAAGAATAAGGAGTCATTTATCGGTAAAAGCCGCAAATTGCTCTCCTCTATTTGGTTAGGACTTCTCTATTTGTTTTGTCAATATATTTATAGGATTTTAATATTTCCATGACTATTGCGGTTCTGTTTGGCTTGAATTTTTTATTCTGATAAGTTCGGACAAAAATACCATGTCATAGAATGTATGTTTGGCATGACAACGGTTATGAACATCATCAAAAAAAGAAAACTAATTCTGAACATAAAAAATAAGAGTGATTATATGTGCAAACAATATTTGACTATGTGCAGACTGCTCCAAAAAACCCAAACTCATTTAATAGAGTTTCTATTGAAAATAGGGTGCAGACTGTGACCTAGCAGCCCGTGATCTGTTCCTGTTCCTCTTCCTCGTTTCGCCTACAACCTAGCCGTTGTTCGCCAGTCGACCTCCTTCCCGCAACTCCAGTTCGTCGGTGATTCCTTATCCTGTGTCCCTCACGCCTCTCACCGGTTATCTCATTAAGGTATACCGTCGTTCCCCTCGCACTTGCCCTTTACCGTCATTCCCCTTGCCCACAACCTAGTTTTGTTTTTTTTGCCTGGAATAGTTTTTCCTCAATTTTTTTGTTGTGTGATTCTTTCAAATCGTATTTTTATGTCTAAACTCTTGATTATTCCGGTAATGTCTTTTAGCATTCTCCTCTTCACCTCATTTTATTGAAAGCCCTAACTATGATGTATTTGTTTGAAGGCTTTTATTGACTTGAAATTATTCTCCAAGGATTTGCATTGTTCTAAACCAAATTATTTAAGGTTCATATCTTCTTTTATTTCTACAAGTATTAATCTTTCAAATGCATTGCTATCTCAAGGATATGTGTTGTTTTGTACAATGTGTAGGCTCGGCTTGATGGAGAACAAATTAGAGGAATGTACTTCTCTCATCGACCTAGCCACACCCCCACAACCTACCGATGAAGGTACTTTTTGTTGTTGTGTTATTAAGCGTTATTGCGTAGGCTCGACTTAATTGAATATCTGATTATTTGGTGAATATTGTTATTATTGTAGCTATCAATTTGTTATCTAATGAGATTGTCAACCCCACCACATATTGATCTTGGTACAAAGATGTTTTGGATATCAAAGTTTTTTTTAACTCCCTATGGAGAATTTTGTTATATAAATTTAAAGAATTACCACTTCTATCTTGAATTATTTATTATATTACAAGAGATGAATGAAAAAATTTAAAAAAATTTCTTTTCTTAATGGTCTACACCTAGTAAGTCGGTTTGCACTTAAAATTTGATGGTTTGCACTTAACCATGGTTTGCACTTAACCATGGTTTGCACGTAACCATAATGAAGTTTCTTAAGTGAGGTTAATTCCACCAACGACGATTCATAACCACTGTGTTTACGACTGTCAGTCCGCCACCATCATGCCAAACAGTCTATGACTTTGTTTGGGGGGACTTATTTTCACCGGTCAAGCGGTTACGACCGCATATATCGGGCCTTAATTAAGACACGGTACATGCGGTCGTAACCGCTTGACCGGTGAAAATAAGTCCCCCCAAACGGAGCCTATATCTACTACTCTCTGTAGAAGTTTTTCCATCCTTTTCTTAAAACTGTTTTAAAAATTTTTACGGCATTTTTAAACAATTTTGCCGTTCTTTAATATTGTTTTAGTTCTTAACAAAATTCCTTAATGCGTTATTATTCCCTTTTACTTCCAAATGATAAATAATTATGTTTTTCGGTATTTAATTTTCCACTACTAATCTGCAATTTATCACTCCTAATCAGCTCTAGTTGACTGTCAAGTAGGATATTTTTTAATTTTAAAATTTTGAAAATTTAGAAGCAAAATGAGAAAAAATAATTTTGGAGGGTTTTTAATAAAATAGTATATAATATGGAGACCATTTTAAGATTTTTGTCTAAATACATTATTTATACATTTAATAAAGGGATTATTGGGGCCTGCATGAGAGTTTGCATAATTACAAGTTTCACATCTATTTTACAAAAATGCCCTTCTGTCCCTTCAGTAAAAATGCCCCTCTATTTTATGATATTCAATTTTATCCTTTGTAAAGCAGGGGCGGATCTAAGGGGGGTCTGCGGGGGTTCGGGCCCTCAAAAATTTTGGCAAAATAGTTGATAAATTTGGGTTCCTCTTGTCGAGTCAATGAATTTTGACTATTTATACGTCAAAACGGTGTCTGAATAAGAGAGAAAAGAGCCTAGAAACGTGAAGACGTAATTAATTTTTTTATTGGAAGACGAGAAAGTTAACATGAGAACTAACTTGTTTAATTAATTTTTGTGGAGATGACATATATAAATCTAGTTGAAATATGTGCAACCAAATATGATCCCGTCAAGTCCACATTCTTCTTTACTCATTGCTTCTTCAAAATCTCTGAATAAAATACTATCGTCATCTTCAACACGATATAACACGACATCTTCTTTACCTAACTTTTGTGAACTTGCTTATTTTACTGGTGTCTCCTTTATTACACCCTAAAAGTATATGAGATCAAAGTCAATGAATTTTGACTATGTGTTTCTCAAATTTCTTGAACGATTTGACTCTCTTTTAAAATTATCATTCTCTATAGTAGGAGCACGCGTCCACACATTTTTTGAGTTCATTTTCATGCGAAATTCTCATACTTCGAGTAGAAACTTTCATATGCTCTTAGGCGTGTTGACAAATGATGACGACAATGAGCTCAGTCAAATGTTTAATATTGATGATAACATCTTACACTTTTATTGCAACTCATACTTTGTAGTATGAGTGTGCATAAAAATCGGGCCCGGGGGACCAGCCCGGTAAAAGCCCGATTACGCCCGGGCCCGGGCTAGGCACACCCTGGGCCCAGGCCGGGCCATGGGGCCTAATAAGGCCCCATATATGATCATTTACTCGGCCCGATACTCGGCCCGGGCTAAGCCCGGGCCCGGCTCATACGTGCCTTTTTGAACTGCGTCTTCTAGGGCATTTTCAAAAGAAGTGTTCAACATGAAAGTTGTAGATCTCGACGATATCTACAACTTTCATGTTGAACACTTTTTGATTTGAAGCCGTTTAGGCCCCCGATTTGGCCCCCGAAAAAAATCACGCGGAACATTCCGCATGATTTTTTTCGGGGGCCAAATCGGGGGCCTAAACGGCTTCAATTCAAAAGGTGTTCAACATGAAAGTTGTAGATATCGTCGAGATCTACACCTTTCATGTTGAACACTTCTCCTGAAAATGCCCCTAGAAGATGCGGTTCAATAAGACGCGTATTTCATTTTTAAAAAAAATTATTTTAAAAAAACAGGGTCCGGGCAAAGCCTTGGCCCGGCCCTGGGCTCCTTAGTAGGCCCCCTCCCGGAGCCAGAAGCCCAGCCCGGCTGTAATCAGGGCCCGGGCCCAGACCCGGTTCGGGAAAGCCCGGGCCCGGGGGGCTTTATGAGCACAACTACTTTGTAGCAAGAAGATCATCTTAAATATTTTCATTGCAATCAACAAAATTTTTTCTTATATTTATTTTCGTGATCACACAAACATTAACATGTGAACAAACAAATCAAATTGAAATTATTGTTAATCTTTATATTCTCACATTTTAAATTATTGTAAAATTAATATTATGTATATTGCAATAAAAATCAGGTCAACATCACGCAACATTCTATTTGTTCTGAAAATTGATTAAAGATTGAATCCAGATATCTTTAAATAGATAAGCTGCAATAAGAAATAATTTTTTTTTGTAACAAATTATGATATTTTTATATGTGCAAATTTTGATATGAGCATTGATCATAATTTTTTTCGTCTTTTAGTTGGGCCCCCCTAATCATATTTCTTAGATCGGCCCTCATTGAAAGAAATAATCTTTTCCTTTAGAAATATATATGAAAAGAAATAAAATTATTTTCAGGATATTTCGATTATTTTTTTTGAAATAACTCAATGTTAAAAAGGGGTCGTTACATTTTTTTGTAAGGAATTTAAATTATTAAATTTTTTTTTAAATATTATAAAATTATTTAACTGATTTTATCTTTATCATATATAAAGAAGTATCAAGGACATGAGTTCGAAATTCCAACTGCCGTCGATCTTTGGCATGATAAATCAGCTGCCGTCCGATCCTTTCAACATTAAATAATGAAAATCGTATGCCTCCTACACCTACTCACCATGAAGGACAAGAGAGGGAAGAGAGAGAGCGACTGAGAAAGAGAGGGCGACGGAGGGCTGGGGAGAGAAGACGCCATTAATATTATAAAACGGAGGGCTGGGGAGAGAAGACACCATTAATATTATAAAGTATGAAAAAAGTTTTAACTTATTATATATAATATAAATATATATTACTTATGATATATATAATTATAGGCGGGAAGAGAGAGAAATAGAGAGAGAAAGAGAATGAAATTATATTACTTATTATATATTATATATTGATACATATAGGCGGGGAGAGAGAGAGAGTGTGTGTGGTTGAGGGGGGGGGGGGATGAGTAATTACTTATTATATATAATAATAGATATATATTATATACAATTATATAGGTGGGAAGCGAGAGCTGAGAGAGGACGAGCCGAAAATTATTTGTGAAACCATCGAAGACCGTTTGAAAACATCGAGTATGGACGCAGGCGAACCCGCTTGGATGCGGCTGAAGGCCGTCCGAGAGCATCGAGCACGGGCGTGCGCAGGCGGGCGAAGCCCGCCTGGATGCGACCGAAAACCGCCCGAGAGCATCGAGCACGGGCGCAGCCCTTGCGAAGATGCTCGTATAAAAAAAAAGTTATACATATTTCTAATGTAATTTGGAAAGATAGCAAACTACCATGATAGATCCTGGTAATTAACTGATTTTATCATTTTTTTAATCCACATTTACTTTATTTTGAGTATAAAATATATATTAAGGCTATTGTTAATCGCAATCCGTTATTAGCCAGTCGCACACCAAAATATCCTAATGTTTCGCGCCTTTTCGAAATACGTCTTGTACATGCAATTTCAGGAAAAGTGTTCAACACGAAAGTTGTAGATTTCGACGAGATCTACAACTTTTGTGTTGAACATTTTTCCTGAAATTGCATGTACAAGATGTATTTCTGAAAGACGCAAAATCTAAGCATATTTCCAAAGTACGTCTTGTACATGCATTTTTAGGAAAAGTGATTAACACGAAAGTTGTAGATCTCGTCGAAATCTACAATTTTCGTGTTGAACATTTTTCCTGAAATTGCATGTAGAAGACTTTTTTCGAAAAGTCGCGAAAAATTAGGAGATTTTGGGATGCGATTACGGATTGCGGTTAACAATAACCTATATTAATATCAATCAAATCAATTATTTGGTGAGAATGAGTTGGAGGAAGCCGGAATCTCACCTCCTGGAAGAGATTGCAGAGGGATTTACGGCCTTCGACGACCTCGCCGTGCCCTTTGTTGATTTCCTCGTTCTCCTTCCCCTCGCCGGGATCAGCGACGACGGCGAGATCGTCGGCGTGCTGAGGAGCTTCGGTGTCGTCCGCCGACACGGCGGGCTTGGTGGCGCAACCCCCCATTCTCTCCCTCTACGTTGAACGATTTGGAGATGAAGAGGAAGGAGAGACCTGTTGAAAAAGAGTGGGGGAGATGAATTGAAGAGGAGAGAGAAGGACGGTACGGTGGCCGTGGGATTTTTTTGTTGTTAATGCCAGCGTCGGAGTGATGAAACCTCGGGCCCTTCTCCGGCAATCGCGCGCCATGGATTCGTTAATGGACGGACGGCGACACGAAATTATTGGGGGCAAAATGTTTTAGGACGACACATTATTGAAGCTGTTAGAAATTGGAACCAAATAATTCGTCGCGCTCCTTCAATTTTTGGGCCAAAATTTTAGGTGCCCCTGTGTTAGAAAGTGTTGAAGTGTGAAGTTGGGGTGGTCTGGGTTCGCAGACCGCAGAGACTCTGGAGACCGCGGACGTCGCATGACTTGTTAACTTGGCTAAACTATGTAATCGCGGAGTCCGCGCGATTTGGTTCGGCAATCCGCACAGTTGTGCGGTCTGGCGTTGCTAACCGCCGTTTTACTGACTGTGTCCCGATCGACTTCGGCGGTGATTGTACTCTCCCCCTTGACCAATAAGTAGGGGTCCCGACCCCATCAATTGTATCGAGACCTGGAGCGAGATTCGGGAGAACAGAAGTTTGTTGTTAAGGTTGTTTAGACCCCGTGACAAGGGGAAGTGATCTGTGAAGCTGTGGTTTGTGAACTGTGCGGCTAGTACTAGGTGACTAGTACCGACGGTCTGTCGGTGGAGTTTGTGTGGTACATCGGGCAACAGTTGGCGGTTAAGCAGCTGAGTCGCGGGCTGTGCGACTGGAGTTCTTCCTTGGATGCAGTTCTCAGGCAGGCGGTATAGACCGGGTCGCGTGACTTGTGGATTGTTATCCAGCAGTCCTAAGTGTTTTGTTCGTGGCGATCTCTGCGGGCTGACATATGATGGTACTTCTAAGACTTCTGCAGTGAGGCGATTTCTGCGGTCAGGCGACCTGAAGCCCAGACAGGTGACAGGTGCCCTGGTTCGCTCAAACGACCTGAAGTGCGAACAGACGACTTGTGCTTTTCAATTCGTCAGTTTTGTACTTGTCTGATTTTTGATCTTCATCGAATGCAACGTGAAATCATGTCTCACGCTTATTTGTCTCGCCATATAAGGCAATGAATAAATACAAGTGTTGCTCTTTTTCTTCCTTACTAGTAGTTTATTGCTCTTGAATGATTAAGAGTGTTCTTGTGACCTCCCATTCATAAAATTTTATAGCCTTTCACACCATGTTTGAGTACGGGATTCTATTCAACAAATTTGTATTGGACCATCAGTCCATCAATAAGATGTGATTTCTGATCCGATTTTTCAGTCGAATTTTTACGAAGGCCATTGTCTGGCCGGATATTATTTTTAAAATAGTTTTTATCTTAAAATATTTATAAAAATATTTTGTTGCGGTCTAACTGACTTCTCGGTCGGACCGGAGCACCTGGACCGTCTTAGTTCTTGGAACGGTCGAGCGCGCACACAGTCAAAAGAGTATGTCGATTGTACGCAATCAGTTTTAACGTGGAAAAATCCCTCAACTGGGTAAAAAATTACGTGACCGGATCTGTGCCGGTCAAAGTCCACTATTCTCTAGTTGTTACAACTTGTTTGTGAAGTCGAGGGTGACAGACCACCTCTCGTTACAGCTTTGGAGGTGAGAGAACACTTGGCACACGACGGACGATAGGTCGTCGCGCCGGGAGTTGTTACAAATTGCGCTTCGCGGTGGTGGTCTTCGGTTAGCGGCTTGCTGAGTCTGGACGTGGAGCAGAACACTTGGGCTTGCGGTTGCGAGGCTGCTTGGAACTTGAGCGATTTGGCTTCGTCAGATGGCTTTGACTTGACCCGCTTGTACCTCGGGTGCGGCTCGGGTGTGGCTCAGAGGCTGATTATAGGAGGAATTCAACAGAGCTTCAACCTGAGGAAGAAGAAGACTCGAGGAAAAAAGGTAAGAAATGAGGAGACATGTGACTCTTTTTATAGGCTATGGGTGGTGGTTATGGTGATTACACGGCTATCCGCACACCATAACCAACGACGTGATTATTTTTGATACATTTTAAATGCGCGTATTTCGCTATTTGGAGACCATTTAAATAAATTATAAAATATTAATTAAATCTCCTCCCCACTAACTCGTTGGTTAGTGGGTGGTTACACGTGAATCGGGCAACCGAGAATGCTCCCTATCGATCGGACAACGAGAGCGGGACTCCATGGGCGGCCGACAAACTTGCCGCCAAGTTCGGCGGCGAGGGGAGTGCCGCCGACGGCGGTCGTGGAGGAGTGATCACTCCCCTTGGCCGCGCGCCGGCGGCCGAGAGAGGGGGCGGCCCGGGCGGCCGAGAAGGGGGGCGGCCCGGGCGGCTGCCCCCTTGGCCGCGCCGGTGACCGAGGGAGGGGGCGACCCGGGCTGCCGAGAGAGGGGGCGGCCCGGGCGGCTGCCCCCTTGGCCGCGCCGGCGACCGAGGGAGGGGGCAGCCCGGGAGGCCGCCCCCTTGGAAGCGTGGGCAGCCGAGGAAGGGGGTGGCCGCCCCCTCGGCCTCCCCCTCGGCCGCGCCGGCGGCCGAGCGAGGGGGCGGCCCGAGAGGCCGCCCCCTCGGTCGTACCGGAGGCCAAGAAAGTTGGCGGTCGCCCCCTTGGCCACACTGGCAACCGCGCCAGCGGCCGAGGGAGGTGCGCCCCAGGCGGCTGCTTCCTCGACCTCGGCCGGGCCAGCATGACGAAAGAGGGCGGGCAGCTAGCGTCCGGGGAGGAGGCCGGCCGCCCGCCGCCGACGAGGTGGCGCTCGCGGCGGTTTGCGCATTACGCATGATGGAATCGTTGCGCGGGGGGATCGAGCGCGGTGATCGTGCGCACGGTCAATCCCATGATCCCACTTCTTTTGAGGTGGAGATCATGAGTGTGTGGTTATGTGCACACCTAATCTTTATAAAATGGGAGGTCATCCCCAACAATTGCCCCCCAAATCATTGTTGCACGAGACCGCTTCGGACGAAGAAAAACATGGATATTTCTCTGCTCATTTTTTTATGGCGGAGACGATGACGAATGGTGATGGACTTGAGATGACAGTAGTTGCGCCCTGCAAACTCGATTAAAAATGTTAGAATATATTATGGTGTAGGAGAGGCGATGAACGCCCTTGGGGGAGGAAGCTGACGCTCCCGTAGTCGCGATGGTGCGTGCGGATGTGTGTGTGGGGTCGCACATGGGAGCACGTGGTCTTGTTCGCGTGCGAGCATGCGCGTGCATGAACACATGCAAGATATTACAAGAGCGCACATGCACGGGCGCGTGCGGGTGCACCCGCATGGGTGCCCGCACATGCGCAAGCGCGTGCCCGCGCATGGCCAGGCACGCGCGCGCCGCGCCTGGCCGCACGTGCACCTTGCCGCGTGCGCCTGGCCGCACGCGCCTGGTCGCGCGCGCGCCTGGCCCCGCGCGCGCGCCTGGTCGCGCGCGCGCTTGGACGCTCGTGCATGCACCGGCTTGCGCGCACGACCGCGTGCGTGTGGCCACGTGAGGGCGTGTGCACGAGGGCCTGCTGCGCGGGTGCGTGCGTGTCGAGGCGTGTGTGCGTGTTCGGGCGCGTTGCGTATATTTTTAATTTTATCAGGTGATGTGCCTTTTTGTGCATTGTTGGTACCCTAGTTTGGATTTGAGTTCAGTCCTCTCTTTTAGTCTCTTGACCCAAGATTTATCTATGGTCAAAGGTTAGTTATTTAGTTAGTTTGTTCTAGACTTAGAGTTGTCACTTATCCAGATGAAAATTTGGTTAAGTTGTTTTTTGTTCGACTATGGTCGAACGCCGCTCGACTATCGTCTATCGACTGGTCGACGATCGTCTATCAGTTGTTCGACGTTCGTCTGTCAGCAGATCGTCTATCTCTGAATTAGTTCGACTATCTGCTGT
This sequence comes from Platanthera zijinensis, assembly GCA_039513925.1. Lineage (NCBI taxonomy): Eukaryota > Viridiplantae > Streptophyta > Magnoliopsida > Asparagales > Orchidaceae > Platanthera > Platanthera zijinensis. The sequence continues at coordinate 151,175,255 of CM077089.1, forward strand.
GGTAGTTCAACTATCTTCTTTGGTAGTTTGACTATCTGTATCGTTCGACTATCTGTTTGATAGGTCGACGATCTCTGTGCTTCGGTCGACGATCTCCAAGGGTCGTTCGACGTTTTGCTGTATGTCTTTAGTAATTTTGTCCTCTTCTATTTTGTGATTTATTTCATATTTATTTGGCATATTATTTCAATAAATTTGTGCTATTATTTCCAGGCAATCTCTGCTTCATTCCTTATGCTTGAGCCAATCTTTATCTGACAAAGTGTTTTGTCTTATTAGTTGAAATATATTTTCTGTTTTATCTGCCAGGCTGTCCTTTATAGCCGTTAGACTCAGAAAGTCTTTTCTGGCTGTAAAGAGTTCTTTCTGATGTGACTTTTTCTAGCCCCTTCTTATCTGATTGGTTATGCAGCTTCTTAGAAAGCTTTATCCTCTTATAACTTGTCTGTCTGCAGGATTTGTTTTTTGCTGTATATTTTTTGCAGCCCAGATTGCTGATTCCAGAAAAAGACAAAGATTCAAACTCAAATTAAAGCCGTTGCAAATGCTCATATATAAAGAACTTCTTTTTGAAAGAAGAAAAGAAGAACTGATATACAACACATACACTCAGCAGCATAAAAAAAGAGAGAAAGCAAGAAAGTTCTACAGCTCTCAGAATTTCATATTCAACTGAGAAGTTCAAATCTCTTCAGCATTCTTCTTCATCCTGAGTTCATCCTGCTTACAGGAAGACTTTCACTCAGAGGCCTTTAGAAGAAGAAGAAGAAGAAAGGAAGCTGTTTGAAGAAGAACAATCATTCAACAATCAAGAGTCTTCTTCAAGCTTCTCCTTCAGAACCTCAAGACAATTCTTTGTCTTAGTTCAGAAGAGTTCCTGCACCCTGAAGCAAGACTCCTTCCTGGACATTCTCTAAGCCAGGGGGAGCCTTGATTCTTTAGAGCTTCTAGCTCTGTGCAATCCACTAGCTTCTCTAATCTATTTAACAATAGAGAAGAAGCCTTAACTCTATCAACCTCCTGTACAAAGGGTTTTTACTCCCTTCAAAAGTGAACTCTTGGTGGCAGGGCACCTGATCAAAAACCTGTGTTGGATTTTGAGCTCCTGATCAAAAGCTCAAAGGGTCTACTTGATCTACCTGAAGCAGATCAGTTGGTGGCAGGGCACCTGAACAAAAACCTGTAGTGGATTCCTACCAGGGTGGTAGAAGAGTGGACGTACCTATTTAGAGGGAACCACTATAAAATTTCTTGTGTCGTCTGAGCTGTTTATTTAATTCATTGTACTGTGGCTGTGAGTAGAAATAACTAGGATTGCTAGTTGCTGTGATAGGATCCCAAGCTTAACTGTAATTACAGTTAGCTCTCTCTTGTGCACTACACATTGTGTTAGACTCTAGGGTTATCAATATCTATAAACTAATTCCGCAAATTAACTCTAAGGGAGTTGAGTAGGGTGTCCTAATTTTTGAATACTCTATTCACCCCCCTCTAGAGTTGTATCTATCATCACTTTCAATTGGTATCAGAGGGAGGTTGCGGGTTCAAAACCCCGGGGTCGTTTCCGGGGGGGGGGGGGGGATTGTTGGGGCTGCGGTCCGGAATCGCCCCCGCGCTGCGGTGCTATGCGGTAATGGCTTAACTGGCTGCCCCGTGGATCCGCCCGAGGACCTTTGATATAAAGATTAGTGGCGCCGTCCTCCATCAGTTCGGGCTTTTGGTGCGAGTGGTTGCGCTAAGTCCTCTCATGCATGACGGGGGTGGATGACCTTTGATCAGACTTTTTAGTCTAAATTTATTTTTAATTTTCATGGCATGGCTCGAAGCGTACTGCAAGGCCAATGCGTCTTCGCTCCTCTCTTACCAAGGATAAGGTTTCAATTTGGAGGAGGAGGTTCGGCCTACCTGCCGACCTTGAAGTGAGGATACTGCGTGTTGAGAAGAGGGTCCAAAATCCTCCTTGTGGCTGGATGACGATCTGCGAGACCACCTTGAGATCGGGATTTCGGTTCCCTCCATGCGAGGAAGTGATTGAGATTCTGAAATTCTACGGTACGTCGATTTCCCAGTTTACTCCCTCGGGGGTAGTACGCCTCATGGGGTTGATTGTCTTCTTTGGTGAACATGGTGGGAAACTTTCTTTGGATTGCTTTTGAGATTGGTACGATGTTCGTTCTGATGGTGGTGAGCGTGTGGAGATTCATAGTAACAAGAGCTGGCTTGATTTTGAGATTCAGTCGGACCGCCTCCACGGAAATACTTTGTTTGGTTATGTCAGAAATTCTTGGGACTTGCTGGAGCTGTGGAACGCACTTCATGATCGTTGTCGTCGTCAAAAGGGAAAAGAGCAGGAGTTTTCTCCAGTACTCGGATTTTCAGAGTCTCACGAGTTAGCGAACCGTCTGTTCAGTATTTCTTTGTTTGTGGAAGAGAAGCGCTTGCTGCGGCGTAACATTTCTTCAGACTATGGGCGGACCCCTGAGGCATCTTTGATTTGTAATCGGAAATGGAAGGCCATTGTAGTTTTTTGAGGTAGAGGTAGCGTGGCGCCTTATTCGTCTTCTTCGGATGACGACTCTCTTTATGGTGGCCATGACGGTTCGCCTTTCGAGGTACAAGTGCTTGGATCATCTGCCCCCAGTATTTCCCGGCGGAGGCTGAGGCTCCATGACTATTTTCTTCTTTGAAGGCGATGAATGAAGCGATAAGCGAGCTTGATTTATTTTTGGCTCTTCTTTATTATTGTATTGTGCTGAATTCTTTCCGTCTTTTTTTCGTGATGAGATCTAGAGCAAGGAAGTGGAGCCTTAGATAGGAAACGTTCGAGAGTTGACCCTTAGGGGTGGAGTCTCGAAGGCTTTTCGTCTTGTTGGCAGGAGCTTGGGATGCGACTTATCCGGCCTTAGCTTTGATGATATCTCTGACGATGAGAGCTCTAATGTTGACGCGGCTGACGTGTAGCGGCATTATTTCTTTATATTAGCGTGTTTGCATCTTTTATTTCTCTAGTCTGGTGTCTTGTATGTCGTCTTTATTGTTTGACGAATCTTGATTGGCGCGTTTGCACATGTATTTGTATGTTGTTGGGATGATTGTGCTCATTTTCTTCTTTTTGTTCGAGCGCTGTTTGACTCGTAGTGTTGTTTTGTGCGAGATATAATTGTGTCTGTAGCTAGTTAATAACCTAATTCGTACGATGATTGCTCGCGGCTTAACTCGCACGAGGATTTCTTGCGACTTTATTTGCACGAGGATCGCTCGCGGCTTAGTTCGCATGAGGATTGCTCACGGCTTAATTCGCACGAGGATCTCTCGCGGCTTAGTTCGCACGAGGATCACTCGCAGCTTGTCGTGAGAGGGGCAGGCCCCGACGATGTCCTGGCGTAGAAAGGCATGTTCGGTAAATAGCTTTTGTATTCAAACCGCATGTGCATGCTTACCTTTCGCACGAGGATCACTCGCAGCTTAGTTCACACGAGGATTGCTCGCGGCTTAATTCGCACGATAATCGCTTGCGACATAGTTCGCATAAGGATCGCTCGCGGTGTAGTTTGTACGAGGATCCCTCGCGGCTTGGTCGTGAGGGGGGCAGGCCCTGACGACGTCTTGACGTAGATAGGTAGGTTCAGTGAATGACTTTTGTATTCAAACCGCATGCGCAGTCTTACCTTTTACATGAGGATCGCTCGTGGCTTAGTTCGCAGGAGGATCGCTTGTGGCTTAGTTCGCACGAGGATCGCTCGCGTCTTAGTTCGCATGAGGATCGCTCGCGTCTTAGTTCGCACGAGGATCGCTCGCGGCTTAGTTCGCACGAGGATCGCTCGCGTCTTAGTTCGCACGAGGATCGCTCGCGGCTTAGTTCGCACGAGGATCACTCGCGGCATAGTTCGCACGAGGATCGCTCGCGGCTTAGTTTGCACGAGGATCGCTCGCGGCTTAGTTCGTACGAGGATCGTTCGCGGCTTAGTTCGCACGAGGATCGCTCGCGGCTTAGTTCGCACGAGGATCGTTCGCGGCTTAGTTCGCACGAGGATCGCTCGCGGCTTAGTTCGCACGAGGATCGCTCGCGGCTTAGTTCACACGAGGATCGCTCGTGGCTTAATCTTATCTTTTGCACGAGGATCGCTCGCAGCTTAGTCTTACCTTTTGCACGAGGATCGTTTGTGGCTTAGTCTTACCTGAAACTTGTCGGACATTATAGAAAAGGAACACAATATTTGAATAAAAAATAGTTCACACAAGTTCAAACTTGTGGCTTCTATAATATTTGGTTGGGGTGTAATGACAGAGTGAAAAACTATAAGAGGATGTTTATAGTTTAGGTAAAAAATCGGCGGGAGCGGGTTTGGAAGACGTCTAGGAGTGATTGTTGCAGTATCGCGGTGTGATCACAGTCGTCCTGGATGACAAGAAACTGCACATCATAGGTGGCCCGCTCGGGCTCCTCTCCGAGAGTAACAAGAAGGATGATGGTGCCTATGACTGGTACTGAAGTGCCCCCCGGGATGCGCGCGTTAGCTGATTCTAGTTTGACGCTGCCAGCGACCAATCTGAGCTGAAGTAGTGTTGATAGGAAAAGAATGTTTGCTGTAATCCCTCATCTACCAAGACTTAGTTTAATTTAATTGGTGTCTCACAGATGCCGATGGTTACACATCTCGTGTTTTGAGCATGAGGCTGCTTTTCCTTTGCTAGGAATTGATCGACCACCCCTAGGCTGGCGAGTCGCTGAATTTCTTCCTTGAGATGATTGTTTTCGTCCGTGCTATGCCCCAGCCCCTGGTGATATTGGCAAAATTTCGATGAATCTCCTCGAGCTTGGGCGAGCGACTTGGGCCTGTGCAAAGATGGGTGATTACGAATCGCTTGGAAAATCTTGTTCTGAGGGGCATTTAGTGGTGCGGGTTCTCGGTGTCGGCGTGACTTCTTTACTGGGCAGGTGTCTAAGCGTTGCTTGCAGTTCCTCTTATGTTTCAGGTGTGATTTGCTTTCTTGTTTCCTCTTCTGAGGTTCGTTATTTGTTGAGTTTCTGATGCCCCCTTGTATTGTTGGCTACCGAGTTAGCGATCTTGCGTGCTTCAGGTTAGTGTTGCCGGAGTGGGGGAACTACTGGAACTTGAGAACTCTTTTTCTATTGTACTCCTTGTAGCGGGCGTCTTGGTCGTGGCGAAGAGTTCTTCTGGTGGGGGTGACTCAACCTACATGAACGGTGACATGGAGGATGGTATTACTTCTTGACAATAGACAAGCATTATGGCTTGGAGTTCGTTGATTTGGGAGGCGTGTTTGGCGAACATGCCCTCTAGCTTGCCTATGGTAGCGACTTGGTAAATTTTGTCGATGAGGGAGGGGGCTGACTCGATGTGCCCTCCTGGGATGGATGCTTCAGTTGTCAAGGCGCTTATTCTTTCCATTTAAGCTGCTCCTTGGAGATTGTCAGGTTGAAAGTTCTATCTGGAATACCGCTGTGCCGGGGGTACAATCTTCTGAGGATGTTGGGAACTCGATTCCGACATACGGCGCCAAACTGTTGCGGTCTAACTCGACGTCCCGGTCAGACCGGAGTACCTGGACCGTCTTAGCTCTCGGAACAGTCGAGCGCGCACACAGTCAAAAGAGTAGGTCGATTGTACGCAAGCAGTTTTAACGTGGAAAAACCCCACAACTGGGTAAAAAATCACGTGATCGGATCTGTGTCGGTCAAAGTCCACTATTCTCTGGTTGTTACAACTTATTTGTGAAGTCGAGGGTGACATACCACCTCTCGTTACAGCTTTGGGGGTGAGAGAACACTTGGCACATGGGGGACGACAGACCGTCGCGCCGAGAGTTGTTACATATTGCGCTTCGCGCTGGTGGTCTTCGGTTAGCGGCTTGCTGAGTCTGGACGTGGAGCAGAACACTTGGGATTGCGGTTGCGGAGGTCGCTTGGAACTTGAGTGATTTGGCTTTGTCGGATGGCTTTGACTTGACCCGCTTGTAGCTCGGGTGCGACAAAGGTGTGGCTTGGAGGCTGCTTGTAGGAGAAATTCGACAGAGCTTCAACCTGAGGAAGAAGAAGACTCAGAGGAAAAGGGAAGAAATGAGGAGGTCTGGGGCTCCTTTTATAGGCTCCGGGTGGTGGTTATGGTGGTTACGCGGTTATCCGCACACCATAACCACCGACATGATTATTTTTGGTATAGTTTAAATGCATGTATTTCGCTATTTGGAGACCATTTTAAAAAATTATAAAATATTAATTAAATCCCTCCACTAACCCGGTAGTTAGTGGGTGGTTACGCATGAATCAGACGGTCGGGAATGCTCCCTATCGATCGCACAACGGGAGCAGGTGTAACACCCCAAAACTTAGAAGAGGAACCGACGACGTTGTTTTGGCCAAGTCGGGTTTTGGGTAGGCTGACACGGCCTGTGACACGGGCGTGTCGCGCTCGGGTCGTCGAGCATCGTTGGGGTCGACGATCGTCGATATAGAACACGGCCTGGGAAACGGGCGTGTCCCTGGCCGTGTCCTTCTCGGGTGGCTTGCAGGGTCTGTGCACGGACGTGACACGGGCCTTGACTCGGGCGTGTCAGCTCAGACACGGCCGTATTCGAAGCCGTGTCATGGGCCGTGTCTCGTTCGGGAAATTTTTGGAAGTTTGGTACACGGGCATGACACGGGTCATGACACGGCCGTGTCGGGTCTGACACGGGCGTGTCAGAGGCTGTGTACTGGTCGGGTTTTCGGATCGACGGCGAATGGGTGACACGGCCATGCACACGGCCGTGTTGCAACCCGTGTTCGGCCCAGTTTTTCTATTTTTTCAGGCCCCGATCGTGGCCGTTCGTTTCTTTGCTATGGGATCCAGCGGCTGGGGGCTGGGTCTGAGGGTTTAAACCCGGGAATAGGGTTAGAAGCCCTCACTTTTCTCTTGGTTTTATCTCTCTAAGTTCCAGAGAGAAGGGAGAGCAAGGAGGAGGAAGAAGGCCAAGATCCGGCCGAGGACGAAGCTTCGGAGCCCCGTTTCGCGAGCGGAGTCCAGATCCGCAAAGGCGGGATCGTTGCGGTGGTGTTCAACCGGCCAAGTTTTCTCCATGGCTAGGAAGAGGGGTCTAAAGGTAACGACACTTCTCCTCTTGGTTTTTAGGATTTAGGATGCATGAATAGCATCCCCTTCCTTTCATGGTTTGAGCACCGGATCTCTCAAATGAGAGGAATTCGCGTAGCCTTGGTTCAAGAGGAACCTTCGGATCGATTGTGTCCATCCCCGGCATGATTTGCATTAGAAATCTGCATCGCTAGTGGATTAGGCATTTTGGGTGAAGCCATAGTCGCGACCGTTAGACTGACTCGGTGATGTTTCATAGCGAGTGTTGAGGATTCGGTAGAAATCTGTTGCGGCAAGATGCCGTTGTGTTGTACGCATTCTCCCCCTTCTCGTGAGTGAGTACTCGTAGACAAAACCGTACGAGGTTAGCTCCGCATTGGCGGTAGATTTTTTCCTTAGTGCACGGGGAAGTTACGGTATGAACGGTAGATTAGGGTGGGGAATTGTTTGGTTGTGCTGTGCTAAGGTACGGTTATGTCTCCGTGGTCGGCTGGATATCCCATGACGCGCAAGTCATGTGGGGAAAGTGTCCCGGCGAGACTAGACCCTTCTGTGAGACTGACGATAATGCCGAGCATAGGGCAAGCCCGGGCAATGAGGCCATGAGCGGGTGGGGTCCAGCAAGGATTCTTAGAATCGGTCTGTGTGAGACGGAATCCTGACGTGTGAAGTCAGAATGTGCGGGCAAGCCCGGGGTTTAAGACCCATGTGCGGGTGGGGCCTTTGCAAGGTTTCTGTATGACGGCGTTTGGGCCGTTAGGGACATGGTGGTTCCCTTTTGTTTGCGGCTTTAAGCCAATGGGAAACGGAAGTACCCAGTTATTTGATGTTGTGATAGATGCATACGAGATAGGGTGCCTTGGGTGAAGCCCGGGTTGCATTCATGTTGCATAGTAGGCCCCATTCACTCCGTTCAAAACATAGAAAATGTGTATGTTGTATGAGACATCCAAATCTGTTTTAAAGCTTTATATATTTGTACTTTTGGTATACGAAGTGCTTACTTGCAGGTTGGAGGGGTACCCCGGGGTCCGTTAGGGACGTCCGGGAGGAGATGTGTTTGTTACAAAATAGAGTTCAGCCTTTGTTGACCAACGTTACTTCAAATCCTTACAGGGCCCGGATCGCAAGCGGGAGCTAGCACGCCGGGCAAAAAGCCCTAAGCCTCATGAAGTGATGTTGTGCTTAGATTGTTTCTCCTTCTTGTAATGTTACTCTTATTTGTCCGGCTTGCACGCCGAGGTAGCTTAGGGGTGCTTTGAACATTCATATTTTTGGACTTGGTTATGTAAGGCCTTAAGGTCATTGCTTTGATACTCCTGTTAGTAGTGGATAACTTCTTATTGTTTGGTTTCTTTTTGTCCGCTGCGTATGTTCCGAGTTTTAAGATTGGGTAGGTTATATCATTATTTAATGCTAAAGCTGTGGAGTCTGTATGTTGTGGGGCCCCGGCTGGACCCATATTATACGGTCATTACAGGGGAGGTGTTACATTTTGGTATCAGAGGGAGGTTTGCGTTCCAATGAGAGGTTTCACAGTCGAAAGTAAAAGTCGAGTTGTGTATAAGAAGTTATCCACATAGGAGTAACGCGGGACCATGAGTGTCCTTGTGTTCGAGTCTTGCGAATAGAGACTAATTTGTGTTTTCTTGCTTGCGTTTAGAGCGCAAGCAACGAGGCAGGGACGTCGAGGCCAGGAGAAGAGCTCTCGGCAAGTAGCGTTACTGCGCAAGGTCCGTTGGGTATGGGGGTCACACCGGCCGACTTCTGCCACATGCTTGCAGAAGCAATGGTGGCGGCCCAAGCTGCAGCGGCAGCACATGTAGCAGCCCCCGTTGCTCAAGTAGCAACTCCTGCTACCCCAGACACGGCAACGACCGTGCCGGTCGAGGAAGCCAGGCGGGCAGAGCCGCAGACCGAAAGGGTGATTGTCGTACATGGGGACCGGCAAATGAAGTACTTCCTGAGCTTCCACCCTCCCACCTTCAAGGGAGTCGGCATGCCCACAGATTTAGAGGACTGGTGGGCTAGGATTCAGGAGCTTTTGAGGGCGGCAGAGACGCCAGACGAGAAGAAGGCAGAGTTTGCGGCCTTCATATTAGAAGGAGACGCCAAGTTGTGGTGGTCGAGCCACAGTGGCCGACAGTTTCCTGGACGTACACCGTCCATTGATGAGTTTGGGAATGCGTTCCTGAAGAAGTAAATTCCCACATCAACAAGGTTAGCCCTCCAGAGACAGTTTCTGGACTTGGTACATCGAGATAAGACTGTGGACGAGTATGTTCAAGAATTAACTCGTTTGGGTCATTATGCGGGAACGACCATGGAAGATGATGAGGAGAGAGACAATCTCTTCTATCACGGATTGAGGGAGAACCTGAGGCAGCCACTCAAATCCATGAAGCGCGCGGGTTTCAATGAGTTGGTTGAGGCGGCCAGGATTTTGGAAAGTGTCATGGAGAGAACCTAGTGCCGCAAGGGTTTCACACCCAAGCAGGGAGAAGGGAAGCCTTCTCCGTCCCACGGGAAGTCCGAGGGGAGCAGATGGAAGAAGAAGCCTCACCTATACAAGCCTGGTGAGAAAAGCAATTGGACGTCCGGAGGGTCTTGATCTAAGGGACCTCTGACGTGCTATACTTGTGGGAAGACGGGGCATATAGCAAGATTTTGTACTCAAGGGGGCACAGAACAAGAGCTAAGGCAGGAGCAGACTGTGCGCTCCGGCCCCAGTGCCGCAGAGAAAGGGAAGATGGCAGAGTCGAGTGCTTCTCGGTTTCAACCAGTGCAGCCAAGGGCCTACAACCTTGGGCAACAGGAAGCCATCCGTCAACCCGATGTGGTGACAGATATGAGAGTTTAACCTGCACCTTAGATTTATGTCTTTCAAGCCATTTATGTTTGTTGCATGTATTTAGGCTTTGTGGTAGTTTCCAAGTACCCCGCTAGGGTACTCTTTGATACGGGAGCATCAAACTCCTTCCTTGCGGAAGGCTTTATCCGGAGGATCGGAGAGGAGTCTTTCTCAACAGACTCAGAGTTGAAAGTGCGCATGCTTAATGGGTCATCTATGACTACCAGGGCTAGAGGGCGTATTTGCTGGAGTCTTGATGGAGTCGACTTCATGTTGATAGCGGCGATCTTACCGTTGTCCGAGTTTGATGTAATTTTGGGGATGGACTGGCTAGCGGAGCAGCGTGCAAGTATCGATTGCCTGTCCAAGGTGGTAACCCTGGGGGGCGTGGGGCATGCAGAAGTCAAGTTTGAGGGTCTTCATGGAGTGGCCTGCTCCCTAGTTTCGGCCATACAATTAGTGCGGGCTGTTAACCAGGGAGGTGTAGCTCTAGTAGCACTATTGGAGGTTAGCCTTTCCAGGCTGACCCTTGGAGAAGTACCGGTAGTGGCGGAGTTTGAAGATGTGTTTCCTGAGGAGCTATCGAGAGCACCTCCTCGGCGGGAGATTGATTTCTCTATCGATCTAGTGCCAGAGGCTAGACCGGTGTCACGTCCTACCTTTAGGATGGCATCAAAGGAGTTGGCCGAGCTTAAGGTTCAGTTGCAGGAGCTTTTGGAGCAGGGGTATATCAGACCCAACTCTTTACCGTGGAGTGCGCCGGTGTTGTTCGTAAAGAAGAAGGATGGTAGTATGTGGTTGTGCATAGACTACCGAGAGTTGAACAAACTGACTATCAAGAATAAGTACCTGATTTCTCGGATAGAAGATCTTTTCGACCAGTTGGTAGGGTCGGTGGTGTATTCCAAGTTAGACTTGAAGTCAGGATATTATCAGTTCCGGATTCGAGACGAAGACATACCCGAGACAGCGTTTGGTACGAGGTATGGTCATATTGAGTTTTCGGTGATGCCGTTCGGGTTGACGAACGCGCCGTCTGTGTTCATGGACTTGATGAACCGAGTGTTTCGCAAATACTCGGACTTGTTCGTAGTCGTCTTTATTGATGACATCTTGGTGTATTCCAAATCGGAAGCGGAGCACGAGTCCCACTTGAGGATAGTGTTGCAAGTGTTGAGAGAGAACCAGCTTTATGCGAAGTTCTCGAAATGCGAATTCTGGTTGGAGAAGGTGGCGTTTTTGGGCCATGTAATCAGTGGGGATGGGGTGGCAGTAGATCCAATGAAAGTAGAAGCCATCAGAGAGTGGCCAGTTTTGAGGACCGTGGCGGAAGTCCGGAGTTTTCTTGGACTAGCCGGGTACTATCGAAGGTTTGTGGAAAACTTTTCGCGGATAGCTCTACCCCTCACTTCACTAACTCGTAAGGATCAGAAATTCGTGTGGAATCAAGAGTGTAATCAGGCGTTTGAAACTCTAAAGGAAAGGCTGATGACGACGCCGATCCTAAGTCTACCGAAGGGGACCGAAGGATTTCAGATTTTCAGCGACGCATCCGGGTGCGGTTTAGGGTGCGTGTTGGTGCAACATGACAATGTGATAGCTTTCGGGTCGAGTCAGTTGAAGCCTCATGAGAGAAATTACCCCGTCCATGATTTGGAGTTGGCGGCGGTAATTTTTGCTTTGAAGTTGTGGAGGCACTACGTTTATGGTGCGAAGGTGGAGATCTACACGGACCACAAGAGTCTGAAGTATCTCCTAGATCAAAAGGACTTAAATATGCGGTAGCGCAGGTGGGTCGAGTTTCTTGGGGACTACGAAGTGGCGATTCAGTACACGCCAGGCAAAGCCAATGTGGTGGCAGATGCTTTGATTAAGAAATACTCGGGGCAAGGAAATTGGATCGAAGCTCATGATGAGCGATTGAGGCGGGACTAAGAGTCCCTTGGTTTGGAATGTGTGGCAAAAGGCGAGTCTAGCGTGGCTCGGTTAAACTGGATTGAAATGCAGAGCGATTTGTGCGATCGTATTCGGGAAGCGACCCGTTTGGATGCAGAGTTCCAACCATTCGTGGAGGAAGCTCAAAAGGGCGAGGGAAGCGCCTGGGAGATGATTGATGGGATTCTTAGGAGGGGTGGGAGGATTTGTGTACCGCAGTTCGGCAAGCTCTGCGAGGAGTTGATGTTTGAGGCCCACTTCACAAAGTACTCCATTCACCCGGGTAGTACAAAGATGTACTTGGATATGAAGAAGTCTTATTGGTGTCCTGGGCTGAAGCAAGATGTAGCTTTTTTTGTGAGTCGGTGCCAAACTTGTGCCTTGGTGAAGGCCGAGTGTCAGAAGCCGGGCGGGTTCTTGAAGCCACTTCCTATCCCAGAGTGGAAATTCGATGACATCTCTATGGATTTTGTGCATGGGTTGCCTAGATCGCAGCAGGGCAACGACGCCATTTGGGTGATCGTGGACTGCTTGACCAAAGTGGCACACTTCATCCCAAACCGGAAGGAGGACGGCGTGGAAAAGTTGGTGGAATTGTACGTTCGCAACATCGTGCGACTACATGGGATTCCGAAGAGTATAGTCAGCGACCGTGATGGGCGTTTCACGTCTAAGGATTGGCGGTTGGTGCAGAAGAGTCTGGGCACAAAGCTCAAGTTCAGTACGGCCTTCCATCCTCAAACCGATGGGCAAACCGAGAGAACGAACTGTACTATGGAAGATATGCTAAGGATGTGTACTCTTGACTTCGGCAAGAAATGGGAGGATCATCTCTTCATGGTGGAGTTTGCATATAACAATAGTTATCAAGCAAGTATCAAGATGGCGCCATACGAAGCTCTGTATGGGAGGCGGTGTCGAACACCGATGTCTTGGACAGAGGCGGGAGACACAGAACTTTTGGGGAAAGAAGTGGTAGCCGACGCTAGTGATCTAGTGCAAACCATTCAAGAGCGCATGAAGGTAGCTCAAGATCGGTAAGCAAAGTATTTTAATGCTTGCCACAGGCATGTGGAGTTCACGGTGGGCGACTGGGTTTATCTTAAGATCAAGCCGTTCAAAGACGCTCTCATGGGTTTATCTTAAGATCAAGCAAGTATTTTTGGGACCGTTCAGGGTCATCGAACGGGTGGGAGAGGCAGCGTACCGGTTGGCGTTGTCCACGGAGCTGAGTGGATTACACGATGTTTTCCATGTCTCCGTCTTGAGGAAAGCTTTGTTAGAAGCCAGCGTGGTGATCAAACCGGCAGCAGTACCGATAGAGGAGGACTTGAGGACGCGAGTTCGTCCAATTGGGATAGAAGACTCAGAGATCCGGCAATTACAGAACAAGGAGGTTAAACTCGTAAAGGTTCGTTGGGACAACTGTGGCCGCGAGGAGCTCTCATGGGAGCGAGAGCAGGCCATGCTGGAGGAGTACCCCGAGCTTTTCTCCTCAGGTACCGTTTAAGTTTTGTGTACTTTCCATATTTTAAATTTCGGGACGAAATTCTTTTAAGGGGGGGGGGGGAGAATTATAACACCCCAAAACTTAGAAGAGGAACCGACGACGTTGTTTTGGCCAAGTCGGGTTTTGGGTAGGCTAACACGGCCTGTGACATGGTTGTGTCACAGGGCGTGTCGCGCTCGGGTCGTCGAGCATCGTTGGGGTCGACGATCGTCGAGATAGAACACAGCCTGGGACACGGGCGTGTCCCTGGCCGTGTCCTTCTCGGGTGGCTTGTAGGGTCTGTGCACGGACGTGACACGGGCCTTGACTCGGGCGTGTCAGCTCAGACACGGCCGTGTTTGAAGCTGTGGCATGGGCCATGTCCCGTTCGGGAAATTTTTGGAAGTTTGGTACACGGGCATGACACGGGTCATGACACAGCCGTGTCGGGTCTGACACAGGCGTGTCAGAGGCCGTGTCCAAGGCCGTGTACAGGTCGGGTTTTCGGATCGATGGCGAATGGGTGACACGGCCATGCACACGGGCGTGTTGCAACCCGTGTTCGGCCCAGTTTTTCTATTTTTTCAGGCCCCGATCGTGGCCGTTCGTTTCTTTGCTATGGGATCAAACGGCTGGGGGCTGGGTCTGAGGGTTTAAACCCGAGAATAGGGTTAGAATCCCTCACTTTTATCTTGGTTTTATCTCTCTAAGTTCTTGAGAGAAGGGAGAGCAAGGAGGAGGAAGAAGGCCAAGATCCGGCCGCCGGCGAAGCTTCGGAGCCCCGTTTCGCGAGCGGAGTCCAGATCCGCAAAGGCAGGATTGTTGCGGTGGTGTTCAACCGGCCAAGTTTTCTCCATGGCTAGGAAGAGGGGTCGAAAGGTAACGACACTTCTCCTCTTGGTTTTTAGGATTTAGGATGCATGAATAGCATCCCCTTCCTTTCATGTTTTGAGCACCGGATCTCTCAAATGAGAGGGATTCGCGTAGCCTTGGTTCAAGAGGAACCTCCGGGTTGATTGTGTCCGTCCTCGGCATGATTTGCATTAGAAATCCGCTTCGCTAGTGGATTAGGCATTGTGGGTGAAGCCGTAGTCGCGACCGTTAGTCCGACTCGGTGATGTTGCATAGCGAGTGTTGAGGATTCGGTATAAATCCGTTGCGGCAAGATGCCGTTGTATTGTACGCATTCTCCCCCTTCTCGTGAGTGAGTACTCGTAGACGAAACCGGACGAGGTTAGCTCCGCATTGGCGGTAGATGTTTTCCTTGGTGCACGGGGAAGTTACGGTATGAACGGTAGATTAGGGTGGGGAATTGTTTGGTTGTGCTGTGCTAAGGTGCGGCTATGTCTCTGTGGTGGGCTGGCTATCCCGTGACGCGCAAGTCATGTGGGGAAAGTGTCCCGACGAGACTAGCCCCTTCTGTGAGACTGACGAGAATGCCGAGCATAGGGCAAGCCCCGCCAATGAGGCCATGAGCGGGTGGGGTTCAGCAAGGATTCTTAGAATCGGTCTGTGTGAGACGGAATCCTTACGTGTGAAGTCAGAATGTGCGGGCAAGCCCGGGGTTTAAGACCCATGTGCGGGTGGGGCCTTTGCAAGGTTTCCGTATGACGACGTTTGGGCCGTTAGGGACATGGTGGTTCCCTTTGTTTACGGCTTTAATCCAATGGGAAACGAAAGTATCCAGTTGTTTGATGTTGTGTTAGATGTATACGAGATAGGGTGCCTTGGGTGAAGCCCGGGTTGCATTCATGTTGCATAGTAGGCCTCATTCACTCCATTCAAAACATAGAAAACGTGTATGCTGTATGAGACATCCAAACCTGTTTTAAAGCTTTATATATTTGTACTTTTGGTATACGAAGTGCTGACTTGCAGGTTGGAGGGGTACCCCGGGGTCCGTTAGCGACGGCCGGGAGGAGATGTGTTTGTTACACAGTAGAGGTCAGCCTTTGCTGACCCACGTTACTTCAAATCCTTACAGGGACCGGATCGCAAGCAGGAGCTAGCGCGCCGGGCGAAAAGCCCTAAGCCTCATGAAGTGATGATGTGCTTAGATTGTTTCTCCTTCTTGTAATGTTACTCTTGTTTGTCCGGCTTGCACGCCGAGGTAGCTTAGGGGTGCTTTGCACATTCATATTTTTGGACTTGGTTATGTAAGGCCTTAAGGCCATTGCTTTGATACTCCTGTTAGTAGTGGATAACTTCTTGTTGTTTGGTTTCTTTTTGTCCGCTACGTATGTTCTGAGTTTTTAGATTGGGTAGGTTATATCATCATTTAATGCTAAAACTGTGGAGTCTGTATGTTGTGGGGGCCCCGGCCGGACCCATATTATACGATCATTACAGGGGATGTGTTACAACGGGACTCCATGGGCAACCGACGAACTTGCCGCCAAGTTCGCCGGCGAGGGGAGGGCTACCGACGGCGGCCAGGGAGGAGCGGCAGTGTAACGCCCCGAAACTCAATAGGGTGACAGGGGGCGTTTTGAGCCAAATCTGTGTTTTGGCAGGGGTGACACGGCCTGGGACACGGGCGTGTCCCAGGGCGTGTCGTGCTCGGGTTCGCTGGTTGGCCGCGTGGTCGACGTTGCTGGGGTCGACGATTGTTGAGAGGCTGAACAGGCCTGGGACACGGGCGTATCCCAGGGCGTGTCAGTTGCTCAAAGCCCATACTCAACGATCGTTGAGTGACGTGTATATGGTCATGACACGGGCACAGACACGGGCGTGTCATATGTGATACGGGCGTGTCGGGTGCCGTGTCGCAGGCCGTGTCCTTCTCGGGTTCAGAATGTTGGTCGCTGCACATGGGGGTGACACGGGTCATGACACGGCCGTGTCGCATTCGACACGGGCGTGTCGGAGGCCGTGTCAAAGGTCGTGTGCTGGTTATCGA
Source organism: Platanthera zijinensis (assembly GCA_039513925.1). Lineage (NCBI taxonomy): Eukaryota > Viridiplantae > Streptophyta > Magnoliopsida > Asparagales > Orchidaceae > Platanthera > Platanthera zijinensis. Next base: position 151,191,523 of record CM077089.1, read on the forward strand.
GTCGGTCGAGACAGCGAATGGGTGACACGGCCATGCACACGGTCGTGTTGCAACCCGTGTTCGGCCCAGTTTTTGTAAATTTGGGCTGAATCGCAGCCGTTCGATTTCCTTGGCTTGGGATCCGACGGCTGGGGGTGGATGCTGGCGGTTTAAACCCGGAAATAGGGTTTGCAATCCCTCATTTCATCCCCTTGGTTCTCTTTCTAAAGTCTAGAGAGAGGGGAGAGCAAGGAGGAGGAGGAAGGCCAAGATCCGGCCGCCGGTGAAGCTTTAGAGCTCCGAATCGCGATCTGAGTGCTGATCCGCGAAGGCGACGCTGTTGCGGTGCTTTCCAACCGCGTAGTTTTTCATGGCGCTGCGGAAGAATGCAAGGGTAACGATTTCTCATCCTTGGGCATGTGAAGCCCTTTTTCCCTTTGCATAGGAAGCCCTCTCTCGCGAGTGAGCGAAGAGTTGGAGCGTTCCTTGGGGTAGATATGTAAAGTCCCCCTTGTATAGAGTCCGTATGCAAAAACGGGAATAGGCATTGTGTGTGAAGCCTATCCGGACAAGTGGAGCCGGATCGGTGATGTTGCATTGCATATGAACCGGGGAAGACTCCAGGTGTTTGGGCATTTTTCGGGTTTTCTACGTGGTAGATTGCAGCAGGGAGCCTTGAGGGTTAACTCCAAGGTGCACCCGGAAAACTGGGCAAAAGCGGGTTTTGCCAACACGATGGCCGGGGAGCCAACGTGAACATAACCGGGTAATGTGATTGTTGTGCCGGAAACGGGACTCGGTGAGTCTTGACCTGCACATATGGCTTAAATTGTCGTTACAGAATGAGCACGGGTCAGGCGGAACCGTACCCGATCTATGTCGTTCGGTGGGACTGTTGGCATGGATGAGAGTGTTCGACGGTCTATGGCTTAAATTGTCGTGACCAAGGCCAGGAAGACAAAATGCTCATGTGATTGGCCGTCCAAGGGGCGGTGGTGGAACGGGAACGTCTATGGCTTGAATTGACGTGACGTTGGCCGGTTCGCCGTGAATGTGCCCTGTGTGCACGAGGTGTGTGGTCGTGCGAGCCTACGCCCGTGTTGAAGTGTGTTTACACTATATTGATGTTATACTAATAAAGTGCATGGAAAGAGCATCGCCGCCCCGATTACGGGGGCAGGATCGTTATAATTTGGTCAGCATAGCTGACCGGTTCTTTTGTTTACCACCGGGCGGTGGATTGTGGCTTGCAGGTGCTGCGGAGCCGAGCGAGAAATAGCGGGCTAAAGCCCATGTTGCGGTGCTGGCCCTCAAAGGCCTACCCTTTTTATGTTTTCCGTTTATCTCATGTATGGCCGGCCTACGAGCCGAAGTATGAAAGACACTCTTGTATGAGGGAACTATTGTAAGGACATAAGGCCGGTACTTTTGTATTAATCATTCCTATTTTATCTAAGTAGTGGACATTCGTGCTTGGCAGGGTTCTTTTATTTGTGCAACTTAAGAAATTGCTTTCGCTAGAATGACTCTGTGTAGGACGTTTGTGATTGGTTGTATGGTTTCAACACGTAACCAGTCGGTCTGTCCGTAGTATATGGCGTCGGGCCCCGGCCGGACCTACTGCTATATGCTATGCGACGGATAGGGGTGTTACAAATTGGTATCAGACTACTGGTATCGGTCAAACTTAAATGAATTCGTGGGCGAATTCACTTTAAGGGGTGGTGAGCACATGTGTGTGCGTCATCGTTATAACATGAAAAGAACCCATGAATGTCCACTTAGGAATGAAAATTTACATGTTTGAGGAACCTGCGTGTTCCTATAATTGCTGTTTGCAATAGTATTTGGTCGCTTATCGGTGTTTTGCACGGTTATAGGTGACTAGAAGTGGTGCTGGGCCGTCAGAACGGCCAGGTTCTGAGGCAAGCAGTGCGCCAAGCGATGCGCATGCAACACCTCTGTCAGCCGAAACCATTAGGTTGGTGGCAGAAGCTGTCATGGCGATGATTAATGCGCAACCTGCAAGACAGGTGCAACAGCCTGCTCCATCGGGGGAGCAAGTGCCGCTCAAGCGGCGGAGCCTAGAAGGGTTGAACAAGTGGCGGTGGAGCTGGAGTTTCCTACGAAAGCAACTGAAAGACAGTTGAAGCATGTGATAGGCTTCCATCCACCGGTGTTCACGGGAGCGGTAACCCCGATCCAGGCTGAGGATTGGCTCTCAAGAGTCAATAGGGTCATGACAGCGACAGAAACGGAAGAGTGGCAGAAGACCACAATAGCGACGTTCCTATTGGATGGGGACGCAAGGTTATGGTGGGAAGGTCTAGAGCTACACCAGTTGAGGGGAAGGCCATTGGCCGAAGTATCTATGGAGGAATTTTCGAGACTGTTCATGGCTCGATACCTCCCCTCAGCGCAGAGGATCGCACTAGAAAACGAGTTCCAAAAGTTGGTGCAAGGGGATAGCACTGTAGACGAGTACCTCCACGAGTTTACTCGATTGGGGAGATATGCTGGCGCTACCTTTGCCGATGAGGAGCGCAAGACTAATGGCTTCTATGAAGGGTTAAGAGATGAGCTGAGGTTGCTACTGTCGGGGCCTATGGCGCAGGGTTTCCTAACCTTGGTCAATACAGCCCGGTCCTTGGAGAAGGACATGAGAAATGTGCAAGCTAAGAAGGAATCTGGTGGGAAGAAATCGGAGTTCAAAGCGCCGACTACGTCGAAGTCGGGCTATCGAAGATTCTACAAGAAGGCTAGGACGTCAGGTCCAGCCCCTTCTGCAGGTGCCTCGGGGACAACTACCAATCAAACCCCGGGCGCTTGTTTCACGTGTGGAAAGACGGGGCACTTTGCCCGCGATTGCTGGAGCGGACGCCCAAAGTCCGAGAGAAAACAAGGAGCTACCTACGAAGAGAAGGGCAAGGCGGTGGAGTCAACCGCATCCCACTATGCTCCGACTCAGCCTAGAGTCTACAACTTGGGGCAGCAGGAGGCCATTAAACAAGCGGATGTGGTAACAGGTACGAGTTAATTTATAGCAAGTTAACTTAGATACTGTTGTTTATTGCTTGTTAGCCTAATATGGTTTGCATAGGCTTTGTTTTGATTAGCGATAGTCTAGCACGGGCACTGTTCGATACTGGAGCTTCACACTCCTTCTTGTCCGAAAATTTTATATCGCGCATCGAAGTCCCTTCTTCGATGGCGAAGGACAAGTTGGATGTGCTACTACCGAATGGGTGCTCGATGCTTACGGACAGAGTGTGCGCCGTAAAGGTTCACATAGGGAGCCAAGAGTTCGACTTGCTAGCGTCATTGGTTCCGCTAGTAGAGTTCGACGTTATCTTTGGGATGGATTGGCTTTCGGAGCAGAAGGCTTAGATTGATTGCGATCGGAAGGAGGTCAAGCTGGGTGTTGGACGGGAGACAACATTCGAGGGACTCAAGGGGTCGAGCAAGACGCTGATGTCTGCTCTTCAGGTGGTAAAGGCAGTTCGTTCTGGTGCAGAGCTGTTCTTCGCAATAGTGGGGGCTGTGGAGCCAAAGTCCACGTTGGATGGCATCCCCGTGGTTTGTGAATACCCCGATGTGTTCCCGGATAATCTTCCCGTGGCCCCACCGCAGCGAGAGATTGATTTCACCATCGAGCTCGTGCCGGGTGCCAAACCCGTGTCACGTGCTCCATATAGGTTGGCGCCGAAGGAAATTGCAGAGTTGAAAGTTCAGCTAGAGGAGCTAATGGAGCAAGGTTATGTGCGTCCAAGCTCGTCGTCTTGGAGCGCACCGGTCCTCTTCGTTAAGAAGAAGGACGGGAGTATGCGACTGTGTATCGACTACAGAGAGTTGAACAAACTGACGGAAAAGAATAAGTACCCGATCCCGAGGATTGATGATCTGTTCGATCAGTTAGTCGGATCGTCGGTATATTCTAAGTTGGACTTGAAGTCGGGGTACTATCAGTTGAGGATAAGGGAATGTGATATCCCGAAGACGGTGTTCAACACAAGGTATGGGCATTTCGAGTTCACGGTCATGCCGTTTGGACTGACGAATGCGTCATCAGTGTTTATGGACTTGATGAACAGGACGTTCCGAGATTTCCTGGACCGCTTTGTAATAGTCTTTATTGACGATATATTGGTGTACTCGCAGTGCGAAGAAGATCACTTCAAGCACTTGCATCTGGTGTTGGAGACTTTGAGGAGGAATGATCTGTATGCGAAATTCTCCAAGTGCGAGTTCTGGCTACCCTCAGTAGCGTTCCTTGGTCACATTATTAGTGGGGAAGGTATAGCGGTGGATCCGGCGAAGATCGTTGCGATACGGGAGTGGCCTGCGTTGTCTTCTGTCGCGGAAGTCCGTAGTTTTCTTGGGCTTGCCGGATATTACAGGCGCTTCGTAGAGAACTTCTCGCGGATAGCGCTACCTCTCACGAAGTTGACAAGGAAAGATCAGAGATTCTTGTGGACGCAGGAGTGCGTGCAATCTTTTGAGGAGCTGAAGAGACGGTTGACCACGACGCCAGTGCTTAGTTCGCCGAGTGGGACTGAGGGCTTCGAGGTTTATAGTGACGCCTCGGGTAGTGGGTTGGGCTGTGTACTGTTGCAGCATGGGAGCATGATAACTTATGGATCGCGTCAGCTAAAAGTGCATGAAAGGAACTATCCGGTCCACGACTTGGAGTTGGCGGCCGTGATATTTGCACTTAAGCTGTGGAGTCACTACCTATACGGCGTAAGGGTCGATATTTATAACGATCACAAGAGCCTGAAGTACCTGTTGGATCAGAAGGATCTTAATATGAGGCAGAGGAGGTGGATGGAGTTCCTGGGGGACTACACCTTCAAGATTCATTATGTACCCGGGAAGGGCAATGCGATTGCTGATGCGTTGAGTCGCAGGACTCCCGCCTAAGCCAACTGGTTGTCGGTGCATGATGAGCGGCTGATACGGGAGTTGGAGGAGCTTGAGATCTGTTGCGTTGACAAACAGACGAGCGCCAAAGCAATGTTGAACTGGACAGAGGTCCAGTATGACCTGGCTGACCGGGTTCGGCAGGCATTGGAGTTAGATGACTCCATGAAGGAGCTTATGGAGGCAGCGTTGGATGGGTCAAATTCCCAATTTTCAGTGGAAGATGGGTTGTTAAAGAAGGATCATTGGTTGTGTGTCCCAAGCGGGGGTAACCTACGAGCGGAGTCGATGTACGAGGCTCATCATACCAAGTACTCGATCCACCCAGGGAGAACAAAGATGTACCGTGACCTCAAGAAGCTGTTTTGGTGGCCGGGGCTTAAGAAAGACGTAGCGTTGTTTGTGGCTAAGTGCCAAACGTGCGCCTTGGTGAAGGCGGAGTGCCAAAAGCCGGGAGGATTTCTGAAGTCCTTGCCTATACCGGAGTGGAAGTTCGACGACATATCTATGGACTTTGTGCATGGGTTGCCAAGGTTGCAGAAGGGGAACAACGCCATCTGGGTGATCGTAGATCGGTTAACTAAGGTGTCACATTTCATTCCGCATAGGAAGGACGACTCGGTGGAGAAGTTGGCAAAGCTTTATGTGGACAATATAGTTAGACTGCATGGTGTGCCTCACAGCATTGCGAGTGATCGCGATGGGCGTTTCACGTCCAATGATTGGAGGTTAGTGCAACAGATGCTGGGGACGAAGTTGAAGTTCAGCACAGCCTTCCATCCGTAGACGGATGGGCAGACCGAGAGAGTCAATATAACGATGGAGGACATGCTCCGCATGTGTGTTCTAGACTTCGGGAAGCATTGGGAGGACCACCTGTATTTGGTGGAGTTCGCGTACAACAATAGCTACCAGGCGAGTATCCAAATGGCGCCCTTTGAGGCCCTATATGGTAGAAAATGTTGCACACCGTTGTCTTGGTTAGAAACGGGTGAGGCAAAGTTGTATAAGAAGCAGGAGGTGGAGAGTGCTACCTCGTTGGTGCGGATCATTCGGGAGCGCTTGTTGATCGCTCAGGACAGACATGCGAAGTATTACAATGCCAAGCACCAAAACGTGGAGTTCGCGGTAGGCGATTGGGTATACTTGAAAGTGAATCCGTTCAAGGGGGTTTCGCGGGTGAGACGCTTGAAGAAGCTGAGCCCAAGATACCTTGGACCTTTTGAGGTTCTGGAGCAAGTTGGCGAAGCAGCATACCGTTTGAAGCTATCGGTGGAGTTGAGTGGGCTACACGATGTGTTCCACATCTCTGTGTTGCGGAAGGCGGTGCAAGAGCCTTCGCTAGTGATCGCAGTGAATCAAGTGCCGGTGGACGAAGGGTTGACGACTAGGGTCAAACCCGTTTGTATTGAAGACTCTGAGGTCAAGAAGCTCCGTAACAAGGAGATCCAGATGGTTAAGGTCCGGTGGGATAATTGCGGTCGAGAGGAGCTCTCTTGGGAACGGGAGCAAACTATGCTGGAGTACCCGGAGTTATTCCGCTCAGGTACCATTTATAGTTTTGAGTTCCTTTTGTTCCTTTAGTAATTTCGTGGGCGAAATTCTTTTAAGAGGGAGAGAGTTGTAACGCCCTGAAACTCAATAGGGTGACGGGGGGCGTTTTGAGCCAAATCTGTGTTTTGGCAGGGGTGACATGGCCTGGGACACGGGCATGTCCCAGGGCGTGTCGTGCTCGGGTTCGCTGGTTGGCCGCGTGGTCGACGTTGCTGGGGTCGACGATCGTTGAGAGGCTGAACACGGCCTGGACATGGGCGTGTCCCAGGGCGTGTCAGTCGCTCAAAGCCCATACTCAACGATCGTTGAGTGAGGTGTACACGGGTCATGACACAGGCACAGACACGGGCATGTCAAATGTGGCACGGGCGTGTCGGGTGCCGTGTCGCAGGTCGTGTCCTTCTCAGGTTCAGAATGTTGGTCGCTGCACACGGGGGTGACACGGGTCGTGACACGGCCGTGTCGCATTCGACACGGGCGTGTCGGAGGCCGTGTCAAAGGCCGTGTGCTGGTTATCGAGTCGGTCGAGATGGAGAATGGGTTACACGGCCATGCACACGGCCGTGTTGCAACCCGTGTTCGGCCCAGTTTTTGTAAATTTGGGCTGAATCGCAGCCGTTCGATTTCCTTGGCTTGGGATCCGACGGCTGGGGGTGGATGCTGGCGGTTTAAACCCGAAAATAGGGTTTGCAATCCCTCATTTCATCCCCTTGGTTCTCTTTCTAAAGTCTAGAGAGAGGGGAGAGCAAGGAGGAGGAGGAAGGCCAAGATCCGGCCGCCGGTGGAGCTTCGGAGCTCCGAATCGCGATCCGAGTGTAGATCCGCGAAGGCGATGCCGTTGCGGTGCTTTCCAACCGCGTAGTTTTTCATGGCGCCGCGGAAGAACGCAAGGGTAATGATTTCTCATCCTTGGGCATGTGAAGCCCTTTTTCCCTTTGTATAGGAAGCCCTCTCTCGCGAGTGAGCGAAGAGTTGGAGCGTTCCTTGGGGTAGATATGTAAAGTCCCCCTTGTATAGAGTCCGTATGTGAAAACGGGCATAGGCATTGTGTGTGAAGCCTATCCGGACAAGTAGAGTCGGATCGGTGATGTTGTATTGCATATGAACCGGGGAAGACTCCGGGTGTTTGGGCGTTTTTCGGGTTTTCTACGTGGTAGATTGCAGCAGGGAGCCTTGGGGGTTAACTCCAAGGTGCACCCGAAAAACTGGGCAAAAGCGGGTTTTGCCAACACGATGGTCGGGGAGCCAACGTGAACATAACCGGGTTATGTGATTGTTGTGGCGGAAACGGGACTCGGTGAGTCTTGACCTGCGCATATGGCTTAAATTGTTGTTGCGGAATGAGCACGGGTCAGGCGGAACCGTACCCGATCTATGTCGTTCGGTGGGACCGTTGGCATGGATGAGAGTCTTCAGCGGTTTATGGCTTTAATTGTCGTGACCAAGGCCAGGAAGACAAAATGCTCATGTGATTTGCCGTCCAAGGGGCGGTGGTGGAACGGGAACGTCTATGACTTGAATTGACGTGACGTTGGCCGGTTCGCCGTGAATGTTCCCTGTGTGCACGAGGTGTGTGGCCGTGCGAGCCTACGTCTGTGTTGAAGTGTGTTTACACTATATTGATGCTATACTAATAAAGTGCAGGGAAAGAGCATCGCCGCCCCGATTACGGGGGCGGGATCGTTATAATTTGGTCAGCATAGCTGACCGTTGCTTTTGTTTACCACCGGGCGGTGGATTGTGGCTTGCAGGTGCTGCGGAGCCGAGCGGGAAATAGCGGGCTAAAGCCCATGTTGCGATGCTGGCCCTCGAAGGCCAACGCTTTTTATGTTTTCCGTTTATCTCATGTATGACCGGCCTGCGAGCCGAAGTATGAAAGACACTCTTGTATGAGGGAACTATTGTAAGGCCATAAGACCGGTACTTTTGTATTAATCATTCCTATTTTATCTAAGTAGTGGACATTCGTGCTTGACAGGGTTCTTTTATTTGTGCAACTTAAGAAATTGCTTCCGCTAGAATGACTCTGTGTAGGACGTTTGTGATTGGTTGTATGGTTTCAACGCGTAACCAACCGGTCTGTCCGTAGTATATGTAAGACCCCCTTTTTTTTCTTTTTCAACCACCGGGGGTCTTAGCCCAGAATTGCCGCTTTGCGGTGGCACCGACATCTCGGGAAGGCAACCACTACAAATCGCCAATTCTGCCGGCCCTTTTCGATCACAAACGAGAGAAGCATTTATACAAAAGTGTAAACAAGTCCACAGAAAACATGTATATAAAAGAGAATCATATCCAGTCCATCAATACAATAATAGGAAAATAGATAAATGGGCTTGAGCCCAGTACATCAGAGTCCTCACTACAAGTCTCTCATCGCGGAAGCTAAGAAAATGCTAATCACTCACGGAGCTGGTCGCAGGTGCACCGGTGCTAGACTGTCCCACCTCCATGCGCACCGTACTCCGCTGGTGCTGGTCCCTGTCTCCCATCCGGAGCTCCTGTAATGTTTGGTTCGAAAACAATTAGTCATAAAGACTAAGCCCTATCATCCCCTACCCCTCCCACCACGGCTCCTAAGCACCGGGCGGAGAGGAGGAAAGGGAAGCTACAAAAGTGGAGAGTAGACAAGCAAGTGTCGGTGGACCTAACTAGCAAGTTATATCGGGGAGCAGTATAAATGTTGTAATAGGTAGAACAATTAATAAGAAGCAATTTATATAAAAAGACAACTAGAGAACAGTAAGTAAGTATGTAAGTAACCTTAACTTATATGAATGCCCATACAAACTTATAAGTTAAGGGATCTTCTGCAAGGCTCCCATCGTATAAAAAGTCCCATACCGATTTATACGTTGGGGTGACGGTTATATGCAAACATGCTATGCCATGATTCATGCAAGTGCAACCCACGCACACGACTCTATGCGCACAGACCTTTAGTTCCCCTGTTCGGGAGGTTAGCTTCACCCCCAGGAACCTCCGTAGTGGCAAACAGAGACAGTGGGTCGGGCCCCCCACTCCTAGGCGGGTAACCACACTACCAGGCCTAGCCCTTCCGTACGCCCCTAGAAGAACACAACCTAGAGTATCCGCGTACTGCTGCTGGATGTACCCTCCAGACTTTTCTCCGAGTCATCGTACCGCTGTCGGTGTGATCGATCGCCTAGTACCGATGACCCACCACCTTTCTCCGTACTCCAACCCTCGAGCCCGCGGCCCCCCGGACAGTACTGTCCGTGCATCTACCTTCAGAGCTACTGTCTGATGGCAAGTAATCCTATAATTCTACTTTCCTAACTACCGGGGAGTGAGTGTGTGCAATCCTAGTTATACTAGTTGCTCTTTTGATTTATTACTCATATGGTTTACGTTAGCCCAGGACTGCCCCCGGTATACCCCGTGAAGGGCTCTCAAGGGGCACTAGGAACCAAGACGGTGCATTACGGCCCGAAGTTCCCTTTCGCAAGGCACTTATTATTATTGGTTGTCTACCCTTTACCCAATCCCCTTTTAATGTTATAATGAATCTAACCCTAGCGTATTAAGACTCTTCCTCTTCCTCCCGGGACGGACGATCTTTCGTCGTTCCCGTACTCTCTTATCCTAACCAGTCCCACATTCTACTTATCCTGACTTCTAATAATGAACTCATTCTAAATTTGCCCTACCAACCATCGATTATCAGAATTCCGTGGTTTTACTAAATGCAGACCATCCTAAGCTATATGTGGTACACAAGGGGAGGTACTCCAAGTTATCTTCCAAATCTCCTATAATATTTACTGGAGGACTATCATGACTTAATTAGCTTAAATCCAAGAATTTATAATTTTCCTAATTAATCTGATATTTATTTTATTTTTCTCAAAGATTGGCCATGGGTATTTTTTAACATGAACTATATGATATTCTTAAGTTATGGCCACCCAAAAATTGTGATCACTAAATAACAGTAAGGTATCATCAAATACTAATTTGCAGGATTTTACAAAAGATATTTAGCCTCTAATCAATTTATCCATTAAAATCTCATTATTCTCATGTAAAGAAGGAAGTACTGAAATTACTCTTCATAAAATTATGAAAACATTACTGCTTAATAGTATGATACAGAAAAGGTCATTGTGCAAAGAATCATAATTTTATCAGCTTGCTAAACACCAAAATAAATTTAATCCAATATCCATGATAAATAATACTTAATGAAGCAAGCCCTAGAATTAAGCTTCTAAAAATCCCATAAAAATTCACAGAGTTTTAAAATCATAATAAAGGTTCTCTGCCTAAATTTCATCAATTTTCCTGGAAGTTTGTACACTCTAATAAATTTTCTAAGCAAATCATGCAACTACCAATTCATTAAAGAAGTACCCAAAATAGTGAGCATAAAATTCATAGAAAAATATCCAGAGCTTGTACTACCCCTATAATCCACTCTACCCAATTCTCATCATTTTTCAATGTGGTTTGGTGTCATTTCCTATCTCTATAAGTTTTGCGCCCTAAACTAGGGTTAGGTTTTTAGATATCCCAACGATCTCCAAATCCACTAAAATTTCATCCAGAGAACTATATTAGCCCTATGGTTCTCATAACCCGACCTCGGGTCAATCCAAGGTCATTTGACCACATGACCTTCACAAACCACCAAGATCCATCCTTAGGGTTTGGCCTTGGTCCTTAGGGTAAACTTACCCCGATCCACCTCAAACTCCATGAGGGGGTGCTAGAGAACATTACTAGCCAGTGGTAAAAATCTCAGCCTCTGTTGAGGTGATCTCACCACTCAAACTTCAAAAGTGCACTTTTAACCTAAGACCCCTTATTAGGGCAAAACTTAGGGTTGATCAATTCTAAACCAAACCATCTCCAAATGAGATGAAAAATTATACAGAACCTTATGGTGAACCCAGGGACCACTCACCAAAATTTGGGAGGGTTTGGAAATTATTTAACCACCTAATTAAATTCGGCTAGGATTATTGAATTTTTCTAAAAACTATAGAAAAATATTCTCCAAAAATTCTCATTTTTGGATAGAACCTAGATATATGTAAGATTAGACCACATCCCAAATTTCAAGTCGTTTGGACGACTGGATTGGAGTGGGGAATTTTTCTAAGGTCAAGGCAGCCCTCTGGATAGACCTCACCAAAAAGGGTGCTGTGGCCTAACCAGGAATCCAAATTGAATGAAATTAATTTTGAATAAAACTAGACTTCAAGGGCTACAGTTTCTATGTTGACCACTTTTCCTGTAGGAGCCTCTAAGTATTTTTCCCAAATTATTTAACATGACAGAAATCTCATTCAGAAATTGATTTTACAAATAAAATCTAATTAAAGGCACTGTTCATCTTCTTCTACAGCCCGAACCAGAGACTGAAAACCTAATTTTCCTGTAGCCTTTCCAAGCTATTTCCCGGCCACCCAGCCATCTCCCTGGCCGGCCACCACCACCACCACCTTCGTTGAGGCGAGGGCTAACGTCGGGCGGCGGCACGGCCGCCGGAGAGGCGGTTTCCGGCGAACCCGCCACCAAGATATTTTCGGAAAACCACCATTACGCTCACCCGATCTGGCTCTTTTGAGCCCGATATCTCTCCTAACGATTCCTAAGATCTATCCGCAGAAGAAGAGGGAGGGGAGGACCTTGTTCGCGGGTTGAAGGCGTGCAGAGCGTCGGGAAGCCATTTGCGCGGTGGTGGCGTCGCCGGAAATTCTTCAACAGCAAGGAGGAAGTCTGAACAGTTGAGGGAGTGTAACCTTTTCCTCTTGCACTCAGGAATCTTTTATAGATGAGGAAATGGGGAGGGGAAAGGGTGAAACGTTGGAGATGAAACGTTGGCGGCCATTAATCATATTCTTATGACGTTTCGGTTATGCCGAATGACAGTTGGAAAGTTGGAAATGAAGAGGTGCTTGCCAGGTGGCAGTTTCCTATTGGACCCACTTTTCCTTAATTATTAACATAATTAAAGTAGGGAACGACCCATAAATACTCTTGATTTTTCATTCCCACAGCCAGAATTTATTAAGGCGTCGGTTACCGAAACTTCCAGTCTGGCTGACGTTTCGGCCTTGATCACGGGCGTGACACATAGGTCACGGGCGTGACAGGCCCGGTTAGCAGTTCTGGGTTCGACGATCGTCGAACTGAGATCGACGATCGTCGAAGGGTGGTCACGGGCGTGACACTTGGGTCACGGGCGTGACAGGCCTGGTGACTAATTCTGGTCGACGATCGTCGAGCTGAAATCGACGATCGTCGAGCGTGGTCACGCCCAATGTCACGGGCGTGACAATGCGGGTCACGGGCGTGACATGCCTGATGACTAGTTCTGGGTCGACGATCGTCGACCAGAAATCGACGATCGTCGAGTGCGGTCACGCCCAATGTCACGGGCGTGACAATGCAAGTCACGGGCGTGACATGGCGCGTGGTCAATTTTGGGTCGACGATCGTCGAAGTGGGGTTCGACGATCGTCGAGCGTGTCACGCCCTTTGTCACGGGCGTGACCTGGAGGGTCACGGGCGTGACAGACCCGTGTGGCAGAATTTGGTTCGACGATCGTCGAGTTGGGATCGACGATCGTCGAGCGTGTCACGCCCTTGTCACGGGCGTGACATGGCGGGTCACGGGCGTGACCAACCCGTGAGCCGATTCCTTAGTCGATTTATTTCAAGTTTTGGGCTCCCTAGGGTTCTACCACAACCAACCGACTCCTAGGGGTCTAGCCGGAAATGGGATGTTACAAATCCCAATAAACAAAACAAAGATTTCGTCCCCGAAATCAAGGTTAAGCCTACGGGACTCAAATCGGGAAAATAAACTTGTAACATCCCATGAGAACCGAATGATTACCTCCCTACGTTACGTTTGCTTGTGCGATTTCGAATCTAAGGTTTAATTCGCCCACCTAACTAGGTATATACGCCCCAATAAACAAAAGATTAGCCCCTATTCTTGAAATTTCAATTCCATTGGTTTAAAACAGGAAGGCAATTGATTGTCCAGAGGGGTTTTGAGGTATACCTGACGAAAAAGTTCCGGATATTTTTGCCGCATCAAGTCCTGTGGCTCCCATGTATGCTCCTCCTGCCCATGATTGTTCCACAGAACCTTGACTAACGGGACCTTCTTTCTCCGCAAGACCCGCACTGCCGTATCGTCAATCCTGATAGGCTCCACGTTGACTGACCGATCCGAGGCCACCGGGCCATCTGCCGAGGGAATCAGCTGCTCAGGGCGTAGCAGAGCCCTCCGAAGTGAGGAGACGTGGAAGACGTCATGCAATCCCGCTAACTCCGGCGATAGTTCCAGTCTATAGGCTAAGGGGCCGACCCGCTCCAGGATCCTGTAGGGCCCCATATATCTTGGACTGAGCTTCCTCCGCCCGCGAACCCGCGAGACTCCGTGCATCGGCCGTATCTTCAAGAAAACTCGGTCCCCCACCTGGAACTCCACTTGACGATGCCTCGCATCGTAGTATTTCGCCTGTCTACTCTGGGCTTCCAACATCCTGTCTCGGATCAACCTAATCTGAGCATCTGTATCTCCCACAAACTCCGAGCCCAGTGCCTGCGGATCCTCATCCTGAACCCATGATAGTGGGGTCTGCACCTCCTTCCGTACAACGCTTCGTATGGAGCCATGCCTATGCTGGACTGATGAGCGTTGTTATACGAAAACTCGACCAGTGGCAGCAATCTCTCCCAAGGCTCGCCACGGTCCAAAATACACAGTCGTAGCAGATCCTCTAGTGTACGGTTTGTGCGCTCTGTCTGTCCGTCGGTCTGAGGGTGGAAAGCTGTGCTGAAAGTCAACCGAGAACCCAGATGGGCCTGGACTGACCTCCATTCCCTGGATGTAAACCGCCCATCCCGATCCGAAATGATAGTCTTGGGCACTCCATGATAACGCACAAACTGCTCGATGAACCTCCGTACCAATACTCTGACCGGTGTGTCCTTCGCCACTGGGATGAATCTGGCTACCTTTGTCAGCCTGTCCACTATCACCCAGATCGAGTCGTTCCCCGCACGGGATCTAGGTAGCCCATGTATAAAGTCCATGGCTATATCCTCAAACTTCCACTCCGGCACTGGAAGCGGCTGCAGCAATCCTGCCGGGTTCCTACACTCCGCCTTCACGAGCTGGCAGGCCTCACAATGTGTCACAAAATATGTAATATCTTTCTTCATACCCGGCCAGTACATCGTCCTCTTTAAATCCTTTACCATCTTGGTGATCCCCGGGTGTACCGAATACCGACTGCAGTGAGCTTCCTCCAAAATGTCCTCCCGGATCCGTCCTCCTGCTGGTATGTAGACTCTGCCCCGGAAACACAGAAGCCCATCCCTCAAAGTGTAATCTCCTGTCGTGCCTTCCTCCAAGGCCCGGAATATCGGCTCAGCTCTCTCGTCCAGCTTCTGCCCATCTCTGATGCGGTCTCGGATGTCATCTGTAGTAGCCATCGACCCCAAGTACTCCATGTACAGCTCCGGGTCATCCTCAGATACTAGCGAAATCTGCATCTCCTCGAATGATCTAATCAACTCCAAGGCCATCAGCTGCGGGCCTACTCCAGTCGCATTCGCTCTCCGGCTCAGAGCATCCGCAACCACGTTCGCCTTCCCCGGATGGTAGTGCATGGTATACTGGTAGTCCGAAAGAAACTCCACCCAGCGTCTCTGCCTGATGTTTAACTCCTTCTGGGTGTCGACGTACTTCAGATTCTTGTGGTCGGAGAAGATATCACAATGTACCCCGTAGAGATAGTGCCGCCAGATCTTAAGGGCAAAAATGACTGCCCCCATCTCCAAATCGTGCACGGGGTAGTTCTGCTCGTGCTGCTTCAACTGACGGGAGGCATAGGTGATTACGTGCCCACTCTGCATAAGGACGGCGCCCATCCCCTGATAGGAAGCATCTGCATATACCTGAAATCCCTCCCTCCCTGATGAGAGAGCAAGGATGGGGGCCGAGGTGAGACGATCCTTCAGCTCCTGGAAGGCAGATTCGCACCGCGGCGTCCAAGTAAAAGGGGACTCCTTCTTCGTCAGAGACGTAAGAGGAAGGGCAATCTGAGAGAACCCCTTTACGAACTTCCGGTAGTAACCGGCAAGCCCCAAGAAACTCCGAACATCCGTGGCCGACTTTAGTGGTGGCCAATCCCGTACTGCCTGGATCTTTGCCGGATCCACTGTCAGACCTGCTCCACTGATGACGTGACCCAGAAATGCCACCTCCTTTAGCCAGAACTGGCACTTGCTGTACTTGGCATACATCTCGTGCTCCCGCAGCTTCTCCAAGGTCAAGGCTAGATGTCTCGCGTGCTCCTCCTCCGTCCTTGAATAGATGAGGATGTCGTCGATGAATACAATGACGAAGACATCCAGGTATTCCTCGAACACCCGATTCATCAAAGTCATGAATGCGGAGGGTGCATTCGTGAGCCCGAACGGCATCACGGTAAACTCGTACAAGCCGTATCTGCTGCTGAACGCCATCTTCGGGATGTCCTCCTCCCGAATGCGAAGCTGGTAGTATCCTGATCTCAGATCCAGCTTTGAGAACCAATGAGCTCCCTCCAGCTGGTCAAAAAGCTCATCTATCCGTGGTAAGGGATAAGTGTTCCGGACCGTCAACCTGTTCAGAGCCCGGTAATCTATGCACAGTCGGAGGGTCCCGTCTTTCTTCTTAACGAACAGCACCGGAGCTCCCCATGGTGAAGAGCTAGGCC
This sequence comes from Platanthera zijinensis, assembly GCA_039513925.1. Taxonomy (NCBI): domain Eukaryota; kingdom Viridiplantae; phylum Streptophyta; class Magnoliopsida; order Asparagales; family Orchidaceae; genus Platanthera; species Platanthera zijinensis. The sequence continues at coordinate 151,207,725 of CM077089.1, forward strand.
GAACGAACCCGGCCTCCACTAACTCCTGAAGCTGACTCCGGAATTCCACCAACTCCTTTGGGGCCATTCGATAGGGAGCTCTGGATACCGGCTTAGCCCCTGGTATAAGCTGAATCTGAAAGTCCCTCTCTCGGTGCGGGGGTAACCCTGGTAGCTTCTCCGGAAACACGTCGGCGAAGTCCCGCACCACTGGAATATCTGCAATGGAGTCCTTGGCTACGACCGCCTCAAAGAGGATCTGATAAACCTCTTCCCCCTGCAGGTGGGCCTTAACGGCCTGTATAGAAGAAAGTAAGGTACGGGGTGCTGATGTAATACCTTCGATAACAATGAAGGAGTCGCCGTGCCTCACGGTGATCCTCTTTGCCACGCAATCGATCTGGGCATGGTTCCAGTACAGCCAGGTCATGCCCAGAATCAGATCGTAATCTGGCATCCTCAAAACCGTCGCGGGTGCCTCAAATGCCTTTCCGCCGATCCTTGCTTCCATATCACAATGAGTAGAGGTCAATATCTCCGATCCATCGGGTAGGCGCACCCTCAGCATCTTCCCGGTGCTCAGCTCCACTCCTGCCAGTCCTTTCACGAAATCCTCTGACACGAATGATTGCGACGCACCAGTGTCAAAGAGGGTGTGAGCGGGCTTGCCGCTAATGAAAACTATGCCTGGGGTGATTAAGTGTCTTAGTATTTTGTTGCAGTTCATCTTCTCTTAAATTTCTAAGCAGGTTATGTCTGAAATAGTAGTTTGTATGAAGAAAATTTAAAAGTGCTGCCATACCTGTGATAACCTGCTCCGGGTTCCGAGGCTGTGTCAGGTCTAGAGCGTACACCTGCTCTCTCTCTTGCCTACGGCCTCGATCCTGAAATCCTCGTCCTCGGTCCTGTCCTCGTCCGCCAAACTGTCTGGGGGGTGGAGCGCCCTGATGTGCTGGTGGGGGTGCTCGCCCCACAGGGCAGTTCCGCTTGATATGCCCCGGCTGGTTGCACTGATAGCATACCGGTGGCTGCCCTGCCGTCCTTGGCATTTCCAGCATCTGTATAGGCTGGGGAGCCAATATCCCCTGAGTCCTCTGCTCCTGCCCAAACTCCTGACGGGGCTGATCCCCGTTCCTTCTCTCTCCAATAACTTGGCCTCGAGGGCGGTCTCTACGTCCTCCAATCACTGTATCATCAGCCGGTCTCTTCCGGCTCCTCACTGTAAGCTGATCCGCCTCTCTCTTCTTAGCCATCTCCAGAATCCTGGCCAGACTCCCCTCTGAAACGAAAAGGAGGGCCTGCCTCATGTCATCCTGCAGCCCCTTATAAAACCTCCGGGCATAGCCAGCATCGTCTAACTGGTAAGCATCCGCATAACGGGCCAGGTGTGTGAACTCCTGATAGTACTCCACCACAGTCCTGCTCCCCTGCCTCAACCGCAGGAACCTATCCTCCAGGTCATCTCTCGCCGACTGAGGTACAAAGTGTCCCAAGAGCGCTGCTCTGAACTCCTCCCAGGTAATATCAGCACAATCCACCCCTGCAAAGGTGGTGTCCAGCTGAGATTTCCACCATCTCTTTCCGTGTGACTCTAAGCAGGAGACTGCCAAGGCAACTGCCTCCTCCGTGGGGCATCGAATCCCTGCCAGCATCTCGTAAATGGTGTCCAACCACTCCTCCGTATGTACTGCGGACTCCGTCCCCTGGTAGGATGGAGGGGATAGTCCCCGGAAGACAGTCATCCAATTGGCCCCGGGGTTCGGCTGTGGGGTCGGGGCTTGCTGAGCTCTGAAGGCCTCCAGGATGGCCGTCAATGTTTGCCCCATCTCCGTCTGCTGGAACGGAACGGGTGCTGGCGGAGTCAGGACCACATCCGGGGCCTGAGGTGTCCCCTGCTGCGATGTAGGGTTCGTCGCAGGCTACAAGCAAAAATTCCATTTGTTAGAGAGCGAATGAATGGAATTTAAGAAGAGTTATAATGGACTTTCACATGTGATTTCCCTTATGGGCACACCACTGCTTCCGCTGCTAGTTTGTCCGCAAACTAAGCTCGCACGGGGGTGGCCCAAGGTTTCTGTGGACTACTTCTCTTTCGATCGAGGTCTGCTCTGATACCACTTATAAGACCCCCTTTTTTTTCTTTTTCAACCACCGGGGGTCTTAGCCCAGAATTGCCGCTTTGCGGTGGCACCGACATCTCGAGAAGGCAACCACTACAAATCGCCAATTCTGCCGGCCCTTTTCGATCACAAACGAGAGAAGCATTTATACAAAAGTGTAAACAAGTCCACAGAAAACATGTATATAAAAGAGAATCATATCCAGTCCATCAATACAATAATAGGAAAATAGATAAATGGGCTTGAGCCCAGTACATCAGAGTCCTCACTACAAGTCTCTCATCGCGGAAGCTAAGAAAATGCTAATCACTCACGGAGCTGGTCGCAGGTGCACTGGTGCTAGACTGTCCCACCTCCATGCGCACCGTACTCCGCTGGTGCTGGTCCCTGTCTCCCATCCGGAGCTCCTGTAATGTTTGGTTCGAAAACCATTAGTCATAAAGACTAAGCCCTATCATCCCCTACCCCTCCCACCACGGCTCCTAAGCACCGGGCGGAGAGGAGGAAAGGGAAGCTACAAAAGTGGAGAGTAGACAAGCAAGTGTCGGTGGACCTAACTAGCAAGTTATATCGGGGAGCAGTATAAATGTTGTAATAGGTAGAACAATTAATAAGAAGCAATTTATATAAAAAGACAACTAGAGAACAGTAAGTAAGTATGTAAGTAACCTTAACTTATATGAATGCCCATACAAACTTATAAGTTAAGGGATCTTCTGCAAGGCTCCCATCGTATAAAAAGTCCCATACCGATTTATACGTTGGGGTGACGGTTATATGCAAACATGCTATGCCATGATTCATGCAAGTGCAACCCACGCACACGACTCTATGCGCACAGACCTTTAGTTCCCCCTGTTCGGGAGGTTAGCTTCACCCCCAGGAACCTCCGTAGTGGCAAACGGAGACAGTGGGTCGGGCCCCCCACTCCTAGGCGGGTAACCACACTACCAGGCCTAGCCCTTCCGTACGCCCCTAGAAGAACACAACCTAGAGTATCCGCGTACTGCTGCTGGATGTACCCTCCAGACTTTTCTCCGAGTCATCGTACCGCTGTCGGTGTGATCGATCGCCTAGTACCGATGACCCACCACCTTTCTCCGTACTCCAACCCTCGAGCCCGCGGCCCCCCGGACAGTACTGTCCGTGCATCTACCTTCAGAGCTACTGTCTGATGGCAAGTAATCCTATAATTCTACTTTCCTAACTACCGGGGAGTGAGTGTGTGCAATCCTAGTTATACTAGTTGCTCTTTTGATTTATTACTCATATGGTTTACGTTAGCCCAGGACTGCCCCCGGTATACCCCGTGAAGGGCTCTCAAGGGGCACTAGGAACCAAGACGGTGCATTACGGCCCGAAGTTCCCTTTCGCAAGGCACTTATTATTATTGGTTGTCTACCCTTTACCCAATCCCCTTTTAATGTTATAATGAATCTAACCCTAGCGTATTAAGACTCTTCCTCTTCCTCCCGGGACGGACGATCTTTCGTCGTTCCCGTACTCTCTTATCCTAACCAGTCCCACATTCTACTTATCCTGACTTCTAATAATGAACTCATTCTAAATTTGCCCTACCAACCATCGATTATCAGAATTCCGTGGTTTTACTAAATGCAGACCATCCTAAGCTATATGTGGTACACAAGGGGAGGTACTCCAAGTTATCTTCCAAATCTCCTATAATATTTACTGGAGGACTATCATGACTTAATTAGCTTAAATCCAAGAATTTATAATTTTCCTAATTAATCTGATATTTATTTTATTTTTCTCAAAGATTGGCCATGGGTATTTTTTAACATGAACTATATGATATTCTTAAGTTATGGCCACCCAAAAATTGTGATCACTAAATAACAGTAAGGTATCATCAAATACTAATTTGCAGGATTTTACAAAAGATATTTAGCCTCTAATCAATTTATCCATTAAAATCCCATTATTCTCATGTAAAGAAGGAAGTACTGAAATTACTCTTCATAAAATTATGAAAACATTACTGCTTAATAGTATGATACAGAAAAGGTCATTGTGCAAAGAATCATAATTTTATCAGCTTGCTAAACACCAAAATAAATTTAATCCAATATCCATGATAAATAATACTTAATGAAGCAAGCCCTAGAATTAAGCTTCTAAAAATCCCATAAAAATTCACAGAGTTTTAAAATCATAATAAAGGTTCTCTGCCTAAATTTCATCAATTTTCCAGGAAGTTTGTACACTCTAATAAATTTTCTAAGCAAATCATGCAACTACCAATTCATTAAAGAAGTACCCAAAATAGTGAGCATAAAATTCATAGAAAAATATCCAGAGCTTGTACTACCCCTATAATCCACTCTACCCAATTCTCATCATTTTTCAATGTGGTTTGGTGTCATTTCCTATCTCTATAAGTTTTGCGCCCTAAACTAGGGTTAGGTTTTTAGATATCCCAACGATCTCCAAATCCACTAAAATTTCATCCAGAGAACTATATTAGCCCTATGGTTCTCATAACCCGACCTCGGGTCAATCCAAGGTCATTTGACCACATGACCTTCACAAACCACCAAGATCCATCCTTAGGGTTTGGCCTTGGTCCTTAGGGTAAACTTACCCCGATCCACCTCAAACTCCATGAGGGGGTGCTAGAGAACATTACTAGCCAGTGGTAAAAATCTCAGCCTCTGTTGAGGTGATCTCACCACTCAAACTTCAAAAGTGCACTTTTAACCTAAGACCCCTTATTAGGGCAAAACTTAGGGTTGATCAATTCTAAACCAAACCATCTCCAAATGAGATGAAAAATTATACAGAACCTTATGGTGAACCCAGGGACCACTCACCAAAATTTGGGAGGGTTTGGAAATTATTTAACCACCTAATTAAATTCGGCTAGGATTATTGAATTTTTCTAAAAACTATAGAAAAATATTCTCCAAAAATTCTCATTTTTGGATAGCACCTAGATATATGTAAGATTAGACCACATCCCAAATTTCAAGTCGTTTGGACGACTGGATTGGAGTGGGGAATTTTTCTAAGGTCAAGGCAGCCCTCTGGATAGACCTCACCAAAAAGGGTGCTGTGGCCTAACCAGGAATCCAAATTGAATGAAATTAATTTTGAATAAAACTAGACTTCAAGGGCTACAGTTTCTATGTTGACCACTTTTCCTGTAGGAGCCTCTAAGTATTTTTACCAAATTATTTAACATGACAGAAATCTCATTCAGAAATTGATTTTACAAATAAAATCTAATTAAAGGCACTGTTCATCTTCTTCTACAGCCCGAACCAGAGACTGAAAACCTAATTTTCCTGTAGCCTTTCCAAGCTATTTCCCGGCCACCCAGCCATCTCCCTGGCCGGCCACCACCACCACCACCTTCGTTGAGGCGAGGGCTAACGTCGGGCGGCGGCACGGCCACCGGAGAGGCGGTTTTCGGCGAACCCGCCACCAAGATATTTTCGGAAAACCACCATTACGCTCACCCGATCTGGCTCTTTTGAGCCCGATATCTCTCCTAACGATTCCTAAGATCTATCCGCAGAAGAAGAGGGAGGGGAGGACCTTGTTCGCGGGTTGAAGGCGTGCAGAGCGTCGGGAAGCCATTTGCGCGGTGGTGGCGTCGCCGGAAATTCTTCAACAGCAAGGAGGAAGTCTGAACAGTTGAGGGAGTGTAACCTTTTCCTCTTGCACTCAGGAATCTTTTATAGATGAGGAAATGGGGAGGGGAAAGGGTGAAACGTTGGAGATGAAACGTTGGCGGCCATTAATCATATTCTTATGACGTTTCGGTTATGCCGAATGGCAGTTGGAAAGTTGGAAATGAAGAGGTGCTTGCCAGGTGGCAGTTTCCTATTGGACCCACTTTTCCTTAATTATTAACATAATTAAAGTAGGGAACGACCCATAAATACTCTTGATTTTTCATTCCCACAGCCAGAATTTATTAAGGCGTCGGTTACCGAAACTTCCAGTCTGGCTGACGTTTCGGCCTTGATCACGGGCGTGACACATAGGTCACGGGCGTGACAGGCCCGGTTAGCAGTTCTGGGTTCGACGATCGTCGAACTGAGATCGACGATCGTCGAAGGGTGGTCACGGGCGTGACACTTGGGTCACGGGCGTGACAGGCCTGGTGACTAATTCTGGTCGACGATCGTCGAGCTGAAATCGACGATCGTCGAGCGTGGTCACGCCCAATGTCACGGGCGTGACAATGCGGGTCACGGGCGTGACATGCCTGATGACTAGTTCTGGGTCGACGATCGTCGACCAGAAATCGACGATCGTCGAGTGCGGTCACGCCCAATGTCACGGGCGTGACAATGCAAGTCACGGGCGTGACATGGCGCGTGGTCAATTTTGGGTCGACGATCGTCGAAGTGGGGTTCGACGATCGTCGAGCGTGTCACGCCCTTTGTCACGGGCGTGACCTGGAGGGTCACGGGCGTGACAGACCCGTGTGGCCGAATTTGGTTCGACGATCGTCGAGTTGGGATCGACGATCGTCGAGCGTGTCACGCCCTTGTCACGGGCGTGACATGGCGGGTCACGGGCGTGACCAACCCGTGAGCCGATTCCTTAGTCGATTTATTTCAAGTTTTGGGCTCCCTAGGGTTCTACCACAACCAACCGACTCCTAGGGGTCTAGCCGGAAATGGGATGTTACAGTATATGGCGTCGGGCCCCGGCCGGACCTACTGCTATATGTTATGCGACGGATAAGGGTGTTACAGGCAGCTTCCCTCGGCCGCGCGCCGGGGCCGACGGAGGGGGCGGCTCGGGCGGCTGCACTGGCGGCCGAGGGAGGGGGCGGCCCGAACGGCCGCGCGGGAGGCCGAGGAAGGCCCCCCCCCCCGGACCGAGCGTGGGGGCGTCCCGGGCGGCCGAAGGAGGGGGCGGCGGAGGGAGGGGGCGGCAGCCCCCTCGGCCGCGCGTGCGGCCGAGGAAGGGGGCGGCCTGGGCGTCCGGGGAGGAGGCTGGCCGCCCGCCGCCAGCGAGCATAAAATTTTTGTATGACAATGACATTTTTGTCCAACCTCACTGGTGCAAATAAGCCACGCCAAACACTGCCTAAGTCTATGTTAACTATGAACTTATTGATGAGACATGTGGGTAATTTTTTACTCTAAAATCATAGAAAAATCATTCAGCTGTGATCAAGCATTAACAATTATGCATAAGAAAATCTCAAAATGCAAAATTTTGTCATTAAAAATGTTTTGAAAGTTTCAAACACAAATAATAAATAATCTTCTCATGAAAAGATTTACGGTGCAATGCACAATCCAACAGCTGCAAGTGCATCACATCGCGATCTGAAATGTGCACGTATCTCCGCGCGAAATGTGATGCAGTCGCAACCATTAGATGACTGCACTGCACCGCACTTTACACCCCCGTTTCCCCACCTCCTCATGTAAACGTTATTGCCCTAAACCCTATAAAAGAAAACATTACGAATTTTCTTCATTGCCAAGGTTCTGACCGTATACAAAAATATGAATTTTCTTCATAGCTAAGGTCTAATTTCAGCCGTATAAAACTATTAATTTAATGATATTTTTAATCTTCTTGGATGCCTTTGTATACTCGGAATCGGACCTTGAGGAGCTGAGCAGGTTGAAGGAGTAATCAATCAGTGATTGTAGATCTTCTATCTGCCAAATTGGAGAAATCTGAAGTAGGAGGTATATCTCAGTGTTAGAGGAATTCAATAATAGAGGGAGGGTTGGAGGCAAACGAAGATGAAATGTCAGAGGAAGAATATGAAGTGGAGAGTGTATGAAGTTTTAGGGATACTTCGGGGCTCGAGTGCAAGTCGGCGGAATGTCGAGATGAGGAGAGGCAGCCGACGTTGAGAGGGTCAGTGTTGCGAGCAAATATACATAATCTCAAAAATGGAGAAACCTGAAGGAGGTGGCAGATCTCAAAATCGGTAACAAAGGGAGAGTTGGAGGTGAACATGTTAGAAATTTATATGAAGCGCGCAGGTCACAGACATTCACAAAATAAGATCAATAATAAAAAAAATCTTGTGTGATCTATGCGCGCAGGATCTGTAAAAATTTTTGTGCGGAAGCTGAAACCGAGGTCGCAGAAACACTCAACCACAACCGAAGACAAGTAAAAGACAGCAGCAACAGTAGCACAAGAGTTTCCAATTGAAATTAACTTCTTTTACATGGCGAGACATACATTGCAAGACATGATTTTACAATGTAACCAGAGAACAAAAAATTGCACCAAGAAGTTAACCGTGTGGACAGAACACTGTAACCGCACAAGTCGCCTAACCGCCAGCTGAGTCCGCCGAAGCAGCCGATCCGCGGCTAACTGCGCGAACTGCTGTTGCTGCAATGCTGAAGAAAGCCGAACAGAACCCGTTGATAGACCGGGCGAACTACTCCGTTTATCTGAAACTCCAAGGAAGAGATCTAGTCGCAGAGACCGCGACTAGCTGCTAATCGCTGACTGTATCCGCGAACCCGACAGTCACCGGCCTAGTGGATAGAATTACCACCCCAGTCCCCAGCTAGCACAAGTCAGTCCGCCAAGTCCGCAAGGACAAGGCCGGACAAGCCAACCAAAAATGCCTGGCACCAAGGCAGGAAGCCAGCCCGCAACCCGGCGAACACCGCACCAGTCTGCACGTTGCACAGCACGCGAACATAACAACCCACACACTGCAGCAGTCCGCATACTACACGCGGACACATCACCAGCCCATACAGGCTGTAAACACCGCACCAGCCAACAACACAAATCCACGACCAACAGGCACTAACCGCCTGGTCAACCAGCAGACATTGCAGACTCTGCGATCACCCTGGACTTGTCACAGATTGGGAACAAGTCCAACCCACTATGGCGAGAACTCGGCGGACAAGGACCCAGTGTGTCAGCTCCCAAGACCGCCCGCCAACATGCGAACTCTGGTCCACTAAACCGCTCCACCAAAGCGAGGCCAACAACCGAACTCACAAGCTCCAAGAGAAGTCCGTATAGAGCGAACTTCGCGGACTTAGAGTGAGTCCGCCCTTCCGCGTATACTCCACCTATCCGCAAGGTTACACCAGGGAACAGCCAACTCCAAGACACTAGACAAACTGACGGTCACCAACATCAGGCCGCAACAAACAGGCCGTCCAAATCGCACCATCAGTCCACCCAGGCCCCACGGTTTGCTTGATCAAACCCCACTTTCAAGGTCCTGGGTTCGATCCCCAGTGACAACAACCCGCCGCTGCTGAAAAACAGGCGCAGAGAGGGGTTGGAGTGCATGGTATGTAGGCTTGATGTGATAGGCTGACTACCAGATGTGGGCCAGAGTATGGACTTCTGGTAGGCCGGCGGTGCCAGCTGGGTCCCGCGGGTAAGCGGGCCTGGACTGTTATAAAAAAATAAGTAACCTTAACTTATATGGAGGCACATAAGCTAAGGGGTCTTCTACAAGGCTTCTATCGTATAAAAAGTCTCATACCAATTTATACGATAGGGTGTCAGTTTTCTAGCAAGCATACATATATATTTTCTAAATAAAAACCTTAACTTATAAGCACGCTCACGCGAACTTATAAATCAAGGGGTCGTTTTGCAGGTCCTATTGTATAAAGCGTCTCATACCACTTTATACAATAGGTGTCAGGGTTATATGCAATGGTTATGCTATGACATGCTGAAAGATTTGATTTCAAGAGCCTAAACACCTAGAGGGGGGGTGAATATGTTCTAATCCTTTTTAACAATTAAGGCAATTAACACAGCACAAATATCACAAAAAGAATCACAAAAAATACACAGCACAACACACCAAGATTTATAGTGGTTTCGCAAGTTGTGGGTACGTCCACTTTCCCCTTTCGTCTATCCAGTAGAGAACTAGATTCAGCCAAACTTCCTTCCACTAGCTCAAATCCACAGATCTTACAACTCAGGACCTGATAGGTTCCTATAACTCAAACTTCTTCAAGTCCTACCTCAGATTCTTCCCAAGAATCCTACCTCAGGAGACAACCCTACCTCAGCCTTTATCTCCAGGCCTGCAACTCAAAATTCTTCAAGTCCTACACCTCAGACACTGAGCCCTACCTCAACCTTTATAAATTTAGGCTTACAAATTAGATCTATAACAGATCTTACAAATAAAAGTTTGTTTAAGAAAATTAAAAACTTCACCCAGTATAACAGATAAAAGAGTGAGAACTTCTTGATCAATTCTTGATTGAACTGAATACTCTAGATCCAACCTGACTTAGCTTATTCAAAGCTTCTTGAATTTGAACAAAATAAGGTTGATCTTCAATTGGAGTTGGAGTTGATCTTCAATCAGCTTCCTTCTTGAATTCAGAATCAGATCTGAATTTTACTTGCAGACTTTTCAGGATCTGCCTTCTTCTGGGTTTGCCTCTTGCTTCCCCTCACTAGTTCTCAATCTCTATTGAGTCAGTTATTTCTCCTTTTGATTCTGTTGGATTGTCCTAGTTGTTATGGATCAACTCTTTATATAGAGTTCATCCACGATTACTGGCTGATCCGGTTTATAACGGCCTTCTAACAGTACTGATAGATGTGTCAGTCATGTTACTTATTACAGTTGTCAAGTCTTCAGTCGTGACAACTGACCCTTCATTGAACTTCTATCACAGCAGGGAATAATCAACAAAATACTTCAAATGAGACGACACAAATAAACCAAGTGTCGACACAATTCTTGTTGATGTCCACACAGCTTCCAATGTGTCGACACAGTCATTCTTTATCTTCTCGACACGGCTTCTGCTGTATGTATCAACACAAGTCCTGTGTGTCGACACAACTGCTCCCGGTCTCGACATAGCTGATGCTGATAGATGGCGTTGAGTGTGTGTCGACACAAGTCCCGTGTGTCGACACAAGACTTTCAGACTCTGTATAGTTGTTGTTGATATATGGCATTGAGTGTGTGTCGACACAAGTCCTGTGTATTGACACAAGCTTTCCAGACTTAGTATAGCTATTGTTGATAGATGGCGTTGAGTGTGTGTCGACACAAGTCCCGTGTGTCGACACAGTCTTGCTTCTGGTGTCGACATAACTCTTGGGTGTCGACACAGCTCCTGCTTCAGGTATCGACACAAGTCCTGGGTGTCGATACTTGTACTTAGAAATTTTTCTTGCATTTCTTAAACCTACACACTGAAACTCAAAATCCCATCAAATACACATTGATGTATACCATTGAGTAAAGAGAGACTTCTCCAAATCTGGTACACAATTTCCAGTGTACCCAACAATCTCTCTCTATTTGGAGAAGTCATAACCCTTAGTCAATGATATACACCACACATAATAAAATAAAGAATAAGATGTATACATTCAATTCACAGCAGGGTAACTTATAAATACAAATAACAATTAATATCATCACAGAATATGATATCTTCATTAATCAGAAAGTAGTGTAGCTTTACAGAATTCTTAAAAAAATAGAAAATTACATAGGTCTAAACACTAGCCTATCTATCCTAAGATTGATTAGGCTCCTTAATCACTATTCCTTTTCCTGACTTGATCTTAGCTTGCACATTGGCTTCAGAATCTTCAGCTGGTTCTTTTCCTTTCAGGTCTCTCTTCTTGAGTTCTTCAGCCTTGATTTTCTGCCTTTCAAAATAATGATAAGGCTTTGGAAAGTACTTGCTAGGCTCTAGAGTATTAGCAGGTAACTTCCCAGCTTTGACATTCCTTCTGAACTGAAGTATGGCTTCTTGCCTTGCCTGATACTTATTCCATTCTAGTTCAGAGTACCACTTGCCTCTATCATGCATCTTATCTTTCACAACTTTCCAGACAGTAAGAATAATGTTCTTAGAAGTAGGACTCCACTGCTCAAAGTCAGGCTTCAATTCTGCTTGTTCTCTAAATCTTTTTTTAGAAAGTTGGGCCTCTTTCTGAGCTTCCATAGCAGCTACAGACATTTTAACTTTGTCAATGATGACATTCTGTGCCTCCTGTGGAGGGCTATACATTTTCTGAACTTCTTGTTGTAATGTTTCAAAATCTACTGGAGGATAGATAACCTGTGTAACTTCCTGCTGAACACCTTCAATATGAGCAGGTTGAATACCAGATTCAGTAGTGTTATCTTCATTACACAGGGGTGGAAATCCAAGGGTAGCTCTGATGGTATTAGATACCCATTTAGCATGATCAGAGCTAGCTTTGACTAATATCCCCTCCCGCTTTATGATTTCTCTTGCTATATGATCTCTCAGATCATTATTTTGAAACCTTACTTGATCAGCCAGATATTCAGTGCCTTCTTTGTAGTAGACTCTGAATTTGTTTAGGTGATCAGAAATAGCCTGTTTAGATTCCTGAATGGCTGTTTGTACAACAGCTAGATCTTCTTGTATTTGCCTGGATATTTCAGTTTTCAAATCAGTAGCAATACCTCCCACTTTTGCGAGAATTTCATCATGGGAGTCTTTGAGATTTTCATTTGATCTGAATTGATTTTCTAGAATATATCCTTGTTTTTCTACTATGTCAGCTATTGCAGTCTTCATTTCTTGTTGTTGGGTGGCCAGATATACTACAACATTACCTCCCTTGTGGAAGCAATCTATCATCTCTTTCTTATTCAAATTGACCTCAAATATGATAGATTTAATATCTTGAGATAGCTGGAACTGCATTTCTTTATGTGTCTCATCCACATACTTCTCTAAAGATTGTCTTTGCTCATCTAACTTTACTTGCAGTTGCACCATCAGTGAATTGAAGTCCATCCCTTGAGCAGATGGTTGAGAGACTGTTTGTAAGGCTTTTTTATAGCCTGTGCTCCTTTTTCTGATAGCAACCAACTTTCTTTTCTTAGCCATGAGGGCTTTTTCATCATAAGAAGATTGTGATGAGCTTTGTATATTCACAGTTTCCTTATCAGTAGGGGCATGCTGAGACATCTCCCCCTCAGTTCCTTGAATCTCTTTCTCAATCCTTTGCTGCTCCCCCTCAGTCCTTGTTTCATTGAAGTCATGGAACAGTTCTTCCAAAGTGAACTCTTGCTGCATCTGAACAGGAGGAACAAGGTTATCTTTTGGAACTAATGGTTCCCTCTGGACATCAAGATCTTTGTCCAGAGACTTCTCAAAACTGGTGAAGTGGACTTGCTCATCTTGATCTTGGTCTGACACTTGCACATCCTGTGCTTCTTTCTCAGTATTGACTTGGGCTTCATTATTTATTTCTGATAATATTTCCATAACAATATCAATGGCATGTTCACTCTCTAGTGCAGCTTCAGCAATACCTCCCCCTTGGGCAGGCAGTTGTGATTGTTCAGGTTCATGAACAATTGTAGTCTGTGTGTTGTCTCCCCCTGGAGTGGAGACCATCTAGTTCTCTGGTAGTAGACTGCTCTCCCCTTGAACTTGAGCTTCTTTATCTGGTTGTGGTGTGGGAGATTTTTCTTGTTGTTCTTCATCCGAGTTGAAGACAACCAATTCTTCAGAATCACTGGAAGATTCTGCTTCCTGGTTAGTAGTTTTCTTCTTCTTATCTTTCTTCATAGATTTCTGTGGGGTGGAAACTTCTTTGGTTAAGACTCTATCCCATCTGGATAGAATTCTCAAGTCCATTCTCCTCATGTGATTTATCTTAGATCCTAGAATTTGATTCATTACATCTGGGATGCTGGAAGCCAGATACAAGCTCAGTATCCTACCCAGATTAGGCTTCTTAACACTTTCTTGAATCTTATCAAAAATTACAGATAACCAGTCTGTTTTTACTTTGAATATTACTCTGATCATAAGTTTGAACATGTAGGCAGAGATCCTATCATGTCTTCCTGTCTTGCATAGAATTACTTTGCCTATAATCTCTGATAGAAATTTACCTTGGGAATTCATTCCCTTCCTCATAATTGAGGATCCTATCTTGGTATTTGGATCCAACCCACACCATCTGAGTCCATCCTTTGTCATAGATGGAGTAATTTCATCATCTTCTTTAACCTTGGGGAGTTGAAGAGACTTCCTGATTGTCTTCTGTGAGAGTCTTACCCTTGTACCGTTAACAATGGACTTCATCTTCTTTTCTTGAGAATCCATAGTTGCAGATGAGTAAAATTCAAGAACTTCTTTCTTCCATATCCTTGAATGTTCAGAGACCAAATACTCCAATCCATTCTCTATGATTAGGGTAATCACACCCTTGATTTCTGGCGAGGCAGTCTCGAACGCCTTACATACCAGTTCTTATCCCTCATTGATCTTGTCGTCATGTTGCGGCGCCATTGATGAATGAGAGAGAAGAGAAGAGAGTCGACAGGAGAATTTCTTTGTCGACACAAAGTCTAGAGTTGAGAATTTTGAAAGCACAGTCGACCGGATTTTTTCTTCTCCTATTTATAGTGTACTTGTAGAGAGTAGGTCAAAAGATGCGCCTAACTTAGGAAATTTACTAGTTGACAAATTTTATATGTGTTGATAGAGATGACCTAGGTCCCGACAAAACCTCGTTGTAGTAGACACGTCTATGTGTCGACATACTTTTGCCAGTGTCGACATATACTATCAAAGTCTCGACAGAGTATGTCGACACTGATTTTTGTGTATCGACACAAAAATATACTAATACAAGGTCTCGATAGAGTTGTGTCAACACCAACTTTTCTGTCAACACCGATTCTATTTCTGTGTCGGCACAATTCTTTTCTTTGTCGACACAACTTAATAATAATGTTGACACAGTTAGCATGTGTCGACACAACTTTCTAACTTAGACAAAATTTCTTGAGAAATTTTGGACTTACAGATACCACTTGAAAATTTTTGAGTTGACCTATCACCTTATTCTTGGTTTAACATACCTAATTCAATTTTAAAATAATTTAATTTACTTTCATCCAATTTGGTTATTAGTGCTGACAAATTCTAGACTTATGTCTTCCTTTTCAACATGTTCTCTGATGAAATAAAATCTAATTTCTATATGCTTAGTTCTACTGTATGAAATAGGATTTTTAGCAATAGAAATAGCACTAGTAGAATCACAAAATAATGGAATTCTACTTACCTTGATGTCATAGTCTTCAAGTTGATGTTTTATCCACAAAAACTGAGCACAACAGCTGCCTGCAGCTACATATTCTGATTCAGCAATGGAAATAACCACACTTGTTTGCTTCTTGCTGCTCTATGACACCAACCTACCACCTAGGAATTGACATGTTTCAGTGGTACTTTTTCTATCTTCTTTGCAGTATGCAAAGTCGTCATCTGAATAACCTGTTAGTAAGAAATCTCTATTCTTAGGGTACCAAAGACCTAGATTAGGTGTGCCCTTAAGATATCTCAAAAATTCTCTTGACAGCGGTATAATGAGAATTTTTTGGGAAATCTTGGTACCTAGCACAGACACATGTAGCATACATGATGTCAGGTCTACTAGCAGTCAAGTAAAGTAGGGAGCCAATTATCCCTCTATACAAAGACTCATCAACAGGTTTTCCTGCTTCATCTTTTCCTATAGGCATACTTGTTCCCATTGGATTTTCATAGTGGAGGCTGGCTTCATGCCATATTTCTTAATTAACTCCTTGGTGAACTTAGACTGGGATATGAACAATCCATCACCAGTCTGTCTAACTTGGAGTCCCAAGAAGAATTTCAGCTCACCCATGCTGCTCATCTCAAACTTCCCTTGCATAAGTTTGACAAACTTTCTACAAAGGTTATTTTCAGTAGATCCAAAGATAATGTCATCAATATATATCTGGACTAGTATGATCTTGACTTTAGATTCCCTAAAGAATAGAGTCTTGTCAATTTCCTCTTGAGAATTTATTCTCAATAAGAAAAGCAGACAAAGTTTCATGCCAAGCCCTAGGGGCTTGTTTCAATCCATATAGAGCTTTCTTAAGCCTATATACATAGTGGGATAATGAGAATCAACAAAACCTGATGGCTGTTCTACATATACTTCTTCTTTCAAGTATCCATTCAGAAAAGCTGACTTTACATCCATTTGATATACTTTAAAACCTTAATAGACAACATACGTCAAGAACAATCTTATAGCTTCCAACCTTGCCACTGGGGCAAAAGTTTGATCAAATTTTATCCCTTCTTCATGTTAGTAGCCCTTTGCTACCAGTCTGGCTTGTTCTTGATTATGGTGTCATTCTCATTTAGTTTATTCCTGTAGATCCACTTGGTTCTTATAATATTGTGATCCTTTGGTTTAGGAACCAACTCTCAGACTTTATATCTTCTGAATTAATTCAGCTCTTCCTGCATGACATCAATCCAG
Source organism: Platanthera zijinensis (assembly GCA_039513925.1). NCBI lineage: Eukaryota > Viridiplantae > Streptophyta > Magnoliopsida > Asparagales > Orchidaceae > Platanthera > Platanthera zijinensis. Next base: position 151,224,116 of record CM077089.1, read on the forward strand.
TTTATGTCTAGCATGACTTCTTCAAACTTCTTAGGTTCTATCTGTGACAGAAAGCTTGTATATAGAACTGTGTTCATGCTTTTGCTTCTGGTTATAACTCTCTGGCTTGCATCACCAATGATTTGGTGTGCAGGATGATCCTTCAAGTGTCTTCTAGCTGGAGTAAATCTGTCAACCTCTTGGTCTTCTTCACTTTCCTTATTCTGATGAACTTCATTGTCTTCATCTTCATCCAGAGAGTCTTGTACTCCCCCTGGACAGTATCCATCCTTTTCTTCATCCAATCTTGTAGGTTGGTCTTCACTAATAGTAAGTTGGTCCATCCTTTCCTTTAAACCTGTATAACTACCAGAAGTGCTAGACAGTTCACTGTTAATTAACTTAGACTCATCAAATACTATATGGATAGATTCTTCTACAACTTGTGTAGTCAAGTTATAGATTCTGTATGTCCTACTGTTATTGTTGTACCCAACAAATATCCCTTTTAGAGATTTGGCAGCAAACTTAGTTTGGCAGTGCTAACTCTTAACTAAGACATAACATTTGCTACCAAAGATTCTAAAGTAGAAAATGTTTGGTTTTTTTCCTTTCATAATCTCATAGGGAGTCTTCATATGTCTTTTATTGATGGAAGCTCTATTGAGTACACGACATACAATATTTACTGCCTCAGCCTAGAAGTATTCAGGGAGAGAAGTGTCACTTAATAGTGTTCTACTTGCCTCAATTAGAGTCATATTCTTTCTCTCAACAATTCCATTTTGATGGGGAGTTTTAGGTGAGGAGAACTCCTGATGAATCCCAAGTTCTTCACAGAACTTTGTCATACACTCAGACTGAAATTCAGTTCCATGATCACTTTTGATTTTGACCACTGAATTGTTAAATTCATTCTGAATTTGTCTAACAAAAGTCTAAAAGACGGTAGGGGTTTCAGATTTCTGCCTCAAGAAGAAAACCCATGTAAATCTAGAATAGTCATTCACAATTACTAATATGTATGCTTTCCTACCTAGACTATGAACGGGCATAGGACCAAATAAATCCATATGCAGGAGATATAGACATCTCACTAAATCTTTGGTATCAAGTACATGGAAAGAGATCTTGGTATGTTTGCCCTTTTGGCAAGCTGAACAAACACCCTCTTTAATGCACTTGACCTGAGGACCAGTCCTCACTAGCTCCATACTAAATAATTATCCTATTGACTTATAGTTCAGATGAGCTAGCCTCTTGTGCCATTGGACACACTGTGATGCTTTTTCATCTACAACTAAATAGATAGGTGAGTTGTTATACTCACAATCAAGGTTAAGACAATATACATTCCCTTTTCTTGTGCCAGTCAGAATGATCTCTTGATCACTTAACCTCTTTATTTGACACTCACCCTTGAGGAAAGAGGTATCATACCCAAGATCACTTAGTTGACTTATGCTAATTAGGTTATGTTCCAGACCTTTCACATAAGCCACTTGAGTGATACAGATAGAGTTACTAGAAATATTATCAAACCCTTTGATGACACTTTTTTCAGATCCACCAAAGATTACTTTGGGTCCATTCTTTATGGGAGAATAGTCCTTCAACATCCTTCTTGTTCCAGTCATGTGCCTGGAATATCCACTATCCAAGTACCATATAGGGGTATGGACACTTGGACTCACCTACATCAAATAAAGATTTACCTATCCTTAGAACCCAAATTGTTATTGGGTCCTAGGTTCAAGTTAGCTTGAAATCTGACATGCTTACCTGCAGCCTTTCTGACAGGTAAACTGGCCTTATTCTGAATACTAGTATTGAACCAACAATCAATGGAAAAGTGGCCCACCTTGCCACAACACCAGCACTCAAATCTATTGTACTTTTTCTTAAGTATAGGTTTCACAACATTATTGCCAGCATTCCTTTTAAGTGTAGGTGCTGGAGCAGCATACCCCAAGGATTCCTTAAGAACCTGATGGGTTTGCTTATAGGGTGGCCTATTAGCATATACACCCTTGTCATTGAGATAACCATACTCACAGTGACCATGAGTGAAGTCATGATCATACTTGTTAGTAGGTTGTATCACTTTTCTAAAAGAAATAGGGGGTTTCATAGCTAGTGGTTGAACTAGGCCTTTGCCTTTTCCTTGAGAATTGACTGCCCTTATTCTTTCCTTGAAGCCTAGTCCTGTCTTTCCTTTATGAGATATGAAGTTATCTATTAAAGGCAAAACATACTTTGGCTTTGAAAATTTAGCCACTAGATCCTTTTCTTTCTGGAGTCTTACTTCCAGATTTTTGATGTGATTTTCTTTGAAAAAGATTGTGCCAATCTGAATAACAGTTATGTTTTTCAGTTTGGTAACCTCCTTTAATTTCAAATCCATCAATTTGGCTGAATCTGAAGCAGCCTGTTTGAGAGATTCAATTTTCTTGGTCTGCTTCTTGACAAGGAATTTGCTCCTCTTAAGAGCTTGCAACAAACCACCATACTCATTAATTAATTGATGTACATCCCCCTCAGATTCAGAACCATCCATATCTCTTGATGTTGATGCTTCTGATTCTGATCCAGTAAAATAATCAGGAGCTAAGGATGGACTATATACCTTACTTGAACCAGGATGATCCTGACACCGATCTTCTTCTGAAAGAGCCATCAGCCCTCTAAAACAATAGTCTTCACCTCCATTTATGGAATACAACATTTGCAAGAATTCTGATTCCATAGAATCCTCTTCTGTAGTAAACAGCCCAATATAAGCTTCTGCATCATCCTCTTCTCCAGATTCTGAGGATGAAGAGTCAGTCCAACTCTTCTGCTTCTGGGCAACAAAGGATTTCTTCTTCTTGCTCTTATTTTAAGGCTTCTTCTTATCCTTAGTCTTCTTTCTCTTATCAGGACAGTCAGTTATGACATGTCCATGCCTGTTGCAGCAATAACAAACAATTTTAGAGGTAGTTTGTTTACTAGGATTAGAGGCATACCTGTCCTCCTTATAAGTATTCTTCTTCTTGTAATAATCATCCTTGAAGAAGGATGAAGATGGCTTGGTTCTCCATTTCTTCTTCTTCATGAACCTCTAAAACTGCCTTGTAAAGGCAACAAAGTCTTCATCAAAATTGTGGCTGTCTGATGTACTGATGTCAGGATTTTCTGCTTCAGCCTCAACACTTCTTCTGGGTGGAGAAGGAGACTTTCTCCTATCCTTTCTTGTGCCTTCAGCTATGAAGGCTACTGACTTGTCTTTATACTAAAACTTACTGCTTTTCTCCTCCTCCTTTCTGGCAGTGAGCTGCATCTCATAAGATAGCAGTTTTCCAAACAAAGTTGGTGGAGGTGTATCAGCAAGCCTGGCCACCTCTCTGATGCCACATATTTTTGTATCCCAGTCCTTGGTCAGTGACCTGAGAAACTTATCATTCAATTCATATGAGCTAAATACTCTTCCATAGGTCATCAGCTCATTTACAATTCTAAAGAACTTCTTGTAACATTCTGCTATGCTGTCTAACTTCTTCAGTTCCCTCCATGTAGACAATCAAGGTGTCCCACATATCCTTGGAGGTTTTGCCATGTACCAAATTCTGAAATGTGGTATCATCTATAACACTCATAATTATGTTTTGTGCTCTCTTGTCTAAAGTTGCTAGAATGATCTCATCCTTAGTCATTTTAGAATATCTCTTTGGGGTTTTTAGATTAGCATCAAGAGCTGATATATTCATTGGAATGAAAGGACCTTCTTGTACTGCGATGTAGATTCTAGGATCAGATGCTTCCATGTACAATCTGACTCTTTCTTTCCATATCCCAAAGTTTTCTTTCCTGCAGATGGGCAGTTTCATGGATCCAAATTCCTCCTGATTCTCATTTGAACTCATCTTGGCTAATTGTTAATTACCTTGGAGATTTACTCAGACTGTTAGGTCTATTTTTGAGCAACCTCCCTCTGATACCACTTGAAAGATTTGATTTCAAGAGCCTAAACACCTAGAGGGAGGGGGGAATAGGTTCTAATCCTTTTTTAACAATTAAGGCAATTAACACAACACAAATATAACAAAAACTATCACAGAAAATACACAGCACAACACACCAAGATTTATAATGGTTCCCCAAGTTGTGGGTACGTCCACTTTCCCCCTTCGCCTATCCAGTAAGGATCTGAATTCAACCAAACTTCCTTTCACTAGCTCAGATCCACATATCTTAAAAATCAGAACCAGATAGGTTCCTACAACTCAGACTTCTTCAAGTCCTACCTCAGATTCTTCCCAAGAATCCTACCTCAGGCAACAACCCTACCTCAGCCTTTATCTCCAGGCCTACAACTCAGACTTCTTCAAGTCCTACACCTCAGGCACTCAGCCCTACCTCAGCCTTTATAAATTTAGGCTTACAACTCAGATCTATAACAGATCTTACAAATAAAAGTTTGTTAAAAAAAATTAAAAACTTCACCCAGTATAACAGATAAAAAGGTGAGAACTTCTTGATCAGTTCTTGATTGAACGGAATAATCTAGATCCAACCTGACTTAGCTTCTTCAAAGCTTCTTGAATTTGAATAAAATAAGGTTGATCTTCAATTGGAGTTGGAGTTGATCTTCAATCAGCTTCCTTCTTGAATTCAGAATCAGATCTGAATTTTACTTGCAGACTTTTCAGGATCTGCCTTCTTCTAGGTCTACCTCTTGCTCCCCCTCACTTGTTCTCAATCTCTGTTGAGTCAGTTATTTCTCCTCTTAATTCTGTTGGATTTTCCTGGTTGTTATGGATCAGCCCTTTATATAGAGTTCATCCACGATTACCGGTTGATCCGGTTTATAACGGCCTTCTGATAGTACTGACAGATGTGTCAGTCATGTTACTTATGATAGCTGTCAAGTCTTCAGTCGTGACAACTGACCCTTCTTTGAACTTCTATCACAGCAGGGAATAGTCAGCAAAATACTTCAAATGTGACGACACAAATAGACTAAGTGTCGACATAATTTTTGATGATGTCGACATAACTTCCAATATGTCGACACAGTCATTCTTTATCTTCTCGACACAGCTTCTGTTGTATGTATCAACACAAGTCTTGTGTGTCGACACAACTGCTCCTGATCTCGACATAGCTGATGCTGATAGATGGCGTTGAGTGTGTGTCTACATAAGTCCCGTGTGTCGACACAAGCCTTTCAGACTCAGTATAGCTATTGTTGATAGATGGTGTTGATTGTGTGTCGACACAAGTCCTGTGTGTCGACACAAGCCTTCCAGAATCAGTATAGCTGTTGTTGATAGATGACGTTGAGTGTGTGTCGACACAAGTCCCGTGTGTCGACACAGTCTTGCTTCTGGTGTCGACATAACTCTTGGGTGTCGACACAGCTCCTGCTTCAGGTGTCGACATAAGTCCTGGGTGTCGACACTTGTACTTAGAAATTTTTCTTGCATTTCTTAAACCTGCACACTGAAACTCAACATCCCATCAAATACACATTGATGTATACCATTGAGTAATGACAGGCTTCTCCAAATCAAGTACACAATTTTCAGTGTACCCAACATATATAATTATGCCATGATGTGAATATGCAAGTGCAACTCACCCACTTGACTCTGTGTACACAGACCTTTAGTTCCCACTTTCTTGAGCCGAACCTCTTAGGATACCTCCGTAGTGGAAAATAGAAGCGGTGGGTTGGGCCTCTCCCACCTCTAAACCGGTAATTCCACTACCAGTCAGACCTATCATATGCCTAAACGCTGGTGCACTAAGCGGAGCTCCTGCGTACTCTTGTCGGCTGGCGCATCAGACTTTTATGGCGAAGTTCTAAACAACACTTGCCGAGTCGACGTATTGGCATCGGTCCATCGACCCTCCAATACCGAAGACAAACACCCTTATACCTTATGCACATGCAACCTTATGTATCACCGACCAAGCCAAAGCTCCCCGGACCATCCCGTCCAACACAATCAACAACCGAGCTAAAGCTCGTCGGGCCAAAATGCCCATCCCCAAAATCCCCGGGCCTACAACCCGTGTGAACCAACCTAACATCCCGAGATATCGAGGTGAGTGAAAGTGAACCCCTAATTATGCTAGTTACTCTTGCAATTCAGTTTTACCTACAGTTTAGGTTAGCCTAGGACTGCCCCCAGCATACCCATGAAGGGCTCTCAAAGGGCACTAGGAACTACGATGGGCTGAAGCTCAAAGCTCCCTTTCGCAAAACACTTATTATTATTGGTTGTTACCTAACTCTCAATCCCTTTAATGTTGTACCGGATCTAACCCTAATGTGTTTTGACATTTCTCACTCTCCACGGGGAAGACGATGTTTCGTCGATCCCGAGCACCACCTAGGCTTAAATGACTCCACTACCTACACTTCCCAACTTCCAATGGTATCCCCTATCCACTTACCAAGTCAATACACTAGCATCCCAACTCTCTAGATTCCTCTTGAACCATATCATGATTTCTGTAGTTTTTACTAAACGCAGACCATCCTAAGCTATATGATGTATACAATGGGAGACACTCAAAATTATCATCCAATATCCCTATAATAATTATTGAGGCTCTACCATGCCATGATTAGCCTAAATCCAGAATTTCATAATTTTCTTAATTTACTTGATAATTTATTTAATTCCTTAGAAAATCCAAATACTTTGGTTTGAACATGAAGTACCATTTTCAGATATGAAAAATTCCCACAAAATTTATGATAAATATAAGATGACTGTTTAACAGTAAATTCAAAGTGTCCCAATTTTTCAGCAAGATTTAAGCCTCTAATCATAATTGTGAACATAGCCAATTTATATCAATTTAAAGAAGCAAATGCTGCAAATACACTTCTAAAAATTCTGAGAAATTTCAATCATGAACATAATGACCTATAAACACTCCAGGTAAAGTTTCTTAATTTTCTAGTGAATAGAGAACTCTAAACTTAATTTTTGAACAACAATCCAAATTGGTAATTTAATGCACTAAGTATAAAAATTATTTCTCTAAAAAATGTAATAGAATTTCCACAAGAGTATGTTGACCTAGAATCACTACTGATTAAGTTTCACAATTTTTCAACAAGTGTGGAGTTCTGAATGTATTATTGAACATAATATTATTCTCAAAAGCTTGTGAACAAAGTACTGAAAATATAACTCTGAAAATTATAAATAAATTCATGTAAGGGTATATTGATATAACCAAGTTTTTGAAAATTGGACCGGACCGGGCGGTCCGACCGGTCGAACCGCGAACCAGACACACACCCGGTCCGGTCCAGGTCAAAAACCCGCTCCAGCCGCGGACCGCCCGGGAACCGCTGAACCGGGCTGGCGGACCGGCGGGCCGGGAACCGGGCACGGTTTTGCGTAACCGGGCGGGTCTCGAAGCCCAAAAATTTTAATGTTGGAAAATTCAAAACTGTGAGAATTCGAACCCATGCCATTCTTCTCACTAACAGGGGAGTTGACCACCAGAGCATTTGATTTTTGTTGTTCTAAATTGTATTATATTATATGTATATAAATAATAATGTATATATTAAAAATTTTATATAATTAATATACATAATTATATATTATAAATTAAATATTTCTTAGATATATTATTATAATAACTTATTAAATTATCTATTAAAAATTAAAATTTATGAAATATTTAAGCTCTGTTTGGCAAGGCGGTGGCAGTCATTAATGCGTTTCTTTGAACTGTCGTTCTTGATCGTCCGACCTTATCTAAAAATCTTCATCCACTTTGATATTCAAAAGTCAAAACTAGTTTTATTTTCTTGATTGTGATCTCAATCGTTGTCATGTCAAAGCTCCATTCTATTACTCTATTACAATGTCATTTTGTCCAAACTCAATAGAACAAAGACGTCACGCAAAACAAAGTTTTGTAAGTATAGTGATAATGTATACATCATTTTATTTGTATCACAATATAATGATAATAAATTATCAATTTATAGATAAATTTCTAAGATAATGTTCATTATTTTTATTTACTAATATATATATATATATATTATATATATAACGGTTCAACCCCGGTTAAACCGGTTGGACCGGTTCAACCAGCTTGAACCTTTCCTTCCGCCGGTTCGCTGTCCGGTCTGGTTTTCAAAACCTTGGATATAACATACCCTATGCCTAATTCTCATAACTTCCTACTTAACAGAGTAAACATAATAATTGAAAGATTATCAAGGGCAATTTTCATGTACTCTAAAGAAGGTGCTAAATGTATTGATCCAAAATTACCAATAAAATCACCAAAGAGCCTCATTGACCCTATGACTATACTACCGAAGTTTCATGGCTTTTCATTAAGTTTTGGTAGCTTATCTTGCATATACAAGTGTTGTGCCCTAAACTAGGGTTAGGGCTTTGAGGGGTCTATCCATCTACAAATCCTATAAGATTTTTACCAGAGGACTTTAGCTACCCTAGAGTCCTCTCAACCAAATTTCAAAGCATTTCAAGGTCATTTGACCACATGCCCTTCTCAAACCCCCAAAGTCCTAACATAGGGTTTGAACTTGGGTCCTAAGGCAATTCAATCCCAAACCACCCCATATTCCATATGAGGGTGATAAAGGTCATAACCAACAAGTGGTCCAAATTTCAACCTCTGTTGAGGGGATTTAGCCACTCAAAACTCCAAGTGCACTTTTGGCCTAAATACCCCCTTTTGGGCAACGCTAGGGTTTGCTCATTTGCAATATAAATCATCTCCAAATGAGTTGAAAATTTATACAGAGCCTCATGATGACCTCATGGGCGACTCACCAAAATTTGGGAGAGTTTAGAGGTCATTTGGTCCCTTAATTAATTTACCCAAGAGTAATTAAATAATTTCAAAAACAATAGAAATATTGTCTCCCAAAATTCTCATTTTGGGGCAGAACTTAGGTATAGATAAGGGTGACTCCCTATCCAAATTTCAAGTCATTTGGACAAGGGATGAAGTGGGGGCACTCATTTTAATTCCTATCTAGCCCTAGGTATAAACCCCACCAAAATGGGTTCTTTGGTCAACCCAGATGTCCAAATTGATTCAAATAAATTTTAAATTAAAGTAGACCTATAGGACTACAATTTATATGTTGAACACTTCCTCTTATTTAGCCTCTAAGTATTTTTAAATTAATTTACAAGGTAATTATATAAATGTGACAGAAAATACTAAAATCGACATTTAATATATTCAATTTATCACAGATCTTGAAGTAGATCTGGAGGCAACTGACCTTCTTCTTCCTCCAGCCGACGGTCAGGATTGAACCGACCTGGAGCTCCTTCCAGCCACCACTGCCGGCCACCCGACCACCTCCCTGGCCGACCACCGCCACCACCACCTCCGTCGAGGTGGTGGCCATCGCTAGGCGGCGGCACAGCCACTAGAGGGGTGGATTCTGGTGATCCCGACATGCGAGATTTTTCCAAAAAAACATGAAAATGAAGGCTTGTATCGGGTTCAATTTGAGCCCGATCCTCATTCTAAAAGAATCCTACAATTTACCCATAGAGGAAGGAGAGGAGGAGGACCTTGCTTGTGGCCTGGAGACGTGTCGATCGCCAAGAATCCATTGGTGGTGGTGGCGGCACTCAGTTTCTGCAACAACACAGTGAAGTCCTTTGGCTCCTTCAGGTAATGGGTGGAAACGAATCCTAATAGTCTTATGATGCTTTTAAAATGATAAAAAAATGGGGGAGGGGAGGGGTCTAGCTGGCGGTGACCATTAATGCCCCTTGAAGAGCTTTTCGATAACTGCAATTCTCCTCCCCTAGTTGCTGTCATGGCCAGGAAAACCCTTGGCCTTCTCCTAACTGACCGGGGGAGGTGATTCCAGCAATAAGAGTGGGCCATTGGCCTTCCAGGCCATGAATGACATTTACTCCTCACTTTCTCTCTCTCCATTAAAAATGGAATTTGGTTTAAACCGTCTGCCATATGGCACCCTATTACTGGACCGCTTATTATTGTTTGAATAAGTCCTAGTGAAAGGACCGGGGCCAATTAATTCATCTTGGCACAATTCCCGAAAAGACCCCGGTTCAGCCTATTCATACGAACCAGTAAACAGGGCCGAGAATTTATCTAAGGCAAAAACATTGAGACAAGCCTCCACACTCAATGCCAAAATCGCCAGGAATTTTCTAAGTACAATGACATTGAGTGAGCTCAGCTCTCTCAACGCCATTCAGGCTATGGAGTTGAGTGAGCTCAACTCACTCAACGACATTCAGTCTATGGCATTGAGTGAGCTCAACTCACTCAACGTCATCATTCCAGAAAGTTATTTCATGTTAATTGGTGTTGAGTGCACTCTATGCACTCAGCGCCATTCAGCCCATGACATTGAGTGCACTCAACGCACTCAATGCCACAAGCCTAAAAATCCTTCTAAGCAAAAATGGCGTTGAGTGCACTCAACACACTCAACGTCATTCAGCCTATAGCGTTGAGTGGACTCGACACACTCAACGCCCGAGCTCAAAATTCTTTCTAAGTAAGATGGCGTTGAGTGCACTCAATGCCATTCAGCCCATGGCATTGAGTGCAGTCCACGCACTCAACGCCCGAGCTCAAAATTCTTTCTAAGTAAGATGGCGTTGAGTGCACTCGACGAACTCAACGCCATTCAGCCCATGGCGTTGAGTGCACTCCACGCACTCAACGTCCGAGCCCAAAAACCTGTCTAAGTAGATACCTGATCTACTCGTCGAGTCTTGTCGACTCACTCGATGTTTCCCGGACTTGAGTCAACTTGGCCTCTTTTGGTTGACCCCAATGGGTCCTTAATGACATATTGAACTCCCTTAGGGTTAGAGGTATCATGATGGGATCATGCAACCAAGTTAAAACCTTAAGGTCATGCCTAAGGTAGTAATTGGGATTCTATTACTTGTAGACCAGGGTAATTTTTACCTTGAGCCTTGTTCACTTGGTCTTCTTGGGCTTTCTAGGGTTTTGTCATGACTTAGTCATGACAAAAATCACTCTTAGGGGTCTAGTTGGAAATGGGATGTTGCAATCACCACCCGAATTAAAGTCATCTTCGCCACGGGACTGAACGTCTCTTCATAGTCTTCGTCGTATTATTAAGAGAACCCTCGAGCAACAATGCGAGCCTTATATCTTTCGATGCTCCCAACCACCTTCTTCTTCAGCGTATACACCCACCTGTAAGTCACAGGAGTAATGCCATCAACCTTGGGCATCAGGTCTCATTCTTCCTGAGAGCAGCCATCTCCTCATCAATGACATCTTCCCACTCCTTGACTCCAGTGGCTTCATTAAATCTAGAAGGCTCCCGCTCATCCAGGGGGCCTGTGAAGAAACAAGAGATAAAGCTCATCGTGTTCCCTTCGCAATAATGAGTTGGTGGCTTGATGATCCTCTTCGATCTCCGAAGATTCTGCTCCTTGCTCACCACCTCCACTGCTTCTTCAGAATCAACTCTATTCCCGGGCACACTAGGAGCATCGCTCCCCTACTTCCTGAACCATAAGCCTCTGCCCAGAGCCTGAAACACCTAGAGCTCATGGTGACACAGACAGCTCCACTTGAAGATCTTCAGCAGCCCTGCTCTCATGCAGCTTAACAGAGCCACTTCCATATGACATCAGCTCATCAAAGACAACGTCTCTTGATACAACGAACTTCCTTGTTGCAGGATCCATGCACTTTCATTTCTTCTTTCGCTCATCATAGCCCACAAAGACAAGCTTCCTTGCCTTTGCATCAAGCTTGGTCCTCAGAGCACCCGGGACATGCACATAGCAGGTTGATACAAACACCTGAAGGTGTTCGACACTAGGCTTCTCTTTGAACATTAGCTCATGAGGAGACTTCATGTTGATCGGACTCAGAGGTATCTTATTGATGACATAAGTTGCGCAGGTCATTCCTTCCGCCCAAAAAAACCTGGGAATGTCCTTTGCATGAAGCCAACACTTTCAAGTTTCCGTTAAATGACGGAATTTCTCGCCGCCACTCCATTTTATTGTGGAGTATAAGCACAAGTAAGCTCTCTCTAGATCCCGTGCTTCCTGCAGAAGTTAGAAAACTCGGATGATACAAACTCACCACCGTTGTCTGATCTAAACTTCTTAATCCGCAGGCCAAGCCGGCCCTCCACCAACTCCTTGAACTCCACAAACAACTGGAAGGCATCTGACTTCTACTTCATGAAATACACCCAAGTGTATCTTGAGTAGTCATCAATCAGCACCAGCATGTATCTTCTGCCTCCAATACTAGCGGTAACAGTTGGCCCCATCAGGTCACCATGGATAAACTCTAATGATGTCTTGCTTCTTGTTTGTGACTTGTCAAACGGAAGGCGATGTGCCTTTACGAACTGACATCCTGCGCAGACATGGACATCTCCGTAGGATGATAAATTTGGCAAGCCTTTCACAAGGCTTCTCATCGCCATAGCTTTCAGCTTGTACATCCCTACGTGCCCTAGCCTCTCATGCCAAATAGCAGCGCTATTATTGGCCCTCATCCGATCAACACAAGAGCTTGTTGATATAATAAACAAGTCTCTAACCCTTCTCCATACATGAGCAACATCAGCCTTAACCACTGATATATTGCGGAGAAATTTCACTTCTGTTGGCCCAAACAGAATGTGATAGCCCGCGTCAACCGCATTGGTCACTGAGAAGAGGTTCTTCTTCATGCCAGGTACGTGATACACACTCCTTAACGTGAGTGGACCCTGAGCACTATCTAAAGAAACAACACCCTCCTTCTCTATAGTATGAACAAAATCATCAGCTGTAATAATAGCTTTGTTACCTGAGAATGTCTGCAGTGAAGAAAACTTTAACTCATCTCCAATAAGGTGATGACCATAGCTCGAGTCAACTATCCAGTCATCTTGGTAGTCGATGGTAGAAAGAGCACGAACACATGTGCTCGTCAAGAAGACTACTCCCCATCCGGCTTCCTCAGCACTGGAACCAGCTCCCTCTTTGTCTGCAATATGCCCAGGCTGCAGCTTGACCTTGCAGTCATGCTTGAAGTGCCCCAGCTGATTACACCTATAACACTTCAACTCCTTCCAATTCTTCTTAGGAGCAACGCTCCTCTCTTGCTGATAGGAAGTTGAAGGCACGTCAGCAACAGCAAGCTTCTTCTTCTTCTTCCATCTCTTCTTCTTATTATCAGTGAAGAGAGCTTCACTACCTCCATTAGAGATAGTAACTCCGTCCATCTGCTTAGCCAAGCTCTCCTGTGATGCTAGTAGATTCTCCAGCTCCAGCAAGGATGGCTGAGTCGCCCATCCTTGAATAGAATTCACAAAGGCCATATATTCATTCTGCAACCCGCGGACTATGTGCCTCTTCAACTTAGCTTCAAAAATTGGCTCATCAGGATCCAAACCTGATATTTCAGCGCACAGGTTCTTCATCTTAAGAAAAAACCTTGAGATGGAAAGATCTCCTTGAGTTGCTTTAGCCAACTCATTCTCTAAGAACTGTAGTCGCGCTACATTCTTACTGTTGAACAATCCATCAATGGATGTCCAGATCTCAGCAGCAGTCTCACATCCTAAGATGTAATCAAGGAGCTCAGGTGAGACAGCCCGCTTGAGAGTAAACTCTGCCTTTGCATTAGTCTTCCTCCAAGCTCTCACCTGTTCAGCAGTTCCAGTAGCAGCAGTCACTTCTTGCTTGTTGTCACCACCGACGACCTCCCACAACTCCTCACTAATAAGATATCTCTTCATACACGACTTCCACTTCTTGAAGTTAGTCGCTATAAGAAAGTTCAATATAAAGACCCCTTGCGAAAGCTCCTTCCATTGTAACACCGCTGATCTACTAGCTTCCAAAAGCGCCGAACACAACTGAGGTTGATCACTGCTCAAGCCAATGTTCCCTTTGATACCATGTTAAAATTTCACAAGCTGATCAGAATATAACTCTGATACCAAGTAAAACTTTCAGAGTTATCAAGCTGACTACTTGATCAAGCGTAAACGGGAGCTAGGCACAGGAACACTCAAATAATAAACTGAGCTATGTAAATCAGAGACAATAGAGAGCAAACACAAATCTTGTAATATCAATTATCTTTATTACAAGGCAAAACATACATGGCGAGACATGATTTCGCCAAGTACAAGGGAGAAGCAAACAAGCAAATAAGAAGAAATAAGCCTGGCGGACTGCCTCAGAGACCGCTAAGTCCGCCAAGCCACTGCTGCACCAACTGAACTATGGAGTCTGTGAAGTCCGCGGACTACCCGTTATTCTGCCGAACGACTGCTCTGCAAGCTGCCGCCGAACTGAAAGAACAGACTGCCTAGTCCGCCGAGACCGACAGACAGGTTGTTGAACTTGGAAATTGCTTGAGAGAAGACTGGCTGGCCGTAAATGCGACCTGCTGAAATCGCTGATTGTTAACCGCAAGCTTCACTGATTACTGATCGTTGTTAGGACCAGACTCCTGGCTCCACAGTGCTAGCTGCACAACCTGCAAACAACAACCAGTTAATCTTCTCAAACCGCGCAGACAGAAAACCGAGGTCGCAGTAATTAACCAACGCTCAACTTACTGTTCCTCAGTTACTGTTTATGTGACGGGGGGGGGGGTCCTATTTATAGGCGCGGAGAGGAGTGTGGTCACCGCCCTAGTGGATAGAATTACCATTCCAATCCGCAACTAGCACAAGTCAGTCTGCCGAGTCCGCAAGGACAAGGCCGGACAAGCAAACCAAAAACGCCTAGCACCAAGGCTGGAAGCCAGCCCGCAACCCGGCGGACACCGCACCAGTCTGCACGCTGCACAGCACGCGGACACAACAACCCACATACTGCAGCAGCCCACACTCTACACGCAGACAACCCACCAGCCCGCACAGGCCGCGAACACCGTACCAGCCCGCAACACAAGCCACGACCAACATGCACAAACCGCCCGGTCAACCAGCAAATATTGCGGACTCTGCGATCACCATGGACTTGTCACAGATTGTGACCAAGTCCAACCCACTCTGGCGCGAGCTCGGCGGACAAGGACCCAGTCCGCCAGCTCCCAAGACCGTCCGCCAACACGCGAACTCTGGTCCACTAAACCGCTCAACCAGAGCGAGGCCAACAACCGAACTCACAAGCTCCAAGAGAAGTCCGCATAGAGCGAACTTCGCAGACTCAGAGTGAGTCCGCCCTTCCGCGGATACTCCACCTATCCGCAAGGTTACACCAGGGAACAACCAACTCCAAGACACTAGCCGAACTGACAGTCATCAACATCAAGCCGCAACAAACAGGCCTCCCAAACCGCACCATCAGTCCGCCCAGGCCGCGCGGTCTGCTTGATCAACCTCCACTTTCACTTCATAATTTTCAACACCAGAGAACCTGCCGAACTCCAAAAGAGTCTGCCACTACCCGTGGATAGACAACCCTATCCGTTCGGTTACTCCACCAAAGTGCTTGCTGGTCCAGACAGCCAGAGAGAAACCACAGCCAAAACTGGCTGTCCGACTAGGCTATCCACCAAAGCTATCCGCCTAGTCTGCGCGGTCTGTGCGGTCTGTGCGGACTGCCCAATCAGTCCGCCCGACTTCCACCACTTCACACTTTAACAATTTCAACAGGATCAACATGAACATAATTAATTAATTCATACGCAACGGTGCATCAAAAATTAATCACTTACAGAATTTATACGATCACTATGAAAAGAAGTTAACGAAAAGAAATATAGTACGCTATAAAATTAAACGCGGAAATGAAATTAAAATTGTGTACAGTTCTTGGACTCGGCTTCATGTCTTATAGTGGCCGACATTCTAAGAAGAGCACTAGTATTCCTCCGAATGAAATTGGTAATGTTTGAAGAGGAAGCTGACATTCACAATTCCTTGTACTCTATAAACAGGTCTTGATGAAATGATAAAAAAAATTTGATGTAACCTTTAATAAAAGTTGACCAATTGACTTGGAGGCTTGCTGAAAAAGAAACTTCCCTGTTTCTTGGATTTAATGCAGAAATGTTGACTTAAATATTCGATCAAAGAAGAAGGATTGCACGATGAAGAGCCAAGTATTTTTTGGGAGCCCGATGAGGTTCTTCTTCCTGCGAACAGTGGAGAAGATCTTGCAAATTCCCTCTTTAATAGGATAGAGGGGTTCAGTTATTGAGCGATTTTTTTCCAAATACAACCCTCAATTAAAAATTAATTACAAATTCGTCTCCAAAAATTAATTGAGTAGAAAAAAAATAATCCGGTCATTCCATAGCGTGTCGAGAGTGAGATCAAGATTGCGCAACTAAAGTCTGAATTAGTCTAGCCCACCTATCACGAGTTTCGACAACTCGCGCAAATCAATTTTGACGCACACTCGCGAAAGATCTAAATAAACTCATAACGATGCATATGCTTGATCGAGATGACTCGATTGAATTAGTCCACTCATAATTATGAAAACTTACATTCCCCCACTTGGACTGTTTTGATCGTACTTTAGGTCGATTATAGATCAAATCACTCCACTCAATTAAGGGTACCATAGTGAAGCACCAAGCATACATCTTCAGTTCTCTCCATGCGTCAATCTGATCCAACTAAAACCTTCACTCTGAATAATGGCGGCAACTGCATCATTATGCGACACAGGACCTTCCATGGTAACGAGAGCTTACAGATTCAATCGACATGGACACAGTGTGGTTATAAAGAGTTAAAACAACATGCTGAAATGTAATCACAAATTGTTGTTTAACTCAGTGGTCAATCAATTTCTCTACTAAATGCACTAAATCATGCTTTGAGAAATTCTCAACACACAAAAAAGAGTTTGTATGTCTCTTAAATGAATATCTTAAGATTTTATTAAGGTGTCATGAGACATACAATCAAGGCTTTAAAAATTAAATGAATGTTCTAAGCCTTATGCTTGAAACTGACACAAGTTTCAAGACTTGTTTATGAATTTGACATGTCACATAAATGTGTGAGTATCACAACTGAATGATATCATATATGAATAAATAATTTAAGTTTGAATTCAAACTATATTAATTTGTAAAAATTAATGCATATATATGAACTTTGAAGTGCAAAATGAAATGATAGATGGAAAATTATATTAAATGGAGCTATGAGTATAGCCTCCCACTAATCAAGTATATCAGTGGACTCCACAAGACCCATACTGGAGGCATGCTTCTTAAAAATATTGGGTTGAAGTCCCTTGGTAAGTGGACCAGCTATCATATCATTTGTCCCAATACGCTTCACAATAATGTCACCCTTCTTAACCAATTCTTTCACGGTCAAGAATTTAATTTCTATGTGCTTAGACCCTGTGATACTTTTGTTGTTCATGTATAACATCTCTACTGCTTTATTATCACAGTACAAACGAATTGATCCAGCAAATATATCAGCGACCTTTAATTCAGTAATGAAGTTCTTGAGCCAAACTACGTGAGTAGCGATGCCAAAAAGAGCAACAAACTCTACATGCATAGTAGAAGAAGTAATGAGTGTCTGTTTGACACTCTTCCATGAAACATCCCTTCTAGCCAACTTGAAAATGTATCCTGATGTTGACTTTCGATCAACCTCACAACTAGCAAAATCTGAGTCTGTATAGCCCATTAATTCTTGGTTCTGTTCTTTACAGTAGACAAATTTAATCTCTTTTGTCCTCTTCAAATACCTCAAAACCTTCTTCGCAGCCACCCAATAATCAGGTCCTTGGTTCGACTGATATCTACCTAGAAGACCCATTATAAAGGCAATGTCAGGTTTGGTGCAAAGCTGAGCATACATTAAACTACATACTGCACTGGCATATGGTATATTCATCATGGACTCTCTCTCAATATCATTTCTAGGGCAGTGTGACAGTCTTAACTTGTCACCCTTAAGTACCGGCACATTGCTAGCTTTACACTTGAGCATGCTAAATCGCTCAAGTACACGCTCAATATAAGCCCTCTAAGAGTCCTAATGTTTAAAGAGATTGATCCCTAATGATTTTTATCCCCCCAAAAAAGAAGCTTCCTCAAAATCCTTCACGTCAAAATGTTTGGATAACAACTGCTTAGATTCATGCAGAAATCAAAATTCACTACTCATCAGCAAAATGTCATCTACATAGAGAATTAAGAAGATGAATTTGCTCCCACTGATTTTGAGATATATGCAGTCGTCTACTTTATTTTCAACAAAATCAAATGAAGTAATCACCTCATAAAATTTCAGATATCATTGTCTTGAGGCTTGCTTTAAACCATATATGAATTTATTGAGCTTGCACACAAGTTGGTCAGTAAGACCGGACTTGAATCCCTCAAACTGCACCATATAGACTTCTTCTTCAAGGTCATCATTCAAGAATACGGTTTTAACATCCATCTGATGTAGTTCCAAATCATAATGAGCTACAAGTGCCATAATGACTTTAAGTGAGTCTTTAGATGAAATGGGAGAGAAATTTTCGTGATAATCAATCCCTTCTCTTTGAGTAAATCCCTTTGTAACCAGTCTAGCTTTAAACTGTTTGACCTTTCCTTTAGAGTCTTTCTTAGTCTTAAATACCCATTTAGAACTAATGAGCCTGCAGCCTTTGGGGAATTCTACTAGTTACCAAACTTTATTATGCCTCATAAACTCCATCTCATCTCTCATCGTATCCTACCACAAATCTGCCCGAGGTCCATAAATAGCTTCAGTAAATGTCACTTGGTCAACCATATGACCAATGCCAAAATCGTTTTCACCCAAATAAACCTTATACTCATAGGAAATTGATGACCTCCTCTCCCTATTGAATCTTCTAGTGTGTGCCTGAACAACATCAGTTTCCTAAGGTAACTGTATAGGAGGCGACTGTAAAGCTGTCTCCACTTCCTCTACAAGTTTTATTATATGCTCAAGCACCTCTAGTCTTTCAATAATAGGTAGAGTATAATTAAAAGGTCTAATTTCATCAACTTATTTAATGGTATGAGAACAACTAGGTTGCTCAGCAACATTAAACTCAAAAAACTTGGTTGTTTGTGGCTCAATAATTCCGTAACCTCTTGAAGGGAAATAAAACTTAAACCCCTTCGAATGATCTGGGTAGCCAATGAAGTAGCAACGAGAAGACCTGAGGATAATCTTACTTTCTGATGGATTATATAAACGGACTTTCGCAGAACAACCCCAAACCCGTAAGTGATTTAGACTAGGTCGTCTCCCAGTCCATAATTCAAAAGGTGTTTTGGGCATAGATTTAGATGAACTCTATTATGAATGTAAACTGCAGTCTTAAATGCTTCACCCCAAAGAAATTCAGAAAGATTTGTCATACTCATCATGCTCCTCATCATATCCTTAAGTATTCGATTGCGCCTTTCAGCCACACCATTCTGTTAGGGACTTCTTGGCATGGAGTTTTGAGCGATAATGTCATAACTCTCCAAGTACTTGGTAAAAAGACCTTTATGTTTCCCGGAGGGATCGTGTCTGCCAAAATACTCGGCTCCTCTATCATATCTAAGTTTCTTGATAATTTTTCCTAATTTTTTTCTACTTCAGTCATAAATATCTTGAATTTATCAATAGACTAGGACTTTTCCCCAATGAGAAAAAAATAAACATAACAGGAGAAATCATCAATAAAAGTAATAAAATAGGTGTTCTTGCATAGCGTAGATGAATAAGGTCCACTGATGTCTGTATGAATAATCTCCAGCAAGTCAAGACTATGTATAACGCCCTTCTTCTTTAACTCGGTCATTTTTCCTCAACAACAGTCAACACAAGTCTCTAGGTCACTAAATTCAAGAGTAGGAAGAATGTTGTCCTTAATCAATCTCTCCACTCTAGCCCTATAGATGTGGTCAAATCTTTTATGCCTCAACATGAAAGATGTTTCCTTAGTTAGAGATCTTTTTAAATAATAATTTCAATATTAAATGAAGTCACATATATTTAATTAGGAGCAAGACACATTCTATTTAAACCATTAGACAAAGTGCAATGACCAACAATATGTGATACATAAAGTAACTGAATTAAACCACCAGAAATGTTAAAACCATAATTAAGTTTGTCTAATATAGAAACAAAAATTAAGTTTCTCCGAAATACAGGAATATAAAAAATATCTTTTAACAATAGCTTGAAATTAGAATCTAAAATCAAGCAGATTCTCATATAAACTCGACTTCAACTTCAGCATTGTTTCCCACAGTGAGCCTACACTCATCCTTGCTTGACCTCCTCTGTTAGTGAACCCGTGTAATGTGTAAGCAACATGATTAGTTATTTTACTATCAAGTCACCAAGAACTGAATGAGGCTTTAATTAAATTAGATTCACATAGGATGAGTGCAAGAGGATTACCTTTATGTGTGAGCCCACGTTTTTCAACCCAAGTCTTAAATTTTAGGCACTCATTTTTCATATATCCTTTATTTTTGTAGAAGAAGCATGCCATAACTTTCTTAATGACACCAACAGAATCCTTTGCCCCACAAGACTGACCGTCCTGAAACTTAATTAGAGACTTGGACTTCTTCTTCTTGGATGAAGCCTTTCAAACGTACAGTGCAGTGTGAGTCTTGTTCGAAGTCAACTCCCTAGGCTTATCAGATGTCTGGGCAAAATCTATGTATGTTATTTGTACGATGAACATGATATCAGACTTCACTTCTTAAAGTTTGACCCGGTAAGTTTTTTCAATGGTCGTCAAGAATATTATTCTTAATCAATTTCTCTACCTATCCCTAGAGATGTGACCAAGCCTTTTATGTCACAACATGAAAGATGTTTTATTAGTTAGAAGTCTTTTAGAAACGATATTTTCAGTATTAAATGAAGTTGCATAAATTTCAGTAGGAGCAAGACACATTCTATATAAACCATTAGACAAAGTGTAATGACCAAACAATATATGATTCATAAAGTAACTGAGTTAAACCACTAGAAATATTGAAACCATAATTAAGTCTGTCTAATGTAGAAGCAAAAATTAAGTTTCTCTGAAATACAGAAATATCAAAAGTGTCTTTTAACAATAACTTGGAATTAGAATCTAAAATCAAACAGATATCTCTTATGAACTCGACTTCAACTTTAGCATTGTTTCCCACAGTGAGCTTGCACTCAACCTCGTTTGACCTCCTCCTGTTAGTGAACTCGTGTAATGTATAAGCAATACGATTAGTTGCTCTACTATCAAGTCACCAGGAACTGGATGGGGATACAATTAAATTAGATTCACATAGGACAAGTGCAAGAGGATTACCTTTATGTGTGAGCCCACATTTTTCAACCCAAGTCTTAAATTTCAGGTACTCATTTTTCACATGTCCTTTCTTTTTGCAGAAGAAGCATGTCAGAACTTTCTTAATGACACCAGCAGAATCCTTTTTCCCATTAGACTGATCATCCTGAAACTTAATTGGAGCCTTGGACTTCTTCTTTTTCTTGGATGAAGCCTTTGAAACATATGGTACAGTGTGAGTCTTATTTGAAGTCAACTCCCTATGCTTATCAGATATCTGGCATAAATTTATATCTGTTATTTGCATGATGAACTCGATATCAGACTTCCACTTCTTAAAGTTTGACCTAGTAAGTTTTTTCAATGGTCGCGGAGAATGTTATCATTAATCAATATCTCTACTCTTTCCCTAAAGATATGGGCAAGCCTTTTGTTCCACATCATGGAAGATGTTTCCTTAGTTAGAGGTCTTTTAGAAACAACATTTTCAATATTAAATGAAGTCGCATAAATTTCATTAGGAGCAAATCACATTCTGTATAAACCATTAGATAAAGTGCAATGACCAACAATATGTGATTCATAAAATAACTGAATTAAACCACCAAAAATGTTGAAATCGTATTTAAGTTTGTCTAATGTAGAAATAAAAATTAAGTTTCTTCGAAATGCATGAATATAAAAAGTGCCTTTTAACAATAGCTTGAAATTATAATTTAAAATCAAACTGATATCTCCTATAAACTCGACTTCAACTTTAGCATTGTTTCTCGCAGTGAGCTTATACTCATCCTTGCTTGTCCTCCTCCTGTTAGTGAACCCGTCTAATGTGTAAGCAACATGCTTATTTGCTCTACTATCAATCCACTAGGAACTAGATGAGGCTTGAATTAAATTAGATTCACATAGGACGAGTGCAAGAGGATTACCTTTATATGTGAGTTCACGTTTTTCAACCCAATTCTTAAATTTTAGACACTCATGTTTCACATGTCCTTTCTTTCTGCAGAAGAAGCATGTAAGAACTTTTTTTATGACACCAGTAGAATCCTTTGCCCCATTAGACTGACCGTCTTGAAACTTAATTTGAGTCTTGGACTTCTTCTTCTTGGATGAAGCCTTTGAAACATACAATACAGTGTGAGTCTTGTTTGAATTCAACTCCCCATGCTTATCCGATGTCTGGGCTAAATAAATGTCTGTCATTTCCACAGCGAACATGATATCAGACTTCCAATACTTAAAATTTGACACGGTAAGTTTTTTCAATGGTTATCAAGAATGTTATCCTTTATCAATCTCTCTACTCTATCCCTAGAGATGTGGCTAAGCTTTTTTATGTCACAACATGAACGATGTTTTCTTAGATAGATGTCTTTTAGAAATAATATGTTCAATATTAAATTAAGTTACACAAATTTCATTAGAAGCAAGACATATTTTATATAAGCCATTATACAAAGTGCAATGAAAAAAAATATGTCATTCATAAAGTAACTGAATTAAACCACCAGAAATATTGAAACCATAATTAAGTTTGTCTAATGCAAAAATAGAAATTAAGTTTATCCGAAATACAGGAATATAAAAAGTGTCTTTTAACAATAGCTTGAAATTAGAATTTAAAATCAAGCAGATATCTCCTATGAACTTGACTTCAACTTTATCGTTGTTTCCCATAGTGAGCCTATACTCATCCTTGCTTGGCCTCCTTCTGTTAGTGAACCCACGTAATATGTAAACTATATGATTAGTTGCTCCACTATCAAGTCATAAGAAACTAGATGGTACTTCAATTAAATTAGATTCACATATGATGAGTGCAAGAAGATTACCTTTATGTGTGAGCCCATATTTTTTCAACCCGTCTTAAATTCCTCATAGTCATAGGAAATTGATGACCTCCTCTACCTATTGGATCTTCTAGTGTGTGCCTGAATAACATCAGTCTGCTGAGGTAACTGTATAGGAGGCGGCTGAAAGCTGTCTCCACTTCCTCTACAAGTTTTATTATAGGCTCAAGCACCTCTGGTATTTCAATAATAGGTAGAGTATAATTAATAGGTCTAATTTCATCAACTTCTTTAATGGTATGAGAATAACTAGGTTGCTCGGCAACATCAAACTCCAAAAACTTAGTTTTTTGTGGCTCAATAATTCCGTAACCTCTTGAAGGGAAATAAAACTTAAACCCCTTCGAATGATCTGGGTAGCCAATGAAGTAGTAACGAGAAGACCTGGCGGCAATCTTACTTTCTGATGGATTATATAAACAGACTTTCGCAGGACAACCCCAAACCCGTAAGTGATTTAGGTTAGGTCGTCTCCCAGTCCATAATTCAAAAGGTGTTTTGGGCATAGATTTAGACTAACTCTATTATGAATGTAAACTGCAGACTTAAACGCTTCACCCCAAAGAAATTCAGAAAGATTTGTCATACTCATGAAGCTCCTCATCATATCATTAAGTGTTCGATTGCGTCTTTCAGCCACACCATTCTGTTAGGGACTTCCCGGCATGGAGTTTTGAGCGATAATGTCATAACTCTCCAAGTACTTGGTAAAAAGACCTTTATGTTTCCCGGAGACATCGTGTCTGCCAAAATACTCATCTCCTCTATAGATCTAAGTTTCTTGATAATTTTTCCTAATTTTTTTTCTACTTCAGTCATAAATATCTTGAATTTATCAAAATACTAGGACTTTTCCCCAATGAGAAATAAATAAACATAATAGGAGAAATCATCAATGAAAGTAATAAAATAGGTGTTCTTGCATAGCGTAGATGATTAAGGTCCACTGATGTCTGTATGAATAATCTCCAACAAGTTAAGACTACGTGTAGCGCCCTTCTTCTTTAACTTGGTCATTTTTACTCTACAACAGTCAACACAAGTCTCTAGGTCACTAAATTCAAGAGTAGGAAGAATGTTGTCCTTAATCAATCTCTCTACTCTATCCCTATAGATATGGTCAAATCTTTTATGCCTACACATGAAAGACGTTTTCTTAGTTAGAGGTCTTTTAGAAACAATAATTTCAATATTAAATGAAGTCGCATATATTTAATTAGGAGCAAGACACATTCTATTTAAACCATTAGACAAAGTGCAATGACCAACAATATATGATACATAAAGTAACTGAATTAAACCACCAGAAATGTTATAACAATAATTAAGTTTGTCTAATGTAGAAACAAAAATTAAGTTTCTCTGAAATACAGGAATATAAAAAATATCTTTTAACAATAGCTTGAAATTAGAATCTAAAATCAAGCAGATATCTCATATAAACTCGACTTCAACTTCAGCATTGTTTCCCACAGTGAGCCTACACTCATCCTTGCTTGACCTCCTCATGTTAGTGAACCTGTGTAATGTGTAAGCAACATGATTAGTTGATTTACTATCAAGCCACCAAGAACTGAATAAGGCTTCTATTAAATTAGATTCACATATGATGAGTGCAAGAGGATTACCTTTATGTGTGAGCCCATATTTTTCAACCCAAGTCTTCAATTTTAGGCACTCATTTTTCACATATCCTTTATTTTTGTAGAAGAAGCATGCAAGAACTTTCTTAATGACACCAGCAGAATCCTTTGCCCCACAATACTGACCATCCTAAAACTTAATTAGAGCCTTGGACTTCTTCTTCTTGGATGAAGCCTTTGAAACGTACAGTACAGTGTGAGTCTTGTTCGAAGTCGAATCCCTAGGCTTATCAGATGTCTGGGCTAAATATATGTATGTTATTTGCACGACGAACATGATATCAGACTTCACTTCTTAAAGTTTGGCCCGATAAGTTTTTTCAATGGTCGTCAAGAATATTATCCTTAATCAATTTCTCTACTCTATCCCTAGAGATGTGACCAAGCCTTTTATGTCACAACATGAAAGATGTTTTCTTAGTTAGAAGTCTTTTAGAAATAATATTTTCAATATTAAATGAAGTCGCATAAATTTCAGTAGGAGCAAGACACATTCTATATAAACCATTAGACAAAGTGTAATGACCAAATAATATGTGATTCATAAAGAAATTGAGTTAAACCACCAGAAATATTGAAACCATAATTAAGTCTGTCTAATGCAGAAGAAAAAATTAAGTTTCTCTGAAATGCAGAAATATCAAAAGTATCTTTCAACAATAACTTGAAATTAGAATCTAAAATCAAACAGATATCTCTTATGAACTCGACTTCAACTTTAGCATTGTTTCCAACAGTGTGCTTACACTCATCCTTGTTTGACCTCCTCCTGTTAGTGAACTCGTGTAATTTATAAGCAACATGATTAGTTGTTCTACTATCAAGTCATCAGGAACTGGATGGGGCTTCAATTAAATTAGATTCACATAGGACGAGTGCAAGAGGATTACCTTTATGTGTGAGCCCACATGTTTCAACCCAAGTCTTAAATTTCAGGTACTCATTTTTCACACATCCTTTCTTTTTGCAGAAGAAGCATGTCAGAACTTTCTTAATGACACCAGCAGAATCCTTTTCCCCATTAAACTGATCATCCTGAAACTTAAATAGAGCCTTGGACTTCTTCTTTTTCTTGGATGAAGCCTTTGAAACATACAGTACAGTGTGAGTCTTTTTCGAAGTCAACTCCCTATGCTTATCAGATATCTGGCCTAAATTTATATCTGTCATTTACATGAAAAACTCGATATCAGACTTCCACTTCTTAAAGTTTGACCTAATAAGTTTTTTCAATGGTCGTCCAGAATGTTATCATTAAAAAATCTCTCGACTCTTTCCCTAAAGATGTGGGCAAGCCTTTTATGCCACAACATGGAAGATGTTCCCTTAGTTAGAGGTCTTTTAGAAACAATATTTTCAATATTAAATGAAGTCGCATAAATTTCATTAGGAGCAAATCATATTCTATATAAACCAGATAAAGTGCAATGACCAACAATATGTGATTCATAAAATAACTGAACTAAACCACCAAAAATGTTGAAACCGTATTTAAGTTTGTCTAATGTAGAAATAAAAATTAAGTTTCTTCGAAATACCGAAATATAAAAAGTGCCTTTTAACAATAGCTTGAAATTATAATTTAAAATCAAACTGATATCTCATATAAACTCGACTTCAACTTTAGCATTGTTTCTCGGAGTGAGCTTATACTCATCCTTGCTTGGCCTCCTCCTGTTAGTGAACCTGTCTAATGTGTAAGCAACATTATTATTTGCTCTTCTATCAAGCCACTAGGAACTAGATGAGGCTTCAATTAAATTAGATTCGCATAGGACGAGTGCAAGAGGATTACCTTTATGTGTGAGTTCACATTTTTCAACCCAAGTCTTAAATTTCAGACACTCATTTTTCACATGTCCTTTCTTTCTATAGAAGAAGCATGTAAGAACTTTTTTATGACACCAGCAGAATCCTTTGCCCCATTAGACTGACCGCCTTGAAACTTAATTGGAGTCTTGGACTTCTTATTCTTGGATGAAGCCTTGGAAATTTACAATGCAGTGTGAGTCTTATTTGAAGTCAACTCCCCATGCTTATCCGATGTCTGGGCTAAATAAATGTCTGCCATTTCCACAGCAAACATTATATCAGACTTCCACTTCTTAAAGTTTGACATAGTAAGTTTTTCAATGGTTGTCAAGAATGTTATCCTTTATCAATCTCTCTACTCTATCCCTTGAGATGTGGCCAAGCTTTTTATGTCACAACATGAATGATGTTTCCTTAGATAGATGTCTTTTAGAAATAATATTTTCAATATAAACTAAAGTTACATAAATTTCATTAGAAGCAAGACATATTTCATATAAGCCATTATACAAAGTGCAATGACCAATAATATGTGAATCATAAAGTAACTGAATTAAACTACCAGAAATATTGAAACCATAATTAAGTTTGTCTAATGCAAAAATAGAAATTAAGTTTATCTGAAATACAGGAATATAAAAAGTGTCTTTTAACAATAGCTTTAAATTAGAATCTAAAATCAAGCATATATCTCTTATGAACTTGACTTCAACTTTAACGTTGTTTCCAAGAGTGAGCCTATACTCATCCTTGCTTGGCCTCCTTCTGTTAGTGAACCCACGTAATGTGTAAACTATATGATTAGTTGCTCCACTATCAAGTCATCAGAAACTGGATGGTACTTCAATTAAATTAGATTCACATATGATGAGTGCAAGAAGATTACCTTTATGTGTGAGCCCACATTTTTTCAACCCGTCTTAAATTCCTCATAGTCATAAGAAATTGATGACCTCCTCTCCCTATTGGATCTTCTAGTGTGTGCCTGAACAACATCAGTCTGCTGAGGTAACTATATAGGAGGCGGCTGTAAAGCTGTCTCCACTTCCTCTATAAGTTTTATTATAGGCTCAAGCACCTCTGGTATTTCAATAATAGGTAGAGTATAATTAATAGTTCTAATTTTATCAACTTCTTTAATGGTATGAGAACAACTAGGTTGCTCAACAACATCAAACTCCAAAAACTTGGTTGTTTGTGGCTCAATAATTCCGTAACCTCTTGAAGGGAAATAAAACTTAAACCTCTTCGAATGATCTGGGTAGCCAATGAAGTAGCAACGAGAAGACATGACGACAATCTTACTTTCTGATGGATTATATAAACAGACTTTCGCAGGACAGCCCCAAACCCGTAAGTGATTTAGGCTAAGGTGTCTCCCAGTCCATAATTCAAAAGGTGTTTTGGGCACAGATTTAGACGAACTCTATTATGAATGTAGACTGCAGTCTTAAACGCTTCACCCCAAAGAAATTCAGAAAGATTTGTCATACTCATCATGCTCCTCATCATATCCTTAAGTGTTCGATTGCGCCTTTCCGCCACACCATTCTGTTAGGGACTTCCCGACATGGAGTTTTGAGTGATAATGTCATAACTCTCCAAGTACTTGGCAAAAAGACCTTTATGTTTCTCGGAGGCATCGTGTTGGCCAAAATACTCGGCTCCCCTATCAGATCTAAGTTTCTTGATAATTTTTCCTAATTGTTTTTCTACTTCAGTCTTAAATATCTTGAATTTATCAGTAGACTAGGACTTTTCCCCAATGAGAAACAAATAAACATAGCAGGAGAAATCATCAATAAAAGTAATAAAATAGGTGTTCTTGTATAGCGTAGATGAATAAGGTCCACTGATGTCTGTATGAATAATCTCCAACAAATCAAGACTACGTGTAGCGCCCTTCTTCTTTAACTTGGTTATTTTTCCTCTACAATAGTCAATACAAGTCTCTAGGTCACTAAATTCAAGAGTAGGAAAAATGTTGTCCTTAATCAATCTCTCTACTCTATCCCTATAGATGTGGTCAAATATTTTATGTCTCAACATGAAAGACGATTCCTTAGTTAGAGGTCTTTTAGAAACAATAATTTCAATATTAAATGAAGTCGCATATATTTCATTAGGAGCAAGACACATTCTATTAAAACTATTAGACAAAGTACAATGACCAACATTATGTGATACATAAAGTAACTGAATTAAACCACCATGAATGTTAAAACCATAATTAAGTTTGTCTAATGTAGAAACAAAAATTAAGTTTCTCCGAAATACATGAATATAAAAAATATCTTTTAACGATAGATTGAAATTAGAATCTAAAATCAAGCAGATATCTCATATAAACTCGACTTCAACTTCAGTATTGTTTCCCACAGTGAGCCTACACTTATCCTTGCTTTACCTCCTCCTATTGGTGAACCCGTGTAATGTGTAAGCAACATGATTAGTTGTTTTATTATCAAGCCACCAAGAACTGAATGAGGCTTCAATTAAGTTAGATTCACATAGGATGAGTGCAAGAGGATTACCTTTATGTGTG
The DNA here is from genome assembly GCA_039513925.1 of Platanthera zijinensis. Classification (NCBI taxonomy): domain Eukaryota; kingdom Viridiplantae; phylum Streptophyta; class Magnoliopsida; order Asparagales; family Orchidaceae; genus Platanthera; species Platanthera zijinensis. The sequence goes on from CM077089.1 coordinate 151,253,238, forward strand.
AGCCCACGTTTTTAAACCCAAGTCTAAAATTTTAGGCACTCATTTTTCACATATCCTTTATTTTTGTAGAAGAAGCATGTCAGAACTTTCTTAATGACACCAGTAGAATCCTTTGCCCCACTAGACTGACCGTCCTGAAACTTAATAAGAGCCTTGGACTTATTCTTCTTGGATGAAGCCTTTCAAGCATACAATGCAGTGTGAGTCTTGTTCGAAGTCGACTCCCTAGGCTTACTAGATGTCTGGGCTAAATCTATGTATATTATTTGCACGACGAACATGATATCAGACTTCACTTCTTAAAGATTGACCCGATAAGTTTTTTCAACGGTCGTCAAGAATATTATTCTTAATCAATCTCTCTACTCTATTCCTAGAGATGTGACCAAGCCTTTTATGTCATAACATGAAAGATGTTTTCTTAGTTAGAAATCTTTTAGAAACAATATTTTTCAGTATTAAATGAAGTCGCATAAATTTCAGTAGGAGCAAGACACATTCTATATAAACCATTAGAAAAAGTGTAATGACCAAACAATATGTGATTCATAAAGTAACTGAGTTAAACCACCAGAAATATTGAAACCATAATTAAGTCTGTTTAATGCAGAAGCAAAAATTAAGTTTCTCTGAAATACAGTAATATAAAAAGTGTCTTTTAACAATAACTTGAAATTAGAATCTAAAATCAAACAGATATCTCTTATGAACTCGACTTCAACTTTAGCATTGTTTCCCACAGTGAGCTTACACTCATCCTTGTTTGACCTCCTCCTGTTAGTGAACTCGTGTAATGTATAAGCAACATGATTAGTTGCTCTACTATCAAGTCACCAGGAATTGGATGGGGATTCAATTAAATTAGATTCACATAGGATGAGTGCAAGAGGATTACCTTTATGTGTGAGCTCACATTTTTCAACCCAAGTCTTAAATTTTAGGTACTCATTTTTCACATGTCCTTTCTTTTTGCAGAAGAAGCGTGTCAGAACTTTCTTAATGACACCAGCAGAATCCTTTTCCCCATAGACTGATCATCCTGAAACTTAATTGGAGTCTTGGACTTCTTCTTTTTCTTGGATGAAGCCTTTGAAACATACAATACAGTGTGAGTCTTGTTCGAAGTCAACTCCCTAGGCTTATCAGATATCTGGCCTAAATTTATATCTGTCATTTGCATGACGAACTCGATATCAGACTTCCACTTCTTAAAGTTTGACCTAGTAAGTTTTTTCAATGATCGCCGAGAATGTTATAATTAATCAATCTCTCGACTCTTTCCCTAAAGTTGTGGGTAAGCCTTTTATGCCACAACATGGAAGATGTTTCCTTAGTTAGAGGTCTTTTAGAAACAACATTTTCAATATTAAATGAAGTCGCATAAATTTCATTAGGAGCAAATCGCATTCTATATAAACCATTAGATAAAGTGCAAAGACCAACAATATGTGATTCATAAAATAACTAAATTAAACCACCAAAAATGTTGAAACCGTATTTAAGTTTGTCTAATGTAGAAATAAAATTAAGTTTCTTCGAAATGCAGGAATATAAAAAGTGCCTTTTAACAATAGCTTGAAATTATAATTTAAAATCAAACTGATATCTCCTATAAACTCGACTTCAACTTTAGCATTGTTTCCCGCAGTGAGCTTATACTCATCCTTTCTTGGCCTCCTCCTGTTAGTGAACCCGTCTAATGTGTAAGCAATATGATTATTTGCTCTACTATCAAGTCACTAGGAACAAGATGAGGCTTCAATTAAATTAGATTCGCATAGGATGAGTGCAAGAGGATTACCTTTATGTGTGAGTTCACGTTTTTCAACCCAAGTCTTAAATTTCAGACACTCATTTTTCACTTGTCCTTTCTTTCTACAGAAGAAGCATGTAAGAACTTTTTTTATGATACCAGCAGAATCCTTTGCCCCATTAGACTGGCCGTCTTTAAACTTAATTGGAGTCTTGGACTTCTTCTTCTTGGATGAAGCCTTTGAAACGTACAATGCAGTGTGAGTCTTGTTTGAAGTCAACTCCCCATGCTTATCCGATGTCTGGGCTAAATAAATGTCTGTCATTTCCACAGCGAACATGATATCAGACTTCCACTTCTTAAAGTTTGACACAGTAAGTTTTTTCAATGGTTGTCAAGAATGTTATCCTTTATCAATCTCTCTACTCTATCCCTAGAGATGTTGCCAAGCTTTTTATGTCATAACATGAACGATGTTTTCTTAGATAGATGTCTTTTAGAAATAATATTTTAAATATTAAATGAAGTTATATAAATTTCATTAGAAGCAAGACATATTTTATATAAGCCATTATACAAAGTGCAATGACTAATAATATGTGATTCATAAAGTAATTGAATTAAACCACCAGATATATTGAAACTATAATTAAGTTTGTCTAATGCAAAAATAGAAATTAAGTTTATCCGAAATACAGGAATATAAAAAGTGTCTTTTAACAATAGCTTGAAATTAGAATCTAAAATCAAGCAGATATCTCCTATGAACTTGACTTCAACTTTAGCATTGTTTCCCATAGTGAGCATATACTCATCCTTGCTTGGCCTCCTTCTGTTAGTGAACCCACGTAATGTGTAAACTATGTGATTAGGGTCTCCATTATCAAGTCATCAGGAACTGGATGGTACTTCAATTAAATTAGATTCATATATGATAAGTGCAAGAAGATTACCTTTATGTGTGAGCCCACATTTTTTCAACCTGTCGTAAATTTCAGGCACTCAATTTCCGCTTGTCATTTCTTTCTATAGAAGAAGCATGTCAGACCTTTCTTAATGACACCGAAAGAATCCTTTGCCCCACTAGAATGACCGTACTGAAACTTAATTGGAGCATTTGACTTCTTATTCTGCTTGGATGAAGCCTTTGAAACGTAAAGTGTAATGCGAGTCTTGTTTGAATTCAACACCCTAGGCTTATTAGATGTTTGGGCTAAATCTATGTCTGTCATTTGCACGGTGAACATGATATCAGACTTCCACTTCTTAAAATTTGACCTAGTAAGTTTTTTCGATGGTCGCCAAGAATGTTATCCTTAATCAATCTCTCTACTCTATCCCTAGAGATGTGGACAAGTCTTTTATGTCACAACATGGAAGACGTTTACTTAGTTAGAGATCTTTTAGAAACAATATTTTCAATATTAAATGAAGTCACATAAATTTCATTAGAAGTAAGACACATTCTATATAAACCATTAGACAAAGTGTAATGACCAACAATATGTGATTCATAAAGTTACTGAATTAAACCACTAGAAATGTTGAAATCATAATTAAGTTTGTCTAATGTAGGGACAAAAATTAAGTTTTCCTGAACTGCAGGACTATAAAAAGTGTCTTTTAATAATAGCTTGAAATTAGAATCTAAAATCAAGCAGATATCTCATATGAACTCACTTCAACTTCAGCGTTATTTCCCACAGTGAGCCTATACTCATCCTTGTTTGACTCCTCCTGTTAGTCAACTCGTGTAATGTGTAAGTAACATGATTAATTGTTCCACTATCAAGCCACTAGGAACTGGATGAGGCTTCAATTAAATTAGATTTACATAGGACGAGTGCAAGAGGATTACCTTTATGTGTGAAGCCATATTTTTCAACCCAAGTCTTAAATTTCAGGCACTCATTTTGTACATGTCCTTTTTTCTGTAAAAGAAGCATGTCAGAACTTTCTTAATGACACCAGCAAAATCCTTTGCCCCACTAGACTGACCATCCTAAAACTTAATTGGAGTCTTGGACTTCTTCTTCTTCTTGGATGAAGCCTATGAAAAGTATAGTGTAGTGTGAGTCTTGTTCGAAGTCAACTCCCTAGGCTTATCAGATGTCTGGGCTAAATCTATGTCTATCATTTGCACGGCAAATATGATATCAGACTTCCACTTCTTAAACTTTGACCCAGTAAGTTTTTTCAATGGTCGTAGAGAATATTATTCTTAATCAATCTCTCTACTCTATCCCTAGAGATGTGGTCAAGCCTTTTATGTCACAACATGAAAGACGTTTCCTTTGTTAGAGTTCTTTTTGAAACCACATTTTCAATATTAAATAAAGTCGTATAAATTTCATTAGAAGCAAGACACATTCTATATAAACCATTAGACAAAGCGCAATGGCCAATAATATGTGATTCATAAAGTAATTGAATTAAACCACCAAAAATGTTGAAATCATAATTAAGTTTGCCTAATACAAAAACAGAAATTAAGTTTCTCCAAAATGCAAGAATATAAAAAGTGTCTTTTAACAATAGCTTGAAATTAGAATCTAAAATCAAGTAGATATCTCCTATGAACTAACCTTCAACTTCAGTGCTGCTTTCCACAGTGAGCATATAGTCATCCTTGCTTGGTCTCCTCCTGTTAGTGAACTCATGTAATGTGTAGGCAACATGATTAATTGTTTTACTATCAAACCACTAGGAACTGGATGAGGCTTCAATTAAATTAGATTCACATAAGACGCGTGCAAAATGATTACCTTTATGTGTGATCCCATGTTTTTCAACCCAAGTCTTAAATTTTAGGCACTCATTTTTCACATGTCCTTTCTTTCTGTAGAAGAAGCATGTTAGACCTTTCTTAATGACATCAGCAAATCCTTTGCCCCACTAGACTGATCGTCTTGAAACTTAATTGGAGCCTTGGACTTCTTCTTCTTGGATGAAACCTTTGAAACGTACAGTAGAGTGTGAGCCTTGTTTGAAGTCAACTCCCTAGGCTTATCACATATCTGGGCTAAATCTATGTTTGTCATTTACACGATGAACATATTTAGATATTGTACAAAAAATTATTAAAAATATAAACATATTTTCTCTGTATTTTGACATTGTACAAAATAATCATTAAAAATATGAAAGTATCCTTAATGCATTTCTATCACCAAAATTTTTTTTGCATCCGCCACTATTTGCTATAGTACACTTTGGCTCACTTCTCCTTAATTACTATCTTTGTGAATTTTATTTTGCTTTTCTTTGTGCAATTTTACCTTTAACTTTAATTTAGTATCCTTAATGCATTTCTATCACTGTTGGCTTACATCAAGGTTTAGCTTTAAGCGCTTATCTCTTTACCCTTATCTTAAATGATTCACCAGACATATCCGACAAGCAATACCTCGGTGTTTATTGTTTGCAGATGATATCTTTTTGATCGATGAGATGCGCGAGGGTGTAAACACAAAACTTGAATCTTGGCGAGACACTTTAAAAAAGAAGGATTTTAGGTTGAGCGGGGCAAAGACGGAGTATACGAAGCTTAAATTTAGCAGTGCAAGAAGAACAAATGACTTCATTATTAAGCTAGGTGATCAAGATATTTCTCTTAGTGAATGTTTTAAATATCTTGGTTTGATAGTTCAAAAAGAAGAAGGTATTGATAAAGATGGGATACATAGTGTTGCGGACTGACTCGATGCCCCGGTCGGACCGGATAATCTCGGACCGCCTTAGCTCGTGGAGCTGTCGAGCGCGCACACAGTCAGTTGAAGAGGGGAAATGTACACGAGAAGTTTTAGCGTGGAAAACCCTTCAATCGGGTGAAAAACCACGTGACCGGTTCGGTGCCGGTCAAAATCCACTAGATTGCTGGAGGTTACTGTATGATGAGTGAATCGGGGCGACAGGCTGCTCGCGCTACAATCTTGAGAGGAGAGAAGGTGACTGTAGCTGTTGGCAGGCAACAGACTGCTCCGCCAACGTGACTTGAACGGTGGAACGCGCGGGATGCTTCGGGCGCGTGCACTCGGGGGTGGCGCGTGCTCGTGGGCTACCACTGTCTTCTTTGCTCGGCTTCCTCTGGCTTTGGGGTGCTTCTTTCCTGACGGCGCGTTGATGAGGTGCTAATAGCCAATGACGGGTGCTGATAGCCGCTGGTGGTTGCTGAGGGGCGCTGGTGGCCGCTGGAGGTCACGGGTGGCCGCCGGTGGTTGGCGGCGCGAGGTGGCCGCTGGTGGTTGTCGGCGAGAGGCGGTCGCCACGAAGGAGGAGACGGGAGAGCTCCCACATGAGGAAGAAGAAGGAGAATCGTAGGAGAAAACAGAATATCAAATGAGGAGCCCCTGGGGTCCTTTTATAGGCTCCAGGGGGAAGTTATGGCGGACCCCACCACTAACGTAATGGGTTAGTGGGTGGTTTCGTCTCGATCGAACGGCCAGAGGGGCTTCCTCCTCGATCGGACGGCGGGGAGGCCTTCCCGATGGCGGGCCGTTCGGACGGCGGCGACGGCGAGGGGGAGGCCGGCCATGGACGCGGCTGGCCATGACCGCGGCCGGCCACGGCCGCGGCCGGCCATGGCCACGGACGGCCATGGTTTGGCCATGGCCGCGGATGGCCATGGCCCCAGCCGTCCATGGCCGCGGACGGCCATGGCCGCGGCCGGCCATGGCCGCGGCCGGCCATGGCCGCGGCCGGCCATGGCCGCGGCCGGCCATGGCCGCGGACGGCCATGGCCCGGCCATGGCCGTGGCCGCGGACGGCCATGGCCGTGGCCGCGGACGGCCATGGCCCGGCCATGGCCGTGGCCGCGGACGGCCATGGTCGCGGCCGGCCATGGCCCGGCCATGGCCACGGCCGGCCATGGCCGCGGACGGACATGGCCGAGGAGGGTCGGCCGCCGACGGTGGTTCCTCCTCTTGCCGGCGGCAGTTCCTCCCGCGAGGGGCGGAAACGGGACCCGCGCCCATGATCTCCATGAGAGATCATGGGGGGTAAGGGGGGCCCACCCACTTCCTTTTAGTTGAGATCATGGGGGGTCTCTTGACTCCTATAAATTAAGGTGGAACCCATCAATTGCCCCCAAATCTCTACCAGCTGGGAGCGAAGCGAGTGCGGGGAGAGATTTCTCTAACTCTTCGTTGCGGTGGTGAGTACCGGCGAGAAATCCGAGATGGCGGTGACGGCGTGCGGCTCTAAGGTATGACGGTGAGAGGTTGTTGGTGTGCGCGTACAGAGGTCGGCGAGAGGTGGGGCTGGCCGGGTGCCCGTGCGGCCGTGCATGCGCTGGTCGCGCGTGCGCGTGTCGTGCGTGCGAGGGCCGCGCGCGCGCGCAGGCCGCTTGCACGCAGGCCGCGCGCCTGCCGGCCGCGCGCCTGCCGGCCGCACGCGCGCGCGGCCGACGCGCGCGCACATACCGCGCGTGTGCTAGCCGTGCGTGAGCAGGGGGTGCGCTCGTGCGGCCGCGTGTGCGCGGGTTGTGTGCACGTTGCGTGCCCGCCCCTCGTGTGCCGGTTTGTTCGTGTGGGGGGTGGTCGTGCATGTGTGTAAGCACGAGTTGCGTAATTTTGTCTCTTTGGGCTGACTGATTTTTTGCCGTGTGTAGGTGACGAAACGCTCTGCTGGTCTGATGCGTCTACGCTCCTCCTTGACCGAAGATGGTGTGGCTATTTGTAGGGCGAAGTACGGACTTCCTGCTGACTTGGAAGTGAGGATCCCGCATCACGAGGAGCGGGTCCAGAATCCTCCTTGCGGCTGGTTGACTGTTTGCGAAGTGTCGCTTAGATCTTGCTTCCGGCTTCCACCCTGCGATGAGGTGGTAGAGATTTTGAAGTTCTGCGGAGTACCTATTTCCCAGTTTGCTCCGACTGGAGTTGCCCGTATCATGGGCCTGGTTGCTTTCTTCCGTGAGCATGGGAGCTTGCTCTCTCTGGATCAGTTTCGGGATTGGTGCGACGTGCGCTTCGATTAGGGTGAGCGGATCGAGGTGCGCAGCAACAAGGTTTGGCTGGAGTTTGAGGCCCATAAAGATCGTCGCCACGGTAATACTTTTTTTGGATATGTGAAGAACTCCTGGGGTCTTCCTGAGGTGTGGAATGCACTTCCCGATCGTTGTCGTCGTGTGAAAGGGAGGGAGCGGGACTTCTCACCAGTGCTGGGATTATCTGAGCCTCGTGAGCTGGCTAATCGTCTCTTCAATATATATGTTTTCGTGGAGGAGAAGCGACTGCTGGGATGATGTATCTCGGTGGGTGCAGTTCAGGTGGCGATGACTTCTCAGGGAGGGGGCCGAAAGAGAAAGACGGTGACGGCCCTTGTTGATGATGCTGAAGTTGTGGTGGTAGCTTCTGATGATTCAGTTCCAGAGATGCATTTACCTGTTTCCCCAGTTCCTCAGGCGCCCGTTAATGCAGCGGTTCCACGGATGTCTTCCTCCTTGAAGGCGATGAGTGACGCGGTAAGGTTGTGACTATCATTTTTCCTTCCTTTTTTGTTTGAAGGTGACTGATTGTGTGTCTTCCTTTTACAGATGGAGACTCAGGCGCAGATTGCAGTAACCTGGAATGATCATTACGTGAGCCTGAAGGACGGATATCTCTCTTTGCAGGAGAAGCTTCGGTTGTCGATGGGCTCACTCTCCTCCCTGAAGGAGGAACATGACCGGGATATCGCGCGGTGCCGTCGAGTTGGCTCAGAGGTGACGTCTGAGCTAGAAGATGCGCGTGCCGCCTTGGACGTGGAGAAGGCCTTGGTGGAGAGGACTGCTCAGATGTTAAAGCATGCGAAGGAGGAGACATCCGGCTTGGGGACCCAGCTGCAAGCGGCGCGAGAGGAGGTTTAAGGCCTTGAGGTTCAGCTTCGGGCGGCGGAGGCGCAGGTGGAGATGCTATCTTCTGATGACCATGCCTAAGAGCTGAAGGCGGCAGGGCTCTCAGAGTACTTGGAGTCGCTGGAATATCTTCGTGATCGCAACCTGATCGCGGAGGAGGTTCGTGATGATATTTGGTCCAAGGAGGTGGATCCCCAGATGGATGATATACGCGAGTTAGCGCTCCGTCGTGGGGTCTCGAAGGCCTTTCGCTTTGTGGGAAAGCGCCTTGGGTGTGACACTTCTGGCTTTAGCTTCACCGACGTTTCGGGGGATGAGCGATCTGGCTCAGATGCTGAGGAAGAGTAGTTGTACTGTCTACTTGTCGTTGTATGTTGTGTCGTATGTTTGTTGTTCCTTGATTTTGTTGTAGCTTTTGAGATGGTCGTCGTTAGGGCTGAGATTTGTTATCTCTTATGATATCTCTAGTTTTATGCTATTGTTATACGCTTTGCACAGATGTATTTTGCCACAAAATGGCAGTGTAGGAGGGAGTTGATCTCCGCAAGGGTGTATGAGTCTGGCTCGTGACTTGGTTGTGTGGAATTGGCCCACGGTGGGGTGCGCGAGACTTACTTGCGGCTTGGTTGCGTGGTATTGGCACACGGCTTGGTGCGCGAGACTGGCTCGCGGCTTAGTGCACGAGACTGGCTCGTGGCTTGGTTGCGTGGTATTGGCCCACGGCTTGGTGCGCGAGACTGGCTCGCGGCTTGGTTGCGTGGTATTGCCCCACGGCTTGGTGCGCGAGACTAGCTCGCGACTTGGTGCACGAGACTGGCTCATGGCTTGGTTACGTGGTATTGGCCCATGGCTTGGTGCGCGAGACTGACTCGCGGCTTGATTGCGTGGTATTGGCCCACGGCTTGGTGCACGAGACTGGCTCGCGGCTTGGTTGCGTGGTATTGGCCCATGGCTTGGTGCATGAGACTGACTCGCGGCTTGGTGCACGAGACTGGCTCGTGGCTTGGTTGCGTGGTATTGGCCCACGGCTTGGTGCGCGAGACTGACTCGCGGCTTGGTGCACGAGACTGGCTCGTGGATTTTTCCTGACGGGGGGCCGGTCCCCATGGCGCTGACTTGATTATATGACTTTAGTGTGAAGAAGCTATTGTTTGAATCTTGTACTGTCAAAGTAAATGATAAAGAGATAGTTTTCAAAAGCCAGAGTTTGCAGTTTTTACAATATCCGATAAACAAAATGATCAAAAAACTAAAACAACTTAAAGATGGGGCTGGCGAGAGCGCGATTGGAAGACGTCCAGGAGCGATTGTTGGAGTATTGCTGTGTAGTTGGAATTAGCTTGGATGACGGCGAACTGAACGTCATAGGATGCCTGTCGGTAGGCGTCCTTAAGAGTGACTGGGAGAGTGATGGTACCGATGATGGGTACCAGGTTGTTTTCCGAGACGTGTGCGCTTGCAGACATTAGCCTGAGGTGTCCGGTGGTTAGTTTGAGCTGAAGCAGCGTTGATAAAAACAACACATTAGTGGTGATTTCCGCATCCACAAAAACTTGGTTCAGCTCAGTAGATGGTTCGCCGATTCTGATTGTTGTAGGTGCCGTCCTCTGGCCGGGAGATGACGTTTTTCTTAATAAGGGTTGACCAACTGCTCCTAGGCTGGCCAGTCGTTGGATTTCTCCCTTTTCTTCCTTTTGCTTGGCCCTGGACTTTCTAATGAGTGTTTTTTGAATCTCTTGATGAAGAGGGCGGCGAGTTCGAGGTAGCTGTCTATCTTCTCTTCTTGTAGTGAGTAGGACCAGGCTCGAGCTCTTCCTTTTAGTGTTGCCAGAAATGCTTGGACTAAGTGTTGGTCTGAGGCGCCACGGGTGTGCATGATAGTTTCGAAATGCTCTAGGTGCGCCAGTGGGTCGCCTGTCCCGCTGAAACTACGGATTTCGGAGTCCTCCTCCAAGCCTGGTGCGGTCTGAGAGTTCAATGAGTTGTAGTTGGGCTGGTATTCGTCGAGTTTTTGCTTTGCGGTCGAGGCGTTAGGGTCTGTTTTGCTCTCAACTTCCTGTTTATTCTTTGAGCAGGCGAAGTGATGATTATACGTCTCTTGGAGTGATGCGGCGGGCGCGGGGGAGCTGCTCGTGCTTGAGAATTCCTTCTCTATGTCATACTCCTGGTTCCCGCCATGTGTCGTTGGAGGGAAAGGCCCTCCCGATGGCGTCAGATTAGCTTTTTCGATGGGCTGGGGATTCCTAGGCCGGAGGGATTTCAAACCACTTTGTATTTGGTGGGGATCATCCTGTCGCGACCCCTCTCATCTTCTGAGGTTTTGTCTTTCTTTCTGCTGGAATTCTGGTGTTGGGATGAGAATTGACAGGGGTTGTGTCTTGACCGATGCTCCCATATCTCGGAGCAGGGCGAGCAATTTGACTTGTTGCTCTTCCATCCGGCGGATGCGTCCTTCTAGGATGGCATCAGGAGCAAGTGTGGATTCTTCGGTGGTGCGGGTCCTTTTCTTTGCCATCGCAGTTGCGGGGATGGTGAGCTTGTTCTGCGAGGAATGCTGGGAATGTTTCCCACAGACGGCGTCAAACTATTGCGGACTGACTCGATGCCCCGGTCAGACCGGATAATCTCGGACCGCCTTAGCTCGCGGAGCTGTCGAGCGCGCACACAGTCAGTTGAAGAGGGGAAATGTACACGAGAAGTTTTAGCGTGGAAAACCCTTAGATCGGGTGAAAAACCACGTGACCGGTTCGGTGTCGGTCAAAATCCACTAGATTGCTGGAGGTTACAGTATGATGAGTGAATCGGGGCGACAGACCGCTCCCGTTACAATCTTGAGAGGAGAGAAGGTGACTGTAGCTGTTGGCGGGCAACAGATTGCCCCGCCAACGTGAATTGAACGGTGGAACGCGCGGGATGCTTCGGGCACGTGCACTCGGGAGTGGCGCGTGCTCGTGGGCTACCACTGTCTTCTTTGCTCGGCTTCCTCTGGCTTTGGGGTGCTTCTTTCCTGACGGCGTGTTGATGGGGTGCTAATAGCCAATGACGGGTGTTGATAGCCGCTGGTGGCCGCTGAGGGGCGCTGGTGGCCGCTGGAGGTCGCGGGTGGCCGCCGGTGGTTGGCGGCGAGAGGTGGCCGCTGGTGGTTGGCGGCGAGAGGCGATCGCCACGAAGGAGGAGACGGGAGAGCTCCCACCTGAGGAAGAAGGAGAATCATAGGAGAAAACAAAATATCAAATGAGGAGCCCCTGGGGTCCTTTTATAGGCTCCAGGGGGAAGTTATGGCAGGCCCCACAACTAACGTAGTGGATTAGTAGGTGGTTTCGCCTCGATCGGACGGCCGGAGGGGATTCCTCCTCGATCGAACGGCGGGGAGGCCTTCCCGATGGCGGGCCGCCCGGATGGCGGCGACGGCGAGGGGGAGGCCGACCATGGCCGCGGCCGCGGCCGGCCATGGTTTGGCCATGGCCGCGGATGGCCATGGCCCCGGCCGGCCATGGCCCCGGTCGGCCATGGCCGCGGACGGCCATGGCCCGGCCATGGCCGTGGCCGCGGACGGCCATGGCCTCGGCCGGCCATGGCCCGGCCATGGCCGTGGCCGCGGATGGCAATGGTCGCGGCCGGACACGGCCGCGGCCGGACACGGCCGCCGGCGGTTCCTCCTCTTGCCGGAGGCGGTTCCTCCCGCGAGGGGCGGAAACGGGACCCGCGCCCATGATCTCCATGAGAGATCATGGGGGGTAAGGGGGGCCCACCCACTTCCTTTTAGTGGAGATCATGGGGGGTCTCTTGACTCCTATAAATTAAGGTGAAACTCATCACATAGAATCCAAGCCGGTTGGTTAAAGTGGAGAGGTGCGTCATGGATCTTATGTGATCGTAAAGTATCATTAAAAGTTATGAGAAAGTTTTATTGTACTGCAATTAGACCAGCTATGCTCTAGGTTTCTGAGTGTTGGGCGGTGAATTGTTTGCGGAGATGAGAATGCTTAGGTTGATGTGTGGACACACGAGACCTGATAAAATTAGGAATGAATGTATTGGGGATTAGACAGGAGCAACACCAATTGCAGAGAAGATGCGAGAAGCTCGAGAAAGATGGTTTGGACACGTACAAAGGAGACTATTAGAGGCATCTGTTAGGCGTTGTGAGTCTAGTCACTAGGCGTGTTAAATGAGGGAAAGGTGGACCAATAAAGATTTGGAATGAAACTATCAGGACAGACATGATATACTTAGGTATTAGTGAGATTATGACTAAAGATATGGCACAATGACGACAAAAGATCCATATAGCCGACATCACTATAGTGGGATAAAGGCTTGAGTGTTGTTGTTGTAATGCATTCCTTACTCACACCTCTCCCCCTCTTAAAAGCAAAGTTTTTTTCATGCATCCGACATACAATAGCTATGTGTGTCGGACGTAATCCACGCCATTGTTTTTTTTCACTTTTTCTTAAAGACACTTTTTCATCACCTTTAGATCATAGATTGGACTGTGCGCATGCGCTGGGTACATAATTCTATGTGTGTACGCATACCTAAATATCTCTCCTTAAAAGCTGCCTGTCTGACTCAATATAAAGATTTCAGAATGGAGGACAAGAAAGAAAGACAAAAGTATGATGAACAATATGATTAAAAATGAATAATAATAAGTTATAGAGTTATATATATAATAGATGCGGTTAGTCTTAGTTTAATTATATGGGCTTAAGATAAGGAAGGACCTCACTATGGGTCTGTTTGGGGCGGCCGCAGCGGTCATTAATGCAATGGCCGAAAATTTTAGTCATGAACACAATGGCTCAAAACTGTGATCACAAACATAATTGTTTGAAGAAACTGAGTTTTCAGTGCATCAATAAACGTGAAGATATTTTTACATGAGTAAAATAAAATTGTGATAAGTGTTGAACTAAAATTTCAATTAATATAGAAATGCACAAAAAAACACGAAATTCAATTTGTCAAATAAAATTAAAAATAGACTCTTGATTACACCTTCATGATTCTCGATCAAAGTGATGAACAATCTCAAATAAAAATGCATCAATTGACCTTCCGGGTGACAAAGCCCTAGACAAAATTCGACGAATTCAACAGTTGAAAACCAAAGTAACGTCATACCGTTTTCTTTGGATGGGAGCAAATATCTCACGAATACAAGTGCAAAAAAGCAGTAAATCGAAGGAGGAGGTCCCAAGCTCATGAACTCATACTTCACCTTGTCAAATTCAGAGAGGAAGCCGATTGAAGAGATGAAGATATTGCGGGCAACTGGAGACGACAATGAGCTGCGATGGAGCAACAACCTCAACTACAATGGAGCGACAGCCTCGACTGGGATCTGACCAGCTCATCTGGATTGGAAGAAAATAATGAGCTCTGTCGCAGATAAGGCAATTTATAATTCACATTGCAAGACAAGGAGAGGTTTAGTAATTCCCAGATAAGGCAGCAAAAGGAGCCCTAACAATAACTCAGTTTCTCCAAAAGAAGCCCTAACAATCAAAAGATCCATTGTAGTTCCCAGATAAGGCAGCATTGAAGTATGTACATAACCCTTTAATGTAGTAGCCAGGGGGCTAATGAGATTTACAATGCAGTGGAGCATTGCTGAAAATTTAGGTGGCTTAAGCTTAATATCTCTACAGACAGCACTTGAAAAAAAAAACCATTTTCTTTTTTCAGGTGTTCAAAAAATAATCAGCTAAAATTGCAGCCAATACAGAAATTATTAGATGAAATTTCAGCTGGCTATTTATCAAACATCTAGAAAAAAACAAAAAAAAATCTAAAAAAACACCACCAAAGATATTAAATTTAAACTAACAGAGCCTTATTGTATAGAATGTAAGCATGTAAGGGGGGGGGGCCTAATGGCTCTTAGACATACATGTTGAGAATAGTTTCACTCAGAGACTATGAAGTGATGAAAAGAAAAATATTTTCATTAAATAGGCTCATTGAGCATTCACATAATTGAACAAGAGCATAAATAATTGAGAATAAATCATTATTTTTTTAGTAAAAGATAGCATAAGATACTACATTACCTTTGAAAATAAATTTCATCCAAACAGTCCTCAAACTTTTCTGTGATTTGTATACCAATCACGCAAAATCAAAGGGCGGTGATCGACCAATTTGACCTTTTCACTTCTCTTCATTCTCCTGCCTCTCAGGATGCTATTTGAAAACAATAGTGGTATTTATATGCTGAAACAAATGCATTTTTCATAAATTATCCTTAATACAAACTATACAAGGGCTTGCATGAAAAATAACAATTATAAATAACAAACCAATACTGTAAATAAAACAACCTCCTAAAACTACCATCTTTAATTTATACAGAGTGCCATTTTTGGCATAGAAAATTAGTCGAAAAAGTAATCGGCGTCGCCGTCTTGCTCGTATATCTGATATTCATCGTCACTTGAACCCAAACCTCCTTCCGCCTCGCCAAGTTGATGACTTTTGCCATTATTACCATAGGGAAATCCATTCAGAAGCTCCTGCAAGTATTCACCAGGGAGATTTGGTTCCTCCACGTCATCTGAATTTCATTTAGGAAACTACTATTGATCTTAACAGTCACTGAAAAATGTAAAAATGAGATAATCAATATATATATATATATATATCAAGTACGAAGGATACAAGTGTCGGCGTAGAGAGGCACGCCATCTTCACCCACCTGGCCGAATCAAACAGCGAGAAATTAGAACTTGTGAATATGTTAAAGAGCAGCTCAAATAACAAGAAAAAGATAATGACAGGAATCTCCTAATTCAACTTGTAGGAGGATTAGCAGGACATTTGTCATAATAAAGCAGAGGACATTTTATTTTTCTTAGTAAAAAAATTATCCTGAGAGTTCAATGGTATTTCGATATAACATCTACTTTTGCAAATTTATCTTCAAATCCTGATGCATTTTGTATAAAAGTAGGGTAGTTAGAATTCAATATATAAAGTTTATGCAACTTATTACCATTTGTGATGATTCATAGTCATCTAGCTCATCTTCTTCGTAGTCATCTACGTCATCTTCCTCGTCGTCAATGGGATGGACTTCATTTTGAGCTTGTTCTATTTCTACATTGTAAGAATTATTTTGTAGCTCCAGGTGGTGGATAGCATCTGCAGGTGATGAAAGCATAAACTAAACAGCTGAATGTTTACAAGTTTAATTCATATAAGAAAAACAAACCTGCATTTATCACCAACACATTCATGTAAGGGATCATTTAGTTTGCTTGAGGATAAAATAATGTTTTTGAAAATGTTATTTTCATATTACTCCTTTTTGTGAAAAGAATCAACAAATTTTAAGTTCTGTGAATTTTTGTGGAGCTTGCATTCAGTGTTAGTTGTAAAACAAATAGGGAATTTAACAAATCCTAAACATTTTACAATACGCATTTTCAAATTTTAAACAATCAAATGATTACCAACAGTTGCAAGATTCATTGCATAGAGTGCAATCTAAACATGCATCATGTGTAAAAATATTAGAGTTTCGGATTTTTGCATCATGGGTGCCACAATTTTTTCCAGTGAAAACTTTCTCGTTTCAACCTGCGCCGCACACACTTGCGTCTCCAGATTGCCATCGACCTCCTTCATCGTCGATGAACGCCACACGCAGGCTCCAGTATTCTCCGCCGACGAACCCCCACACGCAGTTTGAAATGACACTGCAAATGCTATTTCTCCAAACAATTTCACAAATTCTCCCACACTCTGTAAAACAACAAATTTTTTTGATCATTGCTTGTCTTAGCGTTGTAGCTTGAGCCAAACAGACCCGAAATTAGCATAATTTAGAAAGTTACGGGAAATTTTGTGAGTTTGAATTCAGTGATAGCATCAAACTAATCCAACCAATATAGTGGATGTAATAAAATTCCAGTTCCTTAATATATATATATATATATATATATATATATATATATATTCAAATTTTAAGCAACAAAAAGAGCCCTAACAATCAAAAGATCCATTTATAGTTTGAATTCTAAACATGCTGTTAGTGTGGAATCAAAACAAGTGGTTAATGTAAAATTAGGTTAATGACCAAACCTTGGTTGCCATTACACTCCTTTTCAGGTTTCCAAAACATACTAAGAGTTTCCTTCTTCCTGCAACGTTTGAAGTGTTTCATCGCGGACTTGAGAAATTCCTCTGAAGCTTCCTTGGGAATTATTTCCATGAACCTTATCTTAATATGCAAGCTCAAGGACTTGATCATTGTCTCAGAAAACCACCCATTAGAAGGCTGTAAAAGTACACAAGTCCAGTAAATCTCCAAATTAATAAATCTCATATTAAAGGAATCAAAATCAAATCAATCTTCAAATACAAATTTATTAATAAAACCAAACAAAATTTTCAAGCTAATTACTTTATCTTGCACCGCTTCTATAAACCCACTGTCAATCAAAACTTCACCTCTCTCGCGAATGCAACAACAGTTATCTGCTCGCAGCATGTATAAATTGAATTTTTTCGAGTTACCCAAAAGATAAAAAACTACTAACTTGCGAACCAAACTTTCATTTGTTGTAAACGCTACATCATAAGAATCATACACATCAATATATATTCAAGACTGCAAACCCAACCTGCCATGTCTCCTACTCTTGCACCAAAAATACATCAGATTATCTTCAACATATGATCACAGCCACTCATGGTGACTTTTGTCAACACTTCACTAAGGCATCTCGATCACCTGATCGTAGATAATTGGAAAAGGATGATATCTCTATATAAGCAACAGTAGAGATGAATCGGTTTATTACACATACGTTGCCCTAACCAGGCTTACATATATATAGGCTCAGAAATAGAACTAAAAATAAACATAAATAGATATATTTAACTCTCCCCCTCAAGTTGGGAATATATATTGATCATTCCCAACTTGTTTGTGCTGTCTTTGAAGTTATCGCTGGATAAACCCTTGGTGAAGACGTCCGCAAGTTGGTCGAATGAGTTCACAAAAGGAGTGCAAATATTTCCTTTGTCTAGGTGATCCTTGATGAAGTGTCTATCAACCTCCACATGTTTGGTTCTATCATGTTGCACTGGATTGTGCGCAATACTGATGTCAACTTTGTTGTCACAGTAGACCATGATAGGGTTGTTCTCCTGAAGACCAATATCCCGAAGAAGAGTCCTCAACCACAATCCTTCACAAACACCCTGTGTCATAGCTCTATACTCTGCCTCTGCACTTGACCGAGCTACCACATTCTGTTTTTTGCTCCTCCATGAGACAAGGTTGCCTCCCACAAAGGTGCAGTACCCAGTGGTTGATTTTCTATCGTCTTGGCTCCCGGCCTAGTCAGCATCTGTAAACACCTCAACATCTAATGATTGGCCGTTTTTGAAAAGGATCCCACGACCGGGTGCCTATTTGAGATACCGCAGCACTCTAAAGACCGTCTGCTGATGACGAATGGAAGGAGAGTGCATATACCTACTTAGGACTCCCACAGCATACGAGATATCAGGGCGAGTATGGGATAAGTATATGAGGCGTCCAACCAGACGTTGGTATTTTGAGACATCCACCTTTTCTCCACTAGTATCTGCATTAATTTTATGATTAGCCTCAATAGGCGTGTCCACGGGAGAACACCCAAGCATCCCAGTCTCTTCAAGAAGATCCAGAGTATACTTTCTTTGGGAGATGAAAATCCCTTGTTGAGACCTCACCACTTCAATTCCCAAGAAATATTTCAGCTTTCCCAGGTCTTTAACTTCAAATTCTTTGCTCAGTTGCTCCTTCAGATAAATGATCCCCTCCAAGTGGTCCCCGGTAATGATAATGTCGTCCACATACACAATAAGAATAGATACATGGGCACCCTTTCTCTTAATAAAGAGTGTGTGGTCAGCATGACTTTGAGGGTATCCTAGTTGAAGCATGAATTTGTAAAAGCGTCCAAACCACGCTCTCGGAGACTGTTTCAAGCCGTACAGGGATTTTAGAACCCGACACACCTTTCCCTTGGACCCTTTGATAACAGAGCCCAGAGGAATATCCATGTAAACTTCCTCCTCCAGATCGCCATTCAAAAAGGCATTCTTGGTATCGAGCTGAAGTAGATCTCATCTTCGGCTTGTAGCAACTGAAAAAAGCACACGAATAGAGTTCATCTTTGCAACAGGAGCAAAGGTCTCCTGATAGTCGATACCCTGAGCCTGGGTATATCCCTGAGCCACCAAACGAGCTTTGTACCGCTCCACTACACCATCTTGGTTTTGTTTGACAGTGTAGACCCAACGAGATCCGACTGTTCGCTTCCCTGGAGGAAGACTCACCAGCTGCCACGTTTTGTTCTTGTCCAAGGCACGCAGTTCCTCCTCCATTGCCGTTTTCCATTCAGGTATCTGAACAGCCTCCTTCCATGTCTTAGGGATAACAATAGATGAAAGGGAAGAAATAAAGGCTTGGTGTGCCTGAGAGAGGTGATCATAACGAATGTAGTTGGCAATGGGGTGACTAGTGCTACCCTTCTTACCTATAAGACGGGCAAGAGGAATATGGAGGTCATCATCTGAATCTGAGCTGGAGACAGCCACCGGTACTGGCGAAACATCCGCGGTCTGCACTTGCTCAACAGTCGTAGGACGACGGGAGTATGTGTATATTATCGGAGGAGCGGAGGTGGAAGGAACAGGAGCAGGTGGAGGAACAGGATGAGCGGCAACAATAGAGACGGGAGCAGGTGGAGGAGGAATAGGGTGAGTGGCAACAATAGTGAGCGGGGAGTCGATCAGCTCGTCACCAATGCTAGTCATCTCCCCCTGACGAGGACCAAAGTACGACTCCCTCTCATGAAAGGTGACATCGATAGAACAATAGTACCGACGTGTCGGAGGGTGATAACACTGATACCCTTTGGTGGTAGGAGAATAACCAACGAAAACACACTGAAGAGACCGCGCATCGAGTTTATCACGATGCGGGCTATGGACATGAACAAAACATACGGAGCCGAAGATACGAGGGGGGAGATGAGAGGTGTGGACAATATGTGTTTTTTCGAGACGAGATAGGGGCGTAGCAAACGAGAGAGCGTGTGACGGAAGACGGTTAATGAGGTGCGCGGCGGTAAGAACAGCATCCCCCCAGTAGGATTTAGGGAGGTGCATAGAAAGAAGTAAGCACCGAACCACCTCCAGCAACTGCCTATTTTTTCGTTCGGCTACCCCATTTTGAGTGGAGGTGTGGACACACGTAGTTTGATGGATGATGCCATGTTCCGCCAGATAGGCTCCAAAGATACCGCGATCATCATATTCGCCACCATTATCACTACGTAACACACGTATTTTGCCTCCGAATTGTTGAACCACCATCTTATGAAATTTTTGAAAGCAAAAAAAGACGTCACTTTTCTTTTTAAGCATATAAAGCCAAGTAGTGCGAGAGTAGCAATCAATAAACGTTACAAACCATTTATAGCCAGATAAAGAGAGAACACGGGATGGACCCCAAACATCAGAGTGAATAACATCAAATGCACACAGACTAGGAATAGATACACATGAGTAGAACGACGACGAACATATTTAGACTGTTCACACGCATCACAAGAAAAAGACTGAAGTAAATGATGAAAGACAGGAAACAATTTAGTAAGATATAAGGAAGAAGGGTGGCCAAGGCGCTGATGCCATCGTCGAAGATCATCAAGAGTTGGAGATCTGGTGGAAGAGAGAGCACTGGGAGAAGACTGGTTCAGCAAGTACAGGCCGCCAACATTCCTACCACTGCCAAGTGTCCGCCTCGTAGCCAGATCCTGAAAAACACAAACATCAGGAAAGAATGTCACAGAACAGTGTAAAGAGTTAGTCAAGTGACTAATAGAGAGTAAATTTCTGGGAAAAGAAGGGACATGCAAAACAGAGGAAAGTGATAGGTCAGGAGAACATGGGACTGTCCCTTTACCAGCAATGGCAGAGAGAGTCATTGGCAGCAATAACCTTATCACGACCAGAAAGAGGAGTGTAGGAAGTAAAACCTGAGGCAGAGCCAGTCATGTGGTCGGTCGCACCTGAGTCGATAATCCACTCAGAAGGTGTGGAAGACACAGAATGAGCGCTGGACAGACCTGAAGAAGCAACAACAGCGTGAGAAGAAGCAGGCGTAGAGTCAGTGTGGGAGCGCAACATACGGCGGAAGGCCTCTAACTCGGCTGCAGACAAACCACCAGAGGTATCCTCCAGAACCGCAGTAGAGTGTGCAGAAGACTGAGCACGGTCAGCAGAAGAACGACCACCTCCACGATATCCACCTCGACTACGAGTACCAGATCCTCGACCGGCTGGAGCAAGGTGCGGATGCAGGCGAAAACAGGAGTCTTTGATATGGCCTCTTTTTCCGCAGTGACTGCAAACAGGAGGGGGGCCGCGGGAAATCCCAGCGAGCGCAGAGTGGTCAGTAGGAGGGTCAAGAGTGCGGCGACGGTTCTCATCACTGAGGAGCATGCTGAAGGCCTCCCGAAGGGAGGGAAGAGGCTCACGATGGAGAATATGCAGGCGAACATCATCAAACTCCATACTAAGGCCCATAAGGAAGACGTGAACACGGAAGCGGTCTTTATCCTTCTGTAGAGCCACTGCATCAGTCGTACGCGCTGCAGTAAAGGTATTAAAGAAATCCAACTCCTGATAAAGGCGCTCAAATTCAGAGTAATAGGCAGCAACTGGCATAGTCCCCTGTCTCAGTTCCAGAACACGGCGAGTGAGCTCATATATCTGCATCGAACTGCCTGCTTGGGAGTAAGTATCACGGGCTCTCGTCCAAATATCGTATGCGGAGTCCAACAACATATAACTCTGATACACCTGAGGAGACATCGAATGAAGAAGCCACGAGACGACCAAGGAATTGTCCGCATCCCATTTGCGCCACAAGGGATCAGAACGCGAGGGCTCAACAATAGTACCATCAATAAGGCCATACAACTGGTGGCTGCGTATCGCATGTTGAGCCACCCTAGACCATTCCAAGTAATTTGTGTCATCCAAGGCAACAGTAGTAATCTTCAAAGACTGGCCATGACTCCGAGGAGGATCACCCGAGGGACTAGGCAAAGGATCCGATCGGGTGGCCGAGGAACCGGGAAGAGCACCGGATTGAGAAGCTGGAGACAAGGTGGATTGATCGTCCATAGAGGAGTACAAAGATCTCAAGTGAAAAAAGAGGACATCCTACGGGTGCGGGCTAGACTTGAAAGCCGAAGAAGACACCCGAGGATGAAAGGGAGGCGGCTCCGGCAGCCCCCATGGAGGGCAAAACCGCCCCCCGATCACGGCCGAAGGAGCGAGAGAATAGGCCGGAGAGGCGGCTCCGACAGGAGAGAAGGAAGAACGGGCCGAAGATGGGATCACCGCGCCAGCGTCACGCGGAGATCGGCGAGCGAGCGGGAGGGAGGATATCGGCGAAGCGGCGGGGATCGACGAATCCGCGAATCGGCGGGGATCGAGCGAGCGAGCGGGAGAAAAGAGATCGAGCGATGCGTCTGTGCGGAGATCGGCGAATCGGCGGGATCGGCAGCGAGTCTGTCCTCCCTCTGATACCAAGTAGAGATGAATCGATTTATTACACATACGTTGCCCTAACCAGGCTTACATATATATAGGCTCAGAAATAGAACTAAAAATAAACATAAATAGATATATTTAACTGCAACTCCTCTACATTACACAACTTTTAGCAATCATCTCCTTCTGACTCCCTCGTAAGGGAAATTACAAAAAAAAGTACATTATAATTTGTCTCTTCCACATCAGAGTTTCTGTGTGTTTGATATCTCTCACGTCTGCACCACATCATGCTGCAATGCTTTTGCAAGCACGCCAATCACAACCGCTTCACTTACCCTGCAAAAAATGAATAACTCTGCTGACATATGAATTGGATTTTCTTCAAATATCCTTAGTAAATCAGAGAAGTATAAGAACATAATGTTTTATTGTAAAATTCAAATATCAGAGGTAAAAGATGTACTAAATAAGATGAAAAATTGAAAGGCGGTTGAGTCAGACGATATACCCATCGAATTATGAAAATGTCTAGGAAATTAAGGAATTTTGTGGCTTACATATTTTTTCAATAAAATACTGAAGTCAAAAAAGATGTCAGACCAATGGAGAGAGTATCTTGGTACCTTTGTATAAAAATAAATGAGATATATAAAATAGTGTTAATTACAGAAGAACTAAATTGATGAGTCATACCATGAAACTATGAGAACGAGTAATAGAAAGAAGATTAAGACGAGAGACTAACATCTCGGAGAATCAATTTGGATTCATGCCAGGGAGGTCGACCATGGAAGCTATACACCTCTTGAGGAGACGCATTAAAAACTATCGAGAAAGAAAACAAGATTTGCATATGCTGTTTATTGATCTTGAGAAGACTTATGATAGAGTTACAAAAGAGATCTTATGGAGAGTCTTAAAAAAGGTGTAAATGTATCATATATTGACATAATCAAAGATATGTATACAAATTCAGTGACAAGGGTGAGGACATCTGGAGGATTAACACATGAATTCCCTATTATTGTTGGATTACATCAAGGTTTAACTTTAAGCCTTTATCTCTTTACCCTTATCTTAGATGAGCTCACCAGACATCCAACAAGCAATACCTTGGTGTCTATTGTTAGCGGATGATATCGTTTTGGTTGATGAGACGTGCAAGGGTGTAAACACAAAACTTGAATCTTGGCGAAATACTTTAGAAAAGAAGGGTTTTAGGTTGAGCAGGGCAAATACGGAATATATGGAGCTTAAATTTAGCAGTACAGAAGGACAGATGACTTCGTTATTAAATTGGGTGATCAAGATATTTCTCGTAGTGAGTGTTTTAAATATCTTGGATCGATAGTTCAAAAAGACGGAATTATTGATAAAGATGTGACACATAGAATCCAAGCGGGTTGATTGAGGTGGAGAGGCGCGTCATGGATCTTATGTGATCATAAAGTACCACTAAAACTTAAGGGCAAGTTTTACCGTACTGCAATTAGACTCGCGATGCTCTATGGTTCTGAGTATTGGACAGTGAATTGTGTACATGAGAAAAAAATGAGAGTTGCGGAGAAGAGAATGCTTAGGTGGATGTGTGGACACACGAGATTGGATAAAATTAGGAATGAAAGTATCAGGGATAAGACAGGAGTAGCACCAATTGCAGAGAAGATGTGTTAAGCTCATCTAAGATGGTTTGGACACGTACAAAGGAGACCATTAGAGGCACCTGTTAGGCGTTGTGAGAGTCTAGTCACTAGGCATGTTAAACAAGGGAGAGGTGGACCAATAAAGACTTGGAATGAAACTGTAAGGAAAGACATAATGTACTTAGGCATTAGTGAGATTATAACAAAAGATAGGGCACAATGGCGACAAAGGATCCATATAGCCGATCCCACTATAGTGGGATAAAGGTTTGAGTGTTGTTGTTGTTATCCTTAGGCCATACGAATTTACTTAATGAAACTTAAAAGAACCAAACTTTCAAGATAATAATAATATTACATTAACAGGACAATCTACAGTTGCTGAGTGAACCGCATTATATTTACCATCCCCATCATACTCACCATCCTCATCAATCTTCATTTCTCTCACTTTGCTCGAAGACTGTGAACCCACTCCTTCCATGTCTTTTACCCATGCATCGAGTATCATTGACTCATCTTTGACATGTGATTATGATTGTTGATCATGATTCATGTTAGTATAGGGCTTGATTCAAGAGCATGAACATACCAATAAAGGCTTATCAAGTATGGGTCCCAAAAAGAGGTAGGGTATAGCAAGGAATTAATGTTAAATATCAAGCTGGCTTAGTGTCACATGGGGGCGACCAAACCATTAAAAGTGGCTAGGGTGTCTCTTATATGGCATGATATAAAAGCAAGATGGGCAGAACATATAAGATTAAGGCGGCTACATATACATCGAAAGGGAGAGTTGTTTACCTGAAGGCACTCCTCTTTTTAATGTGATATCAGAGCCCGGAAGGGCCTTCCATGTGTTTTCTCGTCATTCATTCTGCACCTGTCCTGACACGCTTCTAATAGTTTGCCTATCTTTGCCTCCAACACCGTCTGTGAGGGTTCTAACGCCTTCTTCTAGATTCAACGGCCTTGTTCATTCTTTCTGGTGTCGACAAAAGAACAATTCCTTCTTCCTGGCGTTGATGGCGGGCTCGGTTTATACTTTTGGAACCGTCAATGAGATTCATTGGAGTAATCAATGTTCCCTGTCACTCCTGTTGAACTCGATTGTTTTGTTTCTGCTTCTTGATGTCGACAAGAGCTCCATTTCTACTTCTTGGCATCCACTAGAGCCTTGTTACTTCTTCTGGGAGTCGACATATGCATACGGTCACTACCCTTGGAACGACTTCTTGTCCAGTGGAAGCATGAAGTCAGTCATTGCATGTTTCAATCCAAGCCGCTGCTTTAATCCGCTCTTCCACTTCTATTGTTTCCCGACCTTTGGATTAAGATTGTTTCAAGTTGTATTAGGTAATCATAGGTAATTGTTGAGAACATTCTATGCATTGGATCTTGATTTCTTGATCTTGTTAGATCTATCTAAATACGATTGATAAATTGAAGTGTTATCCTCTCTAAAGATTCTGGTAATACTCCCAAGTACTATGGTGGAAAAAATTAAAATATGGATTTCACCCATGGTGTTACAAGTTAAATTGAATAGTAGAAATTACCTTCTCTAGGCTTAATCACTCAGAAAAGACTTAGGTTAATCACGGGATCCAAACAGGCACCAATTATATGGGCACCTCTTATGAAGAATCTGAATGAGAAAAACTAACAAAGATCAGTTAGCTTGTCAATTCTATGACATCTAACATTGCTTGTTAGTTCTTGTTTGTCGCCTGCTAAAGAGATGTGAGATTTTGTTGAGAGAAATAATTCAAAAAAGGACATAGTTAGGATCTATCAATGTACTGAGCAGTTATGAAGCACCGACACTTCAAAATGTCCAGTGTGTCGGTGTCGAACTCTCCGACACTCGTCCGAATCTCTGACATTCGTCCGACTCTCTGACACTCTCCGACACTCGTGTCGGAAGTCCGACACGCTGGCTCACGCGGGACTCGCGTGTCCCGCTCAATCGGACACGTGTGTCTCTAAGCTAGTTACTCATGGTGAGGCGGGAAGCAATTTGTCTTACAAGTGCAATTTTTGTGAAAAATGTTTTATAAGTTCATATACAAATGTGAAAGCACATTGGTTAATGATTGGTAGAAAAGAAATTGGAAAGTGTGTAAAAGTCTCAAGCAGTGGTCTATTTGAGCTGGAAAAACTAGAAGAAGAGGTGAATTCTAGAATAGCGAGTCTTGCTCCTATAAAAGTGTCTTTGCCCCCTTCTAGCACTTCAAGTAATGAAGATGGATCTACTTGTGTGGTGGATATTTTCTCTAGAAAAAAAGGAAGATTGAAAGTGGGGGAAAATGTTTGCTTAAGAATCCATTATTTTTACTGATGATATATAATAGTAATGCGGTAATGTTCTATCAATTTTTGACCTTTTGTTAAGTTTTGCATTTGAATATTTGATGAGTACTATTTAAACATGACTTAGTTTATTTGAATATTTGTTAATTGTTTATTTTTTATTATTTGTTAAATGTTTTAAGATTTTCATAATTATAAATATAAATATTTAATATACGTGTCACAGCGTATCAGAATATGATATTTTTTTTAGAATTGGCGAGTCACGTGTTGTGTCGTGTCATGTTGCTTCGCGTGTCGGTGTCAATGCAACATAGCTGAGCAGACCTCGATGGTTGACATGAGTGCTTTGGAGGATACTACAATAAATTAACACATAATCTGGCCGAGATTGATCAATATTTTGATAATCATTCTGTTGAGGACAACGGAAAAGAACAGATGCAAAGAGGGGTTTTTTGAAATGCTTTCAGGTCTGTGTGTTGAGCTGGAAATTTTAAGATTGCAGATACTTGGAGGGAATTTGTTCTTGAATTGGAGACTACTGAAAATTATATTTGGGAAGTGGCTAGTCGTGTAAATTTTCTTTGTATCAGTGTTACTGTGGGATATGATAAATCAGTTTTCATAGTTGAATATAGGAAATGGAATACTGAAAATTCCAACGTTTAGAATCATTCAGAGTAAACAAGGCACAAAGATAAAAGTAAACTAAAGTGTCTCTACTGTAGAAAAAGAGGCATGTGAAAGAATTATGTTGGGACACCCCAATTTGATCCGACGTAGATGGATGTGAGACAATGATGGGAGATATGTCAGACTCAGACCTCACATAGCTTTCTATGGCACAGTAAACAATAGAGAGAACCATGCTGTTAAAAATATGAGTCTGATTAGAGAGTTGGTGGCTTGAAAGGAAATATTGGGAGGTCTCCCATGGAAGATATTTATCTTATTGTTGCTTACGTTCAGATTTCAATTCTACCAACTAGGAAGCCTCGTACATCCCAAATTATTGATTCTAGAGCTTCCGATCATATGACGGAGTCCCTAATGGGTCAACTTCATTTACTCCTTCCTCTAGCAATGTTAGGCTCGCTGATGGATAATCTGCATCTTCGGCAGGTAAAGGGATCACTCAAATTTCTCCGTGGGCAGTTAATTTTTCCTTAAAATATGTTATTTTTAGTTCCCTCATTTCGTACTAATTTGCTCTTTGTGAGCAGTTTGATGAAACAACTTGACTGCTCTATTATCTTCTTTGCCTTTCATTGTATATTTCAGGACATGATGAGTGGGAAGAAAATAATGGTGGAAATGAGTCGTACGAAGTCTATGTGATGGATATTAGACAAGCATTTGGAGCACAAATAGCTACTGATAGCGAGCATTTGATGATGTAGCAAAAGAGATTTGGGCATACCAGACTGATGACCTTGAAATCAATTTTTTCTACAAATTTTGCAAAGCTTACTAAGAGGATTGAATATCAAGCCCGTTGATGGGGATAACGTCACAAAAGGGTCAACACGATGATCAGAACAGTTCATTTTGTGTAGATTGATGATCCGTGATTATAGTCTTTTAATTATTATTCACGGTATATTTTAAAGGTCGTCGTGATCAGAGAATTATAACCATTTGTGATGTCTCATAAGCTTATAAATAGGGATAAATGACTTGTTTTGAAGGGATTGAAAGTTGAAAGAAATATTTATCCATTGGTCACCCGGTGTCAAAGCCGAAAAACAAGATGTGAAGCCTGAAATCTCTTCCCCTCCACTCCTTCCTTCCTTGTCCGGCCGCACCCCCCCCCCCCCACCTCCATCCTCAATTCTGGGCCAACCACCACTTGGCCAACCAACAACCACCACCACCTTCACTTCCCCACTTCCTCATAAGTTCCTAATAAATTCCTATAAATACTCAAAACTACTCCAATACCCCACTAACTCCAGAAATAATTACCCAAAATTAATCTTATCCACTATCCCAATCGGTCCATTCCATCATAATCACTCCAGAACTTCTCTCTACTCACCCCTACCCAAAAGCGGACACCATTCCCTATGTTTTTTCCATTCCCAGATGTCGGCTAGATCTCTCCCAGCAATCCATCCATCTTCGTCAGCCTGTCAACCCTTCCAGCCATCACATTCCTCCATTATGTTGGCTTCTCCCTCCCCTTGCATGGGCACTACCTTTTTTCTTTATTAGAAACTGTTAGAGAAATTAGTTTTATCGTAATATTTAAGTCTTTAGATTTAGTTAAGTCTTTAGTCCCACATTGTGTATGCGAGTTATTGAGTCCATGTATGTCCTTTAAGTACCCCCTTTGTGGATGAATAAAGAACTCTTCTATTCTCTCTTTTCTCTCCAACACATTATCAGAGCTAGCCAATCTGAAACCCTAAAATTTTTGCGTGGCCGCCACTCTCGTGTTTTTTGAACCCGTCCCGTGGCTCCCGTCTGAAGCTGCTGTTAGGGCTCCAGACGGGCAATATCTCGCTCGCTCCCGTCAACGGAATCGACGGCGCATTCAATCGACGAGAGCGGATTGTGGCTTCCTGCACAGATCCTGCGCTGCACTGCCTGCGATATCGACTATGTTCCCGTCTGCTTTCCCGAACGGCTTCTTCCTACGCCTGATCCCATCGGCCTCAGCTCTGCCAGTCGTCGGCCTCAACTCCGCCTACGCTCGATCTCGTGGATGGCTACTACTATCTCTCCTTCAATGAGATCAACTAGCCCTGATTCCCTCTATCAGCGCTGCTTCCCATCGCAGATTCTGGCAGATCCCTGGCAGATTTCTTGCGCAAAGTCATCTGCTGCTCTCGTTTACGATCCCGCCTGGTCTTGCTCCGACCGTCGACAAACTGGCTTGCCTCCTCCTCTTCCGGCTTGGTGGATTCTTGTAGCTACTGCGTCTGTTGGTCGTCTTTTGTTGATTCCATTGGGCTACTGTTGCTCTTATCTTCCGATGATGCTGCTCTTATCTTCCGGTGCTGCTGCTCCTATCTTCCAGTTGAGCCTTGTTGTTGATGTGCATATTTTGTTCTCCTGCAGCAGGCCTTCTTCTGGATCAATCTCTCTGCTCACCGGGGATATGGATCCCGCTGCTCACTTCGCTCGTTGCCAATGGTGGTACTATCATTTATTTTTTAAGTTTTTTTAGTTGTGTTGTTGTGATTGTATTCGTTTGCGTTTCTATGTGATCTCTACCTTCATGCATGTGATCTACGTGAGGGGGAGTGTACGTCACGACCTTCGAGCGTAGTTTATGCCTTCATACACACATTCCACAAGAGGAGGAGTGTTTGTGATAACGGCAACTCGGATGCCTCTTTCTCGACTCCTGTCTTAGTCACACATGGCCCTCAGACACATTCCCTCTTTTGTTGTTAGCGTCTCCCCAGTTTGTCTTTCGAATGGTCATGTGTTGGGGCGCGATTATGTTGGTTGTTCTAATATCAACGGGTTAAGCGTGGGACCGTGTCGTGCGGGACTGTGTTGTGAGGGACCGCCCTTTGTGCGAAATATCCCCGACAGATTATCCCCGACGGATTATCCCTGATCACACGTTTGATTATTTTCTCCACATCTTTCGTTCTCTTTTGCATGTTGTGTGGGTAGGTGTTGTTGGATGACCGGTTTCCAGTGAGTCCACGTCATGTGTGGGTCCTGCGTCATGTGTGGGTCAGCGTCGTGTGTGGCTATGTCCCCTGCTTGATTCCCCGATTTGGAATTTTCCCCGGTGGGTCGTCTGTTGTTTTTCCCACATTGTCTAACTCCATTGTCGTTATTTAATGTATCCATGCTGAAGGTTCCCCCTTCAGCTTGAGGGGGAGTGTTGGAGTTATTAGTTTTTTTCATATTATTTAAGTCTTTAGGTTTGGTTAAGTCATTAGTCCCACATTGTGTATGTAAGTTATTGAGTCCATGTATGTCCTTTAAATACCCCATTTGTGGGATGAATAAAACACTCTTCTATTTTCTCTTTTCTCTCCAACAGAAACTCAACTAAAATGTGGTCATTGAGCAATATTATTTATAAGTCTTTTATTGCAAGTGTAGCGGTTAGGTACCTGTCCCATTAATATAGTCATCCGTTAATAGTCTCCTAACAACCCGCCAGAACCATCTGAGTCAGTTTGGTATCAGAGCCACAAGTTCGATGCAGTTTAGAATATACAGGATTAGAGTCTATAAATCACTCATGACATATCATAGTAGTTGTCTAGAACGATTTAATTATAGTAAAAAAACATCTAGGTTATGGTCGTTAGTCCTCATCAATTCAAGGATCCAGAGCCTATTTATGCTCGAGTGCTCGGCCCCAAAGAACTCATCAACAAAGACGTTTGCACTATTACATTGTTATTTATCTCCTCTATTTGAGGATCCAAAACCTCATTACGCTTAACCTCAAGAAGTTCTCTTAAGAGGTCGTCGTATTATGATGATGATCATCCTCATCACTACCATCTATTAGTAGGGATTGAGTTAATTCTCCGATACGGTCCTCATATTGCCTTAATGCACGTATATCCATTGCTAACTTCCATAAAATCATGTTAGCTCGGTTTGATCGCGCGGACATGCACTTTAATCACATTAGGAATGACTTAAAACACAAGTGCAAGGTTCGATGTAATGCAACCTAAGAGAATGAGTCAAACCACTTCTTCCATAATACAGTTCCCTACAAAGAGTTCATCTTTGGATAGTGAGAATGAGTCTACCCTTGACTAAATAGTGCAAACTAAGCAAAAATAATACCGTAATTACCATGATTTTTCTTGAGACTATCATTAGCCTAGAGTGTCTGCACCCACATTTACTCTTATTAAAGATGAGACTCAAGTGAGAGACCCGTCTATGAGTATATTTCAATCATATCTCTGAGATCACCCATTCCTAATACGGAGCTTATTGTTTGTAAGGCAGTCCCATCTTTCACACACTTGAGCGCATTCCCGACTTCTCAGAAACCAATTCTGGTACTCATTGCATTTGCAATGAATTTTATTATACTCACCCTAGTGAGCTATCTGCTGAGTTTTCCCCTCGTTGAGTCAAAATGGTGCATTCTAGTGTCGATATCTCAAACATTCTTTTAGTTGATCATTGTCTTTGCGACGAATTTTCCTACAGTCCTCATGTGGAGCCTCTTGGCAAGTCACATCGCATTATAGAAATTTGGCATGCCATAGACTCATACCTTATGTTGCATGTAAGTATATGAGTGTTCATCACACAATCAACGAGAATTTTTACACTCCACCTACAGAGCCTCTAGGATAAGCATTAAGGTTGAGAGGGCTCTCAATGGCTCGATAACCAATTTTATCATTGTTATCACTCTATCATACTGTACTAACATCTTACTACTCATGTCTCGAGTGATTACCTGAATGATTAGCGCAACCATGATGAATTTTTTTATACTCCACCCTCTAAGCCTCCTAACCATGTGCCCCCTCTGGAGAGCTATTGGAAATGATGCAAAGCCACTATATAGGAGGTCCCTCAAGTCTATTTGCCATCAGGTACCTCCGTTGTATGACATGCATGAGTCTATCTGGCATATGACTACTTGTAATAATAAAATTTATGAATCTTATGTTGATAGCTACAAAAGAGCATAAAGTTTCAAAGAAGATACACATGTTATGGTTTGTGTACAAGCTGAGGATGTCCTGGGAAACTGCAAAAAAAATTAAATGCAAGGCGAATGGGCAATTATATAATCGTCTGGAGAATTAGGATAATCCAATATCCCTAAGTATATTTGAATTCCACATGTATTTAATATTGAGATTCTACCCCCATTTTATGACCACATGATTACATTGGCACATGATCTTCCACCACATCCTAAGTATGTGTTGTACCGTACCCTCTCCACCCTCAACATCCTCCCACCACTCAACCATCGGTAATACTAGCAGCTCACACCCAACACCTTCGGCACATGCACCATTGCTAGCATCATCTTCAACAACAACTACAACAGTGCTTTGGCAGCAACAACACCATTCTTGATGTCGACACTACAACATTATTAGCAGTGACACCATCATCACTACCATCTTCAATACGGGCCTTATCTTATCTGACTCTGACATCTTCAGTACCGTCGTTACCATCAACTTCAGTTGTACCATAAACAATATGCACAATAGTACCCTCGGATCCATTTGGTGTTATTACAAGGATCCTAGCTTACCAGACCATGACAACATCAGAGTTTGACAGTTAGCAAAAAAGACTACTATGGCTGAACAACAATTTACTGGGAATGCACCTTGGGGGTCCAGCAAGAACCCTGAGAAGTTTGTTACTCGTGGCAAGTTCAAAACCTTGATGACAGCCATTGAAGGAATCATGTAAGAGGTTTCTTCTCTCACGAGGGATCAAGGTTGTAGATGTCGGATATCGGGGATACGTCGTTTTAGGTTTTCCATGTCGGTTTTAATATGTCGTGAGATATATCGGGGATATTTCATACATTGGGATTTAATATTTAATTATTTATATTTGTAATTATTTATAAATTTAATCATTGTTTAATATATTAATATATTAATAATTTGATATTTATTAAACTCCTAAATTTATCAAACTAATATAAACATTTTGTGTTACACAAGCAATAACAGTATAATGTGTGAAATAAAACAAGAAGAAACAGAATCTTGAGAAGTTGTCGATGACAATGGAGAATGTTACGGTCCCGCCTTGGTCGCCGCATGTAGCGGACATTTTATCTACTTCTATTTTTATGTTTATTATTATGCGTATTTTGATCCTCCGTGTCTAAGCCCAAGGAGGGGGCAATTGACTATTAATACCCGATGGGGTGAACCATGGATGGTAGACATGGAGTTGTCGGCCTCTTCGAGATCTTATTGAGAATATGCTAAAGGCTGACAAGTTGCGGGAGCTGGTTGCCCGCACGCCAGAAGATAAGCCTCAATCTAAGAAGGGCAAACAGTTGTAGCAAAAGTGCAACTCCCCTAACAATGAGAATGTATCAAATAAGAAGATGTTGTCATTTCAGGTAGACCCAACTCCATACATGGCAGAGTCGGCCTCGAATCATCAAGGAACACAATTGTGGGGCATATTTTTTGCAAGGAAATCACCTAAACTTCTCAAGTGGCTTTGTCAAGTAGGAGGTAATCTTCTCTGAAGAAGATATGCCTAAGACTATCAATCCCTTCAATGACATCATTGTCATCAAGGCAATTGTTGAGAACTTTTCCATGGCAAGGATCAGAAGCGACATAGGAAGTTAAGTTTATGCGCTTTTCAGGTTCTCCTTCAAAGTGATGAAAGTAGAAAAGAATCTCCAACCAAACGATGGATCCCTCAATGGGTTTATCAGGGAGAGGAAGGAGATGGAGGGGAGCGTCACACTTTTCGTGACCATGTGCGGAGTGACACGCTCAGGATCCTTCGTGGCAGTCGACACTCCTAGCAATTATAATGTCATCGTTGGCAGACCACTACCATCAAGATTTCAAGTTTGGTCTAGGGAGAATGTGCTTTTGTGTTTGCAACAACACGATGGTTGCTCGTGCATGTTGTATTAGCACAATAAATATGGTGCAAGATTCTCACGAGGGAAAGATGAAAGAGAAGGAGCTCTCCTTACAACTTGCGCATGAAGTCAAAGAAGTTCAAGTTGAGGAAGAGTTTTTCTCCATCAATGCAGAGCTGGGAGCTGAAGAGAAGGCAGAACTGATCCAGTCTCTGCAACAACCAGGATGTCTCTAATGGGCAAACAACGTGCATATCTAGAGTTAGTTCTAATACCCTTTGTCAATATCTCAACATTGATCCAGGAACTTGACCAATCAAACAAAAGAAGTTGGCAGTGACGATGACTCTAGCTAGACTTGTTGGGGAAGTTGTAAAACTCATTGAGGCAAACTTTATTAAGGGAGTCCAGTATCATGACTGGGTCTTTAACATTGTAATGATAAAAAAACCCGAACAATAAGCGGATTATGTGCATCACCTTTACAAAACTTAAAAAAACATGTCTCAAGGATTGTTATTCCATTGCCTTGAATAAATTTGATAGTTAACTCAGACACAAGTTTTCCTGGCACGAGCTTTTTAGTGCATTCTCGAGGAAACATCAAATTTGAATGCATCTCTCGTACATCCTTCATTCCGCTTCATAACCAAAAACAAGTGCAATTGCAACAAAGTGGTGTCTTTTGGCATCATCGAAGCTACATACTAGTGGATGATGGACAATGTCTTTAAAGGTCGGAAATGTCAAAATGAGGTCTATGTCGATGACCTTCCAATCAAAAGTCGTGAAGTCATTGATGATGGAAACTTTTGTGAGTTTGGAGTTAAGATAAAGTTCTGGGGTCACTTATTGACGCCGAGAGGGCTTGATCCCAATCCATACAAAATGAAAGCTATTATAGATACTTTGGCTCCTTGAAGTTCGAAAAAAATTCAACAATTAACTGGGAGGATAGAAGGACTTAGCCAATTCTTGTCTCGTTCAGGAGACAAGTGTGCTTCAGTTTTCAAGATGCTACGAGGGGCGTCGAGATTTGAATGAACAGAAGAATGTGATAAGACATTGACTTTACTGAAAAAACAATTAACTTCAACTCTATTACTCCAAACTTCGAAGGAGGGCAAGGATTTATACATCTATCTTGGAGTTTGGCTAGAAGTAAATTCTGTCTTGATCTGAAAAAAAGGAAGCAATTCCCGATTCATTATGTGGGCTAAGTATTCAAGGATGCAGAAACATCATTGAAAAGCTAGCATGTCTTAATTGTCTCGGCTCAGAGACTTCAACCATATATTTAAGCTAACACCGTCCTAGTCCTAACTTCTTGACAGATTTTATGACAATCCATAAAAATTTTTGATATGGTTGAAACTAAAAACTGCAGAAAACCGCAAAACTGAACCACACCATACTGATTTTGAACCGCACCAAATGGTTTGGGTGCGGTCACTGTCGTGGATATCTTCCGACATGGACGACATGTCGGCTGACACAAAGGGTTCATGGACAAAATGACACGTTTCTGATATGTTTTTGCAAAATATCGTTTTGGAATATATCCTCTGATATGTCTGTTATTAACCGATATATTTTCACCGATATATCGGCCGATATATCCCGACATTTTATCGACTGGTTTTCTTCAATTTATTTTAATTAGTGTTTATGATCTAATAGACAATATACCAAAATTGTTTCATTGTTTAGGTTTTTTTCCCCTTCCTCTGACTTTCTTCCTTACTTAAGTCCGTCATCGACTTTAATTATGCATGATATTTGAATTATTGACTAAAGGTTCATTATCTTCCATTATCATCGACAACCTCGCGACATTCTGTTTTCTATTGTATTATTTCACGCATTATACCGTTATTACTTGTGTAACACAAAATGTTTATATTACATTGATAAATTCTGGAGTTCAATAAATATCAAATTATTAATATATTAATATATATAAATTAAAAAAGGATTAAATTTATAAATAATTACACATAAATAATTAAACATTAAAACCTGATATATGAAATATCTCTGATATATACCCCGACATATTAAAATCAACATGAAAAATCTAAACCGGCATGCACCCGATATCCGGCATCTACAACCTTGGGTGCGGTGCAGTTTTGCTGATTGAAAAAGACGCTTGTCGCACTGCGGTTCGGGTTTTCTCATATGAAAAAAATGGACGCACAGTACTGCACCTCACATCAATTAATCAATACAAAAAAGTAAATATTCAATTAAAATTTGAGTCACATTGCTCAATCTGAAGTTCAAAACCAATTCTCGCGGCTCTCAACTAGCACTACACTGTTAATTCTCAGGTTTTTGCAGTTCTACAGTTTTATTGTTTTAGCATTTAGAATTTTAGATACCATATTTTAGCATTATGAATAATGAATTTATGATTTACTCATTTGCCATTATTCATTACCTTTCCATTCTTTTATGTTTCCCCAGCCGAATAGAAGCACCACACGCGTTTGCATATGTCAATTGCTCTAGTAGTCTCCCGAGACCTCCATGACTTGTCATCATAGGTCTCCACAGCTCGCCAGCTCTGCCTCCAGCTGCGTAAGATTTCAAAAAAAATTTGGCTTGCTCTCGTTTCTCGGGGTTTGTCAGTTTGGCTTATAATTTGCAATCTCGTGTGTCGGAAACATATATTTCTGATGTTCACAAATTAAAATTTGGTTTGCAATCTGGTTTGTAATTTATATTATTTTATCCAGGTGTATTTTCAAAATTTGTGATGTTCACAAATTTTAGTTTGCATTATGTTGCTTCCAGTTAGCAATTTAATTTTAGTATGCAATTCGATTAATAAATTAATGATCCTCTTCTATGAGCAAGCTGCATAGAAGATAATCTTACTACTCTCATTTTATTGGAGATAGGATCCCAAATTTCAGCTTTACCTCCATCCAAATAGAAAACAAGTTCTCAGAATTTCCTTCAAACCGAATAGGATTAGAAATTTCTCTGCACCTAGGGGCAGTTTGGCGAGGTGTATTTGCCATGAGCAAATCCGCGTGAGGTCACCACGACTGCAGCCCATGGTTGAGGTCATGATCCACGGAAATCCGCTTGCGCACAGATCCCAGCTGCGGCCCCGGCAAACGAGCAGCGGTCATGACCGCATAGATCATAGATCTGCGCCGCCAAACGTTCCCTTAGTTTACATTCAATCTATATCATTACATGAATTACTAGTCATTTTTATAATTTGAACATCCTAAATTGTATAAGAATCCAAACCGCACCCAAAAACCGACTCCAAACCGCACCAGTGCCAAACATCACCGCACGGTTTTGATACGGGGTTGTTTTGTTCGGTCCAAAAATGAGGCTTCTCAGTGCAGTTGTCGTTTGTGCCCAAGCTGCACTGCTTACGGGGGGTTTTGCTTGGGCAATGTTTGTAGATGGAGCCTCTTGAAGAGAATCGACGGAGTTGGAGTGATTCTCCTAAACCCCAATGGGTTGAGGATCGAGCACGCAGTAAAATTATATTTGAAAGTTACCAACAATCAAACAAAATATGAAGTTTAGGGCTGAGCATATTATTCGAAACTTGAAAATCGCTCGAAAATCGTTCGAAAATTGAGCCGAATCGGAATCGGTTAAAATTGATTCGACTCAATTTGAGTCGATTCAATTTGACTCGAATCTGATTTCGAGCCGATTTCGAGTCAGGCCTGAATCGCTCGAAATATGATTCGAATCAACTCGAATTAATTAAAAAAATTATTATTTTAAGATTAAAATAACAAAATTTAAACTTAAATAAAAAGAATGAAGGCTTTAAGTGTTTCATTTGCTATATTTATAGGTTGCCCGATTTTATTTTGAGCAAAATAGGAATAAAACGAAAAATTGCTAAATTTCGAGCCGACTGGATTCGATTTCGAGTCGGCTCGATTCGATTTCGAGCCGACTCGGAATCGAGCCATTTCGAGTCGAGCCGACTCGACTCGAAATCAATTTCGATTTCGAGTCGATTTCGAGCCGAGTTCGAGTCGAAAATTTCGATTTCGAGCCGAGTCAAAATCGCTCGAACTCGACTCGATATCAGCCCTAATGAAGTTCTCATAGATGGCTTGAGATTGGATCAAGAATTGGGAGTGCAAGACATCCAACTGAAAATGCATTCCCTCGTGATGGTCTCACGAGTGAAGGGAGAATATGAGATGAGGGATTTGATACTTAAGCAATATTTAATGAAGGTTTATGGTGACATATGAGTTTTAGGACATCTGATATCCAACACATACCTTGAAATGAGAATACTGAAGCAAATGAGATAGCCAAACTCGGACTTCCTTCAATGGAGAAATAGTAAAGATTGATCAGCATACCTCGTTGATAGATCCCTTTATAAACTTTCTGACCATCGGGGAGTATGCATCGAGTAACAACGACAATAAATTTTTATTCAAGGTGGCCTACTATTTTCTCCATGTGGACAATCAATACCGACGCACTTTGTCAGCACCTCTTGAGAGATGTGTAACTGAAGTAGAAGTTCATGAAGTCCTCAGAGAAGTTCCTTTGGGAGAGTGCAAATATCACTCAAGAGTAAGGATTTGGAAAAAGAATATTGACGCAGAGTTATTTTTAGCTAAGATTCGAAAAAATGTAGAGGAATATGTTAGAAGATGTCCGCAATACCAAGAAATTACCCCATTACAATTGAAACCCTCTAAGCAATTCCATTCGATCACTATATTGTGGTCATTCGTCATTTGGGGAATGGATTTGCTTGGTCCATTTCACGTAGAAAGCGATCAACAAAGATTCATCTGTTGATGATGGATTCCTTCGACAAGTGGATCAAGGCAACAGCACCAGTGAAAACAACTCATACTGTAAGAATATATATACGGGGAGAGATCGTTTGTCGGTATGATATTTTTGTTGTTGTTATCATCGATAATGGTCCTCAATTTGCTAATAGTGAGTCAGGGGACTTTTGCAACCAAATGGCACGGAACTTCGATTCTCTTTCATTCACAACAACGAACAAGTTGAAGCAGCGGGTAAACTAATCCTAAATTTGCTAAAGAAGATAATTGGGTAGTGCAACTACAATTTGTTCTTTGGACTCTCAAAACAACTCCAA
The DNA here is from genome assembly GCA_039513925.1 of Platanthera zijinensis. NCBI lineage: Eukaryota > Viridiplantae > Streptophyta > Magnoliopsida > Asparagales > Orchidaceae > Platanthera > Platanthera zijinensis. The sequence goes on from CM077089.1 coordinate 151,292,028, forward strand.
CTTCAGCTATTGGACAAACACATTTAAAGTTATCTCATGCGTCTGAAGCTTTAATTCTTGTCGAGTTTAAAGTTAGAAGCCCAAGAGTACTAGCGGCTGGGGATGGAGCCGGGGAATGCAGAATAAAGAATGAGAAAGATCAATGTGTCAACCTGATTTTAATTCAAGAATTGATAGATATTGCAATTACTCGGCAGTATTTTGACATTCACCATGCAGCAAAGGCACAAAAGATTTTCACGGCCCTCATTGGTATGGAAAGATCCGTTGACTACACCACTCCTCTCCGAGTCTCACCTGGGTAACTCTCACGTGACAAAGCAAGAGAAGAAGGCAAGCATCATTCTTATACTCGACAAACTCTAAAGGTCCTCAGACCACAATATCTCTCTCCTCCCAGGGGTGAACCCCATATCAGTCACCCCTAACAATACGAAGATACTAAGAAAGATGAGATCAAGTAACTCGATTCGGAGATGCTCGCCCGTTGCATTATCAGCAAAAACGCATAGCTTTGAACAACACAAGCTCAACCGGGTAATGGTTCTAGACAAACATTTAATTCACGTGATTCGAGAGCTAATTGATGAACTTCGAGAACCCAGTCACTTTTCGAAGATTGACCTTCATTAATGTACCACCAGCTAGATATGTATGCGGTAGACGTTCACAAAACATTTTGTTCACTAGAAGTTTTTGACTGTCCTTTGGTTTGCCCAACGCCCTGACAATATTTTAGTCCATCATGAACAACATATTTCACTCGTTGTAACAAAAGTATGTGCTTGTTTTTATAACATTTTGATATGCAACCCTGCTTGGTAGAGAATCTAGCGACAACCTCAAGATGCTCAAATATCACCACATTTGCCCCCACTCAAGAAATACATCTTCGGTCTGAAGAAGATTAACTATTTGAGGCACAACATGTCTACACATAGAGTATCTACGGACCCCGACAAAGTGCAATAAAATACTAAATATTTGTTTCAGCACAATAAAATACTAAATATTCACTGTCTTAAAATTAACATTAAAGTATCCATTCTTTAATATTATTAACACACTTTTATAGTAAACTAAGAAAAAACTCACCAAGCATGTTGTCCGAGTTGTAGGTTTTTCAATCTCCTGATGAATGAAATCATCATGAAGTTCGAATAACTGCAAACAAGTAGAGACTTTTGAAGGCCATACTTTAAATTTGCATATATCCTTCCATTTATGCTTCAACCTAGCACTCGGAAATCATTTTACGATTAGTAAGAACTACTGAAAGTTGCAAACTTGATAGCTGAAGCTATATATTGATTCATACTTATAATAGCATAAATTTAACAATAAAAATGCCAACATCAAATTCAAATTCCGACAACTTCAACAGGTAGTGTAAAAAAGGGCAGCCCGGTGCACAAGGCATCCCCATGGAGCAAGGGACTGGGGAAGGTTCCCACATCAACAGGTAGTTGCAATATTAAAATGCTCTTCTTCTCCTATCTAAATTGAGAAGCAAACTGATCCGAGACATGTAAATTTATGAACATCTGAAACCCAAAGTTTTCCATTTCGACAATCAATTTGAAATTTGAACTTTGCAAATTCAAATTTTGAATTATAGTTGTCATTAGTTAACTCGATGGGATTCTGGTTTTAATTCCTTTGCCGATATCTCATCTCAATGCTTCTGACGCAAGATGAATTTATAGAAGAAAGACATGATGCACTAACTCTATACGAAAGCCAACTTGTGACAGATGCAAATGGAAGCACAGACAACTATAAAATAAAGATGCAGAAGAATGCATACATGCAATACAAGATGTTAAAACATAAACTTAACTCTAATGCAATGCAAACAAATGATTCAATCATGCAAGGATTCCCTACGCATAATTAATTAAACATATAAGTTTAAAACACACATATTTAATCATAATTAATCTCAAACATTCAATTTAAGTGAACATGAAACAATCACAAATAAATTGATAGTGCACATAAATTAAAGAACCGGACAAATTAGAAGTGCACATTTACTAAAAGTAAATAGTCAAATTAATTTGAAGCAGAATATTTCTAGTAATAAAGGTGAATTAGTAAAATGAGAGAAAATGAAAACTAAATGTAAAGACATATCAAGAAATCGACACTAGTGTGGAGGATGTGGTAAGAAGGCTTGGGACAGTCGTAAAAGCAATGCGTTGGTTCCAACGTGCAATTAGTGGGGAATGCGGAGAAATTTTAAGCTTGCATACTTATTATTAATTAATTACATTTTCTATGGAGTTTAAATTACGTACATGGTGGCTGCTAAATTTTTTTATTTTTTTATAAAAGAACTATTTGTCAGAAAATTTTGAACCTGCGCGCCTAATATGTCTTAGTCCCACATCGCACATTCAAAATGGTGTCTTGTTGTATATATGATGCGTACAAGTCACTTCTAAGGTACATTTATGTTGTCAGTCTTGCGTAAGCTTAAGGCATGGTGGGCTTTCTGTCACGCCAAACGGGTTTTTTCCTGCATAGTAGAGAACGGATGGTCAAGATTGATTGGATGGACCTCAGGTGTTACACCGTGCAATCGCAACGGCTCCCGATAAATCATTGTATATATAGTATAGATATATATATAGCATTGTTCTGGATACTGTTAAAAAAGCCCATGTAAATGGCTCATTATTGGGCCCATGTTCTATTTTATTTCCTTCTTCTCCTATTAGTCTCACACCATTGTATAGGATTTCTTCTTTCCTTTTCTCTCCTATTATCTCCTATATATTTGTATTCTCTCCTTGTATTTACATACACAAGCAACACATACAAGTTTTGAGCTCACTCAACATGGTATCAGAGCGACCGATCCTCAGGCTGCGGTTTCCCCTTTTCTAACCGCCCAGCCCGCCTCATGTCCGCAGAGTGCTCTGCGATCTCCCTCCTACCCGCCTTTCTCCGCGGACTCCTCTTCTGCGGCTTGCGGTTCTATCCGCTCCGGTCTCCTGCGGACTTTCTTTCCTGTCCGCTCTTCCCTTATCCGCGTAGCTTCTGCGGACTGCTCTCTCTGCATCCGCTTCTCTTCTCCCTCTCCGTAGTTCCACCCTCCTCAGGCTTCTTATAAACATCTTCTGCTCTAACCCGTGGGGCCCACCTCTCTTATCCGTTGTGGGCTCTCCTCTTGTCCGCTGTGAGCTCATCTCCTTCCTTGATGCTTGAGTTCTTCACCCACGCTGTCTCTTCTTATCCGTTGCGAGCTCCTTTCTTATCCGCTGCGAGCTCCTCTCTTTCTCTTGACCGTGCGGTCTCTTCTTCTGTCCGCTCAAGCTTCTCTACTCGCGGACTCCTTCCCGCTGCGGGCTCTCCTCTTCCTCCTCGCGCCAATCTTCTTGTGGACTGCTCCTGCCTTAACCGCTGCAGGCTAGTGCTTCTCTATCCTAACCGCTGAGACCTCCTCTTGCGGACTGCTCCTGTCCGCCGCGGTCTCTTTTTTTTTCCTTGCTGCTCGAGTGCTCCTACTCGCGGCCTCCTCTTGCGGCTTATCTTGCCTCTTGCGGTCTCTTTCCTTGCCGCTCAAGTACCCTACTCGCGGCCTCTGCTCTTCGCTTCTTCTCGCTCTTGTTTGGCCGCTGGTGTTCTCACAGTGACCGTGCGGACTATCCTTGCTCTCTCTCCGCACCTGGTCGCGGCCTCTTGTCGCTCTCTTCCCTGGGCTTGTCGCCCTGACTACCCGCTGCGGTCTCTTTTCTAACCGCGTGGGCTTGTCGTGCTTCTATTCGCTGCGGCCTCCCCAGTCTCCATGGGCTCCTCCGTCGACTCTACCGGACAGGCGGCTAACCCTACTACTGACCGCTCGGCTTCTCTTCCAGAACTCCGAGATGAGCTGCGGATCACAACTATCTCATTATCTGGAAAGAAGAATTTTGTTCCATTGGTCCACTCGGTTCGTCGTGTTCTTCAGGCCAAGGGCCTTGTGCTTCACCTTACTAACGAACCTCCTTCCCCTACTACTGATGACTGGCTACACAATGACGGTCACATCCAAACATGGCTCCTTAATTCGCTGGAGGGTGAGCCATACCAAATGGTCATGTACCATGAGACCGCCAAAGCTATGTGGGAGGAGCTTCACTCCTTATACTCTGGAAAGGATAGTCTTCAGCACCTCTAAGATATTATCACCGACCTTCAGACTCTTGATGCTGGCGGGGCGGCTGACATGACCTCGTTTGTTGCTCGTGCCAAGACTCTTGCAGAGGCCTGGATCCAGCATCAGCCTTCTACCACCAACCTTGCTTCTCAGCGCGCGCAAAAGGAGGTTGTCTGCATTGCCATGATGATGGCTCGTGTCCCGCCTCACCTTCAGAACATCCGGGCTCAGGTGTTGGCCTCGGCCTCTACTCCCTCCCTCTCTGATGTCTGTTCTATGCTCCTTCGAGTGTCACCACCCCTGGATTCTCCGGCACTTCCTTCTCTGGCCCTCCTTCAGCAGACCCTTCCCCCTTGCTTTCCCCACCGACCTCGGCTCGCGGTGGACGTTCCGGCTCTCGCGGCAGGGGGTGTGGGGGGCCGCCCAAGTGTTCCTATTGCGGTCGGGATGGAAACACTGATGTCGTCTGCTACAAGAAACATGGCTATCCTCCTCGCCCAACTGCGGCTGCTACCACTGATGGCTCCTCCTCCACTGGTACCGACCTTGAGGTCGTTCGCCTCCAGCTACAGCAACTCCAGGGGATTCTTAGCCCTCCCTCTGCTTCTGTTGCCTCCATCTCTATCGCAGGTATTACTTGTCTTTCCTCCAGTCCGCGTTGGATCTTGGACTCAGGTGCTACTCATCACATCACCTCGATGCGGCCATTCAAGATTTCGGATGTTCCTCATCCGAAATCTATCACCGTCGCTAATGGGGCGACTGTTCCGGTCTCCGGTTGCGCCGACATCTCTCTTGCCCCCTCCATCTCTCTTCGCTCAGCTCTTTATATTCCGGGCTCTCCTTTTAATTTGCTTTCTGTTGGTCGCCTCACTCATGATATGGATTGCTCTGCCACATTTACTTCATCTACTTTTTTGATACAGGATCGGCAGACGCGGACTACCATTGGTAGGGGTCGACTGCAGAACGGGTTATACCTTCTTGATGCCTCTTCTCCTATCCTCTCCTCCGTCTCCGCTGTTGATTGGCATCGCCGTCTTGGGAATGCCCCTCTACCCGTTCTCCAAAAGGCGTTGCCTGATGTATCTTTTCCTGCTTTCAAGTGTGATTCTTGTATTTACGGCAAACAACCGCACACTTCTTTTCCTGCTTATTGTATTAGGAGCTCTGCTCCCTTTGATTTACTGCACTCCGATGTTTGCGGTCCTTTCAAAGTTACAAGTATCTCTGGCTATCGTTATTTTATAACTTTCATTGATGATTATTCTCGCACAACATGACTTTACCTACTTTGTGATCGCTCTGAGTTCCCTCGCATATTTCGCGATTTTATACAAGAAACTCGAACGCAGTTCTCCACAACAATCAAATCCATGCGCACTGATAACGCTCGTGAGTACACCAGCCATGAATTTGCCAATATATGTGCAGAATTTGGTATTATTCATCAAACCTCCTGTGCCTACACCCCCCCAACAAAATGGCGTTGCCGAACGAAAGAACCGCCACCTTCTCGACGTTGCCTGCTCCCTCATGCTTCAAATGCATGTTCCAAAAATTTACTGGAACTTTGCGGTCTCCGCTGCGTGTTTCCTCATCAACCGACTACCCTCCTCGGTTCTCGACTCTGCCACTCCATTCAGCCTCCTATTCCCCTCTACTTCGGCCTTCCCTATCACACCAAGGGTCTTTGGCTGCACTTGCTTCGTTCACCTCATGGGTCCCTCCTCGGATAAGTTGGATCCCCGTGTAGCTAAAACTATTTTCGTCGGCTATTCTCGCACTCAGAAGGGCTACCTATGTTACTCTCTGGTAACCCGTAAGGTCCTCGTCTCCGCAGATGTTACATTTTGGGAAGATCAACCTTTCTTTTCCCCACCTCTCGCTCCTTCCTCCCCGACGATATCTCCATCAATGCCTATACCCCAACCTGCCATCCCTACTACTGCGCATGTTCCCCTACGTTCTTCTACCCCTGCTCCTGCTCCCTCCAAGCCACCAGTTATCCAGGTTTACACTCGCCGCCTTCCTTCTCTTTCCGCTACCCCTCTGCAATTGGCCTCATCCTCGGCTAACCCACGCCCTGCTGATCAGGTATCTCCCTCCACCGCTCATTCTCTGGCAAATTATGTCTCCCTGCATCGCCTCTCTCCCCAACTACACACATTTGCCACTTCTATTTCCTCCATTTCGGTTCCTAACACTGTGCAGGAGGCGCTACAATATCCTGGCTGGAAGGTTGTCATGGAGGAGAAAATGGCTGCTCTCTAGGCCAACCAGACCTGGACTCTTGCACCCCTTCCCCTGGGTCAGAAACCGATTGGGTGTAAGTGAGTCTTCGTCGTCAAACATGACGCTGATGGGACGATTGACTGTTTGAAAGCTCGGCTGGTCGTCTGGGGCTTCACCCAATAAGGGATGGACTATGAGGAAACTTTCTCTCCGGTGGCCAATCTCAACACCGTTCGGGTTCTTATCTCGATGGTTGTCCATCGCCGGTGGCCCTTACTGCAACTGTATATTAAAAATGTCTTTTTGAATGGAGACTTGCAGGAAACAGTCTATATGAAGCAACCTCCCGGGTTTGAGACCACGGGGGAGTCTCAGGTTTGTCGCCTTAAGAAAGCTCTGCATGGCCTCAAACAATCACCACGGGCATGGTTCGACAGTTTCAGTAAGGCTCTTTGGGATGTTGGTTTTTCTCGCAGCACGGCAGACTTCGCGATGTTCACTCGTCACCGAACAACAGGGACGGTTCTTCTGTTAGTGTATGTTGACGACATCATCATTACGGGAGATGACTCAAAGGAAATACAGGAGGTCAAACAACATCTCAGTAAAGTTTTTAAAAAAAAGAATCTGGGACCCCTCCGGTATTTTTTGGGCCTTGAGGTTGTTAGACGGCCAGATGGTCTCGTCCTTTCTCAGCGAAAGTATTGTCTCGACCTTTTTCATGATGCGGGTTACTCTGGTTGTAAGTTGATCAATACCCCAATGGATGTGAATCACAAGTTATGTGCTCAGGCTTCCGACTCAGATCTATTACTCGAGAATCCTGAATACTATCGTTGTCTAGTTGAAAAATTAATCTACCTCACGGTATCTAGACCGGATATCTCCTTCGCAGTTGGTATTGTCAGCCGGTATATGCATTCCCCGCGAAGATCTCATCTTCACGCCGTTGAACGCATTCTCAGATACCTCAAAACGGCCCCTGGTCAAGGATTGGTCTACAAGACCTCATCTTCAGCTCCTACATTGATAGCTTACTCAGATGCTGATTACGCTGGTTCTATTGATGATCGACGGTCAACCAGTGGGTTTTGCACATATTTTGGAGGACATTTGATTACATGGAGGAGCAAGAAACAGGATGTTGTGGCTCGATCATCTGCTGAGGCTGAATACCGGGCAATGGCGTCTGCAGTTTCTGAACTAACGTGGCTGGAAAGTCTTCTTACCGACCTGGGTATAAGACTTCCTTCCCCAGCTCTTCTCCTTTGTGATAGTCAAGCGGCTATACATATTGCCAAGAACCCGGTATTCCATGAAAGAACTAAACATATTGAAGTTGATTGCCACTTCATCAGAGAAAAGGTTCAAATGAAGAAGATCGACCTGAAGCATGTTCCCGGGACAGAACAAGTTGTGGATGTGCTCACTAAGGCTCTTCCCAGTACACTCTTCTATCAGTGCTTGTCCAAGCTTGGCGCATACGATTTGTACTCTCCTATTCTCTCCTATATATTTGTATTCTCTCCTTGTATTTACATACACAAGCAATACATACAAGTTTTGAGCTCACTCAACAGATACTACGAGCTGGGAAAATTTTGGTAAAGGCTGGTTCAAGTGGCTGTTGGCTAGGCTTAATATAGATATTAATATAAAGTCAATGTGAGGTTTATATGAGGCTGCTTTGGATTAGTCCAGATGGAGCAATTCAGGCATGCTGGCTTCTTTTATGATAAGTGGAATGGACTAATGTCTTAATTGGTCCTAAGTGGAATCATGGTGGCTTTGTGTAGGCCGTGGATGCTTAATGAACAGATGGAATAGAGGGGTATGATGGCTATTTGGCAATTCTGAACTTATTCTTTTACACTCTCTCTGTTTCGAGAGATATCCGTGTCGATCTCTTAATCCCGATCAGTGTCTTCTCCACAAGCCTAACCTTTCTGCGTTGGAGTTCGACGTGAAGCTAAGGCTTGCTTATCTCTCTTCTCTCCCTCCATCGATCAATGCTAGTGAAGCAGGGAACCTTCTTCTTCCTCGTTGACGATCTTTGCCCCAGTTACGACGCCGATTGAAGGTTGCGGCATTGGTTCAATGTGGGATTAAAAATTTTCTTTTGGTTTTCATACCTCCACTATAAGCTTTATTCTTCTTGTTTCTTCTTATGGTGGCTTGGTTCTTGTTTCTTCTTATAATAGGATGGTATGGATTGTTCAATGTTATGTGGAATGACAGGGATTGTTTGGTTTAACTTAACTCTAATTTTTTGTGCTTCGCAATCTCCTTTCCGGTTTTTCTTTTTGTGAATAGTTACTAGTTTGGGCTGATCCTAAATCATGGCACTTATATTGTGGTTGTTGTGGCCGTTTCATCCATGGTTTTACTGATATGGGTCTTTGTATGTTGTGGCAGATGATTGGGTTGCAATCTGTGAATTTCTGCTGTTATAATCAGCTGATGTCTTACTTCAAAATCTTGAGGGCACTCTCAAAATTTCTCTTTTTATGTGTAATAAGCTGTTTTTCTTATCAAATTCAGTTTATGCTTGGTGTTGCCAAGAATATCAGAAAAATATCAGAAAAATATCAGAAAAATAAGCTGTTTTTCTTGTTGATATAGCAGTTTATGCTTGGCTTGTATGTTGCCAAGAATATCAGAAAAATTCAGCCGATATATCAGTTTCGTAATAAAGTTTTATGTTTTCTGATATTCTTGGCAGCAAATTATTACCTCTACGGTTTATGCTTGGTTTTGGGGCTGCTTTTTTATGGGATTTTTTCCAATTAAATTATGCTTTTTTCTCTATGAAATTCAGCCATTAGTCCTTTTTGTTAGCAATGCTTCTAGTCCTTTTTGATTCAAGATCACCAAATCATTTCTCCTCCAACCACCCCAGAAAAGTCATGTTATCGTACCATGGTGTCAATGTTGACTTCTACTTAAGATGTAACCCGTATAATAAGAGAATTTCTATAATTACATATACTTTGAAGGATGACATTGAAAGATAGGCCAGATGATGACCCTATGAATGATAAAGGCAAGAAAAAGATTATAGTAAGTTCAACATCTTTAATTTATGCATTACTTTTCCATACTTCTAATATTACATGCAATTTTCTTTTCATATAGAAATTTATTTTGTGCATGTTCCTACACATGCTTTTATTTAAATTGAATAAGTTCGCTATTTGAAGACCTAAATAAATTGTTGACATTAAATTATTTCTAATGATTTGACAGTTAAAGATGACAATAAATATCAATGAAAAGCCGGAAAGAGATAATTATTCTGAGGAAAATAATAAGTAAATATCTCCCTTAATTTCATAAATGGAGAACATAAAATTTAAAGCAATGTTGTGGATGTCGTCTGACATGCCGTTTGACATAAAAGTTTTATCAAAAATGCCAAAACATCGACATTTTAAGCAACAAAGTTGTTTTAAAAAATATTGCCCGACATATGGGTTTTACCCAATTTATCAGGCAATATTACGAGACTGATATATCAACAAGAGTATTATAAGTAATTTTTTACATTTCATTTAAGTAACTAAGCGACAATATTTTGTTCTGTGCTTTATTTTGTGCATCTCTCTGCGTCTAGCTTCGGAAACTCTCTAATCTCGCTCTCATTTGGTGTTCTTTATGTCGTTTATTACCGTCAACATCTCTTTCTTATGTAATTTATAAACATAAATTATGAGCATATATTGTTATTGTGTAATCTATAAGCATACCTAATGTGCACAATGGTACATATTTGCAAAAAAAATATGTATATACATGAATAAATTTATTTAAATATTAAAATTTGATATTGTAAAATATCTAATGATATATCCCAACAATCTGACATCCAACATTTCAAACGCAAATCAATATGAATCTGACATACAACATCTACAACCTTAATTTAAATGAAAGAAAACAAAATAATTGAATGCATCAATGCATAAGTAATGTTAAGGGCTAACTAATGTAGTGATTTTCCAATTAAGGGGGCTGAAAGGCCTAACAAGTGTTTGATTGCGTTGAATTTGAACATGATGTCTAATTCAAGGGGACTAAAGGCCTAACGCGTGTTCGATCACGCTGGATTAGATATGATGACAAATCCAGGGGCAAAAGGCATAAAGCATGTTTGATCATGCTTGATTGATATATGAGACCTAGTGGGCTCGATCTCAAATGACCGGTGATTGAGATAGCTACCCTTAGTATCACCTAGATGCTATAAGCAACAAAATTAGTAAAGAATGATAAATATAAATGAAAGAAATGAATAACCTATAGAACAAGAACATTCCCTATATTATTATGTTGTTTACTGCTTACCATTACTGATTAGTGGCTACTAATTTCAGTTTACTACTTAATTAATGCACATTTAATAGAATGTGATTTATAAGTTGAATCGAGAGAAATTGTGTTGTATTCTTCCACAACGTGGGAATATATATGATGTAGGGGTAGGCTAGTGGTGCTCGGGCGCTAGGACTCTACGTGTAGGTGCGGGGAATATGCTAATGCAACACCTAAATGCAATGCGACAGTCAGATGACGACAACAATTAATTTAAGCAATGAAGAGTAATAGCACCACGCAGTTAATAAAAATAAAGAAGCAAACAATTAATTTTAGAAATTCGGCAACGGCTTCCTCCGCTCGGAGGGCCAAGGCAAACGGCGGCGAATACTTCCACAGACAATTATTAGCATAAAGAGAACAACTACTACATAACCATAATCGCAGCACAATACAGATAAACAACCAAAAGAAAATGTTAAGTTACAGAACACGATACCACAAATACTCACGACGTAGTGGGCTGATCCGAGGCGATGGAGGATTTGAAGAGACGGATGCAAAACGAGCGATCGGAGGTGGAACCGGAGGCGAGGCGGCGATGACGGTGGCAGCCTTCGGCGAAAAGTGGCGGTAACGGATGGTAAAACGGCGGATCTGGCCACAAATGAGTAGATCCGGACCGGGGGTGAGTAGATCCGCAATTTGGGAGCGGATCCGGGCAAAAATGGGAGGTTTGTGAGGTGGAAATGACGGATCGAAGGGTGGTAGCGCTAGATCAAAATAGACCTAGGGTTTTCGGGGCGGTGGGAAGTGAATCCACGAAGTACAAGGGGAAGGAGTGGTCGGCTAGGGCTAAGGAGGCCTTGGAGGTGGCCGGTTTTGAGGTGTAGGGCGGCGGGGCTGAGGTGGCTGACAGCAGGCCGGCGGGGGCTGTTCCGGCCCTGTAGGCGGCGGCGGACAAGGGGAAACGCAGAGAGAGGGAGTCGGCCTGCTGGACTGCAGGTCGGCTGGTCTTGGGTGGGGATTTTCGGCCTCTTTAGTGGCTGGATATGGAAGAGGAGAGGGGGAAAATGAAGGTGGGGGTAGGGGTTACCATGGAGGGAAATTTGACGGCCTAGGAATCGTCACCTAGGGTTCCACAGTGTCGGCACCGGGGAGGGATCGCAGGAATCCGGGAAACTCTTTCTCCAAATCCAACAATGCCTCAAATCAGCCTCTAACACTCCTATTTATAATAAAAGACAAGTTAGGCCATCCTCATCAATGGTTATGATTGGCCGGTGGGTTAGCCCCTTAAAATACATCAAAACAAACTCAAAATATATATATATATATATATAGTTTTTTGACTCGCGGCAACGTCCCGGACGCAACCGCGGAGTCCGATCAGCGATCCGATCAAGTCTTCCTGCGCGAATACATGTACGTGGGTCCCTCCTTGCGACGCACCCTTCCAAGTGCATCCGATGGTTCCCCATCATATTGGGACTACAATGATATATAATAATGAGACTCACGGTATGGGACTAAACCAACACTCGCGCAATAATAACAAATAAATGCGGAATATAATGCGGAATATACGACTTGTATAATAACACTTAAATTTATATGCATATTGCTACTAATCATTGTGTTTGCATGAACAACAATTAAGGAGGTAAAATCTCACTAAGTTATTATGAATAACCCTTTATATTATAATTTTGCAAGGTCCAAGCAAACAAAGACAGACGCCAATAAGAAGTTATCTGAGGAAGAAAAGAAGAAAGGAAGAACAATTTAAGTTGTGGCAAGTCTCTTGGTGGGGATCATAGAGGTGATCAAAGAGCATGAAAAGTGGCAGAGGGACCCGCAGTGTCCTGCATGGAGGACAAGAGATTAGTCGCACAATGATTATGTAGTAATTTTGAATCATATGTATATGTATATTTGGAACTTTGACATGAAATGTATAATTATGCTTTTAATGAAATAAAAAGTTTTTATTTTTTGCAATTTTGGTACTCATTGTGTTTATGTTTTACTGTAATGTTGTGGTAAGATTTAAAGATTGAAAATACGCTGCTATAAGATTGGAACTGTAAATTATAGCAGCCTGTGAGCCGTTACAACGTGTTTGAGGGACCTAAACCCTAAATCCTAACCTTCATTTTAAATACAAAACCCTCACTCGATGGGATAGTCAATTATAGGAAAAGACTTATAAGACACCACAAGACCTCTAGAAGTTGCTGTAAAACTTGCATGGAAAGTAAATTGCCAATAAACCTAAATTGATCTACCAAACGAGCTCCAACGGGAAGCAGGATCAGCTGCACGTCGTTTGAACTATTTATGCAATCAACACATTTTGGATTGTCACGCGAATGATCAGAGCTTACGATTATGGCCAATTGCCAGTAAACACTTGTTACTGAAGAGTTTACGAGTACAATCAGTACTCGCCCACAAGCATGCAACTTCATTTGATATGACGACAGCTTGTAACGCAATGGAGTGCTTGTTGCAGAAGGTCTGCATCACTCACTTGTCCTGACGCATCACAGTCAACATTATAAATGTCAGATGTCGAACGCATGTTGGTTTCCGTTTTTCAGGTTGTTTTAATATGTTGAGAATATATCAGAGATATATCATATATCGGATTTCAATATTTAAATATTTATATACATAATTATACATACACATAATCATATTTTATTTATATATGTTTATATATTAAAATTTTAATATTTATTGAAATTCTAAATTTACCGAATTAATATAAATATTTTATGCTACATAAGTAATAACAGTATAAATTGAGCAAGAAAGCTAAAAGAACCAAGAAAATCAGAAGTCATCGACAACAGTTGAAGATAAGGAATCCCTGGTTCAAAATCCAAAGGTCAAGTAGAATCGAGGTCAACGACATGCATACATATGGAAGAAAGTCAGAGGAAGTAGGTCAAGAGCTAGACACAAAACAACCCGGACAACGAAATAATTTGTTTTGTTGTCTCATAAACCACATATGCTGCATAAAATAAATAAATAAATAATTGATATACCGTCGGGATATATCGGTCAATATATTTGCCCATATATCAATCGATAGCTGATGTATCGACCGATATATTCCAAAAGAAAATTTTGCAAAAAAAAATCGGAAACGTGTCATTTTATCTAGGAAATCTTTAAATCAGCCAAAACGTCAAACATGTTAGCCAATATCCACAACATTGACCACATTCCAAAAAAGTTTTGTATAATGTAAGGCAACTATAGGACTGGGGAAATCATGAGGGCTGGTTTCAATGCCAGGAACACTTGTGACTCCTTAGGTGTTTAGGGAACTCATTCTTGTTGAGCAGACTTTTCAAGGGTGATGTCACATTGTAGTTTTAAATGAACATATAGTAATAATTTGACAAGCCTAGGAATCCCCGTGGGATTAAGGTTGCGGCCAGCTCTCCACTGTGTCACACTTGCCAAGGTGATTAGGGTCAGTTGAGACATCCTTGTTATGGACAATATGACCCAAAAAGTGATGCAGGAGGAATTCACAGGTAAAAAACACATGATGTCCTAACCCTAAATAAAAATGCAAAAAACTACGATGAATGGAATGGAGCCAATGATAACCCTAAAAATGCGAGAGAAATTCAAGCACACACAATCAAATGAACAGGATACTTACGACATAAACCTTAAACTTAATGTGAATGCAAAACTTAGAACAAAACAATTTGTTAGAATGAAAAGGGTTTAAAATAATTATTAGTTGTATCCCCTCTCCCTATATATAAGGAGGATTCCACCATTGAATAATATAGGGTTTTATTTTTCTCACGATTAACATGGTATCAGAGCAGTCCTAGGGCTCTCGTCTTCCGCTCGCCACTTCTCTCCCGCATGCCTCCCCTCTCCCGCTCGCCTCTAGCCAGCGAGACTCCTCTCTCGCAGCCTGCCCCACTCTACAATGTCGATCAGGGCTCGACAGATCAGCGGCCGATCGGCGATGGATGTACGAGATGTTCTTTCCTTCAGACTTCCGGCAGTCCGATTGAATCCAAACTTTGGAAAAAGTTTTGCTTTGGCCCTCTAAACCTCCACCTCAATTTTCTTGTCATTCCAAAGGTTGGATGCTTCCAGATCTCAGTTCTTGTGCTTCCTTTGTTCAAGAGGAGGACGTCTAATAACTCTACTGTGATGCTCTATCTCCTCTGCCCTTGCCCACACCAGTACTCCGGGCGCCCACTTTGCTACTACTACTACTCAGTGGATTATCGATTATGATGCCACTGATCACATGATCGGTTCAATTCCATGTTTTGTGTCATATACTCCTCTTTCAGACAGAGATAAAGTGAGCATTGCTCTGGAAAAGGTTTCATCCCTTGTTCTTCTCTCACTTTATCTTTTGTTCTTCATGTTCCAAACTTTTCCCATAGTCTACTTTCTGTTAGTGATTTGACCACTTCATTTCAATGTTCAGTTACCTTCTTTCCTTCTCATTATGTTTTTCAGGATCTAAAGACGGAGCAAGTGATGGGCTCTGGTAGCATGCAGAATGACTTGTACATGTTTGACTCCTCTGGTGGGGATACCTCTTCGCAAGCTCTCCACTCTTCGCAGACCACCACCTTGCTTACCTGGCACTGTCGGTTTGGTTATCCCTCTATTACGACCATGCAACACTTATTTCCTATATGTTTTAAAAACTTTAGTTGTGAAGTGTGTATTATTGTCAAACATCATTGTATTCTTGTTCATCATGTCTCTTTGTCTAGTACAATTCCTTTTTACATTGTCCATATTGACGTTTGAGGACCTGTCCGTTGCTTCTATTTCTGGATGTCATTAGTTTGTCATTTTTATTGACTGTTTCTTTCGGACCACTTGAATTTTTTGATGAAAAATAAGAATGAAGTGTTTTATGTCTTTCAAAATTTTCATAAAATGGATTCGACTCAATTTTTTGCTATTATAAAAAATTTTCGTAGTGATAATAGTCGAGAATATAGAGGTTGCTCGTTGTTTACTTTTCACTATGTACCTCCCTAAATTCTATTGGGGTGATGCAGTCCAGATAGCTACATACTTCATCAAACACCTGCCATCTCTAGTCTTAGGTCATCAGACCCCTCTAACTACCTTAGGTGTTCCACCGACCTTTATCCACCCAAGAACTTTTTGTTGTATTTGCTTCTTTCATATACAATCTCCAAGGTGGTCTAAACTTGACCCTCATGCTCTTAAGTGTGTATTCATTGGCTATTCTCCCACTCAGAAGGGACATAAATGTTATCATCATCCGACAAAGCGGATTTTTGTCACGCTGGATATCACGTTTCGTGAATTCGACCCTTATTATATGACCTCACTTCAAGGGGAGTCCACACATATGGAAGAAGTGAGCTCCCCTACTTTACCACCCCCCCCCCCCCCCCTAACTGATTCCTCCACCATACTTCATTCCTCCATGTACCCCTCATAACGAGACTCACATTCAGGGAGATCTTTCTCAAGGGGAGCTTCCTCGTTAAGAACTTAAACTATAGGTGAACACCAGACGGAGTAAAGCTCATAACACGCAGGCACATCTCATGCTACCAGCACTCGTGCCAACTCCGTCAACAGAGTCCTCAGAACTTCTCATTGCCCTTCGTCAAGGCATCAAATCTTGCACCCAACATCATCTGCCCCATTATGTTTCATATGACGTTCTAACTCCTTCACATAGAGCCTTTATCTCCTTTCTTGCATCTGTCTCTATCCCTTACACATGGAAGGAGGCTCTTGGACATCGAAAGTGAAAAGAGGCAATGATTGAGGAAATGACTGGCTTAGAAAAAATTGTATATGAGATCTAACGCACTTTCCACTCGGAAAGAAGACCGTTGATTGTAAATGAGTGTTTACTGTGAAGCAAAACCCTGAAAGCTTGGTTGAACAGTTTAAAGTGAGGTTGGCGGCAAGGGGATACTCAAACCCTTGGGATTGATTATCAAGACATTTTTGCTCCTGTTGCAAAAATGAATTCTACACGAATTTTGTTATCATGTGTTGCGAGCAAGGTTTAGAGTCTTACCTAACTGGATGTGAAAATGCATTACTTCACGGGAATTTAGAAGAGGAAGTATATATGTCCCCCCCCCCCCCGGTTTTTCCCTTCCGACTCTGAAGGGAAAGTGTGCAGGTTAAAGAAGACCCTCTACGGATTGAAGCAATCTCCAAGAGCTTGGTTTGGTCAGTTTCACAAAATCATGATCACTCTTGGATACAGACAAAGTCACTCTGACCATACTTTATTTATAAAACGAAGAGATAATATGTTAACAACTCTCATTGTGTATGTTGACGACATTGTCATAACAGGAGATGATGTTGAAGATATAAAAGAATTGAAGGCGAATTTGGCAAAACAGTTTGAAGTAAACAATTTAGGGAAACTTAAGTATTTTTTTGGGATTGAAGTGGAAAGATCTAAACGGGGTATTTTCATCTCTCAGAGAAAATACATCCTCGATTTGTTGGAACAATCCAGTATGAGTGGTTGTAGACCTGCTGACACCCCTATGGAGGTCAACCACAACCTTGGGAAAAATGATGGTTATCTTATTGAAGGCGTTATTGGTTGCCAACGTCTTTTCAGACGATTAATCATCTATCTCAAACTCGCCCTGACATAGCCTATGTTGTGGGGGCCAATATATGCACTCCCCGAAGACGAGACATTTGGACAGCTCATAGAATCTTGAGATAATTGAAGACCTCACTAGGAAGGGAAATCCTCTTCACTCCCAATACAAATTTGAAAATTGAAGTTTATACTGATGCAAATTGGGTTGGCTCCATTGAAGATAGACACTCTACATATGGGCATTGTTTATTTGTTAATGGGAACCTAGTCACTTGGAGAAGTTAAAAGCAATCTGTCATCTCAAGCTTTAGCGCAGAATTAGAGTTCAAAGCTAAGGCTCATGGCATATGTGAGTGGTTGTGGATACGCTCCCTTATGTGTGATCTGGATTTAAGTGAGTCTATTTCTATCTGGTTGTATTGTGACAACAAACTTGCTATCAGTATTGCCAACAACCATACTCAGCATGATCGCACTAAACATATTGAAGTGGGCAGACACTTCATCAAGGAGAATATCGAGAAGAAGATTATTTGTATTCCACTTGTTCCCTCAAAGAGACAACTAGCTGATACTCTTACTAGGAGTCTTGAAGGAAATACTTTTTGTGCTTGTATCAACAAGTTGGGTATGAGAAATATAACATGCCCAACTTGAGGAGGGGGGGGGGCTACAATGAAAAGGGTTTAGAATAATTATTAGTTGTATTTTCCCCTTATATATAAGGGACTCCACCATTGAATAATATACGATTTTATTCTTCTCATGATTAACACAATTAATTCCGACGAGAGATTAATTAAACAATAAAATTTAAAACTTGTGTCTCTAATCATAATTAACCGCATATGTTCAAAATAAGTAATCAAAGACAATTGCAAAATAATTGAGAGTGCCTCAAAATTCAAAGTGCATGGCAAATAAGAAATACACACCTTCGTAAAGTGAAATAATCACACTAGTTTGGGCAAAATATTATTGACAATACAAGGAACTCGTACAATGCGAAAAAATGAAAACTAGAAGTAATTGATGTCAGAGTGGGGGGGGGAGATCTAATGATGGCAGTGGATGTCCAGAGGTGTAGACGTTGCTTGGTGGTTGTCGTAGGGGAAACAAGCTATTTGTGAAGTAGAATAGGTTGGAAGGGGGCGGAGGGGTAAGTGGGGATGTATGTACTGACATGCATAAGGGTCTCCGGGTACTGGATAGACTAAAATTGAGGACTAGAATACGGTTTGTAAAGTGGGCTGTCGGATTTTGGGGAGGAATGTGGGTGGTTGCAGGGTTTGGGGTTGAATTATAGCTGATAAAGGAGGTACGAGGCTGTTGGGGGTGGTTGTGGAACTAGTGAAGGGGGAGGAGGTGGCAGAAAGTCATTGGAAGAGACAAGGAGCAGATATGGAGGCTCTGTAAGACGGATACAATGGCTTAAGGGGGAAGAGGAGTGCAACAGTAGGTTTGAGAGAGATTGATGGTCGCTTGAAGGAGGTTTAGGCAACAGGAGGACTGCGACGAGCCCTGGACAAAGGGGCAACGACTGGTGGAGGAGGCAATGACTGGTGCCGGCACCATCAGTGGTTGTGATAAGGCCTCTTGGCGTGGGAGTCGGTACCCACGATGACCAAGCGGCTTGCCATTTTGGAAGCCCAACTCGATGTCATTAAATGAAGGTTGAAAGCAAAATATAGAGGGGGGGATTATGTAAAGTGAAAAATGCAGAAAATGAGCCCATGCGATCACAGACCCGACGATTCAAAAGATGTCGATAAAGACAAATCTCCAAATATACCCGATCAAACAACATCAATCTGCACGGTTTAGAAGCATTCATCTTCGATGAATGGAGATTACATGCTCTTGAAACAAAGCCAGACAAGACTCTGTAGCACTTGGTAGAAACTATCTTCGTATAAGGCCATCGTGTTGTTGAAGTACCCAAGGATCCCAAGCACAAAACAAATCAAGGTAAGGGTGAAGAGTAGGGATATAATGGTGATGGGTAGGGTGATAATGTTGGAAGAAAATGAAGCGAAAAAAGAAGGTTGAAAGTCCAAAACTAAGTGACTCCACATCTAGAGTCAAAATTTCAACAGTGAGTACAAGATGAACACTTGTATTTATAGTAATATCAAGCTCGAAGAAATTTGGTTCAGACCATCTCATAAAATGAATGAAAATATTCTCTTATCACTAATATTCGTAAGTTGAGCAGGGCAAAGACAGAGTATATGGAGCTTAAATTTAGCAGTACAAGAAGGACAGATGACTTCATTATTAAGTTGGAAGATCAAGATATTTCCCGTAGTGAGTGTTTTAAATATCTTGGGTCGATAGTTCAAAAAGACGGAGGTATTGATAAAGATGTGACACGTAGAATCCAAGCGGGTTGGTTGAAGTGGAGAGGCGCGTCAGGGATCTTATGTGATCGTAAAGTACCACTAAAACTTAAGGGCAAGTTTTACCGTACTGCAATTAGACCCGCGATGCTCTATGGTTCTGAGTGTTGGGTAGTGAATTGTGTACATGAGCAAAAAATGGGAGTTGCGGAGAAGAGAATGCTTAGGTGGATGTGTGGACACACGAGATTGGATAAAATAAGGAATGAAAGTATCAGGGATAAGACAGGAGTAGCACCAATTGCAGAGAAGATGTGTTAAGCTCATCTAAGATGGTTTGGACACGTACAAAGGAGACCATTAGAGGCACCTGTTAGGCGTTGTGAGAGTCTAGTCACTAGGCATGTTAAACGAGGGAGGGGTAGACCAATAAAGACTTGGAATGAAACTGTAAAGAAAGACATGTACTTAGGCATTAGTGAGATGAAAAAAGATAGGGCACAGTGGCGACAAAGGATTCATATAGCTGACCCCACTATAGCGGGATAAAGGCTTGAATGTGAATGAACTCATATTCGTAGTTGTTCCTAATAGAAATCTTTCAAATAATGTGCAAAAATCAAGTGTTCATCTCCGATTACAGACCTGACGATCCAAAAAATGTTGGTAAAGACAAATCTCCAAATATAGCATGATCTATCCACATCAATCTCCCCGACTTAGAAACATTCAACTTCGATAAATGAGGATTACATGCTCTTGAAGTTAAGTCAGACAAGACTGCCGCTTCTAGTAGAAATTTTTTCCGTATAAGGTCATTGCATTGTTGAAATCCCGGAGGATCTCAAACAAAAAACAAGTCAATGTGAAGGTTAAGGGTAGGAATACAATGATGATGGGTGTGGTTATAGCGGTGGTGGAAATTGAAACTAAATGGGAAGGCTTAAAGTTTAAAACTAAGTGGCTCCACATCCAATGGCGGATCCAAAAAATTTTTGGTGTGGGCGGACTTAAAAATTAAATAATAATAATAATAATCGAAAAATATGACAAAAATACATTAATATCACAAAAATTATATAAAAGTCGCGCATATAATGGTACAAAGTAATTAAGAACTTAAGTCTGAAAAGAATATAGAGTTAAAGAAAATAACCTAAAATTTACTTCAATTTGGAAATTTAGGCCGGAAAGAATGATGAATGAACAACTCGGAGTGGGGATTTGCAAAAGAAAAGAAAAAAAACATGAAGAACTATTAGCCACAGTTTTAAGTCGTGGTTAATACTATTAATATAAAGAACTATTAGTCACAGTTATAATCCGTAGCTAATACTATTAAATTTTTTTAAAAAAATATGAGTGTTGGCGGCCACCCACACTCGACCTAAGGTGGGTCCTCCCCTGTCCACATCTATAGTCAAATCTTTTATATTAAGAAGAAGAAAAACACTCATATTCATAGTAATATCAAACTCGAAGAAATTTGACCTACTGTGAATGCAAAACTTCAGCCAAGCAAATAATTCTAATGAGAGATGAATTAAACAATAAAATTTAAAATTTGCGTCTCTAATCACAATTAACTTTGTATGTTCAAATCAATAATCAAAGACCATTGCAAAATAATTGAGAGTGCATCAAAACTCAAAGTACATGATGAATAAGAAATACACGTCTTTGGAAAGTGAAATAATCATATTAGTTTGAGTAAAATATTACTAAAAATACAAGGAACTCGTATAATGCGAAGGAATGAAAACCAAAAGTAAAAAATTTACCAATTAATCGATGCGGAGGTTGTGGGGGAGATCCGATGGTGATGGTGGCTGTCTGGAGGTGTAAACTTGTTTAGGGGTTATCGAAGGGGAAAACAGGCTATTCATGAACTAGAATTGGTTGGAAGGGGCATGAAGGGGTCAATGGCGATATGAGTATGTATTGGGATGCATAAATAAGGGTCCCTGGGTGTTGAGTTGGCTCAAACTGGGGGGATAGAATATGGTTTGGGAAGTGGGTTGTAGGATTTGAAGGAGGAATAGGGTTGGATGAAGGGTTTGGGGCCTGAATTAGGGTTGGTTTAGAAGCTCAGTGACTATGGGGGGTGGTTGCGCGGATGGTAAAAGAGATCCAAGGATGTGGGGGTGGTTGCAAGGCTAGTGGAGGGGGAAGGAGGCGCAACAAGTAACTGGAAGAAGCAAGGGGCGGATGTGGAGGCTCTGGAAGAGGGATACGATGGATGGAGGGGAAGAGGAGGGCGGAAGCAGGTTTGTGAGAAACTGGTGGTGGTTGGACGGGGAGTTTAGGGAGACTGTAGGCTGGGGAAGGGGAATGCGATGGCTGGAAGGGAAGGAAAGAGAGGAAACGGGGTCGACTAGGGAACAGGAGGATGGTGACGGGACCTAGACGAAGTGACAACGGTGGGTGGAGGAGGTGGTAGCTGACGTCAACACCAGTAATGGTCGTGAGAAGGCCTCTTGGCGTCGGCACCCACAATGAACGAGCAACTTGCACCTTGCGGTTTTGGAATGCCTTAACTCACAATTCCTATCAATAAAGGATGTAAGAATAATATAAAGGGGGAAGGGAATTAGGTTAAGTGATTTGTTGACCTAAATCGACCGATCGCATTAGATGAACGAATTCCCAAAATAAGCATTTGAAAAACAAAAAACAAATACATGAAAAAAATTCAAAAAAAATGAGTCTGACGCGATCACGGACCCAGATCGTCCGTCGGACGATTCAAAAAATGTCGATATAGACAAATCTCCAAATATCGCACGATCTATCCCCATCAAAAAGTCTACCTGCTCTCCGCCAAAGGTTCAATTTGGGCCCCATAAGAAACATTGAGAGCTTTGAAGACCAAATGGGCATGATAAAGGTGTGCGACCAAAGTGGAGCTGCGGATCAAAATATCATTGAAGAAAATAAGTACAAGCAAAGAAAGGTTTTAAGTAGCTCGTTCATCTATGTCTAGAATTTTGGCGACGCATTGTCGGGCCAAAGGGAATAACTAAGAACTCAAAATGGTCGTAGTGAGTGCAAAAGGCTATCTACTCTACATCATTTGAAAACATGTGAATTTGGCAATAGAACTGGTGATGAAAAAAATGGTAGGTTGGTCGTATGATTTCATGTGGCAGCATCTCAATGCAATGTCTCTCGATCTCCTTTAGGAGTAGGGGGTACCAATAAGGCCACAAATTACAATAAGTATCGTTCCTAGCAGAAAGAAGATGTGATGATCCTGGTGTAGGCTGGGGAAGGCTTCATCTACTCCACTCCATTCTAATGATCACCGCGGCGGAGCAACACCACCAGTTGACTCGTTGGAGGATGGCAAACTCCAGGGTGGCATTCCTGTGGCTGGCCGCCGCCGCCTTTTGCCAGAAAACACTTAAAATAATTCTCCTGTGGCGCGACCGCTTGGGTCATCTTCTCCGGCGACGGCAACCACCTCAAAGGCCTAGAGAAGAACCAGGGAGTCTGATTCTCTTCTATGGTGCCCTTCAGTGAATCTCAAAGAGATATGGAGTGCTTCCACAATCTCTTGGGGGTCCAAGGCACGAGTGGCCGGGAAATGGGAGTTTTGGTAGCCGGTGTAACGGCCCGTAGACCACCACAGAGGACAGTATTCATGACATTATAAAAGGTAGAGCGTAGTGCAATATCATATATTACATTGAGTACCAACTATGTGCATTATCATTTAACTTGTCACAGTATTAAAAGTAATACATGTCAAAAATTCCACTTTAATAATATATACATACCTCAATCATGCGTAATCAAGCTTCAAAATTTCTTTCTTTTCTTACTCAGGATCGCCACAGCTACCTAAACAAAAATAGATGACGGACTTAGTCATAAAAATATGACTAAGTGAGGAGTATATCTTTTTAACTGCTTGTACATACAAACGAGGTGAATTCGAAATAATGTACATTTAATTGGTAGATTCGTAGCAGATATCAATATTTTGAGTCAGTAAACAATGTATCATATTCAGAAGAAACGTAAAAGTGTAACTGGATAAGCATTCATGGTAAGCCTTCGAATAAGCATTCGCGGTAACATATGCATTTTTCCCAATTTATGATTTCATATCTCATTTCATGATTTTCATGTTCTTTTATACTTCTGTACTCATTTTCCATATGTTTCATTTCATTACATTAAGGGTCGATGTATTTATATCAGTTTTCAGTCTTGGGCCCATTCCACTTGGATCCAACTCAGTGCGTACAACTCGCTTAAGACCCATTAAGGCCCAACTGAGTTGACTTGGAAATTTAATACAGTGCGTACAAACTTGCTTAAGACCCGTTAAGGTCTAACTGGATTTATATCAGTTCGCAGATACCCTTAATGTATGCATCGATGACATCTATATTTCTTTCATTTGTATCTTCATAGTCTATATATTTATATATATTTGGGAATGAAAAGTATCAATTAGTAATTCAGTCCTTCCAATCAATAGTGGCGATATTATCCTTCATTTATAACACATTGCGAGCTATATGAGTTTACACTAATTCAATTCACATGCAGAAAATAAGCTCGCTATTCAATTTCATCACATTGCTTATAATGAAAGTACTTGAAAATAAAGCATAAGTTAAAAAGGTAATCCTCACAGTGAGTTTCTATTTTCTTTCTTCTTTCACCGGGGTATCATCGCATCAATCCTAGAATTTCAATCTTCTGAGTATCTGTAAGAAAACACTCTCCAAATTGATATTGCGTTGTTTTGTAGACTCAACATTGATTCTTTAGGATATTTTGACTCAATGTTCAGCATAAGGGACAAATCAAGGTGGTCTTCAAAACATAAAAACTCCTTAATTTCCCACCACTTTTGTCTTCATAATTTCACATTCTCAAATAAACCTAACAAGGTAAGAATTCCCAATTTATATTATCTAATTAAAGTGGCAAACACACATGGGCTTCTAAAATAGTAAACCATGTTCAATTGCCATTATTTTAACACCAATAATCTCATAATTGCATGGAAAACCGATAATGCAAGAACTCCCAAATTATATAAAAGCTTCCATTATTACATAGACATCTTCTTCACTACAAAAGCTTTATCTTGACATCCAGTCCACAGTCCATAATATGGAGCTTTATCATTATCATAAAGATCAATCACAAATTTCTATAACCAATTCCTTTCATAAATTGTATCCAAAAGGCCATAAGATACTCAATTTCAACAAAACTATCATAAATTAGACATTAATATGAAGTGCATCACTTCTACATGTTAAGGAAACTCATAGCTATCATGATTATAGTGGTTATATGTGAAAATGAAATCATTTTATGTAAAAACAACCCTCACATAGGGAAAAACAGCAGCCCTATAATTATAAATTGTAATTGCAGTAATTCTCTTCAAAGGACAGCAGTCCTAAACATAAACTATGGGAATTTCAGTAATTCCCTTTTTTGGACAGCATTCCGAGGAACAAAAACAGCTTTCCACCCATTCTACACGAATGTCCAGCAATCTTTTGTGTTGAACAACATAATCACTACTATTAATAGTACTACATAGGATTTCCACCAACTCTAGTAAGATTCATATCAAAGCCCCATCAATTCCACTAAGTCTTCACGAGCATGCTAAAATTAACGTGTATATCATTCAATCTAGGGAAATCATCACATATATGCTCAAAAAGTCATGATTCACATCCAATTAAGAGTCCTAAAATCAGCCCTAAAACTTTTTAGAACAAAAAAACTCAAATCCCAAATTATTCCCTCCCAAAAATATTTAGGTTACATGTTGCCATGAAATTTCACGACAAAAACAAAAATCTCTCTCCAAATCTCTAAAAGTACTTTACGTTACTCAACTCATTATTTGCATAAAGGAGAAAGAAAGAGGAAGAAAATGGCTTACAATGGGGGAAAAGGAGAAATTAGGTTTTGCTATGGAGGATGCCCAAATCCTTATTTAGTTGGAGTGTTATCCTTCTAAAACTGGCCACCACCAAGAAGAGGGGTTGGTAGCAAGCTAAAGAGGACCGATCCCACCTTCTATCTGGCGAGTGGAAGAGAAATCAGAGGAGGAAGGAGGAGAACGGGCGATCCTGTGATCCCTAGGAGAGAGGCGAGAGGCGAGAGCAAGTGAGCTTGCATGCGAGATTTCTGATAAAAGAGGGCTCAGCATTTATCCTTTCTAAGCCGGTCCAACTCCACCGCTCAAGTCTCACCGCATATGCCTTAAGATGGGTTAAATTAGGTTGAACCGGATAAAGTCCACCGCCTAACTTTAATCTCAATTAACCCAGCCATTATTAGCACCTCAAATTGGCCTCTATTAGCACCCCAATTAAATCCAGCTAGCTAGCTATTGGCATACCAAATCTGGCTATTTGCACACCAATTTACACAATTTTTTTTTGTTATTTAAACTTTTTAATTTAAATTGGTGTACATGCACACTAATTTCAAGGGAATAAACTTTATTAAAATGATAAATTAGAATCGTTTCGACATTTCGTCAATGCCCCATTATTTTCTTTCTCTCGAAAATATATTTATGTAACGGTTTATCAATTTTAAATTGCATGAGATACGAGCATTACATCCGCAAACCCCATGCTAGCCCACCTACATGATCTACGCAACAAGCTCACTTAATAACCTCTCCAGGAACTCATGCTATGAAGTGTGAAGTAGTGATGTGTGGGGAGCTCCTCCCCATAGAGACAATGCAACCAAAACATCATGGTGAGTGCGCCAAAGTAACACACAATTGATCCCAAAAGTGTGTAGCCATTGTGCTCGTAGTATAATGTGGAAGCCCACCAATGGAATGTAGAGGTTTGTTCGAATGAAATCAATGTGGACCTTCAATTGTCTGTCAACGAAGATACCTGAGCTAGCAAGTCACTCTCCATTGGTGATGAATAGATGTATGCACTCCTTCATCCAAATAGGAAGCCCATGGGCTTGTGTTATGGACTCCCAATGAAGTTGTGGTTGTTTCATGAACCCGCAAGCACCAAAATAGGGTGGTAGGCCACCTGTGCTTATAACTGCATATTCTGCAAACTCTGGGCTCATGGCATGACATTGAGAGAGATCTTCAGCCCCTCTTCCTCTGCAGACACTGTTTCCTCGTCATTCTCCACCTCAAGCTAAAATAATTTTTCATCGATGTCCTAATGCATAATTCTCGCCACTCACAGCGCTCCACCATCTCTGTCAAAAATAGACTATTAATGAAATGGAGTGGGGTCGCAGCTGGACCACCTTTTCCATCCCCGAGTTGATGGTCTCGTCGGTCTGGGGGATGTAGCCTAGAAGGAGGTGGCATCCGGTGTATGTCGTTGGTCCAATCTACCTGAAGGCAGCGGTCATAGATTCATGATAGTATCATGGAATTGATGAGATCAGTAGGGCCTTTATACTCCACATATAAACATAGAAGTTCTTGTAACCATGAGGTGAAGATGGTGACCTGTTGCCCACGCTAAATTTGGGCACATGGTCAGTAATGTCCGAAACTTCTCCATATCGCCATGTCATTTCAATGTGTTTGAGGGAGAACAACTCTCCCAAATGGATTGCTTCACGTCGGTGTCCCAAAGAGCATATGGTAGTACTGCTTGAAGTCATCCCATATCATATAGGGCTTCTCTATGTCCAGGCGTAGAAACCGCATTTGGATCACCCCGCCAAATGATATGCAGCCAAGGAAATCCACACCATGACCAGTTTCCATTGATTGACAAACTATTCATCTGGGGTCAACCAGTCCAAGGGGTCTCTCTTGTCATCATATGTTGGGTACTCCAGTTTGGCATAGCGTGTAAGTGCATTGTTCTTGTAACACCCTCTATGGAATCCCTCCACATGGTCGTGGGTGGGAAACCCTCCATAAAAACTATTGTTAGTCCCATCCTGAGAAAATATATGTTGTTGTGTTGAGGGGAAAGGGAGCTCTCAATACGGGTTAAGAGGTTGTCCAAGAGCACTTGATGTCGACTCTATAATCGATCCATCATCATCTTATACATCCTCTCAAACATTAAGGCCATGGGGACGATGGATCCCATCATTATCAGCTCTAATACCAAGTTCTCACAAGCTCGTGTGAAGGATCGATTTATCAAACGGATGTGGCGGAGGAAGATGGAGTTGGATGTCTACGAGAGTTGCTTCCCCTGGAACCCCTTGGTCAACCCATGATGAACTAGGGTTTGGATCCTTGTCGCGGCTTACTAGATGGGGGTGTCAGTGGCTTGTGGAATCGGGGATGAGGGGAGAACGGCGGAGAATCCTTCTTATTGCTTGCGGATTGGTCACACTAAGGCAATAAGGGGGTCAGTTGGTGCCTAGGTTGGCTGACTGCAGTTGCACGACAAAAGAAGAAAGGGGGAGTGTGGTTTTCGATAAGAATGAGAGGGATCCCTAACACCTTGTAGTAATGAGAGGGAGCATCAACACCTCATGATGCTAATGACTTGATTAATTCATCATGCCATGGTCTCAAACCAACAACATATAAATACATGAGTCAAAAATAAATCGAAACGCAAAGGTTGGACCAACCTGAACCTAAATAAATGTGACACAAATAAAATATCAACAATTTGCGTAAATAAATAAGTGTTTCAGGCAAATTAAGGTCACAGCGTGTCTACGCTTCTCGTGTCACGGTCTCATGTCGTAAGAACACCCATCAAATGCTTAGGTAACAATATGATAAGGGGTTAATTTCGTATTACACGCCAATAAACTTGTGTAGTTTAGCTAAATCTTTCCACCCGAGATAACTACTCTACTATACAAAATGGAATCCTCTCAATTTTCTTCACATTTCTCTTCATGCATTCATTCAAACTACACCACTCTACTATTGTGGCCTTCCAAACACTCTTCCCCGCTCCCTTATTGAGCTAGAGCTAATGCGACTGCACTTACTCCACTATACCCATTCACGCCATGGTATTGGGCCAATAAAGAAATGCAAATTCTTTCGTTTCATAGAAGAACTGCACACGCCAATATGGTCATTTTAAACCAAATTATTTGTTACTTACCCAGGAAGATCATGGCTTTGTCGCTGGTAAGTTTACATATTATAAGAAAAATATAATGTTGTCTATATACAATGGGCTTATATAAGATTCTCCCAAATTCTGGTATAGATACATAAGCACAGCATGCGTAATTGGTTTAGATGGATCTTGCTAATGGCAAGTCACTGGATTATAAATCGTAATAAACAAAATAAAATGATATCTATCTCCTGATGGTCTATGGAAATAAACATACGTTGGAGTAGAACATTTCATATTTTCATATAAACAAATGACTGCACCCAAGATATTGTAGATTTCATAAATACATTACATATTTAAGCCATTTCAATGGCATAAAGTGAAATAATTAGTACAAAAAGTGCAGCTACTAAGCCGTGCCTGAAGAGAACTAAAAATATATATTTACTAAGAACTTGCATTCACATCATAAGATATCTAAAATTAGGTATTAAACCATGCCTGAAGAGATCTAAAGAAATATACTCACTCAGAATTTGCATTCACAGCATTAAAATTTCTAAAATTACGTGGCTTCACAAAATCGACCTTCTGGTATCTGTTAGAAAACAATGGGGAAATGTTATCATTATCCAGTACAACAGAAAAATATATCTAAATAAAATAATAAATAAATATATAGAAAGGATGATTCTCTGAAAAGAAGTGAAGGAAATAAAAGTCAGCGTACTTCCTGATTTCCAACAGATAAGAAACGAAGAGCACTCACTATTCAAGTAATAGAAAAGATCTGATCCCCAAAGGATAAATCATAATGCTTAAAGAAAATATAAGAATGCACAAAGATATAGCTGTTGATATGCAGGAAAATAAAAATGACAATGATTCAAATAGAGCGAGGAGAAGAAGAACTGGTAAGGGATTTCATTCCTTCTTTATTCCTTAGTACATTACTCACGGTTTTATATTAGAAAAAAGATACATTTGGACACTAGCGGTCTCGCTTAAAATTAATTAAAAACCACTAAAATTCTGTACTAGTAACTCTTACATTCATTGTTTGTAGTCCTAATGATTTCTACATTACTTTAAAATACTCCCTTAGTCAACAAAATTACACACCCCAAGTAATTTTCTGAATTTGAACTTCTCTTTTTGATTTGGCTTCACAAACACATCAGCAACCAGATCATTAGTTCCACAAATTATTTACTTCTCCCTTTTCAACTATGTCTTGAATGATGTTTAAAATTTACATACTTTGTCCGGTAATGATAAATGGGAGTCCTTGTAATATTTGTGAAAAAGTCTAAAAAAAGAGATTTTTTATTGCTCCAAAAGGTGAATAATACAAGGGTATGACCCCAATTGTAATACATTATTATCAAGTCGCCATAAGTCTTTTTCTGTATTCACCCCGGGTTGGGGTAGTTTAGTCTTTTCCCTATTTTAGGTTTTTCTCTTACTCAAGTATATGTATGAGTAAGGGACCTCCTTTGATGAACATATAGTATTATTCCCTCTCCACTTGGTATCAAAGCAAAGAAAGAAATTCTCGAGCCCTAGCCTCCCGGTTCTGCCTCCAACCACTTTCGCGTTTTTCCCGCTCCGATCGAATCCATCGCCGCTCCTCCGCTTCCGCTTCCACAATCTCCACTGCTCGCGCTTTCAGGAAGAAGGACGTCCTCTATGCTAGCTGCTGAGAGGAACGTCGTCGTCGTTCCTCCGTGAAGCAGCTAATTGTTCCTCCACAAAAACAGTTGTTGTTGTGCCGCCGTCTCGTGCCGTTGTTTTGCACCAGGTCCTTCATCAGATGTTGTCGTGTCGTCGTCCCGTGTCGTGTCACGCTGTCGTCCCTTGTCGTGTTGCCGTCCCGTGTCGTCGTATTGCTGCCATCAGAGGATGCTCCTGGCCGCTACTCTCTGCACTTTGCCGTTCTATGCTTCCTGATGCTTCTGATGATGATTTGATCCTCTGCTTGATCTTGTGTCGATATGGGTGATCCCGATTCTTCGGTATCTTCTCCGGGTGTGATCCGGCCTCAGACGGTTGAGCCTCAGCAGACCCATGGTCACTCTAGCTCCTTGAAGATTAACACGGTCCCTCCGGATGACACAATTATCTTGAATGGTCTCGTGTTGCCCAACATGTCATCCGTAACCAACAGATGTTTGGCTATATTGATGGGACAATTAAGGAGCACCCCCCCCCCCCGTGTCTGATCCCTCCTGGAAGTGATGGGATTCTAACAACTCTCTAGTTGTTTCCTGGCTCTAGCATTCGATGTCTCCTAAGGTCTATCGGAGCTAGATGTTGATGGACTCGGTTTTTTTATATCTAGACTCGTGCTCGCGAAACATACTCTCAGATTGGCAGTTCCACCCAGGTTTATGAGCTCACTCGCCGCATTTTGGAGTTGCGTCAAGGATCGATAATTGTTTCATCATTCTTCTCGGAGTTTGAGCGACTGTATCAAGAACTAGAATACTTTGCAAAATTCACTACGTGTACAGTTGATGTCGTTCAGTTAAAGCAACGGGAGGACAGCTTCTGCTTTCATGTCTTCTTGATGGGATTGAATATGGAATTTGATATGGTTCGGACGCATGTTCTCCACCGTTCTCCTCTTCCCTCTCTTCGGGAGGCGTTCAGCATAGTTCTGGGTGATGAAAACCGCCGCAAGTCTCTCAGTGTTATGGCTCCTCCTTATCGTTCTGCCCTGACTAGTGTTTCGTGCTCTCATTCCTACTCATGGACCTTCTATGTCTATCTGTGATTACTGTGGTTGAAGGGGACACTCTCGGGAGGCATGTTTCAAACTTCATCCTCATCTTGCACCTTCTGTACGTGGTCGTGGAAGGGGTCATTGACCACGCTGCGGGGGCCATAGACACAGTGGCTACCGTTCTCATGATGCAGCTTACACTCCTGATGTCTATGATGATTCCCAAACACTTGTGTCTTCCTCTCTTACAACACAGCAATTGAATTCTTTTCGCCGCCTGCTTCACTCTCAGCCCGATCTGGTCACTGAAGGCTCTAATTCTCTTGTCACCACTATTATACCTAGTGCTCATGCTGTCACCACCTCACCTTCGGAACAGGTGCTCGACTTTGGTGTCACTCACCACATGACTGGGTTTTCCTCGGGTTTTCTCTCTTACAATCCTTTGTCTGGTAAGGAGAAAGTTATTTCTGCTAACGGACCATTGTCCTCCATTGCAGGAAAAGGCAACATATCTTGTTCTTCGTTCATATCTCTTTCCTCCGTTCTTCATGTTCCTTCCTTTCCACGCAATTTACTTTCCATCAGCAATCTTACGAAATCTCTTAACAGTTCAGTAACATTCTTTCCTGATTATTGTGTTTTTCAGCAACTGAGTATGAAGCGGAATATTGGCAGTGGTAAGTGCAGTGGCGATTTGTACTACCTGCACACTCATTCTCTCTCAGACCCTTTCCAGTTCCATTGTTACTGCAGAGTATATTGGTCGTTGGCATCTGCATCTAAGACATCCGTCCTCCGTTTATCTGCAAAAACTATTTCTTGTTTTTTACCTTTTCTTCATAACTTTTCTTGTGATGTTTGTGATCGGTCTAAACATGTGCGACAGAGCTCTTCACATCTTTCTTTTCCTAGCAGTGTTCCCTTTGATGTTATACATTCTGACGTTTGGGGGCCGTCCCCCGTTGTATCTTTAACTGGTTTTCAATGGTTTGTCACTTTTATTGATTGCTTCACTCATACTACGTAGGCTTATCTGTTGAAAAAGAAAAGTGATGTTTTTTCCTTGTTTTCAAGTTTTTTATAAAATAGTGCAAACTCAGTTTAATGTCTCTACCCGTGTTCTTCGAAGTGACAATGGGGGGAGTATGATGATCGTGGCACCCTTGGCGCTTACCTCACCTCTCACAGTATCCACCAGAAAAATTGTGCTTACACCTCTACTTAGAAAGGAGTGGCCGAAAGGAAAATTCGGCACCTTCTTGAGGTTGCTCGCTGTCTCCTATTGACGATGCACCTCCCTAAACCCTATTGGTGTGATGCGGTGCTTACAGCTACTCACCTTATCAACCATCTTCCTTCTCGTGTCATTTCCTTTACTACTCTAGCTCGTCTCTCCACCTCTGGCGTGATTCATAATTCTCATTTGTCACCCCGTGTCATTGAGTGTGTCTTTTTCGTGCATGTGCACCAACCCCATTGTGACAAACTTTATCCTCGGGCTCAACGTTGTGTCTTCCTTAGTTATTCTTCCACGACCAAAAGATATCGTTGTTATCACCCCCTCCCCCCTTCCGACGCATGTTCTGTACCATGGATGTTAGCTTCTGTAAGCGGGAGTCCTACTTTATGTCCTCGACTCATGTTTTTCGTCACGGGGAGAGTAGTAGTGATACAGATGTTACTTCTGTCCCTCTTCCTCTTCTCCCATCTATCTCCTTCATTCCTTCCCCTCATTTCACTCTGGTACCCATAGCTCCTCATATCCCGATACCGGACTCCTCTACTACGATTTCTCCTTTTCCCCATGTATACCACCGTCGTTCAGGTATACAGGCCACCACAACTCCACCTCTACCAGTGCCAACTTCAGACCCAGATTCTGACGATGCTGATCTGCATATCCATCTTGCGTTGTTAAAAAAAAGGTAAAGCTACTTGTACGCAACATTCGATTTCTAATCATGTGGCATATCATCATCTTACTCTGATTCATCAGACTTTTATTTCATCTCTTTCTCTAGTTGTTATTCCTAAGACATGGCAGGAAGCTTTGGAGATACCTGCTTGGACACAGACTATGTAAGATGAGATGTCTGCCTTGGACAAAAATGAAACGTGAGATATCTCTGCTCTCACTTCGGGAAAGAAAGTTATGGGTTCCTGGTGGGTTTTCTCTGTTAAGCAGAGCAAAGATGGCAAGGTGGAACGGTACAAAGCGCGTCTTGTCGCTCAAGGATACATCCAGACTCAAAGAGTTGATTATCAGGAGACTTTTGCTCATGTAGCAAAGATGGACTCTATTCGGGTTTTGTTGTCATGTGATGTATGTCTAGACTGGAAAACTCCATCAACTGGACGTGAAAAATGTGTTCCTTCATGGTGAACTTAAGGAGGAGGTGTACGTGAAATTTCCTTCTAGTTTTGCGAAGAAATGAGCTGAAGGGCTTGTCTGCCGCCTAAGGAAAACCTTATATGCCCTGAAGCAATCTCCTAGGGCCTAATTTGGAAGATTTCTCACAGCGATGCTCAAGTTTGGGTACAAGCAAGCCCAATCTGATCATACCATGTTTATCCGGAGACAAGAACAACGTGTTGTGGTTCTCATTGTCTACGTGGATGACATAGTGATTACTAGAAATGATACAGAGGAGATTGTCAATCTCAAGCCCCTTCTGTCTGTTGAATTTGAAGTGAAGGACTTAGGAAGATTACGGTACTTCCTGGGTATCGAAGTGGTTAGATCTGAGCGGGGTATCTTTATATCCCAACGAAAGTACATATTGGATCTCCTAAAGGAAACTGGTATGTTTGATTGTGCTCCTGCGAACACCCCTATGGAGGAAAATCACAGGATTGATGAAGATGGCGATGGTGATCGCACGGATGTATCATGTTATCAAAGATTGGTCAGAAAACTTATATATCTATCTCATACACGCGCCAACATTACGTATGCAGTTGGTATTCTTAGCAGATATATGCATTCTTCTTGAATCAGACATCAAGAAGCGGCGTATCGTCTGCTGCGATATTTAAAGAAAACTCCTGATCGCGGTCTCTTATTCTCTACGA
This sequence comes from Platanthera zijinensis, assembly GCA_039513925.1. Classification (NCBI taxonomy): domain Eukaryota; kingdom Viridiplantae; phylum Streptophyta; class Magnoliopsida; order Asparagales; family Orchidaceae; genus Platanthera; species Platanthera zijinensis. The sequence continues at coordinate 151,326,529 of CM077089.1, forward strand.
ACAACTTGAAGATTGAGATTTTTATTGATGTTGATTGGGCTGGTTGTCGTGATGACAGAAAGTCTATAACAGGATACTACTCCTTTGCTGGTGGAAACCTTGTAACGTGACGTAGCAAAAAGCAGAATGTGGTGGCTAGGTCAAGTGCAGAGGCAAAATATTGTGTCATGTCTCAAGGCTTATGTTGGGGATTATGGTTGCGTACTGTATTACAGGATCTGAGTTTCTCTGTGACAGTCCATTTCTCCTTGTTTTGTGACAATAAGGCAACCATTAATATTGCTCATAACCCGATCCAACATAATAGGACAAAACATGTTGAAGTTGATCGACACTTTATCAAAGATTACATGGATAAAAAAACAGTTGTTACTCCGTTTGTTCATTCCAGGGATCAGCTGGACGATGTGTTTACCAAAAGTTTGGGGTGTGACGTGTTTACCGATGATATTCAAAAACTTGGGATGACCAACATCTTCCGCCCGACTTGAGGGCGGAGAGTTGTAATATGTTATTATCAAGTAGCCATAAGTCTTGTTCTGTATTCACCTCGACATGGGGTAGTTTAGTCTTTTCCCTGTTTTAGGTTTTTCCTTTACTCAAGTATATGTATGAGTAAGACCTCCTTTGATGAACATATACTATTATTCCCTCTCCACTCCCCATATTTCAAGAAAACGGGGAGAAAAGAGAGAAAATAAGAGAGAGAATACATAACATATGTCGCATGCAAGTACGCGGATAGATAAAAAACAGACCGCGCGGGCTGTGCGGTTAGACAAGCTAACTGCACGATTACACAGAGCTTGAGATGATATCAACATGGTTGCTCTGATCTCTATCCGTCAGGATACAGCGGACAACTCCAGGGGCAACAACTACGGTTAGATTGAATCTAACCGCTAGACCGCAACTGCAATAACACTTGGGAACCACAAAACTTCAACTGCGGTCAAGCCTTTGTTGATCACCAAAAGGCACAGTTGCACTAAACATACAGGGCCACCTGGGGCGATTAGGCGGGTACTAACCGCCAGACCGCTACTGTGAGTAACCTTAGTTGATCGCCATACCTGGCTCTAACAGACAACAGCCATAAGACTATGATAGTCATCAGACCGCACCACCACTAACTCTGATCACCAGACCACACTGCGGTTATTCGGTGCAGTTATAAAGGACAACTGTCAGACCGCCAAACAAGGTCGCCAGACTGCCAGAACTAGAGTTATAGCATCCAAGCGGTAACATAGCCAAATCTACCAGACATGCAGACCTCCAGACCAAACCGACAGTCTGTCAGACCTGTCCTCAAGACTGGCCGGACTCCACATGTTCTAACACTCCCCCTCAAGCTGGAGCATATATGTCAATCATGCCCAGCTTGTCACAGACATCCGAAAAAGAGGATACTGGTTTGGTAAAAACATCGGCTAGCTCTTTATCAGATGTGACAAACGGAGTGCAGATTTAATTCTTTAATACCACTTATCTGATAAAATGACAGTCAACTTCAATATGCTTTGTCCTCGGATGAAATATTGGATTCTTCGAAATATATATAGTTGTCTTATTGTCACAGAACATTGGCAGAGGATGATCATAGATCTCTCCTAAGTCAAGCATAAGCGTCTGTAACCACTTCAACTCACAATTCAAAATCTTTCTATATTCAGCTTCAGCACTCGACCTGCAAACAACAGATTGTTTCTTGCTCTTCCAACTAACCAGACTTTCCCCTACAAAGGTGCAAAAACCAAACGTAGATTTCCTATCCTCCTTGTCATTAACATTGCTGGCATCAGAGTAGGTTTCAACCCTCAAATGGTTATTCTTCTAAAACAGAAGTCCCTTCCCCAGAGATCCTTTCACATATTCCAAGATTTTTAAAGTTGATTGAAGATGACACTCTTTGGGAGTTTGCATAAACTGACTCGCCCTTTCTACCGCATAATAGATTTCCGGTCTTGTGACTGTTAGATAAATGAATTTTCACACAAACCGTCTATACCCGATGGTATCTGAAAGAAGAGGTGAATCCTCACTCCAACACTTGTCATCACCAACGGCCATTGGACACAAAGCAGGTTTAGTACCAAGAAGACTTATCTCTTTTAAAAGATCTAATGCATACTTCCGTTGTGAGAGCACTACTAAGTTGGGCTTTCGGGAGATCTCTATCCCTAAGAAGCACTTAGTATACCTCATATCTTTCGTAACGATGTGTTGAAGAAGATATTTCTTCGTTAGATCAATCCCTTTCTTATCATCACATGTAAGAAAAATGGCATCCACATAAATAGAAAGAACAACTAACCCTGTAGAAGTTTTGCGTGTGAAGAGAGACTCATCTACACAACTCCGAGCAAATCCAATAAAAGAGATAACTTTGTTAAACTCATCGAACCAAGCCCGCTGGCTTTGCTTAAGTCCATAGATTGTCTTCCGCAACCTACACACCTGAGACACCCCCAAGCAACATACCCAGGAGGTTGTTCCATGTATATATCACTTCTTGCAGATCTCCATAAAGGAAGACATTCTTGACATTTAACTGAGACATCTCTCAGTCTTTGTTAATGGCCACAAAAAAGAGAACACGGATCGTGGTAATGCGAGCAACTAGGGGAAGGTGTCAAAGAAGTCTACACTTGAGTAAAACCTTTGGCAACGAGCAGAGCCTTATAACGATTGATGGTACGATCAGAATGAAACTTGATCACAAAGACTCAGCGACAGCCAACCATATCTGCACCTGGAGGGGTAGGGATAAGAGTCCAAGTACCCATCTCGGTTAAAGTTTTCATCTCCTCATCCATAGCAGCTTTCCAATAAGGGATAGCAAGAGCTTCTTAATAGATGGTCGGGGTGATATTGGTCGAAAGAACGAGAGAAATTTTTTTGCAATAGGGGATAGACGAGCATACAAAATAACATCATGAATGGAATGTTGAGTGCACGTCTGAACCCCCTTCTGAAAAGCAATGGGAAGATCAAGGTCCGACTTGTATGCAATATCAGATCCACCCGTCAGAGAGACTGCTGGCCCGGGAACTGTTAGCAACGACTCAGGTAGAGAAGCAGTATCAGGAGAAAAGGATGGAGAATCAGAAACTGGTGTAAGAGAAGGAAGACGAGCAGGCTCAGGTAGAGGTACAAAGATAATAGGTAGAGAAGAGGGATCATCAAATGGTGAGAGAGCAAAGGTGCGAGGAAAGTGAGGAGCATCTTCAAAGAAAGTAACTTCAGCAGTTTCCGGAGAAGCGGATCATAGCACGGATACCCCTTTTGAGTTGGACAGTAGCCAAGGAAGATGTACTTAACGGAGCGAGGCGAGAGTTTGTCATAACCTGGAGAAGGAGAATGAACAAATGTCGTACAGCCAAAGACTCATGGAGGTAAAGGAAATAGTGTGGCACCGGGGTATAAGATGGAGAAGGGGGTTTTGCCATTGAGAATAGAAGAAAGAATTCGGTTGATTAGATAACAGGAGATCAGAACGGCATGACCCCAATAGGACTGAGGAACATTCATTTAAGTGAGAAGAGTGCGAGCAACATCGAGGAGATGACGATTCTTACGTTCAGCAACTCCATTTTGTTAGGATGTGTACGAAAAACTGGTTTAATGTATAATGTCACAATGCATACAAAAAATTGAGAATTAATGACAAAGATATTCGCTTGCATTATCAGTGTGAAACATTTTAATAGACACGTCAAACTGTGTGCGTATTTTATTATAAAATATAGTGAAAACAGAGAAAAGTTCAAAACGTTCTTTTAACAGATACAACCAGGTAGATCTAAAAAATCATCAATAAAAGTGACAAAATGCATACTATCCTTACCAGCAGACTTAGTAGAAGAAGGACCCTAAATATCAAAACGAACAAGATCAAAAGGACGAGAAGAACTACATCCTTGTCTTGCTGAAAAGGATGAACGGTGGTGTTTGTCGAGTTGTCAAGCTTCACACTAGAGCGGAGTCTCCTCTAGGTAGATCTGGTAGGAGCTGACAAAGAAGACGAGGAGGAAAATGTCTAAGATGAATATGTCAATGTACAAGAGAAGTAGAAGTAGAAAGAGCAGAGACATTATCAAGGTAGAATAAGTCGTCACTTTCAGTCTAAGTAGCAATCGTCTCCTTGGAGTGTGGATCCTGAAAATAACAAGTAGCTGAAGTAAAGGTAACTGCGCAATTTAGTTTTTTACATAGAGAGGTAACAGAAAATAAGTTGCATTATAAAAGTTGGGACGTGGAGAGTTTCCTCAAGTTGGAGAGACGAAGTGACGTGGACTGTTCCAGTTCCGCACACAGAAGATGGAGAACCATCCACAATAAAAACCGAAGGTGACCGGTTATGTTTGTCCAAATGTGAGAAAAGATGAGGATTTTTTGTCATATGATTAGTAGCACCAGAGAGTACTACCCGAAGAGAAGGCAAGACAAGTTGACTTCTTTAAGATAATGTCACTCACAGAAGGGAGGAGATGAGACTGCTTGACCCAGCAACGATCAACAATGTGGCATATCTTGCCATGGTCAAAGCAGAGATATCTAGACGGACCACGTCCACCAGAGTGACCTCCACGGCCACTAGGAATGTCATGACGAGCAGGATGAGAAACAATGTCAGGAAGAGGTGGAGAGGCGAGCAAAGAACTCTGAAGAAGGGTAGTAACGACAGAGATGCGCACAACAGTAGCATCCAGAGTATGAGTGTCAGTCCCTTCGAGAATTTAATGTTGGATCATATCATAGGACTCTGGCAAACGAAGCAGATAACACACTACTAGAAGTTGTTATAAGTATTTGTGTTGCTCAGCGAGATCAGCGGAGAATGGGCGATGTTGAAGAAGCTTAGCACCAAAAGCTTACATCTACTAATAGGCAGTTGCATGAGTCATCATGGGATGGGAAAATAGATCCGCAAAAAACGTGTATATGCGCAAAGTTTGAACTCCCTTGGAGTATAGAGAAAACACGTGTCATGATGTCACGTCGTGCAGGGGATAACTGCAAGCACTCAGGCAAGAACCCGAACCTATCTCTTTATAAGAAATCCTCAAATTTATTATGAAGAAAACTATAATTTAAGTTAAGTTTAAATGGTCGTATCCCTCGACTCAGTAGATCAACTAGTCCACAAGTGAAAATATGAATATACACTGCGAAAAATACTTTGTTTATATTGATTAACATCCTACATGAGCATAAACATCCAAACAAGACAACTCATGATATGCATACCTCTAGGTTTATTATAATATAGAAATAGCTTTTACGTTAGTCAAAATATAGTGACTTTGGTATAATACCATGCTATGAATGAGATAGTTAAAATGGTACTTTTATACTTTAAAAATAACTAACATGTAATCCTAGCATAAAACCTTCCCAGAGAGCAAGTAAAACCAACCAGTCATCAAGAAAAGACTAAGTTGCTAGCGGGTATCTTAACAATATAAAAACTCTGGTGGGAGTCAACAACCTGACACGAACCCACCAAAAGGAAAAATAAGTATGTATGAACTAAAACAGAACAACAACACTGCGTCACACTGGTGAGGAGAAGACAACTGTAACAACTGCAGAAAACCAACAACCACCAAACCTAGCCGCTCAACCGACTACTGCTCCGAACCTGAGGCATTCCAAAGAAAAGAATACCTCAGCAAGAATGTACAAGTGATGATCAAAAATCAATATTAGCAATAATCCAAAAGAGAGAAAGGGGGGTACCAACTCTAACATGAGAAAAGCTGACACACCTCAGCTAATAAGTCATAACAGAGATAAAAGGTTTACTTACAAAGTTCAAGGGTAAGAAATTTGCACCAAGTGCGATAAAGATCCATGTTTTATATAAAAAAAATACATATAAGTGTATATATATGCACAAGAGTAGCAAACTCATCATAGAATGAGCATAAACACCGGCAACGTCCCGCACTTGCGGTGGTGGTCTCCCCCTCCACACACCAACAGCAAAAAATACTTCACAAGGGCTCAAGGAAAGGTGGTCGTATTTCTTGACACACCTAAATCTGGGGAACTACCGGCACCTGCAGTGGTGGTCTCCTCCTCCACACACCAACAGTCACAAACCCACATCGAGTAAACCCATCAGGGCAAAGATCCATAAGCTGGCCTTAGGTTGGTGGTCCTTTATCCACTGCCAACCATGAACCACACCAAAAACATCCATAAAACATCGATAAAACCCCATCGAAAACACAGGATTACTCCAAAAGCAAAAAGGAAGAAGAATCCCAAAAATCACCCAAAAACCATACTCAACGAATTGGACTCAAATTGACAAAAAAATTCTAAGTCCACACTGATTCGTCGAGTATACTCGACGAATACCGTAGACACTCGACGAATCATACTTAGCAAAATTAACTAACTTAACGATACTCGACGATTCGGCTAACATAACCTTGATACTCAACGAATCGGCGAAATTACCCAAGTCCACGGGAAGTCGTCGAGTATACTCGACGAGTCTGAGGTTCACTCAACGCTCTCAACGTCAAAGAAGTCTCACTTGACGTCTGGACTTTAACTCAGCGAAGTTTACTTCACTCGATGCTCTCGACGCCAAACCAACTATACTCGACGAATTCGTCATGTTAAAACGACGGTTTTGACTTAAACTCAAAGACCACTCGACGCTCTCAACGTCCAGCCTAATTCACTCAATGCCAAGACTGACATTCGACGAATTCGTCGTGAATACTCGACGAATTTTCCTTAATCTCAAGAATCACTCAACGCTAAGACTACACTCAACGTCAAAGGCTAATACTCGGCGAATTCGTCGAGATTACTCGACGAATCTGTCTCCACTCAACGCCTATACTATTCGACGAATTAGACTTAATCCAAGACCCATACTTGACGAATTTCAATCAGGCTAACCCCACCATAATTTTTAAAACCTAAGCTACATGTTGAAACCGATGAATCGGTCTCTGTGTAGTTCGATCATTGGGGAAGGGGTGATCGCACACTTACTTCTCTCTCACAAGCCGAACGACCAAAGACTTAGCACAAGGAACAGATCCAAGGTTCCAGCACGGAGGTCCCACCACACACCCGGAAGATCTTAGAGCGCTTCCCCTCCTTAGCCAAGTGTTGATCTAAGAATACCTCAGAAAGTGCAAGAAGACCAAGGCACAAGTAAGCATGTCTTATGAGATACGCATTGAGTCTTATTTATAGTTTTCTGAAAACGGTCTGCAAACAGCCAACCTCCGTTGTTCCAAACAGTTATGTGCAGTCCAGATTGGCCTGTCAACAGGCTCCGCTGTTCTGAAAGGCTATGGGCAGGCCAACGAGAATAGAATGAAACAAACACATCATACAACACTGGGCGAGTGGCCTTTGAAAACTTTCAATCGCATGGGGGTGGCGAGTGCTCGATGGTGCTGGCACTCGCCTCCTCCCTATGGCACTGGGCGAGTGCATGCCAGAATTTCCCACTCGCCCAAGGTCTGCCGAGGTTTATGGTCGACTAAGAGCCTGCTGCTCCACTAGCCCCTGCTCCGCTCCAGCCCACCTGGGCAAGCCGACGGATGTCGAGATCCCACTCAGCGCCACTAAAGAGGCGTTGAGTGTCTGGGCTTCACTCAACGCCAAGGAAGAGGCGTCAGGTGAGCAAGCCTCACTCGACATCGGGCTGGAAGGCGTCGAGTGGACTCGACGTCGGGGTGGAAGACGTCGAGTGGACTCGACGCAGGGGCGGAAGGCGTCGAGTGGACTCGACGTCGGGGCGAAAGGCGTCGAGTGGACTCGACGCTGGGGCGGAAGGCGTCGAGTGGACTCGGCGCCAGGGGAAGGCGTCGAGTGGACTCGGCGCCAGGGGAAGGCGTCGAGTGGACTCGGCGCCAGGGGAAGGCGTCGAGTAGACTCGGCGCCAGGGGAAGGCGTCGAGTGGACTCGGCGCCAGGGGAAGGCGTCTAGTGGACTCGGCGCCAGGGGCCCGGCACGCCTGGCTTGTATAGTTTGGCTCATGTCGATCCCTACTCGCCGGATATGGGGTTGTACATAATCCCCGCTCTTTGCAAGGTTTCCCCAAGCTCGGAAAGAAACCTCCAACCCCGCAAAATGTGACGAGTGTGGCAGGAGCCAAAGAGAATCTTTTGGTGGGATCCACCGGCGGCTATATATACGCACCTGCGTACCTGGGCGACCTTTGTCACCCCCCTTACTTTGATGTTGCTGAGATGCCTCTTTCCAAAGAGCATCAAGAGAGGCTGGATTGGGCTCGCGGGCTCAACGCCGCTCGCACTACTAGCCTGGTCGCCATAAATCCCAGCACCTTGCCACACGGGTCTTCAAATCCTCAACCTACCAAGAAAGCCAAGCCAACTCCAAAAATTGCCAAGTCGACCTACCGCAACCTGGCCTCTACCCCAGATTCCGGGCCAGCTCCCAAACCAAAGGGGAAGCAGATCATCGAGGTCCCTGCCGACCCGGACAACCATCAAACCGGCGGCAAAGCCTCCACGCCGCGAGTCGACTCTCCTCCTGATGACTCGCGACCCAAAACTCCCCTACTCACCTATGCGAGTCGTCGCCTCCTCTCAAGACCACAGGGTTGGACTCGCAGAGGCAGGAGTCGCCGGCTCGCGAACTTGCTCGGCAGCCCACACCTGCACCTGCACTCGCGGGGGGAGATGTCGGGTTCATCCCGATCCCGAGCATCGAGCTCATCCCCCAAAGAACTCGACGTCCTAGTCGTGGTAAGGACCTAGCATGGCCCCCTTCATACACCCATCGAGGGCGGCCGAGCCCGTCCCGTAAGCTCCACTTCTATCGGACCATCCCGTCTAGTTCTTTTGAAGCACTCGCCTATTGTACATTCATATTGATTACTTGTCTTTGCAGATCTTCCCGGCCAATCCGAGGTTGTTCTGAGCCAGCCTAGCACTTGCCACCCCTTTCCCCAAACGCGATAGAGAACTACCTGGACATCTTGCTAGACTCCGACGAGCTGAGGAAGAGAGTCATTGAGGTCTTCAAGAAGCAGGGGCGTGCGCTGCGCAGGATGCAGGAGGAGAATGATCTCGGCGAGCAGAGGCTGCAGGAACTGGAGCAAGACTACGTGTTGCTCGCGGACAAACTGAAGCGCGGCTCGGCAAGCGGGATGACGTCCCCCACCCCGCTCATGGATAGGATCAGCGAGAATATGTGGTTCATCCACCATGATCTGGAGTTGATCCCCGAGTTCAAAAACCCGCGTCGAACTCTGAGGATAGGGACGCGAGGCCGGGGTAGGTGGAAATGGCTCCCTAGCTAAGCTTACCGGCACTCGCCCCCCAGCCCCCAGCTCGAGCGCGCTAAAATAATTCTCCTTGTTGTTGTACTTTCTTTTTTTGAATTGCGAGAACCCCCTGTCTGTAATAACTTGGAAAAAATTTTAGATTTCATTGCTTACTGATTCTGGATAATATGTTGCGCTTTAGATTCAGCTCGTCATAGGATAAAATTGGTTGCAGGGGTCGGCGAGTCGGGGCTGTCGAGCCGGACAGACCGGTCCGCCATCGCCTTTATTGCTAACTCTTACTCCCATCTTCTTGCCCTTCTCGCCACCTCGACTCGCGCCATAACCTCTGGAACAATGAGCAAAACGCGACCCGACGTTGACGGCAGGTCGAAATGTGCTCGACAATTCGCCGAGTACAGCTTCTTTGAGGGAAACACCAGCGAGAAGGAGCTCGCCACTTCATCGCCGACTATGTCCCCGCGGGATTTTCTGCGCGCCGACCCGCAGCAAACGAGGCCATCAACTCATTCTATGACGATGGGCTCGCCTTCCCCATCTCGCACTTCGAGGTGGGGTTGCGTCTTCCCCTATGGCAAGAGATCCGCCAAATCTTGAAGTACTTTGGGGCGGTCCCAGCCCAGCTGAACCCGAATTCCATAACTATGATGGTGGCATTCGCCTGCTATCTCTGTCGCAAGCGGATAGATTTCAACCTGACCGTCTTCAGGAAACTCTTCATCTACCGCGCGACCAATGACGGGGTCGCCTTCCTGGCCGGCTCGCGGTTCAAGCTTCGCGAGACGGCTAACAAGAACCACAATTGGTTCTCTAAGCTGGTCTTCATCAAGGGTGAGCTCGGCAGCATATCCTTCTTGCCTCGGCAGAGGAGCGAGGAGATGTACCGGCCCCCGACAATGACGGGCGATGATACCGAGCTCCAAAAATTCTTCCTCGGCAAGGACTTTGAGGTCGCCTTCCTCCGGAGGGGCCTCAACTCGCCCGGCGAAGGTATAGCTTTTTCCCTTCTTGCCCCCTCAATGGGCTCGCTTATAATTAACAATTAATGATTTATAACTCCTTTCTCTGCACGGGAGCGGCTGATTCCCGAGCACCCGCCTTTTGCGGACTCGGGACTCTACCCAAACCCACTCGCGCGCGAGCGGGCAGCCGCAGCAGCCTGCCGAAGAGAGCTGGGGTGGGTTAAACCTTCCTCCAGCAAGAAGCGACCCGACTCCACGAGATCCGGCTCGCCTCGCCAACTCGCGCCGCTAAAGAACATGAAGAAGGCGATGGCGGTCTCTCAGGGGATATAACAACAACAACATCAAATATACCTGAGTTTCCAAGAGACCACGCAAGAGGACCCGGGCGGAGGCGACCAGCCTGCCGCCAACATCGCCAAGGATCTCGCGGTCGGCGAGCTGGACCTGCCGAAGGGCCACCGCAACTTTGGCCTCAGCGGGAAGGCCAAGGACCGGCTCGGCAAGCCGATTGTTCGATGGGATGAGCAGGCCCACAGGGTCTCCATCTCCTCCCTCATCCCCTCCTGGTCAGAGCGCCACCCTTCCAGCGGGCATGCCTATGCCCTAGGGTTCAGGCTCTACGGCCGCGAGGACGTCGCGGCCTTCGACGCCATGAGCCTCCAGCGGCTCGCTCATGAGAGCTCGTGGGCTCAAATGCGCGCGTTGGAGCTTGTGCATATGTCAACTCGCTGCTGCTACTAGTTCAGCCACAACCTGGCGAAGGTGGAGCAGGAGCGGGATATCGCGAAAGATGACGTCACCGCCCTGGCGAAGCGGTTGGAGGTCGCTGAGAGCCTACTCGCCAAAGCTGTCGGCGGGGTGGTAAGTATCGGTTGACCCCTTCTCCTTTTGACTTCGGTTTCCCACCGTTGCTTATCTTTTCTTGCCTGGCAGGATGCCGAGACCGGGAACCGCATGCGTGCTCGCGCTGCCGAGCTAGAGGAGAGGAACAAGGTGCTGGAGGAACAGAGCAAAGGCCTTCAGGGCGAGGTCACTCGCCTAATGGACACCGTCCTCCTCCCCTCTAGCGGCGAGCTTGGCGGCCCAATCCAGAGACCAAAGATCTTCAACGATGCCGAGGTCACCAAGAGGCTGCGCGTCAACTCCATCAGTACCGCCGACTTCACCCTACAAGTCATGCGAGATATGCAAGTGCTGACGGAAGGCTGCAAGGAGCTGACCACGAGAGACTTGGTGTCAGAGTTGTTCTCCCCTCCCGCTTCCCCCCTGGCGAGAAAGAAGACAGCTTCGAGTCGCTCTTCAAGGGCGTCGCCGGCTATAGAGATGACAATTCTGGAGGGAAGGGCGAGAGCTAGCCAATCTTTTTTTCTCTTTGTAATGATCTCCCGCCCCCCCCCCCCCAGATTTTGTAATCTCGACGAGGCGAGCCCCTTTTGTAATGATATACATTAAATGAAAAAAAATCACTTTGCCAAATCTTTTTTTTCTTCTGTGTTCATTTTCTGTGTTACACTCGCACCCCCCCCCCCCCTCATCGCGCGACCTCACTAGGGTAGCATTCGCCGATAAAATGTATTTGAGTTAGGATACGTAGTGACGCAGAGAGCCGGAGATCTCGCCACCTCTAAACCATCGGGAGATAGACCACTCGCCTCGCTGGCCCCATGGACACCTAGCTCGCCCGTGAGATCTCTCCTTTCCAGAGCCTTGTTCCAAGCCCAAGATTTCTTCGAAATTTCGCAAGTAAAATTTCCATGGGATGGAGCATAGTTGTCGAGCATAGCCTCGGCCTGCCCTTCTGCCAAGATCTCAACTCGCCATCTTTGAGCCCGCCCTGCTCAGATAGTGTCACCCCATGGTAGTTGTCGAGATCCCATCTCGCGACCTCCAGCTCGCCCAAAGATTGTCGGAGGTCATGCTTCCCCAGCCTCTGTCCCAAGTAACTTCAACCGTCTAGCTGGCAAAAGCAGCCCGGGACTTGGCTATAGAGCAAAGACGATGTCTATCGAGGACCCCGGCCCTGCCAGCTAGGTGGAAGTCTGACAGCGGGAGCATCTTTATACTTAACTCCAGGGTCATAACGATGTCCATCGAGGATCCCGACCCTGCCAGCTAGATGGAAGCCTGACAGCGGGAACATCTTGAGACCTAACCCCAGAGCAAGAAAGATGTAAGGCTGACAGCTGGAGCATCTCGAGACCTAACCCCAGAGCAAGAAATATGTCCATCAAGGATCCCGGCCCTGCCAGCTAAGTGGAAGCCTGACAGCGGGATCTACTCGGGACTTAACTCCAGGGTCATAACAATGTCCATCGAGGATCCCGGCCCTGTCAGCTAGATGGAAGCCTGATAGCGGGATCTACTCGAGACCTAACCCCAGAGCAAGAAAGATGTCCATCGAGGATCCCGGCCCTGCCAGCTAGGTAGAAGCCTGACAGCGGGATCTACTCGGGACTTAACTCCAGGGTCCTAACAATGTCCATTGAGGATCCCGACCCTGCCAGCTAGATAGAAGCCTGACAGTGGGATCTACTCGAGACCTAACCGCAGAGCAAGAAAGATGTCCATAGAGGATCCCGGCCCTGCCAGTTAGGTGGAAGCCTGACAGCGGGATCTACTCGGGACTTAACTAACGATGTCCATCGAGGATCCCGTCCCTGCCAGCTAGATGGAAGCCTGACAGCGGGATCTACTAGAGACCTAACCCCAGAGCAAGAAAGACGTCCATCGAGAATCCCGACCCTGCCAACTAGGTGGAAGCCTGACAGCGGGAGCATTTCGATACTTTATGAATTTGACCTGTAACAAATTCTATTGCAAAAAAGGTCTGAAAGGCTAAGAGATTTATTATTTATAAAAGAGATGTACGTACATGATTTATTGGTAGAAACATTTCAAGTCGTCACCATTCCAGGTGTGACTTCAGGCCTACTCCTCTGGGGCCTTTTCCACTGTCACCACTTGGATGCATATCTCTTCCTCCTTCGCCCTCGTCTCCTTTGCTTCTTCCCCGACCTCCTGCTGGGACGCTTCTTCCATCCTCCTCTCCACCTCCTTGGCTCCCTCCTGCCAGGAGATGGAATTCACCACGGTGACGTAGCATTCTCTTGTCACCCTGGGGTCTCCCAGGACCCTGACCTGGATGCCCTCAGCGTTGAACTTCAAGCACTGATGGAAAGATGAGGGAACGAAGCGGAAGGCACTGATGAGGGGTCGTCCGAACATGGCGTTGTAACTGGTCAACGATGACGAACCTACAGTTTCTGGACTCCCCCCCCCCCTCAAGGTAACATGGAGTCCTACTCCTTCCACCTCCTTTCTCTCTCCTGAAAACCCAAAGAGAGGTCCATCCGAGGCCAGTACTCTCCGGGCCTCCACCTTGATCGTGTCAAACGCCTTCTTAAAAATGACGTTGGCCGAACTCCCGTTATCGATGAAGATCTTCTCGACCGCAGTCTGGATGACCAACGAGTCGCAAAAGGAATTCTCATGATCTGGCATGTCCTTCCTGGATAAGGTGATCTTCTCCTCCGGGGGTAGGGCTAGAGATGTGGAGGCGACGCTCCGGCGGTACATAGTATGAAGGCTTGCCTTGCGGGCAGCCTCAACTCCCACCCCCCCCCCCCCACCCCGTGGATCACTCTGATCCCTCCTCGGTTGCCGACATCGGCCCTATCCTCGCATCGGTCCTCCGCTCCCCTAGGAAGGACTTCTTCAATCTGCACCTCACGGCGGTCTTGTTGATGTTGCTCCCTGTTTCACCTCATCTCAAGCAACTCCGGGCACGTGATCGTAGCATGGCCCTCCTCATGATGGAAGTCGCAATAGGTCAACTCCACCCTGACTCCCTGTCTCCTCTGTCGGACTCTCCTCCTCAAGGCTATCGCCAAAGCCTGATGTTGATCGGGGAAAGGAGGCCTTTGGCCCTGCCTCCAGCCTGGAGGGTGGAACTGACCCTGGCCCCCTTGGCGGCTGTCTAATCCATGGAAACCTCTCCGCTAACCTTGGTCCTGCCACTCCTGTTGACTCCAACCGAGCCAATCATTCGGCTCTTGGAGGCCCTACCTCGGTTGATGCTGCTGTTGTTGTTCCCTCTGCCGGGGTTTAGCTCTCCTCACCTCCTGACCTCTGCCACCTCCTAGCACCTTCTCCTCCTTCGTGGCCCACTGGCCAACTTTCTCACAAACTCAGGGTTCGACGCCTCCCCGTCGACTTCCCTTGCCGCCCTCTCCATCAGCTCCTCATAGGAGAGAGAGGGCACCCTCTTCAGCTCTATCCTGAAGAAGCCCTACTGCAGCCCCAAGGTGAAGGTCATCATCAGGGTATGCCCTGACATCTCCTGGACCTGGAGGACCTCCTCCTGGAACCGGTCCACGTAGTTCCCCAAGGTCACGTTCACCCCCTGCTTGATGTGGAATAGGGACTCGGACTCCCTCTTCCTCTTATTTGAGGTGGTGAACCTCAGCATGAACCCCCGACGCAGGTCCTCGAAGCAGTAGATAGAGCTAGCAGGTAGCTGGTGGAACCAATCTCTTACCTTCTCCTTGAGGGTGATGGCGAAGAGTCTGCATTTAAAGGCATCTGACATTTGTCTTATCGAAACCACATCCTCGAACCATTAGATGTGTTGAAACGGGTCATCCTTCCCGGTGTAGTAGGACATCTCCGGCTCCCGAAACCCCTCTAGAACTGGGGCGGATGAAACCAACTCACTGAAGGGGCTGCATCCCCCTGCTGGGCAAGCCGAGGGATCTCGCACGCCCATCTCGCCGATCCGGCCTCCACTTGCCGAGCCGGGGAACAGCACCCTCCCGGGGAGATCTCGCCCACTCCCCTCCTCTGCTACCTCCTTCCCAGCTCGCCTAGCTGTGGCGTCCTCGCCAAGGGCTGGGTCAGCGGCGACTGGGACGACCGGCGTCGAGCACTCGACGTGCGTGTCGAGTGCGAACTTGACGAGGCTAAGCACCTCCTGCCTGAACTCCTCGAACATCCCGACAGTAGCGAGAGGGGGAGGGGGTGACGAGTCGGCCTTGCCCGAACCTTTTCCTTCACCGTCGACTTCCCTTGCCGCCCTCTCCATCAACTCCTCATAGGAGAGAGAGGGCACCCTCTTCAGCTCTATCCTGAAGAAGCCCTACTGCAGCCCCAAGGTGAAGGTCATCATCAGGGTATGCCCTGACATCTCCTGGACCTGGAGGACCTCCTCCTGGAACCGGTCCACGTAGTTCCCCAAGGTCACGTTCACCCCCTGCTTGATGTGGAATAGGGACTCGGACTCCCTCTTCCTCTTATTTGAGGTGGTGAACCTCAGCATGAACCCCCGACGCAGGTCCTCGAAGCAGTAGATAGAGCTAGCAGGTAGCTGGTGGAACCAATCTCTTACCTTCTCCTTGAGGGTGATGGCGAAGAGTCTGCATTTAAAGGCATCTGACATTTGTCTTATTGAAACCACATCCTCGAACCATTAGATGTGTTGAAACGGGTCATCCTTCCCGGTGTAGTAGGACATCTCCGGCTCCCGAAACCCCTCTAGAACTGGGGCGGATGAAACCAACTCACTGAAGGGGCTGCATCCCCCTGCTGGGCGAGCCGAGGGATCTCGCACGCCCATCTCGCCGATCCGGCCTCCACTTGCCGAGCCGGGGAACAGCACCCTCCCGGGGAGATCTCGCCCACTCCCCTCCTCTGCTACCTCCTTCCCAGCTCGCCTAGCTGTGGCGTCCTCGCCAAGGGCTGGGTCAGCGGCGACTGGGACGACCGGCGTCGAGCACTCGACGTGCGTGTCGAGTGCGAACTTGACGAGGCTAAGCACCTCCTGCCTGAACTCCTCGAACATCCCGACAGTAGCGAGAGGGGGAGGGGGTGACGAGTCGGCCTTGCCCGAACCTTTTCCTTCACCTCCAGTCATCGAGCTCACGGAAGATTTTCGGTGTTGACCACGATCCACGCTCACCGCACCAAAATGTTGAAACCGAAGAATCAGTCTCTGTGGAGTTCGACCCTTGAGGAAGGGGTGATCGCACACTTACTTCTCTCACAAGCCGAACGACCAAAGACTTAGTACAAGGAACAGATCCAAGGCTCCAGCACGGAGGTCTCACCACACACCCGAAAGATCTTAGAGCGCTTCCCCTCCTTAGCCAAGTGCTGAGCTAAGGATACCTCAAAAAGCGCAAGAAGACCAGTGCACAAGTAAGCATGTCTTCTGAGGTATCCCTTGAGTTTTATTTATAGTTTTCTAAAAACGGTCGGCAAACAGGGAACCTCCACTGTTCCAAACAGCTATGTGCAGTCCAAATTGGTCTGCCAACAGCATAACTCCGCTATTATGAAAGGCTATAGGCAGGCCAATGAGAATAGAATGAAACAAACACATCATACAACATTGGGCGAGTGGCCTTTGAAAACTTCCACTTGCATGGGGGTGGCGAGTGCTCGATGGTGTTGGCGAGTGCTCGATGGTGTTGGCACTCACCGCCTCTCCATGGCACTGGGCGAGTGCATGCCAGAATTTCCCACTCGTTCAAGGCCTGTCGAGATCTATGGGTGAGTGCGAGCCTGCTGCTCCACTCGCCCCTGCTCCGTTCCAGCCCACCTGGGCGAGCCGACGGATGTCGAGATCCCACTCAGCACCACGAAAGAGGCGTTAAGTGTCTGGGCTTCACTCAACGCCAAGGAAGAGGCGTCGGGTGAGCAAGCCTCACTCGACGTCGGGACGGAAGGCGTCGATTGGACTTGACGCCAGGGGAAGGCGTCGAGTGGACTCGGCGCCAGGGGCCCGGCTCGTCTAGCTTGTATAGTCTGGCTCCTGTCGATCCCTACATTACTCCTAATTCTAAGGAGGGAAGAAGAAAACAACAAGAAAACATACGGAAAACTTTTGGCAAGGGGAAGAAACCACCACTTGCCTCTATCTCCAGAAATCCGGCCACACAAGCGCTCTTCCTCACGGATCCCGCTGCAAGAACACATTGGCTACACTTCCTGAAAATTTTTCAAGGAAAAAGCGGGTCAAACCCGCATAACCTAACGTCCAAAAACTCGAGAAACGGGAAAAACTCACCGCACACACGTGGATCTCAGCGAGAGCAATTCGAATTTACTCTCCGATAATGATTTCAAGCACCAAAGCTCCTGCAATCGGCGGCCGAAAGCCTAGAAATGTCTGTCGTTCTTCTCTTTCGTAAAACAGCGCGACGACTTGGGAGGAAGATGGTGAATAGGGTTTCCGTCACATCGAAGGACTATTTATATTTATATAAGTAATATAATATTGTATTATAATTAATTACTATATAAACATCCAAACGACTCGAAACTCAAACCAACTCGGAATTCTACGAAAATTGTACTGTGGCTAAATATCGACGCTATGAATCCAACGGCGAAGTCGAAATCGAAATCCGACAAACCAAACTCGGGTAAAAACTCCCAGAAGCCAAAAACACCAAAACATCCTAAAAAGGCTCCACCGAGTTCCAAAACAAACCTGGCTCGCAAGGAAAAAACTCAAAGACACACTAGAAATTAGCCAAGCTAATTTCTAAGTCAAAACCCCGGATACCAATGAGCAAAACCACGCTCCAACAATGGTACTCGTCAACCACGCGTCAACGTAACGCCCCGACGTCAAAAAAATACGACACTAAAGGAATTAAGATAAACATCGAAAAATCAGGGGCGTTACAATAGAGCAGCAAGATAAATCTGAGAAGTCTTAACCGTCTCATCATGGCGAATGACGGGAAGGCACTCATCAGAAAGGCTATTGGCAAGCCATGTTCTAACCAGAGTGTCACTGTCGTCCCAATCATCAAAGGCAGCAGACCTCGTGTTGGAGGATCATCAGTGAGATGATGATGCTTACGCTGAGAGCGTAATAAAAACACAAAGGAAAGACTCCAATCTAGACAATTTGAGCCAGTGAGCTTGGAAGCAGTGCCCAGATTGCCGGAAGGAGTGGGGATAGAAGGAGCGGTTAGAACAAGAGATGCGGGTAGAGTAGAGGAAGAGAAGGCTGGGGTCTCCATAGACAGTAGAGAACAGATAGAAAAGGCTATCCGCGGGGACAAAGAAAGACCGCTTGAAGAAAGCGAGACCACAGAAAGCGCGAAGTACAATAAGTAGGCAGAGAAACTCTAACTGCGTGATTAGAGAGAGGCCGCAAAAGAAAGAAGAGCGCGATTAAGAAAGAAAACCGCGAAAACAACAAGGGAAGAAGGCGGGTAAGAAAAAAACCATACATAGGAAGGATAAGAACAAGCGGTTAAAAAACAGGAGACCGCTAACACTGCCTCACACCCGAAAAACAGAAATTAGAGCAAATGCACTAATGAGCTCTGATATCATGTGAAAAGGCTAAATAAAGAGATTTTTGATTACTCTAAAGGTGAATAATACAAGGGTATGCCCCCTATTCATAGAAAGCGGGGAGAAGAAAGAAAATACATAACGTCTGTCACATGCGACTAGACGGATAGATAAAAAACAGACCGCGCGGGCTGTGCGGTTAGACAAGCTAACCGCGCGATTACACAGAGCTTGAGATGATATCAACAGGGTTGCTCTGGTCTCTATCTGTCAGGATACAACGGACAACTCCAGGGGCAACAGCTGCGGTTAGATTGAATCTAACCGCCAGACCGCAACTACGATAGCACTTAGGAACCGCCAAATTTCAATTGTGGTCAAGCCTTTTCTGATAACCAAAAGGCACAGTTGCGGTAAACACGCAGGTCCACCTGGGGCGGTTAGGCGGGTACTAACCGCCAGAACGCAACTGTGACTAACCTCGGCTGATCGCCAGACCCGGCTCTAACAGGCAACGTGTTACGGATCTACACGACGAGCCTTTTTGGAAAGTTTACACGCGTCGAGCGCGTATATCGGAGGGGACCGTCATTACCGCAAGAGATAATTAATCAATTACGAGACGTTATTTGTTCCTCTATTTGTTTGTGTCAATTATGGGTGTTATTTGTTGCTTTATTTGCTTGCGTCTTTTTTAGTAATTTGTATTTCCTAAATTAAGTTGTTTCTTTTTGTATTCCCTCCTCATCATTATAAGAGGACGTGTAAGCCTTGTATTAGAACCTCTCGGATGAATGTTATGTCTTCTCTTCTCTATCCCTAGTTCCCTCTCTCTCTCTCTACCTCCCCTCTCTACCTCTTGTCTCTTATCCCCCTGCTCCCCTCCCTCTTACTCGGCTCCGCAACAAAGTGGTCCGATCTGCCCTCTCTGGCCGCCTCCGGCCGCCGGAGAACCAGCCCCACCTTGTCCCGTACCGCCATAGCCGTTCGCCGCCGCATTCCACGGACGCCCTCATGGCCCCCAACACTCGTTCAACTGTGGATCTTCAGCAGGAGGACCCCGCCGCTGAGGCCCTCCGTCGCGTCGAAGCCCAGGAAGCCCTAGTCGCCTCCATGCACGCATCCATCCTCGCCCTTCATGCCAAGTTGGATGCACTCCAACCGCCCTCCGCCACGTCCACCAGCGGATCTGCAGGCTCGAGCCCCGGCGGATCCCTCCTCGGGGCGCGCCACCATTTCCACCCATCGGGGAGACCCCGGCCCCGCCGCCCCCTGGCCATCCGACCCTTTCCTTGGACCTCCCTAGCTTCGCCGGCGTAGATCCGATGGGGTGGATCGCCAAAGCGGAACAGTATTTCGACCTCAATCACACTCCCGACCACGACAAGGTCTCTACCGCCGTCGTGGGACTCGACGGCTCCGCCCTACATTGGGCTCGATGGCTCCGCCAGACCAACCCGTCCATCTCATGGTCGGCACTCAAGCAAGAAATGATAGGCCGCTACGACACCCGCTACTCGGGCTCCGCTATCGAACGACTGTGTGGGGTACGCCAACTCGGTACACTGGATGACTACATTGATGAGTTTGTGGCCCTCGTCACCCATGTTCCAGGCTTACCACAGGAACACTACCCCGGCTTCATGCAGGGCCTCTTGCCCCACATCCGCTCCCGGCTTCGCACGCATCACCCCCGGACGGTGTCTGAATCCCTGGACATGGCCCGCCTCGTAGAGGCGGATTTGGCTCCTCGGCACACACCTCCTCAGGGCAGACACCCGCCGGGGGGCGGCCTTGGCAGACCACCACCCCAGAGCCGCCAGCCCCTCGGGTTGCCCCAGCTGCTCGGCCAGCTTGTCCGGTCGCCCCTCAACGGTTCTCCAACCATGAGTTCGATGAGCTCCGTCGCAAAGGGTTGTGTTTCCGTTGTCGGCAACCCTACTCCCCGACCCACGTCTGCACGGTCAAGGAATTCCGGGCCATCATCGGCGATGTCGAACCAGAGATCACCTTGGCCGATTTCGAGGACCTAGAGATCACAGAGGAGGACGCCACCGACGGCACAGGCGTCGCGACTTTCCATCAGTTGGAGCTTCCGTGTTTTTCCGTAGGTGGCATTTCTGGGCCGCAAACAATGAAATTGGTCGGCAAACTGGGCGATCGCCACATTATCATCATGGTGGACAGCGGGGCGAGCCATAATTTCCTCTCCGCTCATCTGACACACCAGCTCCGACTACCCATGGAACCCGCGCCAGACTTCATGGTCAGTTTGGGCGATGGCCGCCGGCGAGCGGTCCAGGCCGCTGCCCCTCCGTTCCCCTTTTAGTGGGCTCTCACTCGGTGAAGGCGGATTTCTACATCTTCGGCCTCGGCGGAATCGACGTTATCCTAGGAGTGGCGTGGCTCTGCACACTGGGGGACGTACGGGTCAATTGGAAAACTATGACGATGCGGTTTCTCCAGGACGGTCGGGAGTGCTGCCTGGTGGGGGATGCAGCCCTACTCCGTGCTCCCGTCTCCTCCCGCACGATTCAGAGGACAACGGACGTCGAGTTTTCAGCATGGCTCTGGTCTATCACGGACGTGGTCCCGCCGACCCAGGAACCACCTCCGGATATGCAGGACCTCCTGTCGGAGTTTGCGGACCTCTTCACAGCACCATCAGGATTACCCCCAGCCCGGCCACACGACCATGTCATCCCTCTTCAACCTGGCGTGTCGGCGGTATCAGTCCGCCCTTATCGTTATGGGCACGTGCAGAAGGACGAGATAGAGAGGCTCGTCCACGACATGCTGATAGGGGGCCTCATTCTCCCCAGTGCGAGCCCCTTTTCTAGCCCGGTACTCTAGGTCAGAAAGAAGGATGGCAGCTTGCGCTTCTGTGTGGACTATCGGGAGCTCAACAAAGCAACTGTTCCAGATAAATACCCGATACCGATGATCCAGGAGCTTCTGGATGAGCTCCACGGCGCCACCGTTTTCACCAAGTTGGACCTCCGTGCTGGCTACCACCAGATTCGAGTTCGGTCGGCCGACGTCGCCAAGACGGCCTTTCGGACACATGACGGCCACTACGAGTTCCTGGTTATGCCTTTCGGCCTGACCAACGCACCAGCAACCTTCCAGGCCACGATGGCCATATTCCGGCCGGTACTTCGCCACCATGTACTCGTTTTTTTCGATGACATCTTGGTCTACAGTTCTTCGTGGCAGGAGCACCTACAGCACGTCCGACAAACATTGGCAACTCAGCATCACCACCTCAAACTCCACCCGACGAAGTGCTCTTTCGGGGTTCCAGAGGTGTGTTACTTGGGGCATACCATCTCCGCTGCAGGAGTTGCGATGGATAGTGACAAGATCGAGGCGGTCATCCGGTGGCCAACCCCATCGTCTCTCCGTGATGTGCGAAGATTCCTGGGCCTGACGGGATACTATCGGCGGTTCATTCAGGGATACGACACGATAGCCCGGCCCCTCACCCAACTTCTGAAGAAAGCGGCCGAAGGCCCCTTCGAATGGCCGGCAGCGGCCGCCACCGCCTTCATCGCTCTCCAACAGGCCTTGGTTCGGGCCCCAGTGCTAGCTATGCCAGACTTTTCCCAACCCTTCCTCGTGGAGTGCGATGCGTTGGGCGTCGGCGGGGGGGCTGTCCTCATGCAGCCGGCCGCCCGGTGGCCTATTTCAGTCGTGCATTCTAAGACACCATTCGCAGTCGATCAGCATACGAGAACGAGCTCATGGGCCTCGTCCTCGTCGTACAGCATTGGCGGCCCTACCTACTAGGCCGACGATTCGTGGTTCGCACCGACCACCATAGCCTTCGCTACCTCCTCCAGCAGAAGATTGTCACGCTCGCTCAGCAGGTGTGGGTGGCCAACCTATTGGGCTATGACTTCAGCATCGAGTTCCGGCCAGGGAAGGAGAACCGCGCAGCCGACGCTCTCTCACGCAACCCCATGCTTGCAGCCATGGGGTTGCGTGAGAGAGCACCTACAGCACGTCTTGGTCTACAGTTCTTCGTGGCAGGAGCACCTACAGCACGTCCGACAAACATTGGCGACTCTCCAGCATCACCACCTCAAACTCCACCCGACGAAGTGCTCTTTCGGGGTTCCAGAGGTGTGTTACTTAGGGCATACCATCTCCGCTGCAGGAGTTGCGATGGATAGCGACAAGATCGAGGCGGTCATCCGGTGGCTAACCCCGTCGTCTCTCCATGATGTGCGAGGATTCCTGGGCCTGACGGGATACTATCGGCGGTTCATTCAGGGATACGACACGATAGCCCGGCCCCTCACCCAACTTCTCAAGAAAGCGGCCGAAGGCCCCTTTGAATGGCCGGCAGCGGCCGCCACCGCCTTCACCGCTCTCCAACAGGCCTTGGTTCGGGCCCCAGTGCTAGCTATGCCTGACTTTTCCCAACCCTTCCTCGTGGAGTGCGATGCGTCGGGCGTCGGCGTGGGGGATGTCCTCATGCAAGCCGGCCGCCCGATGGCATATTTCAGCCGCGCATTCTCAGACACCATTCGCAGTCGATCAGCATACGAGAACGAGCTCATGGGCCTCGTCCTCGCGGTACAACATTGGCAGCCCTACCTACTAGGCCGACGATTCGTGGTTCGCACCGACCACCATAGCCTTTGTTACCTCCTCCAGCAGAAGATTGCCACGCCCGCTCAGCAGGTGTGGGTGGCCAAGCTATTGGGCTATGACTTCAGCATCGAATTCCGGCCAGGGAAGGAGAACTGCGCAGCCGACGCTCTCTCACGCAACCCCATGCTTGCAGCCATCTCCCAGCCGGTGTGGGAGGACGCGGACACCCTTCAAAAGGAAGTGGAGGCAGATCAGGCACTGAACAAGATTCGAACGGCCCTCATCATAGATGACACCGCCCACCCACTGTTCTCCTTGGTAGATGGTCGCCTACTCTTCAAAGGTCGCCTCGTCCTCGCCCCCTCTTCCCCGAGCATTCCTCGATTACTGGCTGAGTTCCATGCATCCCCGACAGGAGGACATGCCGGGGCGTACCGGACATATCGATGGCTGGCGGCCTCACTTTATTGGCCTCACATGTTCTGACAGGTCAAAGCCTTCGTGGTTGCCTGCCTCATCTGCCAGAAGGCAGAGTACGAAGCCGTTTTTTCGGGGGGTCTACTCCAGCCATTGCATATTCCCGACCGCATTTGGGACGACGTCGCCATGGACTTCATCACTCGGCTGCCCCGCTCTCAGGGATTCGACTACATCTTAGTCATAGTAGACCGGCTCTCGAAGTATGCGCACTTCATTCCCCTCTGTCATCCTTACACGGCAGCCACAGTCGCCGACAGCTTCATTCAGGGGGTCGTACGCCTTCACGGGTTTCCCTGATCGATCGTCAGCGACCGAGACCCGCTCTTCTTGAGCTCCTTCTGGACTACACTATTTCGCCTACAGGGCACCCGTCTCCGCATGAGCACGGCATACCATCCCCAGACCGACGGCCAGTCAGAGGTGCTCAATCGGTGTTTGGAGACATATCTCCGCTGCTTCGTGGGAGAGCAGCCGCGTAGCTGGGCCAAGTGGCTTGGGTGGGCCGAGTACTCATACAACACCGCCCACCACCAGGTGGCCGACATCACCCCATTTGAGGTTGTTTACGGTCGTTCTCCTCCGTCCATCGTTCGCCACCTTCCAGGGGAGTGCCAAGTGGAGAGCCTGGCATCAGCTCTGCGCGACCGGGATACTATTTTGGATCACTTGAAGCACCACCTCCGACGGTCCCAACAGAAGATGGTCTCTTTCGCCAACAGGAAACGGCGGGATCTCTCTTTTGAAGTAGGGGACAAGGTCTTCATCAAACTCCACCCATACCGCCAGCTTTCGGTGGCCCAACGACCATGCCCAAAATTGGCCGCCCGCTTCTTCGGGCCATTCAAGGTCCTTGCACGCATCGGAGCAGTAGCCTACCGCATTCGCCTTCCGGACGGGAGCCGCATCCACCCGGTCTTCCATGTTTCGCAGCTGCGGCGCGAGGTGGGCGAGCACTCCACCGCGGATCGCCTTCCGGCCGACCTCGACCTTTCCGGAGACGCGCCTTACTACCCCGCCTCGATCCTCAATCGTCGATGTCGCGCCCCAGGGGACCCTACGACTGACGAAGTTCTGGTGGCTTGGACTGGGCACCCTGACTCAGACGCAACGTGGCTCCCCAGGGATGATTTCCGTCGTCAGTTCCCTGACTACTGCCTTGAGGACAAGGCACATTTTCCAGACGGTGGCATTGTTACGGATCTACACGACGAGCCTCTTTGGAAAGTTTACACGCGTCGAACGCGTATATCGGAGGGGACCGCCATTACCGCAAGAGATAATTAATCAATTACGAGACGTTATTTGTTTCTCTATTTGTTTGTGTCAATTATGGGTGTTATTTGTTGCTTTATTTGCTTGCGTCATTTTTAGTAATTTGTATTTCCTAAATTAAGTTGTTTCCTTTTGTATTCTCTCCTCATCACTATAAGAGGACGTGTAAGCCTTGTATTAGAACCATCTCGGATGAATGTTATGTTTTCTCTTCTCTATCCCTAGTTCCCTCTCTCTCTCTACCTCCCCTCTCTACTACCTCTTGTGTCTTATCCCTCTGCTCCCCTCCCTCTTACTCGGCTCCGCAACACAACGGCAGTAAGACTTTGATAGTCACCAGACCGCACCGTCATTAACTCTGATCACCAAACCACACTGCGGTTATCTAGTGCGATTATAATGGACAACTGCAAGACCGTCAATCCAGGTCGCCAAACTGCCAGAAATAGAGCTCTAATATCCAAGCAATAACACAGCCAGATCTACCAGACAGGCAGACCGCCAGACCAAACTGACAATCCGTCAGACCTGTCTGTCACTCCTGTTCGCCAAACTGCCCAGACTCCACATGTTCTAACAATATTCATAACAGATATATAATTACAATGAATGATGGTAGAATTTTTCTCTTTTTACAAATCATTTAATATCCTTCTGAGCCATAAAACTTCACAAGCAGCATTACTTATTGCCACAATTTTTGAAGAGGATAATAAGAACACATTCTTTATAGCCCTCGTTACCCCACCATGTAGCTGCACTTTTTGTATGAATGGTGGGTTATTAAAGGCTCAAATCGCAAAGGGGTCTTGGAGTCTACGCACAATGCTCGAGATGCAAGCGTGCGCCTAATGAGGGCAAAGCACACTCACATCCATTTTAAATAATCAACAGCAGTTCATCTTCTTGATCAGATTTATCATCCCTTCGGTTGAAATAGAAAAAAAAGAAATATTAGGTAGCATTGATAATTCCACAACGATTTACGATCTAACGCATCGTATATTGGAATTGAGATGGGGATTTATGACTGTGTCCACCTATTTTTCTGAATTTGAGCATCTCTCCCTAGAATTGGATTACTTTGAACAGTTTATACCCCTGTTTGTACTGTCGATGCAGTCTTGTTGCAGAGAAAGGAAGAACGTTTCCGTCTGCAAATCTTCCTGACGGATTTGAACATGGAATTAGATACAGTTCGGACTAATATTCTACACCGCTCTCCTCTCTCATCTCTTCGGGAGCCTTTTAGTATGGCTCTCGATGATGAGACCGTCGTTGATCCCTCAGCACGATTGTTAATCCTGATCGCTCTGCCTCTATTAGTGTTGGTCGGAGTAGTACCAACCCCACCAACATTGTTCCTTCTTGTGATTATTGTGGTCGCAGGAGCCACACTCGGGATGTCTACTTCAAACTTCATCCTCACCTTACTCCATCTAGACCAGGATGTGGTCATGGGCGTGGTCGTGGATTCGGACGAGGAGGGGGGTCTCGACTGTCATGACCCATTTCGACATAAGTCAGAGTGCGTTTCGGGCGGGCCGTGATGTCATATGCATGGGTGGAAAGAAATCCATGTCTGCTAAGGCGGATGCAGAGAATACTGAAAATAGTTTTAAAATAGTTTATTTATGGGAAAACAGTTTGATTTTATTGAGGAAGCTATTAGAGTTTAAAAGAATGAGAGTTTTAAGTGAACATGCAATTTTTTTGAAAAATTATGTTTTACAAACTACTAATATAATTTTCATACAATTATGATTCAACAGAGGGTGCGCATGCATTAATCTCAAATTCTAGTACATAAAATATTTAAATACTCTAGCAGTTGTCCATAATACCAGAGAAAATATCTGATTTCAATTACTACATAAAAGAAACATTTGACAGTAAAAGAATTGTAAACATAGAACTTGGAACTTTAAGCAGATCGGGCTCGAACATCTGGCGGCGCTGCACGAACGCTAAGGTAATTCCAAAACAGAAAAGAAAAGTCTCAGAACATTGAAAATAAGCAGAGTGAGCAAAATAAAGTACGGAACAGTCACAGAAGCAGAAAAGTATAAGTGTACCCGTTTTCATAAATCAGAGTTGCTAACTCAGACAAGTAGAATAGTCAAACAGAAATAACTGAATTAAGCTTGCTTCGAAGCATAAGACGTAATAGAATAAGTAATATCATAAGCTGCAATCAATGAAGTGTGTAGGTGTTTCTTGTGGGTGCGCATGGTTCACATTCAGTCCGGATACAAGTCTTATTAGAAAACTTCCTGCTTGTTGTGACCCTTGTCACGGCCCAGGTCCGGCTCAAGGAGGCTTAGTGGGTCCCAACTAAAACAGTGAAGGATGCAACCCAAGTGACCCCAACACATTTCAATGTCTGTTTATGATATTATGAGTTACAGGATTTACATTATAGTGATTACTAACATAAACAAAAACACTTAATTTAAATAAGATCAAGAATAGGTTTAACTCAGACAAACATACAAAACCAGATTTGACGACACAAAAGGAACCAAACAGTGAGTTTTAAGTCTCGCGAGTTCGAGAGATTAATGTTTCATTATCAAAAAAAATTCGAGTAAATTGCAGAGGTAAATTGAAATGTATTGGATCGGAGATGTGAAGCACTCATCTAAGTTAAATCATCCTTTGACACAAGTATTTTTCCAAGTAAAAGAAATGCGTTATGAGCATGATATATCCAAACACCAATCATGTATATGCTAAGCCGAATTCGTTATAATTATTGTCGTGACAATGTTGCTCGTGATTAACGCTCTACGATTCTTCAAATTATTCGTCAAATAAGATGCAACTCATATAAGTGTGAATCCAATTCATATAATTCTCGACAATTGTCATTATGATATTTGTTAATCATTCCCAAAAATTTAACATACTTCAAATTATACATCAAACGAGAAATCCGTTCATCTAAGTGAATACACAAAGAAAATTATCTGTGACCACAATCTCATGACATCCCAAATACATTAACCCTAAGATATTACTTGTCGGATTAGATATTTGATACATTAATTCACTTGACAACACAAACAAACAAGGGTGAATTCATATAATCATAAGATCAGACCCAGTAATTAGAGAACTAATCTATTTGACAGATCAAAAATATATACTGGAAGGTAGTCATGAATCAAGGAACAGAGAAATTAAATTAAACAAAAGCTTGCAAGAGAGAGGGATCTCTACTTTCCTGGAGGAGGCTGAAACTGACGGTGACGACTGAGCGGCACAAGAGAAATCAGAAATCCTATTTTGAACCTGATCAAGTACAAACATAATTGATATTGACATGACAGAAATTATACGATAGCACGGGGAATTGTTTACAAAATCTAAAGCACGAGAGAGTAGAGAAATTACCTCCCTCAAAAGTGAGGGGAGGGGAGATACAACGCGGAGACGGAGACTTGACGACGCCTAGGCTCGGGGAAACCCTAATTCGGAAAGGGATTTTTGTGGTCACATCAACTGAATCGAGTAGTGGCACTGGAAATCACAAACATAACGCAGTTAGCGGATCACGATAGGGGCACAAGCTTGTATCGCAAAATATAAGAAATGGGAGAACAAACTTTCCAAGAAAAAATTCATGAAAATTTGAATAGAGGTGAACGAGAGGAGAGGAGTGAGTTTCTTACTCAAGGAAAACAAATCCATGCCCAAAATCTGGAGGAGGATTTGAGTGAATCCCTAAGCGTAATCAAAGCCCAAGGAAGATGGAGAGGCGGCTGTCGGAGGAAGAGAAGGCGATTGTAGCTGATGTCGGCCTCCAGAAACGGAGAAGAATGCGGAGGGGCTGCTGGCTTCTTAAAGAAGAGCAGAACCCGCCGGCCAACACAGGAGAAGGAAGCGTCGGCCCAAGAGGAGAAGACTGGAGGAGTCATCGCAGGCCATGGGAGGAAGAGGCGCAGGGAGAGGGAGTGGAAGACAGAAACGGGAGCAGGAGTAGCGGCGGAAGCGGGAGTAGACGGGATGCGGGAGAGCGGGATGCGGCTAGAGCGGATCGAGAGAAAAAAAAAAGGGGGGGTGTGGCCGGTTAGGTTAGGTTTATTAATATTAATATTATTATATAAACCTTATTATTATTATATCATTATAATAACCTAAACCGGGTTATTACATCGACAAGGTGGTTCTCGATCTTATGATGTTGCCTACTCTACGGAAATCTATGAAATGCCTATTAGTCAGACTCTGAGATATCTCTCTGCTCATGAATTGGATGCTTTTTGTCGCCTTCTTCATTCACTGTCTGATGCTACCTCTGGAATTTCTACTTCCTTTGCTACAGCCACTTTGTCCGGTGCTCATGCTGTCACGACCCCTCCAACTGATTGGATCATTGACTTAAGAGTCATCAATCATATGATTGCATCTTTCTAAGGTTTTGTTTCCCATTGTCCCTTGTCTGGTAAGGACAAGGTTATCTCGGCAAACGGTACCTTGTCCCCCATTGCGGGCAAAAGCCACTGATGGCGCGCAACGCCCGACACGGGTGTATTCCCGTAGAAGTTAGTGATCTGTTACCCAGTCGGACGGTCCTAGTCCGTGATTGCGTCCAGATGGTCGATACAAGTCGATTTCATATATATTATTTTTTTTGTTTTGAGTTGTATTTGACGCCCAATTGGCCCGGACATTATGAGTCGTCCAATTCGGGTGCTTAAGTTGATTTTAGGGTTATAAATAGTGCAAACAGCGGTACAAGGGGGTTATCGAAGGCTCGGGACAGTTTTTACAATTGTCGATCTCTACCTCCTTCTGGTGCGACACCGAAAGTTCCTCCCCTCTTAGTACGACTCCAGCGTAAGCCCCCATCTCCTCCTCTTCCCCGACCAGTCTGCCACCTCCTATAGCTGCAACCTCTCCTTCCACTATCCGCATTCCCTTCCGTCGTTCTTCCCAATTGAAACTGACGCCATTGAATCCCCTTCCTCCTGCCGCATCCATCCCCTCCATTCTCGTCTTCGCCGCTTCATCATAGTCGCAACACCTCCATGAGCCCATCCACTTTGTTCCCCGTCCTACCCAAACTCAACAGCCACATTCCCGCTACTCCACTATCAAACACTCCCCTCCCAGTTCCATTTCCACTGCATTATTGATTCACCTCCTTGTTTTCTTCCTAATAGTCGAGCCCCCTCACACCTTCCCCAACCCTACAACAACCTTTTTTGTATTTTCTTACCGCCTTCCTGTGAGTCCCCTAGCAACCCAGTCAGCATCACATTTGTTTCCAACACCCCTCTTCAGCCCCATACATTACTATTCTACAGTCCTAATCCAAATCCCTTGACTGACGCCCTCCTCTCCAGGCAGCAACCTTGGGAGCCTGCATTTAACCGTCCTTTTGCCGCATGCACGTGTAAATTTTATTTAGAGTTTTAATTTTCTATTGTTGTTTATTTTGGCACCCAATCTAAAATACATGTTTGTTTTATATGTTACTAGTACCTGCGAGACTGCGACCGCATGATTTGCGACTTGTTTGTTTTGTGAATACGCTTGTTTCTCTTTAATTAAAGAAATTTGTGATTTTTTGTGTCTGTCATTTTTTAATAATAATTAATTATTATTGCAACTTTTAGTGGGTCAATTCTTGCATCGTCATTATTCTCATCATATTTATGATTGCATTTAGAACTTCCATCCTGAGTAGACCTACCATTGCATCAAATTGGTATCAGAGCATGTCGAGCTGAAACGGTAAGTTGATAAATCTACTACGGATGTTTATACGAGAGTCTGAGTCCTTGTGTTGTACCGGCCATTCTTTCTCCGAAAGACGGGAGTTGGCGCATGTGCATTGATAGTCGTGTCATAAATAAGATCACGGTGAAGTATTGTTTTTTGATTCCCCGCCCTGATGATCTCCTGGACTTGATGGTCGGTACCCAAATCTTTTTGAGGATTGACCTTCGTAGTGGACACCATCTGATTAGAGGTAAAGAAGGGGGTGAGTGGAAAATGGTCTTCAAGACAAAGGATGGCTTGTATGAGTGGCTAGTCATGTCGTTCGTACTATCGAACGCACCTAGCACATTCATGAGGGTGATGACATAGGTTCTGTGACCCTATATAAGCAAGTTCTTGATAGTGTATTTTGATGATATTTTGATATACAGTGAGGGCAGCACTGAGCACTTGCGTCATAATCATATGGTGTTGAGCTCCTACGGAAGGAGCATCTTTGCATCAACTTGAAAAAGTGCTCATTCCTGTTCACCCATTCACTTCTTAGGTTATTTAGTTTCGGCGTCTGGTATATCAGTTGACTCTAACAAGGTCAAGGTTATTCGTGAGGGGCTCGTTCCGACGAACATTCATGAGTCTTGTAGCTTTCATGGACTTGCTACCTTCTATAGGAGGTTTGTTTGTGCATTCAGCTCGATTATGGCCCCAATTACGAGCTATCTCCGTAAGGGTGATTTCGTTTGAAAGAAGGCCATCACTCGAGCATTCGAGGAGATTAAAAAGAAACTGTCTACTGCTTATGTTCTACGCTTACCTGATTTCTCCAAGGCCTTCGAAGTAACATGTGATGCGTTAGGAGTTGGAATCGGCGCGATACTTAGTCATGAAGGTCATCCAATTGCCTACTTCAGCGAAAAGTTGAATGATGCCCGACAGAAGTATTCGAATTATGATCAAGAGTTCTATGCTATTGTATAAGCACTACGTTACTGGCGTCATTACCTCCTGCACAAGGAATTTGTTATATAATCTGACCATCAAGCGCTGAAGTACCTCGACTCAAAGAATAAATTGGGTGACTGTCATGCAAAATGGGTGAAGTATACGCAGGAGTTTCATTATGTTCTCAAACACCGGGCGGATTTTGAGAACAAACCGGCTGACTCCTTGAGTCGAGTCAGTATTCTCCACACCATAAGCACTCGAGTAGTGGGTCTTGAGCGACTAGCTTACGATTATCAACAGTGCCCAGATTTCGGTGATATTTACTCTGCACTATCGAGAGACCCTCCAGACCTTCGTGAGGATTATACGATTTCAGACGAGTACTTATTCATGGGCTCGATCCTCTGCATTCCTCACTCGTCCCTCCGAGATTATCTTATCTGGGAGCTACACGCAGGAGGCACAGCGAGGCACTTCGGGCGAGACAAGACGATTGTGTTAGTTGAGCATCGCTTCTTCTGGTCGGGCCTGAAGAAGGACGTTACTAGGGTTGTCAGACATTGTCGAGTCTATCAAACCGCAAAGGGATACCGTCTGTCCACTGGATTATACACTCCTCTACCCGTCCCTCAAAGGCCCTAGACTGATATTAGTATGGATTTTATACTCGGGCTCCCTTGCACTTTGAGGAAGCTCAATTTGATCTTTGTTGTGGTGGACTATTTTTTTTCTAAAATGGCTCATTTTATCCCCTGTCAAAGGTCCGTTGACTCCTCTCATGTGGTTGTGTTTTTCTTTAGAGAGGTACTTAAGTATCATGGATTACCCACTTCTATAGTCTCTGACCGCAATGTTCGTTGCATCAGTTATTTTTGGAAGACGTATGAAAGAAGACTGGTACAACCCTGAAATTCTCCTCCGCCTACCACCCACAAACGGATGGACAAACTGAGGTTGTCAACCGTAGTCTCGGGACATTACTATGTTGTCTTGTTGGGGAATAGTCCATCCATCTGGTATCTTATTATCCCTATAGCCGAATTTGCATATAATAATTCCGTCAATAGGACCACGGGTTTGATTCCATTCCATATGATGTTAGGATATGAGCCTAGGAAACCTATTGACTTGATGGATATTCCTCTCGAATCTAGACTCGGTGAGTCGGCATAGTCCTTTATCCGGCATGTGCATACACTTCATGAGTCGGTTCGTAAAAAAAATGACATCTAGTAATGATTATTATAAAGATCGAACAGACCAGTACGGGCGGGAACAAATCTTTGAGGAGGGAGAGCAAGTTGATTCACATTCAACTTGAGAGAGTCCCGCAATGACCAGCAAGGAAATTAAGCGCTCGTCGAATGAGCCCTAATACAGTCATGTGAGGGTTGGTATGAATGAAAATGAAATTGACATCCCTCATGGTATGAGAATCAGTTGAGTATTCAACGTATAGGATCTGACTCCTTACTATGAGGATCGTGTGTATGTGGACCCTTTCTCCACACCCCTACCTGAGCATTCACCTCCTATTGCCCCTACCAGTTCCTCCATGTTGACACGTAAGGAGTTGCTCTATGAGGATCGCATTGCACCATTGATGGTTCCATCGATTCAGCAGTCAGACGGAGATACATTACAGCCAGAGACATTTACTTTTACAGACAACATACTTCAGATCATTGGTCACGACTTCTACATCACAAGCGGGCGAGATATTGTGTATTATCTTGTCCGTTGGAGCGGCCGTCCTATACAAGATGCTACTTGGATTTCTTCAGTGGAGCTCGAGAGACTCGCCCCACGGCCGCTACACAGCGAGCACAACCATCTTCACTCACCAGAGATGAGTGTTTTCAAAACAGAGGAGTTGATGGCGCGCAACGCCCGACACGGGTGTATTCCTCCATCTGCTACCCAGTTGAACGATCCGAGTTCATGGTTGCGTCCGGATAGTCGATCTGAGTCGATTTCATATAGTACTCTTTATGTTTTGAGTTATATTTGACGTCCGATCGGCCCGAACATAATGAGTCAACTGATTTTGGTGTTTAAGTTGGTTTTAGGGTTATAAATAGTGCAGTCAGCGGTTCAAGGGGTTATCGAAGGCTTGTGACAGTTTTTGCAACCGTCGGTCTCTACCTCCTTCTGGTGCGATGCTAGAAGGTCCTCCCCTACTGGTGCGACGCCAAAAGGCACTCCCCTCCTGGTGTGACGCGAAGGTAAGCCCTCGTCTCGTCATCTTCTCTGACCAGTCTGCCACCTCCTATAGCCGCAACCTCTCCTTCCACTCTTTGCAGTCCCTGCCATCATTCTTCCCAATCAAAAACGATGTCGTCAAATCCCCATCTTCCTGCCGCATCCAGCCCCTCCATTCTCATCTCTGCCACTTCATCATACTCGTAGCACCTACGTGAGCCCCTCCACCTACTTTCCCGTACTACCAAAACCCGACAGTCACATTCCCACTTCTCCACTGTCGAACACTCCCCTCCCAGTTCCATTTCCACCACATTATTGATTCCCCTCCCTGTCTTCTTCCTAATAGTCGAGCCCCCTCACACCTTCCCCACCCAACATCCATCTTTTCTGTATTTCCCATCCGCCATCACAGTAATATTCCCCTTTCCCTTGAGTACCCCAGCAACCCAGTCAGCATCCCATTTGTTTTCAACACCCCTCTGCCAGCCCCATACATTACTATTATACAGTCCTATTCCAAATCCCTTGATTGGCGCCCTCCTCTCATGGTAGCAACCTTGGAAGCCTGCAATAAACCGTCCTTTTGCCGCATGCACGTGTAAGTTGTATTTGGAGTTTTATTTTTCTATTGTTGTTTATTTTGGCACCCAAACTGTAATAGATGTTTGTTTTATATGTTACTAGTACATAGACCACATGATTTGCAGGGTATATTTCGTGCGTGCTTAAAAATATTTACATCTCGGTCGTTTTGTGAATACGTTTGTTTCTCTTTAATTAAAGAAATTTGTGATTTTCTGTCCCTCTATCATTTTTTTAAAATAATTAATGATATGGCGAGCCAATTCTTGCATTGTCATCATTCTAATCACATTTAGGATTGCATTTAAAGTGTCCACCCCGAGCCGACCTACCACTGCATCACCCACATTTCTTGTTCTCCTTCAATTTCTCTTTCTTTTGTCCCACATATTCCCTCTTTTCCCCACAATTTACTTTCAATTAGCACTATCACTTGATCTATAAACTGTTTTGTAACCTATTTCTCTGATTCATGTGTATTTCAGAAACTATGTACGAAGCAGATCATTGGCACAGGGAGGAACCGCGATGGTTTGTACTACCTGGATTCTATGTCTCTGTCTCACGCTCTCTCTTCCTCAATTGTTACAGTTGTCGATGCTCGACGCTGGCATTTGCGCATTGGGCATCCCTCCCCCGTTTACCTTTCAAAAATATTTTCTACTTTGTTAACTTTTATAAAAACTTTAGATTGTTAGACATTCCTCATCACATTTATCTTCCCCTAGTACCACTCTTTTCGTTGTTATACATTTTGATGTTTTGGGGCCCTCCTCTATTTTTATTTGTCTGGTTTTCGTTGATTAGCCACATTTAGCGACAAACCCGCACTACTTGAGTTTATTTGTTAAAGAAAAAATTTGAAATTTTTCCTTGTGTTTAAGCAAAATGGTTCAACTCAGTTTAATGGTAATATTTGTGTTCTCCGTAGTGATAACGATAGAGAATATGATTATCGTGGAGTGTTCAGTTCTTATCTAACCAGTCATGGTATTTTACATCAAACTGCGTGCGTTTACGATTTTACCCAAAATGATGTTGAACGGAAAAAAAAGACATCTCCTCGATGTTGCCCAATGTCTTCTCTCTACTATGCACCTTCCATAATCTTATTGGAATGATGTTGGTGGAAATTTGGTAACATGGCGTAGCAGCAGAATTTGGTGGCCAGGTCTAGTACTGAAGCTGAGTACCAATCAATATTTCAAGGTCTCTGTGAAGGTATATAACTATGTGCTATGTTACAAGATCTGGGACTCGAGTCCAATGTTCCTATATCTTTACACTGTGACAACAAGATAGCTATTAGTATTGCTCAGCTATGCTGCACCGACACCGACATGGGACACGCGATACGACACGACACGACTCGCGACTCGTCAATTCTCAAAAAATGTCATATTCCGACACGTTGGGACACGCATATTAAATATTCATTTTTTATAATAATGAAAATCTTAAAACATTTAACAAAAAATAAAAAAAATTAACAATTAACAAATAAATAAATTATGTCATGCTTAAATATTATTCATCAAATATTCAAATGCAAAACTTAATAAATAATCAAAAAATGATAAAACATTAACACATTATCATTATATATCATCTGCAAAAATAATGGATTCACATGCAAACTTTTTCCTCCACTTTCAGTCTTCGTTTTTCTAGAGAAAATGTCTACGCCACTAGTAGATCCACTTTCACTACTTGAAATGCTAGAAAGGGGGGTATAGGCACTTTCAAGACAAATTGCCACTTGCCTCACCATGAGTAGCTAACTTAGGGACACTGTCCGATTGAGCGGGACACGCGTGCCCGATTAAGCGGGACGCGCGTTTCCGACTCGAGTGTCGGATTTCCGACTCGATTGTCGGATTTCCGACTCGAGTGTCGGTTAGTGTCGGAGAGTCGGACGAGTGTCGGACTCTCCGACACTGACACTCTGGGCATTTTGAAGTGTCGGTGCTTCATAGTTGCTCAGAACCATGACAGGACTAAGCATGTTGAAGTTGATCGACATTTTATTAAGGACCATCTAGAGAAAGGAAATGTGGTCATACCTTTTGTTCATTCTAAAGATCAACTAGCCAATGGTCTTCACCAAAAGCTTGGGATGCGATGTGTTCATTGATGACATCAAAAAACTCAGAA
Source organism: Platanthera zijinensis (assembly GCA_039513925.1). Taxonomy (NCBI): domain Eukaryota; kingdom Viridiplantae; phylum Streptophyta; class Magnoliopsida; order Asparagales; family Orchidaceae; genus Platanthera; species Platanthera zijinensis. The sequence goes on from CM077089.1 coordinate 151,363,066, forward strand.
TAATTGATATCTTCCGTCTGACTTGAGGGAGAGAATTTAAGTTGTATTTATTATTATTTCTTCAAGTCCTGTTTATCATGTATTACCCGTGAGGGTTAATGACATCTTTTTTGTCTTACCCCTTTAGTATATGTATGAGTAAAAGGTTTCCTTTCAATATTATCATAATTTTCCTTTCAACTCTAACTTGTAAAAATTGAAAAATATTCTACTTATATTTTTAAATGAAGGAATTTTAATAAAAAATAATAAGTGAACAAGGAAGATTTTGAGAAAAAAAACTCCCAGCATTGAGGAATAAAAGTTCAAGATCATACGTTTTTCCTGAAGCTCAGACTAACTGAAATACAATTAAATGTAGAAGAATACAAATACATAAATTTGTAAACCTCCTTACATTCGAGAATCGGGATTTTTACGGGGATCGTATCCTTTCCTAATCCAAAATTTGCCAAATGGTCCACCACAAAAGTAGTACCCAGCTCTGAGTAAAAGCCTGTGTAGAGGAGTAAAAACTTAAGTAGGACCCATTGAAAGTTAGTAGCAACTTCATTTGAAAAAAAAACATGGACAAAGAAAAAGGGAAATAAATAACCAAAAGACAACCTTCTAAGCAAATATTCAGAAACTTCTTGGCCATCATCAAGCAAACGTTCATGAAGTGACCATCTAGGCCAGATAGGACGTTCTTCGAATAATTTAGAGACAGCCAATTGTGCATCCCATTCATTATTGCCTTTTGGAAGTTTATCTTCCCAGTTAATCTTCTCAGGAATCTTTAAAAAACTTAAGCTTAACAAAGAAAGTGTAAAAAAAGAAAAATTCTTAGTCTAAGCAATAATGCTAGGAGCTTAGTTATTAAAGGCGCAAGGAGCACCAAGGCGCAAAGGGGTCTTGGAGCATAGACGCAAGGCTCAAGGAGAAGACACACGCCTGATGAAGGCAAGGCGCAACCACATCCATTTTAAATAATCTACATCAAACATCATTTCAGCTTCTTGATCAAATTCTTTATCTAGTCTACTAATTAATCATTCATTACTATCGTTTATCTCTTAAAAAATAGAATCAATGTGATCACTTGCATCATATCTAAGTTTCAACGCACAATTATTTTTCAAAAATACTAAATCATTAAAAAATTATTGAGTTCTTACGCACAATTATTTTTCAAAAATATTAAATCATTAAAAAATTATTGAGTTCTTACATTATTTTTTTTCTTAATTTTGAAGAAAAAATTTACAATAAAAATCTCACTCGAGCGTGCCTTTTATTTTCCAAAGGTGCAAATAAGGCGCACGGAGGCGTAAACCTCTGATCCTGGTGAGCCTTGAGCCTTAGGCGCGCCTTTGATAACATGTGCTAGGAGTGATTTTGCTTTCATAGAAATAAACGTGCAAGGGAACAAAAAAATTTATGAAGGATATTATCGATGCTGAAAGAAATTGCATGGCAGGGCTCAATATCCATCTGAAACATAAAGACATGTAAGTTGGATCAGCAGAGCTTTCTTGCCATTGATTATGTAAGTTCTAAAAATAAGCATACTTAACAGATTTCTAGCACAGAGACAAATAGAATGGCTAATAAAAATGATACTGATAACATTTTTCATTTTGGGAACGTCCTACCATTTTTGTTTTTTGGCAACATCATACAAATGATTAAAGATTCAATGTGGCGCAGGGTAATGTCATATCGGAGACCAAGGGATAATTTATAAATGCAAACACAAATCTGACAACTAACTTGCAATAATAAGAATTTAAATCAAATAATACTAGATAGATTACAGAAAATGAAGCTTAGCAAATATGAAAATAGGAGTTGTTGCATAAGTGTGAGAGAACAGAATCAAATTACTCAAGCGGATAGGAAAATAAAACAAATATAACTAGAGAAGACGTTAATTCAACACAAAATAATTAACACCCAACTTGGAAACTTCCACAACTATAGAGTAGATGGCTTGGCGGGTACCCGGCAAGTCTCATGTAGCCTGGAATGAGGCAATAGACTGGATTAGGGCCTCCAGGGGAAGTCAGCATGCTGATCTGGGCTGCTGCAGAGCTGGAAGAATGGGAACAACAGCTGGGATAGGTTGTAGGGGCAGTTTGAGGAGCTGAGGGACTGAAGAACAGAGTGCTGGGTGCGGGATTTAGCTCCATTGGCTGGACTCCATAGCTGGGAGGGATTCTGGATGGCAGGGGGTAAGGAACAAAGAAATCGGGAAGCTTATTATTAATTTCAGTGGCTGGAATCTGAGGTTGGGAGGGATCCAGAACGGTTGGGGAGATCCTGAACGGTTGGGGGCTGAAGAATGGGAAATCAGAGCGCTGGAATTAATTCCAGCTGCTGGAAACTGAAAACTAGGAGGTGTCATGAATAGTTGGGGATATAGAACAGGAAATCATGTTGCTGGAATTCATTCGAGTGACTAATTTTGGGAGCTGGGAGAAGTCCTAGATGGTTGGGGATTGTAGGGGGAGATGGCCAGCTGGATGGGATTGAGTGGTGGCTCATTTGGGATGTGGGGGAGGCTTCAAATGAATGAAGGAGAGAGAATTGTACGAGAGTGGGATAATGGAAGGCTGCGAGTGAATGCATGAGTAATGGCCCTGTATTTAGTAAGTGGTTATGATGGGATAGTGGGGAGTTGGCTAAGGAGTGAGGATGGTGGTGTGATATTGTGAGGGTGGTGGACGGTCAAGGGTGGCCGGAGGGGATGGGTGGTGGTTCTGGTCGGAGGTCGTACGGCGATCACCGGAAAACTGAAAATGGATGGAATTGAGGTGGTGGTGGGGGGGATTTTGAGGAGATGGTGGCAGCTTGAGGAAGGTGGACAGTGAGGAGAAATGGAGGGAAGGAGATGTAAGGAGGGGTTGTGGTGGAATTTGGTGGGAGGTCAGCTGGAAGGAGATATGATGACAGGCTATGGTGGGACTTTGTGGGAGGCTAGAGAATGTGGAAGGAGGGAGGGATGGCTGATCGGGGATGAGGGAGGTGGAAGTAACTTCCAAGCTTCACACTTGAGTTCGGTTTCGACATCGGGAGACCAAAAGACGGCTTTCTTGTTCAATTCTTCAATAGCCTTTCATGGAGCCCTCTACTCATATTTATAGCAAAAACACAAAATACAATGATCGGCGATCCGCTCGTCATGAGCGGTCCCGATCGTCACTAGGTTTGTTGTCAACATGAGTAGACCCTCACGGGTCCTATGACATGATCCTCATCAACTGCTCTCATTTCAAAAGCATTCATCTCCAAGGAATAGAGATGATCATACTGTCGTCGTAGGGCACAGCCGAGTTTCTCGATCTCTGCTGGGAGATCCATGTGTCGACGATAAAAGCGCAGACCTACCAATGAAACAAATATCGGACTATGTATGGTGCTGGTAAGTCGTGGGTCACAATCTAAGTGATGATGTCGAAAGGTCTGGTGTCTGTGGATGATGATGTTTGTTTCGGAAAATGTGGTATTACTGCGGAAGAAGTCGGGACTACAGATGGATGATCAATAAGTGTCAAAGGATGGGGTTGTAGTGAAGTAGTTGATGAAGGTTGGGGTTGTCATGAAGTAGTAGGTGAAGGCTGGGGTTGTCGTGAAGTAGTAGCGGAGGCTGGGGGTGTGGAGTTGAGGTGGCAGAAGGAGAGGGATACATATAATCATGTGGCTCGAAGAATGTGGTAATTCATAATATTTAATTCGTAAGCATGTGTTCAAATCCTTTTGATAACAGTGTAAGGACTCACTCGCTTGACATTTAATTTTTGAGCAGTTCTCATGGGGAACCTCTCAACACGTATACGGACCATCACCTATTCAAGTTTTGCAATCTCATGTGGCTATCAGCGTAAGATTTATAAATATTATTCTTACAAGTGATCCTATGTTTGTGATCCGTAACAGTTTGATAGGCACATGCATGATATGAAGATATCTAGCAAATGACTTGGCAGACTCATTAGCACGAGACTCTATGGGTAGAAGAATAAGATCTATGGGCTTCCAAGGTTCATAACCTAAAAATACCTAGAATGGATTAAACCATGTTGTCATATTTATCGAGCTATTAAATGTGAACTCTACTACGGGTAACACCTAGGAAGCACCGATACCGGTACGGGTACCGGATACGATACATACCCAGTACGGCGATACGATAAAATTTTAAAAACACGAATTCAGGTACGACATGCTACGTTATAACAAATAATATATATATATATATATATATATATATATATATATATATATATATATATATATATCACAAGTGCAATAAATTGTTTTCAAAACATTGAAACATAAATCATAACGTGAAGTATTAGTCCACAAATTAATGCAACATAATATGTTCTCAAACATTAAGCATTCGTAAATATTACAAAATTTAACATCTTATATGTTTAACCAAAAGAGATAAAATTAAACTTAAGTCTACTCATCGGTCTTTTTTCTTCTTTTTTTTTGTTTGAGATCAATTTCAATGTTGGAGATCAACATCTTCAATCTCTGATTAGTCTAGAGACAAGTTAGTTGTTTAATTAATAACTTGCAACGTATCAACATGTTTAATACACGTACTTGTAACAGAAACGTACCAGTACCAGAAACATACTCGGTATAGATACACAACTTAATTGGACGTACCAACGCGTCATAGCATAGAACCAACTTTTGTTTACTCTAGAAAAACAGATTCCTATCACAATAAGCAAAATGATATGCTAAGTCCAATTGTGTCCACATAGGTGTATCTATTGAGTATCGGGTACGTACTGGTATCGGACACGTATCCGGTACGGGTACGCTGCCTTCAGGGAAGTATTTGTGCTTTATAGGGTAACACTGAACACCAAGAAGAGGTGTAGTCACCTACAAGTCATCGCAATATATTCAATATGCTTCTGTTTACTACTTATGTCTGGTCATCGTCTGTGGTTGGTAAGCGGATGAGAACTGTAGCGTAGTGCATAACTTCTTCCATAATGTTTTCCATAAATAGATCATGAACCGAGCACTGCGATCAGATATAATAGTCTTGGCTAATCTGTAAGGTCAAAAAATTCCTGAACGAATAGAGATGTGAAGTGTGACGGATCTATAGTCTTGTTGTATGCTATGAAATGAGCCATTTTGAAAAATCGATTGATTATTAGAAGGATGGAATCGTGCTTGCGCAGGGTGTGAGGTAATTTGAACACAAAGTCCATATCAATGTCCACCCATGGCTATTGTGGGACTGGGAATGGCATGTATAGATGATGCAACCCGAGGTTGCGTCTTTATTATTTTTAAAATTTGTCACAACTGTGTAGCGCACGTCTTTATTAGGCATGTTTTTATTTTTCGTGCTCATTGTTAGTATTTTGTTTATAGCGCACGCTTCTGTCGCACCCGTTTGTCCAGCTTATTGGTGTGACCGGCCGATAAGACCTTAAATAAAAAGGTCTGTCAAATTAGTAGTGTTGACTTAGGCAAGTGAGATGTCAAACAATTAAGCTATTAATATATTCATTACTTTCAAAATTATTATTTTGATGGGGAATTTCTAGTCATTTCAGCATTTAGTATAGACACCAAGAGCCAAAAGTAACATATTATCTATCTCCATTTAAATCTCAGCTAATATTTATCACAATATTTTTATCACAATATTAACCTACAGCATGAGTTGAAACCCCCTTTATTTTCTATAGCCGGCCATGGAATGTTGACCCCCCCCCCCCCGCATTAAATATCAATTACTAAACAAAACCTCAAATCTTTTTCCCTATAAACTTCGGTCTTGTCCCCGTCAAAAACCAGGGTGGGAAAAACGAAAAAGACAGAGTCTATTCATGTCTTTTTGTAACTCCTCGCCACCGCCCTTGTCCTCTCCCGTTCGCTTGACGCTGCCTTCCCGACTCTCGCCAGCCAGCGCCGCCAACGTCGAAGTCCTTACAAGGTTCCGGCGACCTGTTTTCAGTCGTCTGCCACCTAGGGTCTCGACCCCGAGTCCTTTCCCACCTGTTAAGGACAACGGCTCCACCCCTTCTGAACTGCTTTCAACTCGCCCGACACAGACAGAGCCTCCTGTGGGCTCGAATACCTCCGGCGAGCCCTCCTCCAGCAACCCCCGGCGGTGCCGAGTCACCATCTACCGTGCGGCACACTCGCAAGTCCCCTGTCCATTCCCCGCCAGCTTCCCAGAGCCTGATTCAATTCCCAGTTGCTGCACAAAACTCCTCCAGGCCCTGCCAACCATCCCTAGAGTTGTTTCTTGCAGAAGTTGAAGGTATACCCCTACTTCCCATCTCGCTCGTGATTGCTAGTATAATATTATGCTTAGATGTTTTGATCTTTAAAGTCAAAGCTTGCTTGCTTAGGTTGTGATTAATCATGTTTGTCGTTAATTTCCACATTGTTGTTGTTTTTCTCTCTTGAAGCACTTGTGGATGAAATTAATTCAAAGCGGATTGCGTACAAATGTTAGCCCACCTATGTGCGGGTACAATCCCTAGGTCAGTCTACATTTGAAAATTCTCGTGAAAATTTTGCTTGCGCCACATTGTTTTAAAACCTGAACACAAATGTTATACCTTAAAATTATATCAAGAACCTGGAATGCATCAATAGACACGAGTTCTGTCACCTACTGACAAATGTGCAATATCAGAGACTCTAGCGACGTCTTTCTTGAGGGTAGGCCAATAGAAACGGTCTTCTACTAGGTATAATGGTCTTATCTCTCCCAAAGTGTCAGTCTACCCCACAGGCATGCATCTCCCAGACTAGATGATCTTGGATAGATGGGGAATACATATGAGAGTGGCAAGCAACAAATAACCATCGATGATCGAGAAATTAGAGAGGAACTCGGGAGGGTCATGAGATAGTGCGGAGTATATAGTTTCAAAGTCGGGAAAGGTAGGATACTCCATAATCAAGTGCTAGAATCCCGTGGATTGAGTGGTAAGAGTGTGGTGTAGGCTCACCTTGCGGCTAAGTGTGTCATCGAGTTTGTTATCAACGCCAACTTGATGCTTGAAAACATAATGGAAATCTTGTAAGTACTCAGCCCACTTTGCATAACGATAACTCATTATTTCTGAGATTCCAAATAGTGTAAGGCTAGGTGATCTGAATAAAGCACGAGTTCATGAGGGAGGAGGCTAAAGTAGAGATTGAATAATCGTGTAAAACTCCTGGTCATAGTTGCCAGGATCATATCTGCCAAACTATCAGATGAACCCCGATGAACATGAAGAACTAATAACTCAGATCGTTGAGCTTCTAGAGTAGTTTATTTGAGAAAGCTTGAGCCCTTGTGTCATATCTACTCTTCTTACCCTTAAGAAGGATGATAGTTGCTATATAAGTGCGTAGATAGCAAAATTATCAACACGATTACGATCAAATATCAATTTCTCATTCCCCGGCTCAATGACCTCCTAGGCACTATGAGGTCCAGGCTCAATGACCTCATAGTCGCGTCCGGCTCCGACGTCGGCTCTTTCCTATGGGCCGAACCGCAGTCCATTCCTTCAGGGACCACTCATACGCCCAATCCGGGGCGGTCTGCCCTCTCCCTCAACATTCCCTCCTTTGTCGGCATTGACCCGATGGGCTGGATTGCCAAGACGAAGCAATATTTCGACCACAACTACACACCGGAGCACAACAAGGTGTTGACTGCGGTAATTGGCCTAGACGGCTCAGCACTCCACTGGGCTCGGTGTCTTCGCCAAACCAATCTGTGCCTCTCCTGGCCCGAGCTCAAGTAAGAGATAATCTGACGGTATGACACCCGCTACTCCAGCTCTTCCGCTATTGAGCGCCTTTGCAGCGTCCGCCATACAGTCGGCCTGGACGATTATGTGGATGAGTTCGTCGCTCTGGTCTCCCACGTTCCTGGGCTACCGCCTGATCATTACCTGGGCTTCTTCATGCAGGGTCTACTGTCGCATATCCGCTCTCGTCTTCGCACGCATCACCACGCCATGGAATTGGCCATTCTAGTGAAAGCCGACCTCTTCCCTCGGCCACATGCTCCTACGGGAAACCACCGCCAGCCCTGGCCGCCTTGGCCCGCCAGCCACGGCTCGTCCACCACGGCCACCGCCTTGGTGAACCTGACCGGGCCGCCCACCGGCCCCTCAGCGTCTCTCGAATAGTGATTACAATGAACATCGCAGCAAAGGTCTCTGTTTTCGGTGTCGCCAACCGTACTCCCCCAACCATGAGTGCTCTGTGAAGGAGTTCCACGTCATCATCGGCGAAGCCGACCCTGAGGTTATTCTCCCACCACTGACAAATTGATAGTCTCGGCCGATGTCACCTTTCTTAAAGACCAACCATTTCATGTTTCACCTTCAGCTCCTCTTCTCTCCCCTCCCATACCTCGTCCTACCATTCTCGTCACGTCTTCTCTACCGCCCCTCCTTCCAACTTCACTCCCGACACCAGTTCCATCTAAACCACCTCTTCGTGTATACACTCGTCGTACTCCGCCCTATGGAGCTCTAAAGCAGCTACCTTCTACCAGTGTTATCTAGTGACCTGATGATCCAACATCAGCATCTACAGCTCATCCCCTGGCAAATTATGTATCTCTGCATCGTCTGTCTCCACCTCTCCTCAAGTTTGCACTATCTTTATCTTCGATCTCTATACCTAACTCGGTGCAATAGGCTCTTCTTCACCCAGGGTGGAGTGCAGCTATGGAAGAGGAAATGACAACCCATCGGTCCAACCAAACCTGGGATCTGGTCCCTCTTCCTCCGAGACAACCTTGTGCCAGCTGTAAGTGGATCTTTGCAGTCAAACATGCTCCGGACAAGACAATTGAACGCCTCAAAGCTCGTCTTATGGCCCGGGGGTTCACTCAGTAAAAGTTTTGATTATGACAACTTTTTCTCCTTTCGCCAAGTAAAACTCTGTTCGGGTCCTGATCTCCTAAGGTGTTCATCGCAATTGGCCCCTCCATCAGCTGGATATCAAAAATGCATTTCTAAATGGAGACCTTCTCGAGACGGTCTACATGCACCAATCTCCCGGGTTTGAGACCACGGGGGAGATTCGTGTGTATCATCTCCGAAAATCTATTTACGGTCTCCAACGGTCTCCAAGAGCATGGTTTGACAAATTTAGTAAGTCCGTTCGCGAAGTTGGATTCAAGAGAAGCTCGGCTGACTTCTCTATTTTTGCTCGTCCTCAATAAACTGGGACTGTCATTCTCCTAATTTATGTGGATGATATTTTGATTACTGCAGATGATTCCACGGGGATACAACAAATCAAGCAACACTTAAACTCTGTTTTCCAAACAAAAGATCTGGGGATTCTCTGGTACTTCCTTGGACTTGAGGTTGCAAGACGACCTGATGGTCTTGTCCTTTCACAACGAAAGTACTGTCTTGACCTCCTTCAAGATCCAGGTGTTATGTGCCTCTTTGGTTGTTCGTCGGAGGGATGGGGAGAGGCGGATTGTTGGAGGCGGAGAAACAAGGGGCAAGCCCTAAAATAGTGGAGGAGATAAGAGAGGAAGAAACTCTGGAGGGTGGAAGAAGGAGAGAAGAACTTAAAGAGAGGGAGATGAATTTTAGAGAGAGAAAGAAAACTTCATAATTCATTGCTTGAAAACCAAATACAAGAGAAAGGTTTATTTATAGGGCCCTGGGTGGCATACTCGTAATTACGTAAGATGCATAAAATATTAAAACACAAACATTACGACGAGTCTGATAACTATGACTCAATACACACGACGAAATAATAAGATAACTGACGGAGGACCATAACACATAACACTCCACATGTCCTTCAATTTGAACTTGTCCTTAAGCTCAAACTCCAGTAGGCTGTGCGGCTTCTCAGGCTCCTTGATCTCGCACCAAAATAGCGTCTTGTAGCGTGTCGCGGTGGAATTGGCAGAAAGGGGTAGCGGTGGCGTCGTCGAAAAGAAAATCGGCTGAAGCCTTGGGTTTGGCTGGCCTGGTGGAGTGTTGGTGAGTAGCAACAACAGGGATGGCGGAGGAGGGACGGCCGACAGCAGGAAGGGATTCGACGGGGTCACCGGAACCCGGGCCGGCAAAAAAGGCGGTGCAATGGCTGATGGTAGCAACAAGGCAGGATCCGGCGAACCAAGAGCAGACTGAGGCGGTGACGGCGGCGATGGAGGCGGCTGCAGCGGCGACGAAGGCGATGACGGCAGCGGTGGCGACGACGGCTGCGGCTGCGGCGGCGACGATGGCGGCGAGGACGGTAGAGGCGGCACAAGCTGTGCGGGCTAGGAGAGTGGGACCAGCAAGGCAGGGGACGGTGGAGAAGGAGGCGGAATAGCCGGTGGAGTAACGTCAAAGTATCCCGATTGCTCCAATTGATCAAGCTTGGCATCGAAGCGAAACATGGAGTCCTGAAATTATGTCGACCACTTCAGCAGCATCGAGTGGAGGATGGTCGCATCCGCGGCACTAAGATTAATGTTCATCAAATATGGGTAATTAAAAAAATATGGCGTGGAGGAAAGAAGAACTTTAAAACAAAATATGGCGTGGAGGAAAGAAGAACTTTAAAACAAATATAAGGGGTGCGGTTAGGAGATAAGGGTAATTAAAAAAATATGGCGTGGAGGAAAGAAGAACTTTAAAACAAAAATAAGTGGTGCGGTTAGGAAGAAACATGGAATTGAATTGAAATAAAATAAAAAGGAGGGGTTTGGGGGGGCGTGCGGATGAAATAAAAAAAATAAAAAAAGGCAGGGATGGAAATTAATAGGGTTGGTGTGGCTTGTGTGCGGAAACAGCAGAAAGGTGGAAAAGGCGGGGATGGGCTCGAGGAATTGGTGACGGAGGAAAGAATCGACGGCTGGTGTCGAGGAATCGATGGCGAAAAAGGCGGGGATGACGCTGCTGGGACTGAATCAACGGAGAGGTGCGTCGTCGCTGGCGCTATTGGTGTCGTGGAATCGACGGTGTCTGCGGCTGTGGAGGCAGATCCGGAGAAGTTAGCGGGGCTAGCGTCGGAAAGGCAGGGAAAAACAGATCTGGAGGAGGGGATCGGTCCGGAGAATCCGTCGGGGCTCAGCGAGGCCCGCGGCGCCGACGTCGGGTGTGATGGAAGCCGGCGGGAGAGGATCGAAAAGCCTCAGATATCAAATTGTTATGTGCCTCTTTGGTGGTTCGTCGGAGGGATGCGGAGATGCGGATTTTTGGAGGCGGAGATACAAGGGGCAAGCCCTAGAATGGCGGAGAAGAAGATGAGAGAGGAAGAAACCCTAAAGGGTGGAGGAAGGAGAGAAGAACTTAGAGAGAGAGGGAGAGGAATTTTACAAAGAGAAAGGAAACTTCATAATTCATTGCTTGAAAACCAAATACATGAGAAAGGTCTATTTATAGGACCCCAGGTGGCATAGCCGTAATTACATAAGATGCATAAAATATTAAAACACTAAAACATTACGACGAGTTTAATAACTATGACTCAATACACACGACGAGATAATAAGATAGCTGACGGAGGACCATAACACATAACAACAGGCTACTCAGGGTGCAAACCCGTGGAAACCCCGATGAATGTCAATCACAAGTTATGTGCTCATGAGTCTGACTCAGATTCTCTTTTTACGAATCCTAAGTACTATCGGCGTCTTGTAGGAAAACTGATATATCTGACGGTTACAAGACCTGATATCTCATTTGTTGTTGGAGTGGTTAGCCGATTTATGCATGCTCCTCGGATCTCTCATCTTTAGGCAGTAGAACGCATCCTCAGATATTTGAAGACAGCTCCTGGACAAGGGCTTGTACATAAGTCATCTTCCTATTTATCTCTTATTGCATATTCAGATGCGTACTATGCGGGCTCCCTTGATGATGGACGTTCCACTACGGGTTTTTGTACCTACTTTGGAGGGAACCTTATCATCTGGCGTAGTAAGAAGCAATCTGTGGTTGCTCGTTCTTCTGTTGAAGCCGAGTATCGTGCAATGACGGTTTTTGTATCTGAACTTACCTGGCTTGAGAGTCTTCTTCGTGATTTGGGAGTCACTATATCCTCACCAGCAACTCTGTTTTGTGACAGTCAGGCTGCGATCCATATTGTAAAGAATCATGTGCTCCATGAACGGACCAAACACATTGAAGTTGACCGTCACTTTGTTTGAGAAAAGGTTCAATTGAAGATGTTGGAGCTAGAGCATGTTCCTGCTTCTGGGCAAGTTGCTGACGTTCTCACCAAGGCATTACCACGGCAAATGTACCATCAGTTCTTGTCTAAGCTTGGTGCCTACTACTTGTATGCTCCAACTTGAGGGGGAGTGTCAGAGAATATTAGAAAAAAAGATCTAAAAGCCCATTAGTGTGGCTCATTTATAAGCCTGTTTGGCTCTCTTATTTAGTCTCACATCCTTTGTATAGAATTCTTTCTCCCTTTTCTCCTATATATTTGTACTCATACTTGTATTTTCGAAATTAAGAAGTATATACAAGGTTTGCATCATTTCTCTACACCTATATATATTTCATAATTTGTATAATTGACTCATTTTTTATCTATTTGCTATATTATTTTTCTATTTTTATAACATATAATTATAGTTGGTATACATAAAAATAAAAATTTTATTTATAAGACATGGAAATCTGATATTTTAAAATATCTCCAACTTGTCTCCGACTTCCGACATTCAAAAATTCAATCTAATATGTCGCCGACATCCGATAGTTACAACATTGATTTTAGGTCAATGAGGGAGAGGTTACTAATAGGCTATCGGAAGAGGGAAAGAGAATGTTACGGGAAGAAAAGTATAAGTTGCGGCTATAAATTATTATAGTTGTGTTCGAAGCGACAGAGTGGCATAGGATGACATGGAAGGACGAGAACTGTCAGCACGAGAATATTATGTTGCTCCTAGGATAGATGGGTTTGTTATGTGAGGAGTATTTTAGGACGGGGTAGTGGAGTCTATGCTCAAGTCTAGTGGTCTTGGGTGTCACTAGTCATATTTCATCATTTCAGGCTGTATGTGTAGCTTGGGTATGATGTAGAAAGTTTTTATGTTCATCATTCCATATATAACTTGTTGATAACATCCAGATAGCTACCATGAATTTTTGGATCTAGCTCGCTTGATTCATTAGCAGTAAATGAGTGGACATTTATTTCATATATAACTAGATTTGTCTGCCCAACAATGGCAAGAATCATACTTTACTTAAAAAAAATCATTGCATGCATCATCTAAAATGGGAAGCTAATATGTACCTCAGGATTATCTGGAAGCTTGTAGTTGGAACCATAATTGAAAGGTAAACTCTAGAAATCATAAGTTCCAAGCAACTTGAAAATGTATGGCGGGCTAGCATAATTCATTCTTAAACTTCACATTCAATCTTTTTTGTGTGTATGTGTATGATTGTAAGTGTGTACTGTCATTTTATTTCTGTATGCAATTTAAGTTTTATAAATTTATTGTGTTTTCATTTCTGAAAACTCAATTCTTGCATTTGACTTCATCCTACAGCCGAACAGAAAAATTGACAGTTTTCAATTCATGTGCTTGAAAATCATCCTGCAAATGAACACAATAATTGAGTTTGGCTCAAAATCAAAACCTTTGCGCTTTTGGTTTTGGACCAAAACTAATTCCTTTCAATGAAAACATGTGAAACGAACGCAACCTAAAACTATTTCCCATTACTACTTTGGAAAAGGCAAAACTGAAATTCCAACTGAACACATGCAACCCCTTCATGATTTCACAACCACAAAAAGAAGAAACATATTTGTGGAGCTTTATGAAATGTGAGAGAATTGAGTTTAGTCCCACGTAGAATATATGAAAAATTAATCGGTGCAAAAAGAGCAAGTAATTGGGTCTCTCCCATGAGCACAGTTTTTCAGTTAAAAATAATTTAACCATAAGTGCAGCAGATGTATTGGTCCCTTTCATTAACACTCACTAACAATTCGTGCTACAGTCAGTTCAATCAGGATAGAGTGGTGCAAGCATTTGTGCAGTTCTCGTAGGTCTTGGACCTTAAACTATGGTTGTGCAAGATTTAAGAGGGTAGGACTTCCTATTGCTTGCACCACATGATTAAGTGAGATATTGATACATAATGATGAAGTTGAAAAATGTTGCATTGATAGATAATGCAACTAAGAAATTGGTGTATGAGCCCAACTTTGGTCTCCAATTGATTAACACTTTGCTAGCATGGAGCTGCTCTTTGATTCCTAAACGAATATCAGTAATTTGACAAAAAATAACTTTTCTAAGCAAATTCATAGGCACTTTATGTTACAAGAGAGAATGAGGCGTACCTTTAGGTTTCCATCTCCCATGCCAAAATTCCATACGAACCCCAAAAAATGGTGAGTCTAGGATAGCTTGCTTCTTAACACCCCCCCCCCCCCCCCTCAAGCTAATACCGTAAGCATCCAGCATCCCAAGCCTGGGGGAGTATGAATGAAGAGATTTACCAGAGACAGCTTTGGTGAGTATGTCAACAAGTTGATCTTCAGATGGCACAAACACCGTAGTGATAGTTTGATCCTCAATTTTGTCTCGCACGAAGTGGCAATCGATTTTAATATGTTTTGTCTTCTCATGGAAGACACAGTTGTTGGTGATGTGAATAGCAGCTTGATTATCACGATGAAGGTGCTCTTAGCACAAGTCGAAGTGTGAGGTGTTTTGATTTGTAGCAGTTTCTGAAAAACTGTTAGGAATAGAAATCGATGCAAGATATGCTTTCAAGGCATGAGAGATAGAGTGATACCCAACAAATTTATCAATAGGATATCGTGTACGACCAATATGAATTTGGCGAGTAGATGTAGTCTCCTGAGTAATGAAGGTGTTTGGATCTGGCGGAGTGGCGGTGGATGGTGGAGCTTGAGTATGACATTCTTACCCAATATTTTGTTTGTCTTCTCTGGTAGACTTGAAGATTCTTTCTTCTTTTATATACATGCAGATCGTTGGTGGGAACTTCCATCCTAACTGGAACATCCAAGCTGCCCATAGTAAGCACATCTACCAACATAGGTAGGGATGCCATCATATCACTCTCCTCTTTAGACTTATCCTGATAGGTAACATTTTTGCCTTCATTAGAGTAATAAGGAGTGTGTTCAAAAAAATATATCAAAAAATAATATCTTTTGATATAAACTTTCTTCAGAGAGCTGAAGAGCAACACTTATACCCCATTTAGTTGGCAGCATATCCAACAAACACACATTTGATCGCTTGAGGGCCTAATTTCTCTTTATGAGGTCCCACAATATGAACAAATGCAACGCATACAAATATCTTAAGAGGAAGATTGAATAATGACATATTTGGGCAAAGAAGTTTTAAGGGATACTTTCCCTCCAAAGTATCAATGGTCATTTGATTCATAAGTAGATGGACGTGAGGGCACCTTCATCCCACAGTCCCTTAGGGGAGTGCATCTCTTGCAACAAGCAACGAATAATCTCAATGATACGACAGTTCTTAATTTCGGCCACCCCATTATGTTGAGAGGTCCCAGGACAGAAAGTTTGGAAAATAATCTCATGATCTCCCACGAACCTCTTGTGCATTCGCCTTCATTATCACTCCTAAGAATTTTAATCTTAGCTTCGATCTAAGTCTGCACATGATGATAAAATAGTTGAAATATTTCAAATACCTCATTTTCATTTTCATAAGATAAACCCAAGTGAGGTGTGACTAATTATCAATGAAGGAAACAAAATATTGAAATTCATTCACAGAACAAACAAATGTCCAAACATCATAATGTATCAAATCAAAACACCTCACACTTCGACTTGTGTTAGGAGCATAGTTGGTTCTGAAGTGTTTACCAAATTCACAAGATTAACAGGTAAAAGTAGATTTAGCTACATCAACAAAACTCGGAAAGATAGCATTAAAGGTCTTCAAGCTAGCATGTTCATATCTCTTATGTCACAGCATCAATTGATCAGGATTGGAGGACATCTGCGCACCAAAATCATGATCAGTGTTCATGACATACGCACCACCTAACTCATGTCCACCATCAATCGTCTTCCCACTTGTCATATCCTGAAAAATACAATGAGAAAAGAAAACTGTGATAGCACAGTTAAGTTGTTTAGTTAAATTGCTCACAGACATCAGATTTGTGTAGAATGAACAAACAACTACAACGGATTTGAGGGAAATAGAGGGAGAAACTTGAATAATCCCTTTACCAGTCATTGAAGCCGAGGAACCATCAGCAAGTCTCACACTACCAAATACAGGAGAAATAGAAGAAATACCTATAGAAGATCCTGTCATATGATTAGATGCTCCCGAGTCAATGATCCAAGGAGCGGATGACCCTTTAGAAGATAAAGAGGTAGTGCGAACATGAGCAGCCGTACCAGTCAAGTCTGTAGCAAGGGGTCTTCCAGTAGCACTAGCTTTCAAGACCTTGAGTTATCTAGTCAAACATTCATTTTCCTCCAGAAGGTAACCAGTGTTTTCTAAATTGACATACATAGTAGTTTGGGAACTTGCATACTTCCCATCAGTACCATGAATCCAACCCGAAGGAACCAAATTAGGATGTAGGACCCAACATTTCTCTTCCTCATATCATTTCTTCCTACAGTGAGGACATTTTATTTTACTCCTATCTTCTAGTTTTATATTTCTCGAATGCCACCTTTTTTGTTCAACAACAAGAGCAAATTTATCATGGTCAATATAAACATTCGTACGAAGAGAGTTTATACGACTTGCCTCCCCTCTATATAGTGGGTCACAGTCTCCAAACAGGAACAGAATGTCTTCCCAGTATCTGAACTCTCTGAAATTCAAGTTCGGAAAGAAGACCAAAAAGTATTTCAAACACCCTCCATTGCATAAGTTCAGTCTTGTAGTCTTCAATAATCTGGATAGCATAGTACTGGTCAATTTATGTGCACGTATGAGTCAGTTTGCTATAATATTTCTCGAAATCACTCATTCTTGTCATGTGGATCTGTTCAGTTTGGATTTGATATATCCTTGCCAAGTCTTTTTTTGAATAATTCTGTTCGATTAGCTCTCACATTTCTTTTGCAGTTTGACAGAAAAGAAAGTAACTCGCAATCTTGGGTTATATTGAGTTGACAAGCCAATTAATCACAGTCAGATTCTCACATTCTCCTTCCTCATATAGAGGATCAATCTTGCTTGGGGCCGTCTTAGATCCGGTGATAAATCCAAGTCTTCAATGGCTCCCAATGAATATTCGCATAGACTGAGCCCATAGGAGGTAGTTTCTCCCATTGAGCTTGATGCGAGTAACACCCTAATTGAAGTCTATGTTAGAACTTCCTCCACTATAGTGTTTAGGTTGATCAACGACCCCTTCAGAGGCATTAACACTCTTCAATTTGTCCTCCATAAGAGCACACAAGAAGAGCCCTCACACCGGCAACTTGAGGCGGCACCACAAGGCAAGGGCAGCAGAGAACCCAATCAACTAGGCAGGGAACTAATGTCAAGTGGAGAATAGTGAAAGGAAGCAAACAACAACAGCAAGTGGAGAAAACACCCGCACAAACAACAACGAAAGCAAACAGGAGGCCACTTCGTGGTTTGATGGTCGGTCGAAGCTATAGCGACGGGAAGCAGAAATTTATATTCCTTGCGGCGGAGGAGAAGAGCCCGCCAATAGAAAAGGAAGCGACGACTGAAGGAATCACGAAAGAACCGGTGATCAAAAGCCCGATCCGGAGAACCAGTGAGCAGGGAAACTGCAGATCTAGTGATACCAGCAAGCAGGGACAGAAGAACCAGTGCAGGAAACCACAGATCTGGTGACGGCATAACCAGCGCAGATAGCGACGACGAGAGACCAACGCACGAAACCGTGTAGGTAACAACACACGAAACCGCCGATCGGGCGCAGGGAACGGCGACGGGAGACCAGCGCAGGAAGTCGAGCCTTCAGGTCGACGGCGATGGAGAATTCACCTCCTCTGATACCAAGTTACGAGAGATAAGAGGCATGCCTTTAGATTTCCATCTTCCATGTCAATTCCCTAAGAGTCCCAAACAATTAAACCCCTTCAGCCACTTTTTGAGATACCGTCACCACCCGGTAAGTCTAGTTTAACTTGCTTCTTGTTATAATGTGTGTTATTATGTGAGATTTATTTATGTCGTGTAATATTGTTTTTCTTTTTGATCCGCCTTCATATATAGAGGGGATCGGGGCTCCTTCATTATTATTGAAGTTTAATTTCATTCCCAAAACATGGTATCAGAGCAAGGACTTCCCGTGCCCTAGCTGCCTCGCCTGTTTCCGCCGTTTGTCGCTCGGTGTCGCGCGCAACGCTTCTTTCGTCGATCTCCACTCTGTGCGCCAGATCCCCACCCGTCCGCCACTTCCACCGCTAACTCCTCTCCCGTTCCCGGCGACGTTTCCCCTCTTCCTCTACCAGTGACGCTCCTCCGTCGGCTTCTCTCCGCCCTCCTTTGTCAGGCTCCCAGGAACCTCCAGACAGGCCAGCCCGCCTTTCTTCTTCCTCCAATCAGGTGTTCTAGGATTTGTATCCCCTCTCTTTTCGGCGTTGGATATGCCGTGAAGACTTTGCTTCCTTCCGGCGCCACGTGTTTCCTCCGTCGTTTTATGGAGTGGATTTTTATTCCTCTCTTCCATACTTGTATGTGTTCGGCGTAATTGGCCACCCTTTGATACCCTGCATGACGTGTGGTCTCCAGATTTCTATTCTTGGGCCACTATGTCTTCTCTCAGTGATTATACTACCTCCACATTGTCAGTTCCTCCTCCTACAAGTTCTCTTTGTGGGAGTCATGATCACAATAGTCCGCAGATTACTACTATCCAGTTGGATGATTCTAATTATCTCTCATGGTCTCGCTCTATTACCCTTGCCCTTAAGAGTCGTCGCCTCTTTGGTTATGTCACTGGACAAACTAAGGAACCGGAGAAGACAACCCCTGATTGGCCTCAATGGGATTCAGAAAATTCCTGTCATATCTTGGCTAATGAATTCCATCCAGGAGTCCGTCGCTCACAACTACTTATTTCTGGATACTATTGTTGATATTTGGCAGCGTGCAGAGACTACTTATTCTCGAAGGGGTCATGCTACCCAGATCTTCCAGCTGAGAAGGAAGATATCCTTACTCTGTCAGGGTGATCGTCCTCCCTCAATTTACTATTTGGAGTTCATTCAGTTGTATCGGGAATGCGATCATTTTGATTCCCTCACCTTAGTTGGCCCGGTCGATGGCGCTACGGTCCGTGCTCAGGAGGACCGCAACCGCACCTTTGAGTTCTTTCATGGTCTTCATCTGGATTTTAATCAGATTAGTGTTCCGATTTTGGGGCGTCTGTTGTTACCGTCACTTCCAGAGGTTTATAGTATTGTTCAACGGGGGTTTGATCATCGTCAGACTCTTCTTCCTGACCCAGCTCCTAAGAGTTCTGTCCTTGCTGCTAGCACTCTTTTGTCGGGGGCTCGTCCAACCCGTGATTCTAAGATGAAGGGTAGTGACAAAGACCATCTTCTCTGTGAATATTATGGGAAGACCCGTCATACCAGAGACGCTTCAAACTCCATGGTTTTTCTCCACCAAGAGATGGTGCTCCTCCTCGTGGTCATGGCTTTGGGCTCTTCCCTAGTCGACATACTCCTCGCTCTGCCCATATCATTGATGATGTTATGGATACTCCTGTTCTGTTTGGTGTTGGTCCTTCTGTCCTCCCTGATGTTTTTCGGCTGATGAAGTTTTTGCACTTTGCTGCATGATGCAAGGCCTATCCATGAAGTCTGCGGCTTTGACCTCGTACGCCTACACAGGGACTCCAGGTGCTCACTCTGCTACTTTCATTCAGTGGATCATCGACTTTGGGGCCACTGACCATATTACTGGCTCAGCCTCAGGTTTCATATCCTACACTCCCCTCTCTAGTCGTGATAAGGAGAGCATTGTTGATGGGTCTCTTTCCCCTATTATTGGGAAGGGCTCCGTCTTTTGTTCCTCCTTCACCTTAACATGTGTTTTGTATGTCCCAAACTTCACACGTAATCCACTCTCTATTAGTCATTTGACTAATTCTATGAACTGTTTTGTGACCTTTTATCCTTTCTCTTGTGTTTTTCAAGACCTGAAGATGGAGATGGTGATTAGCTTTGGTAGCTTGGCCAATGGTCTATATGTGCTCGACTCCGACCCAGTGACACCCTTTTTGGCTTTTCACTCCCACACATCCGATTTGCATTCCTGGCACTGTCGCTTAGGCCACCCATCTATTTTTGTTATGAAGTTATTGTTTCATGTTATGTCTACTACTGTTTTTAATTCCTTTGTGTGTGATGTCTGCACTGTGAACAAACATTGTCGAACCACTTTTAATCGTGTTTCGTTGTCAAGCTCTATTCCTTTTACTGTGACTCATTCTGATGTTAGGGGATCTTGTCTTGTATCTTCCATTTCTAAATGTGTTTGGTTTGTCACTTTTATTGATTATTTTTCTCGCACTACGTGGCTATATTTACTGCAGAAGAAAAGTGACGTTTTTACTGTCTTCAAAAATTTTCATAACATGATCTGCACACAATTTCATACCAAAATTCAGATCCTTCGCAGTGACAATAGCTCGTGAATATCTGGATTGGCACTTTGCTCAGTATCTGGCTGATCATGGCATTATTCATCAAACTTCTTGCGCTTATTCCCCTGCTCAAAATGGCATTGCGGAGCGTAAGAATCGTCACTTGTTAAAGGTGGCTCGTTGTCTCATATCTACCATGCATCTCCCCAAATACTACCAGGGCGATGTTGTCCTTACTGTGGCATATCTCATTAATCGCATGTCATCGCGTATTCTTGATAATGTCACTCCCCTTGGAACTCTTCGTGTCCCCTCCTCTCAACTTCCTCCTAAGGTGTTCGGATGTGTTTGTTTTGTTTACATCCATCACCCTCCTCCCACCAAACTTGATCCACGTGGACTAAGATGTGTATTTATTGACTACTCTCCTACGCAAAAGAGCTACAGGTGTTTCCATCCTCCTACGAAGAAAATCTTTGTCACCATGGATGTCACGTTCCGCAAATCTAACGCCTATTATCTTGCCCCAGGTGACACCCCTTCTTTGCCCTCTCCTCCTTTGCCTTCTCCTATTCTACTTCCTGTTCCTCCACCTTATCCCTCACTTCAGGGGGAGCTTCTACCGTTGGAAGTGAGTGATTCTCCTGGTCCATGTCCTACTGCTCCTATTGCTCCTAGCTTGCAGGTGTACACGAGGCGAAAAAAGAGTACCACCAGCACACTTGACCTGACTATGCAACTAGATCAAACACCAAATCCTGACTCAGGGCCTTCTGAACCACTCATTGCTCTTAGGAAAAGTATCTGATCATGTATTCAACATTCTCTTTTGAATTGTATTTCTTATGACTCGTTCTCTACTTCCCATAATACCTTTGTGTCTTCCCTCGCTTCCCTGCCTGTACCAGCATCTTGGCAGATTGCTCTGGAGATTCCCGTGTGGAGAGAGACGATGCTTGAAGAGATGGCTGCTCTTGAAAAGAACAACACATGGGATTTGGTGCATCTTCCCAAAGGTAAAAAACCGGTTGGATTCAAATGGGTGTTTTCTGTTAAACAAAACCCTCACGGTGTTGTTGAAAAGTGCAAAGTAAGACAGGTGGCAAGAGGGTATACTCAAACCCTTGGGAATGACTATTAGGAGATGTTCGCCCCTGTAGCAAAGATGAACACTACCAGTCCTTTTATCTTGTGTTGCTTGCAAAGGATGGGACCTTTGGCAAATTGATATAAAAAACGCTTTCCTCCATGGGGATCTTGATTTGGAAGTTTACATGTCCCTTCCACCAGGCCTTAATCCTAAAGGTTCAGCAGGAAATATTTGCAAATTAAAGAAAGCCCTATATGTGTTGAAACAGTCTCCAAGAGCCTAGTTTGGGAGATTTCACAAAGTCATGGTGTCATTTGGGTATCACCAAAGCAACGTTGATCATACGTTGTTTATCAAACATCGGACCGGTAAACTCACAGCTCTCATTGTTTATGTGGATGATATTGTTATAACAGGCAACGATGTGGAAGAGATCAAGCTCCTAAAACAAAAACTGGCTTCAGAGTTCGAGATCAAGGACTTGGGCGCACTCAAATATTTCTTGGGCATTGAAGTGGTAAGATCCAAGCAAGGGATTTTCATCTCCCAAAAAAATATACTCTGGACCTGCTTGAGAAGATTGGGATGAGGGGTTGTAGACCAGCTGATACCCCAATTGAAGTGAATCACAGAATGGGTCGTGATGATGGAAAGGAGATTGAAAATGTACCTGAATTTCAGAGATTGGTAAGGAGGCTGATCTACCTGACTTATACCCGTCCTGATATCGCCTACGTTGTAAGTGTTGTCAGCTAGTTTATGCATGCTCCTAAGACTCATCATGTCGATGTTGCCCATAGGATCCTCATGTACCTTAAGTCCTCACCTGGGAGTGGGATCTTGTTTTTCGCAAATTCAACTCTAAAAATAAAAGTCTATACTGATGTTGATTGGGCCAGGTCCATCAGCGATCTAGCTCAGGGTACTGCTCTCTTATTGATGGGAACCTTGTTACTTGGAGAAGTAAAAAACATGTTGTGGTAAGATCTGGCGCTGAAGCAGAGTTTCGGGCTATGGCTCATGGAGTTTGTGAAAGCCTTTGGTTACACTCCTTGCTAAGTGGCATGGGGCTCTCAGAAGATGAGCCAATTCAGTTGTATTGTAATAACAAGATTGCTATTAGCATTACTCAACATGATCGAACCAAACATATTGAGGTGGATCGTCATTTCATCAAAAAGAACATTGAAAATGGGGTTGTGTGTACTCTCTTTATTCCCTCAGATAGACAGCTTGTCAATATACTCACGAAAGGCCTGAGTGGGAGTACCTTTGGAAGAATTGTTATCAAATTGGGGATGATTAACATCTTCCGTCCAACTTGAGGGGGAGTGTTACAATATGTGTTATTATGTGAGATTTATTCATATGTCGTGTAATATTGTTTTTCTTTCTGATCCGCCTCCATATATAGAGGGGATTAGGGCTCCATTATTATTGAAGTCTAATTTCATTCCCGCAACACTTCTTAACACTTTAAGCCCATTTGACTTACAAATATGGGAGAAAGGTAGTATGAATCATGACTAAATATTATATTTTCTTCCAATGATTTGAATAAAGTTCCAGACTTTAACAATAACAATGGTTTATTAGAGCATTATCATATTCAAAGCATATAAATCAATAAAACTAACTGAAAAGACAGCATGTTACAACAAAGAGGAGTTTCACAAAATTGCTAGTAATAACGTCACGTGGACAGTGTTGATCAAAGACAGTTATACGAAATTAAACATGCAAACAAAGCAAGCTGTTGGAAATTTTACCTCCCAATAGTATTCAACGGCTCTTTTTTGCAAATTTTCTGATACTAAATTAGCTGGTGGATTCAACCTAAAATCAAAACAAAAGCACCGGAAAAGAATGTAAGCAAGCATATAACCGGGTAACCTTCTTCAATCACATAATATTGAGACAATAAATTTTGATCCACAGGAGAACTTCAAGATTTCAATAGATATTTAGATGGAAGTTCCCAGGACCCATTCAACAAAATATACCGTTATTAAATTACCTATGCACATATCTCCCATATTAAAGCATATAAAATGTCATACTGAAAAGTAATTGTATAACATTTTAAAATTGTCGTTGCAAAATGAAAACTAAAAAATATATAATACAAGTAAAAAATAGATTTAGATATCAGTAGAAATTTAATGAAATGCAAAAAAAACAATATTAACGGAGGGGGGGGGGGTGTTGCATGCAGAACAAAGGGTAGTAAACACCCATAAGGCAAAAATAAGGACTTAAATAAAAGGAGCATCAAGGTAAAGGTGCTGATGCAATGCTATGATGCAAAATAAATTAGGACTTGTTGCAGTATGAAGACCGGGTGGTCTAGCGGCTTGAGTCTGGCGGTTTCGAGACCGGGCGGTTGGCGGTTTCACCCTGGTGATTTGGTAGCCAGGCGGTCTGGCGCCTTCTCTACCGCGGCTTGGTAGCCGAGATGTTGTTGATTGGAGACCGGACGGTCTGGCAGTTTAACACGACGACTTGATGACCGGAGGGTCTTGCGGTCTCATCCTTGCGGCTTCACTTCTCTTTATAGTTGTTGTCGAGTGGTTAGCCTATTCGTTTAACCGCGCGGCTTGTGCGGTTTAAATTTTTGTATAGCCGGTTGTAACATTGTTTATTTGTCCCACATTGCTTATTTGTAATCTCTCCTCTCTCCTTCATTCTATAAAAGAGAGATTATATCTTTGTAATACTTACTTTTTTGAATAATAAAAATTCCGTTATTCCAAATTTTGGTCTGTTTCTTTCTTGTTCGCACATCGTATCAAAGGACTTGATCTTTTCCTCCTGATTCTGTTCGCGCGACCTGTCTCCCTTTGTTCGTGCGACCTGTCTTCGCGCGGTCTTTTCTCTTCTGTTTGCGCGGCCTGTCTTTGCGCGATCTGTCTCGGCGCGACCAGTTTTTGCGGCCTTGTCTCTTCTATTTGTTCGCGCGGCCTGTCTTCTGTTCGCGCGGACTCTTCCATTCACGCGGTCTCTTCTTGTTCGCGCAGTCTCTTTTGTTCGAGCGGCTTGTCTTCTGGTCGCGCGGTCTCTTTTGTTCGCGCGGCCTGTCTTCTGTTTGCGCGGTCTCTTCTATTCGCGCAGTCTCTTCTCCTGGTTCGCGCGACCTGCCTTCACGGGCTTGTTTCTGCTTTCTTCTCTTCTATGGCCCTCTCTGATACCTCTACCACCACTAGTCTTGTACAACCTCGGGCTCGCAGGAGCAGAGGGCGAGACGGGTCTAGAGAGGAGACTATTTTGCTAGGCGAGATGGGCCAAGCGAGAGCTGCTCGCTAGGCGAGAGGGGCCCCGGCGAGAGCCGTTCGCTAGGCGAGTTGGGCCCGCTAGGCTAGAGGGCTCCAGAGGAGGGGGGGCTCTCGCCCGCGAGGCGACGCTCTCGCCAAGCGCCGTTCGGCGAGAGGCCTTGGGACCGGTTAAGTAATTGGACAAGGGCCGGTTCAGTTGGTAGACGGTTTACATTTTCTACCCCCAAGTGATTTTATTCGTTTGCCCTTGGTGGTCTGCATATAACCCTTCAGAACAGCGGAGTTTGGCTGTTGGCAGACCCGACCCAGGGTACTTTGGTAATTTCATGGTGGTTCGATTGGATTATTTGCAGTTCAAATTCTGAGGCCTATAAATAGACCGGTAAGGTGTCTGGTAGAAGGTTGTTGACCCTTCTTTTCTTCCACTAAGGCACCTAGCTCAACATTGGCTAGGGAGGGGGAGAATTTCTAATTCTTCCGGGTAAGAGGTGGGACCTCCGAGCTGAAACCCACGGTCTGTTCTTTCGAGATTCCCATCAAGAGAGCGGTACAAGGAGAGTAGATGTGAGCTGCAACCTTAGATCCGAGCTTTATGAGGGACCGGCTTTTTTGGCTTCAACACTTTTGGTGCGGTGAGCGTGTAAAGTGACCAGCACAGAAGATCTCGGGAGAGTGTCATGGCCGGAGATCAGGGAGGTGGTGATGATCTCAGCGAGCTCCCCAACCCCGGACCCTTCGTAGGAAGGGAGGAGTTCATGGCTTCCATCTAAGGCATCATGGAGATGCTGAGAAGTATTGCCCCTCGGGCTGACAGCTCAACCCCCACCCACCCCAGGGACTGGCTCCCAGGGGTCTCGGCGAGCTGCCTCCCAGGGGCACAGGCGAGATGACCCCAGCAGGGGGAGAAGGAAGTGCACCAGGAAGAAGGCTTGGGAAGGAAAGGATAGGAGAGGGGGTCGAGCGAGACCTCCTCGGCCGGGAATTGTTCCCCAGCCCGGCGAGTGCTAGCCCTCCAGGCGAGCAGGTCGCGCGAGTAGAGGTTGCGAGAGCACCCCTCAGGGAGTCACCCTTCAGCGAGCTGATCATCTCAGCTCATGTTCCTGAGGGGTTCAGAGAGTCTGACATGGCTTACTATACCGGGAAGGATGACCCCGTCCAGCACCTGCAGTGGTTCGAGGATGTCGTCTCCATCAGGCCGATGACGGATGTCTTCAAGTGTCGCCTCTTTGCGATCACGTTGAAAGAGAAGGCAAGGGATTGGTTTCATCAACTCCCTCCGAGATCAATCTATGGGTTCGAGGACTTGAGTCGGGGCTTTCAGCTTCGCTTCTCCACCTCCAAGAAGAGGAAGAAGAATCCTGAGTCACTCTTCCTGATAAGACAGAGGGTCGAGTAGTCGCTGGCCCACTATGTTGATAGGTTCCAAGAGGAGATCCTGGATATCCAGGAGATGTCAGGGTATGTCCTCCAGATGGAATTCACGGTGGGGTCGCGCGAAGGATTCTTCAAGATAAGCTTGACCCGAAAGACCCCCCTTTCCTTCGAGGAGCTGATGGAAAGTGCGGCAGAGGAGATAGTCATGGAGGCGGCCAACCCGGGATTCGTCAAGAAGCTGGCAAAGCTAACAGAGTCGGAGTCGAAGGAGGCTCGAGGATTCAGGAAGGAAGAAGGAGGGAGGAGCAGAGAGCTCATGGGTTTCAGGGGCAGGGGGGTCCGGATCCAGGTTGGAGGCAACAGGGAGGATCTACCCAGGGTCCAGGAAGAGCTCTCATCCAGGGTGGGGGAAATTTTCATGGAGGCCAAGGGAGGTTCAACCTCCATAAGCAAGCTCCTAGGCAGCTCTTACCCCCACCGCAGCAAACGATGGCGATTGGTCGAAGGGAGAGGAAGAACCGCGCGGGAGGAAGAAGAGGCAGAGTAGAGCTACCCTACTGTGAGTTCCACCAGGAGGAGGGCCATGCAACAGCTACTTGCCCCGAATTCCTGAAGCTGAGGAGGACCAGGGCCCCGGCACCGCAGCCTCAACAACCGCAAGATTCGGCACGGATTGAACAAGTCCAACCCGAGGCGGCAGGGGAGAGATGTGAGGACAGGGTTGATGTGGGCACCCGGGGAGGGATCCGATGATGCACGTGGGAGGAGAGAGGTAGTGAAGTGGATCAACTTTTGTAATGAACTTTGCTTGCTTTGTATTAACTATGATTGATGAAAAGTACCGTCGGAAGACATTTGTGATCCATGCCTTGGCTCTGAGATGATTCCGCTGACCAGACTCCCACTAGCTGGCAGGGCAGGTTGATCTCTCGTGGAGGTTAAGACCTTTTAGCTCCGAGATGATTCCGCTGAGCAGGCTCTCACTAGCTGGCAGGGCAGGTTGATCTCTCGTGAAGGCAAGTCCCTTTAGCTCCGAGATGATTCCGTTGACCAGGCTCCCACTAGCTGGCAGGGCAAGGTTGATCTCTCGTGGAGGCTAAGCTCCTTTAGCTCTAAGATGATTCCGCTGACCAGGCTCCCACTAGCTGGGAAGGCAGGTTGATCTCTCGTGGAGGCTAAGTCCCTTTAGCTCCGAGATGATTCCGCTGAGCAGACTCCCACTAGCTAACAGGCCAAGTTGATCTCTCGTGGAGGCTAAGCCCCTTTAACTCCGAGATGATTCCGCTAACCAGGCTCCCACTAGCTGGCAGTGCAGGTTGATCTCTCGTGAAGGCTAAGTCTCTTTAGCTCCGCGATGATTCCGCTGGCCAGGCTCCCACTAGCTGGCAGGGCAGGTTGATCTCTTGTGGAGGCTGAAGTCCTTTCAGCCTCGAGATGATTCCACTGACCAGGCTCCCACTAGCTGGCAGGGCAGGTTGATCTCTCGTGGAGGTCAAGTCCTTTGCTCCGATGACGGTCCCGCTTCCAGGCTCCCACTAGCTGGCAGGGTCGGTGGTACCTCTCGTGGATGCCCATTTCTTTTTACCCAGAGGGGGGAGGTCTCGTCACCCAGGCTCCCATTAGCTGGCATGACAGGTTGATCCCTCGGGGAGGCCAAGTGTTTTTCACCGCCCCATTAGCTGGCATGACAGATTGACCTTGTGGGGAGGCCAAGTGATTTTCACCCCCAAGAAAGCCACTCAGTGAATACGTTGGGTTCGATGTTTCTTTCCGAGCTTGTGCCAACCTCGAAAAGAGCGGGGATTGTGTACAACCTCGTATTCGCAGAGTAGGGTCCTTTCGGCAAGCGCAAGACCAGCTTTGAGCTTTTAAGCTTTTGGAGAGTTTTGCACTCTAGGTAGCCAATTTAGGCCTAACCTTTGTAATATACTAGTAAGGGGAGAAAAAATCTACCTCTCCCCCCCCCCCCCCGCCCCCTTTTGGGGGGTGGGTGCGACAAGATGGTCGGCACCCGCCCCCGCTTGCTAGGTGCAAGGTGGGAACGACAGGACCGGCTGGAGGCCAGGATCCCGCCCCATGCACACTCGCCCCGGGCGATTAGCTCGAGGGGGCGAGAGCGGCCTGCGGTCAGGCTCTCGCTCCGGGCAGTTAGCTCGTGGGGGCGAGAGCGGCCTGCGGCCAGGCTCTCCCCCGGGGATGTTAGCTCGCGGGAGCAAGAGCGGTCTGCGGCCAGGCTCTCGCCCCGGGCGGTTAGTTCGCAGGGGTGAAGGCGGCCTGCAGCCTGCGGCTTAGCCTCCATTCCCCCTGGACCTCTTTTGGTCGTGCTTTTACCATTTTGCCCCCGGGGTGGAATTACCTCTTTACCCCCCCCCCCCGGTGTGGAGGTTTTCTATTGGCTCAGGGCATATTTGCCTTAGGGGTATTTCGAACCTTTTGGCCCCCAGGCTTGGAAAAACTATAAATAGACCACCTTGGGTACCTTTGGAGGGATGAGTTTTTGGCTTCCTCCTCCCATGATTTCTTCTTCTTGGTAGAGTCTAAGAGTTATCCAAGG
Organism: Platanthera zijinensis; assembly: GCA_039513925.1. Classification (NCBI taxonomy): domain Eukaryota; kingdom Viridiplantae; phylum Streptophyta; class Magnoliopsida; order Asparagales; family Orchidaceae; genus Platanthera; species Platanthera zijinensis. The sequence goes on from CM077089.1 coordinate 151,391,956, forward strand.
TACCCAGCTCAGCCATTGGTGAGGGAGGGGAAGTGCTCTTGTGACCTTCCGGGTGTGAGGTGGGACCTCCGCGCTAGAGCCGAGGGTCTGTTCCTAGTTTCCCAAGTCTTCGGTCCGTGACGTTCCCCCGAGTGTAGTAGGTGTGAGGTCACCCCTCTTTTGGGACCCCGAACTCCACAGAGGTCATTTTTGGCTTCAACAAGTCTCGTGTCCCACCCTCCTCCTCCTACTCCTTCGGGCATCCTTGGCACCATTTCCAAACTCATCGGTTCCAACTATCCAGACTGGGGTGTCTCATTCACCTTTCTTATTCGCTCACAACGCAAACGTCATCATCTGACCGATGACCCTCCTCCTCCAGAGTCCGATCTCTTTGATGATTGAGATGCTAGCGACGTTGTAGTTCGCACTTGGCTGGCTAACAGCCTTTCTGATGAGTGTCTCCCTGTCATCCGTCATGATGAAACGATCAAGGCTGCGTAGCTTCAACTTGTCGCTCTCTACTCAAAAGGGGCTCAGACGTCTCGCATCTATACTCTGTATGCGGACCTCTATAGCCGAGATTCTCCAAAATCGCCCTTTCTCTGCCGATCTGGCTGAGCAACACAAGCACTTCCAGGAGCTTCTGGTTGTGTGTTATCTTCTACGACTTCCTGAGTCGTATGACATGATCCGTCAATAGATTCTTGGCGAAGCGGACTCTCCCACCTTAGATGTCACTGTTGTTTGCATCGTCGTCGTTACCTCTCTGTTTCAACGTACGTTGTTATCATCCCCTCCTCAACCGGACAACTATGCTCACCAGACTCAGCGGAGTGACTCTGGTTGTCGCAGCCACCAATCCGACGGGCGTGGTCCTTCCCGCTTTCTCTGCTCTCACTATGGCCGCACTTGCCATACGGTTGATCGTTGTTGGATGAAACATTCACATCTTCGCCCCTCTGGGGACGCTTACACCTCCTCTTCAAATCAGTCTGCCTCCGTGGTCACGTCTTCAGGTAGTGCCCATGTCGTTACTCAAGATAAATGGTTGATCGACTCTGGCACTATCAATCATATGACTAACAATCCTCAGTGTTTTCTCTCCTAAAAACACATGATCGGTTGTCCCCTATCTTTATTGTGGATGGCTCTCCCTCACCGGTCAATGGGACAGGAGTGGTTCAAGTCACTCCGTCTCTTCGCTTGGCGGATACTCTTTACGTGCCAAAGTTTCCTTACAATTTATTATCTGTAACTTCTCTATGCAAGCAACTACAGTGTTCTGTCATATTCACTCCTACTTCGTGTTCTTTCAGGATCCGGTGTTGAAGCCAAAAATGACCTCTGTGGAGTTCGGGGTCCCAAAAGAGGGGGGTGACCTCACACCTACTACACTCGGGGGAACGTCACGGACCGAAGACGGGAAACTAGGAACAGACCTCGGCTCTAGCGCGGAGGTCCCACCTCACACCCGGAAGGTCACAAGAGCACTTCCCCTCCCTCACCAATGGCTGAGCTGGGTACCTTGGATAGCTCTCAAACTCTACCAAGAAGAAGAAATCAAGGGGGGAGGAAGCCAAAAACTCATCCCTCCAAAGGTACCCAAGGGGGTCTATTTATAGTTTTTCCAAGTGGGGGCCAAAAAGTACGAAATACCCCTAAGGCAAATATGCCCTGAGCCAATAGAAAACCTCCACACCGGGGGGTAAAGAGGTAATTCCACCCCGGGGGCAAAATGGTAAAAGCACGGCCAAAAGAGGTCCAGGGGGAATGGAGGCTAGGCCGCGGGCCGCAGGCCCGCAGGCCGTCTTCGCCCCTGCGAACTAATTGCCCGGGGCGAGAGCCTGGCCGCAGGGTGCTCTCGCCCCCGCTAGCTAACCGCCCGGGGCGAGAGCCTGGCCGCAGGCCGCTCTCGCCCCCGCTAGCTAACCGCCCGGGGCGAGAGCCTGGCCGCAGGCCGCTCTCACCCCCGCGAGCTAACCGCCCGGCGCGAGAGTGCAGGGGGCAGGATCCTGGCCTCCAGCCGGTCCTGTCGTTCCCACCTTGCACCTAGCAAGCTGGGGCGGGTGTCGGCCATCTTGTCGCACCCACCCCTCAAAAGGGGGCGGTGGAAGAGATAGATTTTTTCTCCCCCTACTAGTATATTACAAGGGTTAGGCCTAAATTGGCTACCAAGAGTGCAAAACTCTCCAAAAGTTTAAAAGCTCAAAGCTGGTCCTGCGCTTGCCGAAGGGACCCTGCTCTGCGAATACGGGATTGTACATCCGGACTCCTAACGGACGATTGCTACTGGGACTGAGAGAGGCGGCCTCTACTTCCTCCACAACATTTCCACTCTGTCCGCTTTCTCCTCCTCTTCTACAGACCTTCTACAATGGCATCTTCGTCTTAGTCATCCTCCTTCACGGCTTCTTCGTCTGCTTCTGCAGCTTCTGCCTCACCTCCCTCCGCACAGTCCTCCTCTCAACTGTGACGCATGTCAGCTTGGCAAGCATCAACGCTTCTCCTTCCCACCAAAGCAAGGTCGTGGATCTTCCCGTTCGTTTTACCTCGTTCACTCCGATGTCTGGGATCCTGATCCTACCCTCACAATAGGTCGGGGTAGTTTATATTTTGTAACTTTTATTGATGATTTATCAAGCTGTACGTGGGTGTATCTTTTAAAAGATCGCTCCGAATTATTCTCTGTATGGACATCTTTTTATTTTATAATTAAAACTCAATTTGATGTCTCTATTAAAATCTTTCGCTCTAATAATGCCAAAAAATATCTTAGTCACGATTTTTCTTCTTTCTGTATGCAAAATGGGATTGTTCATCAAACTAGTTGTGTCTATACCTCACAGCAAAATGGTGTGGCGGAACACAAAAACTTTCACCTCCTCGATGTTGCTCGCACTCTGATGACACAGATGCAGGTTCCTCACTCCTATTGGGGATATGTTGTTCTCATCTCCCGCTATCTCATCAATCGCATTCCCTCCACGGCCAAAACCTCATTCTTCATTCTCTATCCGGACAAGGATCTGTTTCCTCTCCCTCTACGTATCTTTGGGTGCACGGCTTTTGTGCACGCTCCCTCCACCACCCGTGAAAAACTCTTTCCGCGTGCCACCAAATGTGTCTTTTTGGGTTACTCTACCACTCAGGAAGGTTATTGTTGTTTTGACCTCGTTCTTCGCAAGCAGTCCGTCTCGGCAGACATAACCTTCTTCGAAAATGCGTCCTATTTCTCTCACGGCTACTCCTTTCTTCCTGATGTTCCTGCTTCTCCTACCGTCCCCTCCGTCTCGTCTTATACCAACCGAGATATCTCCTCCTCCGCTGTGTCCACTGTCTCATCCTCCTCTCTCTCTCCTCCTCCGTTGTCTTCCTCTTCTCCGTCGTCGTCTCTCTACTCCCGCGCCAGCTCTCTCTGCCATGGATGCATCGGATACTAAGGAACACTCCGACCTGGATCTTCTCATTGGTCTTCGCAAAGGGGTGCGGATATGTACCCAGCACTCGCTTGTTGTTGTTGTTTCCTATGCTCGTTTTATTCCTCGCAAGACTTTTGCGCTGGCTATCTCTGTCACCACCACTCCCCGCACCTACCAGAAATTTCTTGTTGTTCCTCATTGGAAGGCAGACATAGATGAGGAAACTGTCACCCTCACTGAGCGAGGTACATGGACCCTTGTTCCTCCTCCATTGGGCACCGTTGTTGTTGGTTGTCGCTGGGTCTTTGTTGTGAAGTTCAATCCGGACGACAGTGTGGATCGTTACAAGGCTCATCTTGTCGCCAAAGGCTTCACTCAGACTTATGGTGTTGATTATTTTGACACTTTCTCTCTCGTTGCTCGTCTCAACACTATTCGGGTACTCCTCTCTGCGGCCGTCAACAGGGATTGGCCCATTTCCCAACTAGATGTCAAGAATGTCTTTCTCTATGGTGATCTTCAGGAGGATGTCTACATGGAGCAACCTCCTAGGTATGTTGCTCGGGGGGAGACACGGGTATGCAGGCTGAAGAAGACTATCTATGGCCTAAAGCAAATCCCTCGGGCTTGGTTTGACAAGTTTAGCGGCATTGTGGCACCCGTCGGTTTTACAAGAAGTTATGTCGATCACTCATTGTTCATTTGCAAAAGCTCCCTGGGTCTAGTGGTTGTTGTCGTATATGTGGATGATATTCTTCTCACTGGAGATGACCAGGCTGGGGTAGCCTTGACAAAGAAATATCTCCGTCAATACCTGGTCACGAAGGATATGGGCTACCCAAAATACTTTCTGGTGATAGAAATCTCTTGAAAGCCCAACTTTTTGATCCTCTCCCAACGTAAGTATGCTCTTGATCTTCTAAAGGAAACAAGGTTGACTGGAACTAAACCTGTTCAATGTCTCATGGCCACTAGAGAAGATAAAACTTGGACAGATAACTTGCCTCCTCTATCAGATGTTACGAGGTACAGACATCTAGTCAGCAAACTCATTTATCTCACGGTAATCAGACTCGACATCTCCTATGCTATAGGCAAGGTTAGTCAGTTCATGCAAGCTCCTAGAGAGTGTCATCTACAATCTGTCGTGAAAATATTGGAATATATTAAAGCGGCGTCAGGTAAACGGTTACTGTTTCAAAAGAATATTCATTTAAAGATTAAAGTGTACTCGGATTCTAGCTATGTTGATGACAAAGGAGATCGCAAGTCCACATCGGGTTTTTGCACATTTGTGGGGAGAAACCTTGTGAGCTGGAAGATCAAGAAACAATCTGTCGTCTCCAGGTCGAGTGCAGAGGCAGAATATCGAAGTATGGCGTCGACCACATGTGAATTAAACTGGTTACGGGCTCTCATGTGTGACTTAAGAGAGGTCTCCAACCATCCTCTACCTATATTCTGCGACAATAAGGCCACTATATCTATTTCCAAAAATCCGGTCTTCCACGAGAGAACAAAGCACATCGAAGTCGACTGTCATTTCATTAAAGAAGAGATCGTGAAGAAACAGATTTGCACTTCGTTCGTTAATTCAGACAACGAGTTGGCAGATATGTCTGCTTCCTTTTTTCACATTTGCGACAAGCTGGGCATGATTGATATATATACACTAGCTTGAGGGGGAGTGTTGCGGTATGAAGACCGGGCAGACTGGCGGCTTGAGTTTGGCGGTTTGGAGACCGGGCGGTCTGGCGGTTTCACCCTGGCGGCTTGATAGTCGGGCGGTCTGGCGGTTTCTCTACCGCGGCTTGGTAGCCGAGATGTTGTTGATTGGAGACCTGGCGGTCTGGCGGTTTAACACGACAACTTGATGACCGGGCGATCTTGCGGTCTCATCCTTGCGGCTTCACTTCTCTTTATAGTTGTTGTCGGGCAGTTAGCCTATTCGTCTAACCACGTGACTTGTGCGGTTTAAATTTTTGTATAGCCGGTTGTAACATTGTTTATTTGTCCCACATTGCTTATTTGTAATCTCTCCCCTCTCCTCCATTCTATAAAAGAGATGTTATACCTTTGTAATACTTACTTTTTTGGATAATAAAAATTCTGTTATTCCAAATTTCGGTCTGTTTCTTTCTTGTTCGCACAGGACTCTGAGGCAAGTGGAAAAGGAAAAATGGAACTCATATTCATTTACCATAATTCCTAGCCATATTATACATTGGATAGGAGATGCCGGAATTACAAAAGTGTATTATTGTTATCTACCTCGTTAGATTGTCATTAATATTATGTCTAAAAGTTCATGACTCGTGATATTCACTTCAACTCTTCTCTTCAAGTCGACCAAACAAGTAAGATCCATAGCCTCAACAATCGACGGCAGGTGGTGGGTGTGGATGCATAAAGAAACTGAGGTAGTGGTCCAGCGAAAGGCCCGGCACGTACGTAGCTAGGGCAATGAACTCCTCAATGTAATCGTCAAGGGATCCTAATTGGCGGACCCCGCAAAGGTGCTCCACCGCGGAGCCCGAGTAATGAGTGTCGTAATGACGAATGAACTCTTATTGGAGATCAGACCAAGACATGATCGGCTTGGATTTTCGTAGCCAATGCACCCAGTGGAAAGTGGGGCCCTCCATGCCGATCAGGGCCATGCTGACCTTATGTGGTTCCATGATCTGTTATACATCAAAGAACTATTTGGCTCAGGCAATCCATCTCATGGGATCAATGCCAAGAGATTTCATTCCAAAATCTAGATGCCCAAAATACAATAGTTATCGGCTTATATAGGTGTCGTGCATAAGTACATAAAAAAGAGATATAAAAACGTAACCAAATACGTTCAGCTAAGCCGACACGTTACTCGCACAATGCTCGCGTCGATATATTCGCCACACTGGCAGACGCCCTTCGCTTCTTTTGTCTTGTCGGTGTCCGTAACAGTTTATCGACTCTGAAATATTTAAGATGCGATACATAAGGTCATTTCCTAGGCTATAACCAACCACTTCATGCAATTACAGTCCCTACAACTGTGCATTCCGCACTCAAACAATCATTACCTGTCTTTACCTCTTCCACAGAACCCTTTACATAATTAATTCTTTGAACTCCTTACTGATTCCCGCTCCCAGAGACTCTGTGCCCCTCCAGGAATTTGCCTACTGCCTGTAATCCGTTCAGCGCCTACTCCACATTCAGATTATCCCTAATTCGATTACTCCGCTTCCAAAATTGCTCGTGACAGCCCGTCCATCATCCACAGCAATTACCTGGTCATTTCATTTCCCCACCCAGCCACCCACTATAATTTATGGGATGTCAATCCTCACCTAGGGGGATGAATAGGTGATGTCTTATTTTAAAAATATTTGCGGAATAAAAGACAAACAGACACATAGAAAATCTACACCGCAAACACAAAGATCTATAGTGATTCCCCGAGTTGGATATGTACTTTTTCCCCTTTCGCCAATCTAGCAATGTACTAGCCTCAGCAACTTCAACCAAATGAACACAGATCTGCAGATCTTCCAACTTGGAGTCAACAATTTACCCTTAGGGATGCTAGCTGATCTCCTACCTCATATAGTCATATCCCTTAGCTAAGGATCATACACTCCGATTCACAACTGAAATCCTACCTCAGGTTCAAGTCAGAACCCTGCACTCAGGTCACAAAGGACCATACTCTCAGATTTCAGTGAAATCCTACAGGAAAAATAGTTATAAGTTTGCTACAACTTTTACTTCGGCTCTGTTTGGGACACCTCTGACGGATGAAAGAGCTGATGATCGAGTAGAATTTTTTGAACATAACTCTTTTAGAAGTTGTTTTAAATAAGTTGTTGTTGTTTGGGCATATATCAAAGAGCTTTTATTGTTGCTGTTTTAGAGTTGTTACTGTTTCGGATTGCTTTTGTTGTTGTTGTTTTAGAGTTGTTGTTTCAGATTGCTTTTGTTGTTGTTGTTTTAGAGTTGTTGTTTCAGATTGCTTATGCTGGCTGTTGCTGTTTGGACGACGAGGAGGCAGGCAACCATCTCCGTCAAACACATTTCAGCGTACTCTATCGGCTAATTGCAGAGTTGTGTATTTTCACGTTTTCCCTTTGATAGCAATGGAGATGCGGGGTTAGATCTTGCAGTTTGATGAGTTTATTTTTGCTAATTTTTGACGTTATTTTCTAGGTAAACAAGAGGCATCTCGTCCACGACCATGAGATTGCTCCCGGACCTCGATTTTGCCGGCGATCAGAATGTCGGCGTAAGAGATCTAACCCCGCATCTCTGTTCAAACACATTGCAATGAAAATACACAGCTCTGTCATACATTTCCGCGTACTCTATCTCCGTCAAACTGCAAGATCTAACCCAAGCGCAAAGAGAAGAAGGAAGGAGGAAGAGAGTAGCCGCAACCAGCGCAGAGAAAAGGAAGGAGGAAGAGAGCAGTCACAGCCCTAGCGCAGAGAGAAGAGGAACGACGAAAGGGAGATGCCGCAGCCCTAGAGCAGAGAGGCGGGTAGGGAAGAGGAGTGGCGAATCGGGAATATTTCTCCTTGTTGCTCAAATCAGGAAGAGGAGAGCGTTATTTTAGGAGCACTAAATGCGGGGGTCGGGCCGGATTCCAGAATATGGGAAAAAAGAGCGGTTCTAAGAGAGCGATTTTGAAAAAGCACAGGAAACAAACAACATAAAAACAACTCTGACGGATGGAATAGAGCTTTTCCATCCGCTAGAGTTGTCCCAAACAGAGTCTTAGGCTCAGAAGAACAAATTTGAAACTTGGAGTCTTCTTAAAGCTTGATGGAGATTAGCTTCAACTAGGTCTTTGTTACGCTCGGGGCCGAGTCGCGGCTATTTGGAAGACAATACAAGCATCGGGAACGACAGGAAGGAGACGGCAACGGGGCTGAACCATCCGGTTCAGCCCCCACTTTCTGAAGACCGGTGATTTGGGGCTGAACCAAACCAGTTCAGCCCCTATTGGGGGCCGGCCAGCCCCTTTGGCCGGCCCCCCCTTGGTTCCGGGTATAAATAACCCGGAACCCCTCCTTGGATGGTTCATGCAAGATTATTACAAGGTATTTCTTATCTCCTCTATAACCCTAGCCGTCTTCCTTCTTCCTCTCTAGATCTCTCTTCTCTCTAGTAGTTTCATAACATTTGGTATCAGAGAAACTTCCTTCCACCATGGTGAACACACGTACGCAAGAGGAGGCTAGCCGATTGGAAACCCTAAAAGAAAACTTCGTAGGGTTGACGGATTCGGTGGCCGCAAAGGAGGAGAACATGAAAACATCAACGCAGCGGTTAGAGGAGCGATCGACGCTCGAATGGAGGAAATCAAGGCACAGTTGAAAGGAAAAGGGCCGATCGGGGAGGAGAACGGCAGATCGGGGTCGGATGCAGCGGAATTGCACCATTTGCTTCCGCCGGATATGCGGGAGGCCAGGTTTGGCTTGGGCGTCGGCATCACCGGCGGCGCGGCTTGGCCAGGAGTAGCCGGGGACCGGTGGCGGCAGTCGCTGATGGGAGCGGGTTCGACGGGGCCGCCCGCACTGTCTGCTGGTAACAACGACATGGGCGCGGGCCGCACCCCCTGGCGGCGGACCGGTGAAGAGCCGTCGGGCTTCCAGCGCCCGGCTGCAGCGACAGGGAACGCTCCAGGCGCTCCGGGAGGGATTCTCCCTTTCCCACGGGCTGGGGGACCACCGGGAGGCTTTGTCCACGGCAATCCTTAGGCCGGCCAGCCACCACCTCCACCGTGGGGAGCACGACAATATCAAGGGCATGTTTTTTCGGAACTAGTTGAACAAGGAAGGCGAGAGGGCTACGGATATGGCCAAGGGTGGCCGGGGCAAGGTGCACAGCGGCCCCACTTGGCTCCAAAATTGACCCGCATGAATTTTCCAAAATACAATGGCGGGGATGCTCTGGAATGGATCCAAAAGGCAGAATTGTTCTTCCGTTACCAGGATGTGCCCGAAGGACAGTGGATGCAGTTGGCTTCTTTCCATCTGGAGGACGATGCGTTCCAGTGGACGCAATGGTTCCTGCGCGGGCGGGAGCACGTTCCGTGGGGAGAATTTGTGGAGGGATTCAAGGCCCAATTTGGGCCGCTAGAGTATGAGGATTTTGAGGCTCTTTTGCAGAAGCTGAGACAGAAAGGCTCCGTGATGGAGTATCGCACTGAATTCGAGAAACTTTCAAACCGGGTTCATTGGGAAGAGAGGACGCTCTTGAGTTGCTTTGTTTCGGGACTTAAGGAGCACCTTCGGGACAAAGTACAGGCGCGCATGCCCTGTTCCTTAAATCACGCCATCACATTGGCTCGTATTCAGGAAGAGCGCGTCAACAGGCAGAAGGCTCGAACCACAGGTAAGCCACCTGCGGCCCCAGCACGACAGCAGCCAGCAGCTGGTAGCAAGCCGATAGTGACACGGTTATCATGGAGCGAGCTTGCAGCCAGGAAGGAGAAAGGCATGTGTTTCAATTGTGACGAAAAGTTTACACCGGGCCACAAGTGTCAGAAAATACAAGTCTTCATGTTGCAGGAGGAGGAGAAAGAGGAAGTGGTGCATGAGGAGGAGTTGGACGGTGGGTTGGATTTGAGCGAACTTGGGGTGTCTCTACATGCTTTGGAGGGGTGCAGTCCCCCACTCACCATGAGGCTGACAGGCTGGTTGAATCAGGAAAGGGTCACCATTTTGGTGGATAGTGGGAGCACCCAAAACTTCATTCACCCGACTGTAGCACGGCGCGTTGGACACAAGGTGGATACTGGGTCTGCCTTCCAGGTTATGGTGGCGGATGGCAGCAAGCTACAGTGTGAAGGGGTGCTAAAGGGTGTGGCACTTCGGATGCAGGGATATACGGGTTACACCGACATATATCTGTTGCCTATCCGGGGCTCGGACATGGTCTTGGGAGTTCAGTGGCTACGACAGTTGCGTCGGGTAACGTTTGATTGGGAGCACATGACTATGGAGTTTCACCAGGGAGAGACACAGTTCTGTTTACGGGGTCTCAAATCATCGCCTATCAAGGAGATCTCTCTACGTAGCATGCAGCGGCTGGGGGAGGAAGGCAATATGATGGCAGTACTTATGGAGGTTCAGGCATCGGCTACGGGTGAGTCGGAGGTACCGGTACAGTTACGGACTCTTCTTGAGCAGTATGCTGACGTTTTTCAGGAACCCCGCACACTACCTCCCACGAGGTTTCGGGATCATCAGATTCAGCTTAAGGCAGGGACAGAGCCAATCAACGTTCGACCTTATCGTTATCCACATGTTCAGAAGGCAGAGATCGAGCGCAGTGTCCGGGAGATGTTGGATGCGGGAATTATCCGTCCCAGTACTAGTTCATTTTCAGCGCCAATCATTCTAGTGAAAATTAAAGATGATTCGTGGCGGTTCTGTGTTGACTACCGAGCTTTGAATAGCGCCACGGTGAAGGATAATTTTCCAATTCCTGTAGTGGATGAGTTGCTGGATAAGTTACATGGGGCGTTCGTTTTCACTAAGCTGGACCTGCGTTCCGCCTATTATCAGATTCTGATAAGGGAGGAAGATATCCACAAGACCGCCTTTCGGACACATGATGGCCACTACGAGTTTCTCGTCATGGCCAATGGGTTGACCGGCGGGCCGTCTACCTTTCAGGCCAACATGAATGAGATTTTCCGAGCACTTCTCCGTAAATTTGTGCTGATCTTCTTTGATGATATTCTTATCTACAGCGCCAGTTGGGAGGACCACATGGGCCATGTTGAGCGAGTCCTTAGCATTCTCTGTCGGCACAAACTCTACGCCAAGCGCTCCAAGTGCTCATTTGGTCAGCAGGAGGTTGAATATTTGGGACATCTGGTTTCCGGTCACGGCGTCAGAGCCGACCCCCAGAAGATTCAGAGTATGATATCCTGGCCACGACTACTTACAGTTCGGGCGCTACGCGGATTCCTCGGGTTGACAGGGTATTACCGGCGGTTTGTGAAGGACTATGGGAAGATAGCTCGGCCATTGACTCAATTGCTGCAGAAGGACGTCTTCTCTTGGACGGGGGAGGCTGAGGAGGCATTTCAGGCACTCAAGAGGGCAATGACCACCACACCGGTCCTCGCTTTGCCTGATTTCACGAAGGAGTTTGTGCTAGAGACGGATGCCTCCGGTGTGGGCATCGGGGCGGTTTTGATGCAGGAGGGGCGACCGTTGGCTTTCTACAGCAAAGCCCTCGCTCCACAGACCTTGGGGCTGTCTATTTATGAGAAGGAAATGTTGGTTATTATCCATGCCGTGGCGATGTGGCGGTTGTACCTGCTGGGCCGACACTTTAAGATTCGCACTGATCATCAGAGTTTAAAGCATTTCCTGGACCAGCGGGTGTCTTCGCCTCTTCAACAGAAATGGGTCACTAAGCTCTCGGGTTATGATTATGAGATTACCTATCGGCAGGGCAAGGGGAACGTGGTAGCAGACGCTCTCTCGCGCATCCCTGAATCTACTGTGGCCCACATCACCGGGCCACTTGTTGACTCCTTGGATGAGATACAGGAGGAGGTTATGCGTACTCCCACACTCCGTACTCTAGTGGAGGCCTTGCAGCGTAGCGAGGTCGTGGAAGCCGGCTATCATCTTCAGAATGGTCGCCTTTACCACCATGGCAAGGTGGTTATTCCTCCAGCTTCAGCGTGGAAGACTGTTATGATGCATGAGTTCCATTCTTCACCTACTGGCGGTCATGCGGGTGTGCTTCGTACCCTCCAGAGGGCCCGAGTCAATGTCTTCTGGACCGGGATGCGGCGAGACATACAGCAATTTGTACGACAGTGTGAGATCTGCCAACGGCAGAAGTATGAGACGACCACTCCGGCTGGACTGCTTGTTCCTTTAGAAATTCAGCAGCAGATTTGGGACACCATTTCCATGGATTTTATCGACGGATTGCCCAAGTCTCAGGGCAAATCAGTGATTCTAGTGGTTGTGGACAAACTCTCCAAGTATGGGCATTTCATTGCTTTGCGTCACCCTTATACCGGCGAGTCTGTAGCTGCATTTTTTGCTCGGGAGGTTATTCGCTTGCATGGTCTTCCTCGTGCTGTTATTTCTGATCGTGACCCGACCTTTCTGAGTAATTTTTGGCAGGAACTGTTTCGTCTGCAAGGAACGTGTTTACGCTTTAGTACGTCACACCACCTCCAGACCGATGGGCAAACGGAGGTTTTAAACCGAGGCCTCGAGACATACTTGCGTTGCTTTGTGATGGACGAGCCTCGCACATGGTCGGATTGGTTGCACTGGGCGGAGTACTGTTACAACACGTCTTATCATTCTGCCAGCAAAATGACCCCCTTTGAGGTTGTCTACGGTCGCCCTCCGCCGACCTTGAGCAGCTATGAGCCGGGCAGCACGGCTTTGCCTGTCGTTGATCGAGCTCTGCGCGATCGGGACCGCATGCTGGTCACACTACGCGACAACCTCTGCCTGGCCCAGGACCGTATGAAGCTCCACGCCGACAAGCATCGCAAGGAGAGGGAATTTGCAGTTGGTGATGAAGTCTTCCTCAAGCTCCAACCGTACCGTCAATTGTCTGTAGCTCGTCGATTCAACCAAAAGTTATCTCCTCGATATTACGGCCCCTTTCGGGTATTCAGCAGGGTGGGGCCGGTAGCTTACAAGCTAGATCTTCCTACGGGTTCTCGCATTCACCCTACATTTCATGTTTCATTGCTCAAACGGAAGGTAGGTGCCAATGTGCAACCAAGTGCTCTTTTACCTGAGGTCACCGGTGAGGGCGAGCTTCGCCCCCTTCCTGAGGACGTGCTGCTGCTCAAGTGGAAACGGCGGGGTGCAGAGTACCGACCAGAGTTATTGGTCAAGTGGAAGAATTTATCCGAGGCACACAATTCTTGGGTTGATCTGCTGGATTTCAAGGAGCTTTATCCCGACTACCACCTTGGGGACAAGCTGGTTGTTGATGGGGAAGGGAATGTTACGCTCGGGGCCGAGTCGCGGCTATTTGGAAGACAATACAAGCGTCGGGAACGACATGAAGGAGACGGCAACGGGGCTGAACCATCCGGTTCAGCCCCCACTTTCTGAAGACCGGTGATTTGGGGTTGAACCAAACCGGTTCAGCCCCTATTGGGGGCCGGCCAGCCCCTTTGGCCGGCCCCCCTTGGTTCCGGGTATAAATAACCCGGAAACCCTCCTTGGATGGTTCATGCAAGATTATTACAAGGTATTTCTTATCTCCTCTCTAACCCTAGTCGTCTTCCTTCTTCCTCTCTAGATTTCTCTTCTCTCTAGTAGTTTCAAAACAATCTTCTAACAGAGATCTTGAACGTTGACTTCAGTGAAAGCACTTCTCTGAACTTTAGAGGACCTTGCTGTTGTAGATTAGCCTCTTGGAAAAATCAACAACCTTGAATCGATCTCACTTGAGAAGATTTGAAAAATCTTTCTTCATAAATAATCTTCTCCAACCTAGCCTAGCCTTTAGACCGGAGAACTCAGAAAGATTGAAAGCAGCAAACGCTTGAAGGCTCCAGAATCTCAGTACATCTCTGGAGAATCTCAGATTGGTTGTTTGAGATTTTACTTTGAATCCAGCCCACTGCACTTTCCAGATCTCTACCCAAGGTTCTCAAGGACCGCTTTGCCTGATCAGTGTCGTGAGTTAATTCCTCCATCTTTTCATCTAAGCTCTTCGCCACTTTGACATTTTGCTCAACACCACTAACCCTTGTGAACCAGTTGTTCAGTTGTGCATTAACATGATCAACTTCTTCTTTCAGCATAGTCATTTGTCCTTTCAGCTCCATCTTGACTTCTTTGATTGCTTTGTCCACATAGGTCTCAAAATGTCTTCTTTGCTCACCAAATAACAGTCACATTTGGTCAATTATTGAACCAGATGGCTCTTCATTAATTGCTGGACCAGATGAGCTTGGCATTGCAGCTTCCTTTTTCTTTTCAGCTCCATGCAAAGCAGCATTCAGAAATGAATCATCATATTCTTCATCTAGAGAATCAGGTACAAGAATAGGACTCTTGATTCTTTCTTCCTTCTCTTATGAGAAAACAATAAGGTCTCTGCATGTATTCGCTAGTTGCAGCAAGTTCTCCCGGAACTAGTGTGGGGCTTGGTATATCTTCATCAAAAACTCTCTCTCCAGTAATATGTAGGTCCTCTTGAGCAGAGGGTTCAGGTTGAGTCTCCCCCTCAACCAAATCCTTCAGTACTTTAATGATAATTTCTTGGGCAGAAGGCTCAAGGTGAGTCTCCCCCTAAGTTCCATCTAGCTCTTGGGCAGAAGGCTCAGATTGAGTCACCCCCTCACCTAAACTCATCTCTTCTTCAGCGTTGCAGAATGTGACAGGGCGGTCTGGCGGTCTGATCTTGGCGGTTTGCAGACCGTGCGGTCTGTCGGCTTCTTCACAACGGTTTGGTCGCAGGATTGCTGGTGTTGGTATTCTAGCGGTCTGCCTCTGGCGAGTTGGAGACCGGCCGAACTGGCGGTCTCCAGGAGCGGCTTGTTCTCCCTTCTGGTTGTTGCCGAGCGGTTAGCACATTCATCTAACCGCGCGGCTTAGTCGGATTGTATGTTGTTAAACCGCTTATACTTGTATAGTTTTTAGTCCCACATTGTTTAAATGTTATCTCTCTCATCTCTTTCATTCTATAAAAGGGAGGCTATACCTTGTAATACACACCTTTTTTGGATAATAAAACTTTGATTATTCCATTTTCCGGTCTTCTGTTTTTTGTTCTCACATGGTATCAGAGGACTCGGTCTTATCCGCCTGATTCGGTGCTCTCTTCTAACCGCGCGGCTTATCCCTCTCCTGTTTGGCTGTTCGCGCGATCTCTCTCTCTCCTTGCTTTGTCGCTGCCTTTGTGTGCGCGGCCTTTCTTCTCTCTCCGCGACTTCCTTCGCGGTCTGTTTTTTTCTCGCCTGTTCGTGTGGGCTTCTTTCCACCCGCACGACTTCTATCCCTTTGCTTGTCTCTGCGGCTTGGTCGTGGCCGTTCTTGCCGCTAGTGTCTCGACACTGTGACCGCCGCCGACCTTTCCTCTTGTCCGTTGCGGCTTCTTTGCTTGTCTGTCGCGGTCTTCTCTTCTTCTAGTCTCTGCGGCTTGGTCGTGGCTATTCTAGCCGCTGGTGTTGCCACCGAGACCGCTGCAGTTCTTTCTTTTTTGTCCACTGTTGTTCTAGCCGCTCGCTGTTCGCGCGACTTCCTTTCCATGGACCTGTGTACTTCTTCTACTACCACCGCTGCTCCTGTCGCCAATCCGCCACCCCCTCTGACTGCTTCCGGGAATCTTGGCACCGCCTCCAAACTCAACGGTCCCAACTACCCTGACTGGAGTGTTTCCATCACTTTCCTCCTTCGCTCCCAACGCAAACGCCACCACCTCACTGATGACCCTCCTCCCACTTCAGCTGAATTTGACGAATGGGATGCAAGCGACGCCCTTGTGCGTACTTGGCTCGCTAACAGTCTTTCGGATGAATGTCTTCCTGTCATCCATCATGATGAGACGGTCAAGAAGGCATGGCTTCATCTTGTTGCTCTATACTCAAAGGGGGCTCAGACGTCCCGCATCTATACTTTATATGCGAACCTCTTTGTCCGGCCTTCCATGTCTCCTGTTGCCGCCTATCAACAAGTTCAAGCTCTCGGGGCTGAGATTCTTCAACATCGTCCCTTCTCTGCGGATCTGGCCGAACAGCACAAGCACTTCCAGGAACTTCTTATTGTTTGCTATCTTCTGCGACTACCTAAGTCGTATGACATGATCCGCCAACAGATTTTGGGAGAAGCGGAATCTCCAACCTTGGATACTACTGCTACACGCATTGCTGCAGTTACTTCTCTTCTTCAGCGTCCGCTTCTGACTTCTCCTCCTCCTAACAACTTTGCTCGCCAAACTCAACGGAGTGGCTCTGGTAGCCGCAACCATCATTCCTGTGGCCGTGGCAACTCCCGCTTCCTCTGCTCTCACTGTGGCCGCACCGGGCATCTTGTGGATCGTTGTTGGTTGAAGCATCCGCATCTTCGCCCCTCTGGTGACTCTTCCACCTCCTCCTCCAAGCCGTCCGCCTCGGTGGTCACTTCATCGGGTAGTGCTCACGTAGTTACTCAAGGTAAATGGCTCATCGACTCTGGTGCGACTAATCACATGACGGGCAATCCTCATTGTTTTCTCTCCTAGAAACGCATGATCGGTTGCCCCCGGTCCTTGTTACTGATGGTTCTCCCTCCCCAGTTCATGGGACGGGAGTGGTTCATGTCACTCCGTCTCTTCGCCTGGCTGATACTCTCTATGTGTGCCCAAGTTTTCGTGCAACTTATTATCAGTTACCTCTTTATGCAAGCAGCTTCAGTGCTCTGTAACATTCACTCCTACTTCATGTTCTTTTCAGGATCCGAGCTCCCAACGGACGATTGTTACTGGGACTGAGAGCGACGGCCTCTACTTCCTCGACAACATCTCTGCTCTGTCCGCCTTCTCCTCCTCCTCTACTGATCTTCTCCAGTGGCATCTCCGTCTTGGTCATCCTCCTCTGCGACTTCTGCATCAACTTCTACCTCACCTTCCTCGTCAAAGTTCTCCTCTTCAATGCGACGCCTGTCAACTTGGCAAACATCACCGTGCCTCCTTCCCGCCGAAGCAACATCGTGGCTCTACCCGTCCGTTTGATCACATTCACTCCGACATCTGGGGTCCTGATCCTACCCTCACCGTTGGTCGGGGTAGTTCTTATTTTGTTACTTTCATAGATGACTACTCTCGTTGTACCTGGGTGTGTCTCTTACGAGAACGCTCTGAATTATTTGATGTATGGCAAACTTTTTATCATTTAATAAAAACTCAGTTTGACGTTTCAATTAAAATCTTACGCTCTGATAATGCTAAAGAGTACATGAGTCAAGCTTTTTCCTCTTTCTGTACGCAAAGCGGTATTATTCATCAGACAAGTTGCGTCTATTCCTCCCCACAAAATGGCGTGGCGGAACGCAAAAACCGTCACCTCCTTGATGTTGCTCGCACTCTTCTCACCCAGATGCATGTCCCCCGCTCTTACCGGGCTATGTCGTTCTCATTTCTTGTTATCTCATCAATCGCATTCCCTCCACTGTTCTCCACGGACAAACACCATTCTTCATTCTTTATCCGGGAAAGGATCCATTTCCTCTTCCTCTCCGTATCTTTGGGTGCACAGCCTTTGTGCACGCTCCGTCCGCCACCCGCGACAAACTCTCCCCTCGCTCTACAAAATGTGTCTTTCTGAGCTACTCTCCCACTCAGAAAGGTTATTGTTGTTTTGACCCCATTCTCCGTAAACAATTCGTCTCCGCGGACGTTACTTTTTTCGAGAATTCTCCCTACTTCTCTGATAGCTCCTCTCCTCCTGCTCCTTCCGACTCTCCAACCACTTCCTTCGTTCCCTCGACACCCACCGAGGTCTCTCCCCCCCCCCCACCGTCTCAATCATCTCCTCCTCTCTCCACCCCACCGTCCTCTCCATCCTCTTCTCCATTGCCTCTCTCTCCTCCCAGGCCAGCTCTCTCCACCACGGATGCTCCGGATGATGAAGAACCTGCTGACCTGAATCTTCTCATTGCTCTTCGCAAAGGGGTTCGGGCCTGTACCCAGCACCCGCTAGCTGCTCTGGTTTCTTATGATCGTCTTACCCCTTCTCGCAGAGCTTTTGCTCTTGCTATCTCTGCCAGTGCCACCCCCGTTCTTATCAGGAGGCCCTTATTATTCCACATTTGAAGGCGGCCATGGATGAGGAGATTGCTACTCTCACTGAACGGGGTACGTGGACCCTGGTTCCCCCTCCCTATGGCACCGATGTTGTTGGTTGTCGATGGGTATTCGTGGTCAAATTCCGCCCAGACGGCAGTGTGGATCGTTACAAGGCCAGGCTGGTTGTCAAAGGGTTTACACAGACTTATGGGGTTGACTACTTCGATACCTTCTCTCCAGTTGCTCGTCTCAGTACCATTCGAGTCCTTCTCAGTGTGGCTGTCAACAAGGATTGGTTGATTTCATAGCTGGATGTTAAGAATGTTTTTCTCTATGGGGATCTTCAAGAAGATGTTTACATGGAGCAACCTCCGGAGTATGTTGCTCAGGGAGAGACACAGGTTTGCAGGCTCAAGAAGGCTATCTACGACCTAAAACAAAGCCCTCGGGCTTGGTTTGACAAGTTTAGCGGAATTGTGGAGGCCGTAGGTTTTAAGAGAAGCTCTGTTGATCACTCCCTGTTTATTCGCAAAACATCCCTGGGCCTAGTAGTGCTTGCGGTATGTGGATGATATTCTTCTCACTGGAGATGACCAAGTTGGGATAACGTTGACAAAGAAGCATCTTTGTCAGCACTTGATCACAAAAGATATGAACTCTCCAAAATACTTTCTAGGGATCGAAATCTCTCGGAAGCCCAATTCTCTTGTCCTCTCCCAACGCAAGTATGCTCTTGATTTACTAAAAGAGGCAGGACTGACTGGGGCTAAACCTGCCCGATGCCTAATGGCAACTGGAGAAGACAAAACCTGGACTGATGACTCTCCGCTTCTTTCAGATAGTACGAGATACAGACGATTGGTTGGTAAACTTATATATCTCACGGTGACCAGACCAGATATTGCCTATGCAGTTGGCAAGGTTAGTCAGTTTATGCAAGCTCCCAGGGAGTGTCATCTTCAGTCTGCCCTGAGGATACTATAGTACGTAAAATCAGCGTCTGGGAAAAGACTACTCTTTCAGAAAAATGGTCATTTGAAGGTTGAAGCATACTCAAATTCAAGCTATGCAGATGACAAGGGAGACCACAAGTCAACATCGGGGTTTTGCACCTTCATGGGGGAAAACCTTGTAAGCTGGAAGAGCAAGAAGCAGTTGGTCGTCTCCAGGTCTAGTGCAGAAGCAGAATATCGAAGTATGGCATCGACCACGTGTGAGTTGAAGTGGTTGCGGGCTCTCATGCTTGACTTAGGAGAGGTCTACAACTATCATCTACATATGTTTTGTGACAACAAGGCCGCCATATACATCTCTAAAAATCTGGTCTTCCACGAGAGAACGAAGCACATTGAGGTTGACTGCCACTTTATTCGGGAAGAGATTCTGAAGGAACAAATCTGTACTCATTTTGTCACATCCGACAAAGAGTTGGTTGATATCTTCACCAAGCCGGTATCCACCTCCTTTCATCACATCTGCGACAAACTGGGCATGATCGATATATATGTTCCAGCTTGAGGGGGAGTGTTGCAGAATGTGACAGGGCAGTCTGGCGGTCTGTTCTTGGCGGATTGCAGACCGTGCGGTCTGTCGGCTTCTTCACAACGGTTTGGTTGCAGGATAGCTGGTGTTGGTATTCTGACGGTCTGCCTCTGGCGAGTTGGAGACCGGCCGAACTGGCAGTCTCCAGGAACGGCTTGTTCTCCCTTCTGGTTGTTGCCGAGCGGTTAGCAGATTCATCTAACCGCGCGGTTTAGTCGGATTGTATATTGTTAAACCGCTTATACTTGTATAGTTTTTAGTCTCGCGTTGTTTAAATGTTATCTCTCTCATCTCCTTCATTCTATAAAAAGGAGGTTATACCTTGTAATACACACCTTTTTGGATAATAAAGCTTTGATTATTCCATTTTCCGGTCTTCTATTTTCTGTTCTCACATTCAGCTTGACTTTTAGTGCCTTCATTTGTTGTAACATTTATTACTGCAGGCTCAACTACATCTTTTGCAACTAACAGCCTTGTTTCCCTTTTTGACTCCCCCCTCAATCTCTGCAGGGGTAGTAGCAATAATCTGCTCAGCAGTTGGAGCTGCTAACTCTGTTGGTACTACTTTCTTAGCCTTCTTGCTGACTCTATAAGTACTTCATGTCAACTTCTCTTCTGCCATAGGAAAGGCTTACCCCCACTTTGCCACAACCTTGAGAACTATCCACTTCAAGCAGTGCATAGATGCACCTAGAAATTTAACTCAAGCTCTTCAGAAGAATTGTACAAGTACAGGGACAGAATTCTTCCAAAACTTGGTGCATGCAAAGAATCCTTTATCTTGCCAAAAAAAAAACACTTTACCCCCAATCTGTTCTTTTTTGTAGAATTACCCTGGTCATAAGATCAAACATATCTTTTGAAATTCTATCATAAGATCCAGGCTCGCAAATTAATAACTTTCCAATGATGTCTGCAATCAGCTTTCCTGGGGTATTCAGCTCGTTTCTTTGCAGACACTCATAAGGTGGTTCTGGATATTCACACCACATGAGAGATTGTTCAGTGGCATCTGTGCTTAATTCTTCTTCTTCCCTTTTTGGAATAACATTGAACTTCAGCACAATAGTTAAGGAGCGGGCAGATATTCTTGCTCTACGTCCAGCCACTCTGGACTTGATGGCTATCCATGTTGATGACATTTCAGCATTGAGATAGAACTCTGTGATTTTTCTTTCAAATATTCTGGTTGGTTCAGACAAAGCATACTCCATCCCTGCATTTGCACACAAATCTATCACTGCTCTAACATTGACGTCACCTTTTGAAAAACATCCACGAACTAGTTCACTTCTAACATTGAACTTTTTGTCTGCCTTCTTGGGTGTATTTTCTAATGATCTTGCTGGAAATGCAGACAGCGCCTTTGCGAGATTGAAGAAGGCAAGGTGGTGCTTGTCGTAGGGTTTAGGGGATTGGATTTCTAAACCTAATCTAACATTTAGACATATTTATATATTTATTCCAGAATGTCGAAACGCGCGGACCAGTTTGCAGAAATTTGGACCATTGGATTTGTTTAAAGAAGAAATTGACGTCCAGAATTAGCAATTTATTAACGGAAGGTGCGTCCAGCCAAAACGGCATTAAGCCTCCTGCACCTCCACACGATCAGCTTGACTTCAACCCGATTTCTGTGATCACTTAGCCAATTTTTTGGATTTTTCCAGGTTAAAGCTACCGTGTTGACTGAGAGATAAAATTATAAGGTACCATAGGCCAAGATTGGGTGCACATTTAAGGTATCTCAATATCCATTCTGCAGAGGTATAATGAGATTCTTTAGCATTCACCTAATATCTAGCACAAACAAATGTTACAAACATGATATCTGATCTATTAGCAGTAAAGTTGAGCAGAGATCTAATGATGTTCCATGCTTCTGTATAAGGTTTCATCAAAAGCCTTCTCATTTTCATCTTTGTCCAGAGATACATTTGATCTCATTGGAGTCATCATTGAGCTTGCACTCTCCATTCCAAATTTCTCGATCAACTCCTTAATGAAAGATTTCATCTTCAAATTGTTTTACTTTGAGCCCTAAAAAATATTTTAGCTCACTCATACTACTCATTTCAAACTTCTCTTGCATCAAGTTAGCAAAATTTTTGTAAAGATTGTCATATGTAGATCCAAAGATATTGTCATCAACATATATCTGGACTAAAAATATTTTGTCTTTAACTTCCCTTAGGAATAATGTCTTATTTATCTTTCCCTTTAAAAACTTATTTTCAATAAGAAAGATAGATAGTCACATATCAAGCTCTGGTGCTTGTTTTAAACTCATACAATGATTTTTTAAGAAAGTAAATATGATCAGGAAAGGTAGAAACAACAAAACCTGGGAGTTGCTCTATATATACTTCCTCCTTAAGATTCACATTGAGGAATCTAGACTTTACATACATTTGGTAGACCTTAAAACCTTTGTGAGCTGCATTGGCTAAGAAAAGCCTAATAGCCTCTAATCTGGTCACTAGTGTAAAAGTCTGGTCAAAGTCAATTCCTTTTCGAGTTTGTATCTTTTTGTCACCAATCTTGCTCTTTCTTGATTATCATTTCATGCTCATCTATTTTGTTCCTATAGACTCACTTGACTCAAATTACATGATGATGTTGGGGTTTAAGAACTAGCTTCCACGCCTTGCATCTCATGAACGGATTGGGTTCTTCTTGCATAGCCATTATCCAAGCCAAATCAGTATTGATGCAGGTCTATACGTCGAATGAACGTGTGCGGGTTACAAAAGTGATTCTCTCAACGGAAGCATATCTGTCGCACACAAATTACTCAACGTGGTCACAATAACAATATGCTTCACCCAACTTTACAACCACAGCATCCACCACGAGGAACCCGACTAAAGCTACGATTCGAAAGAAGTAGGATCCACTCCCAACAATATGCGGCGCAAATAAGAAGAGCAAATCCTTAACAATCCTAACAAATTTGAGAGACAACTCAGACGAATCCGGAAAAAATACCAACGGATCAAGTCAAAGTTCAAAGGCAACACTCATCCTCATCCACTGAAATACAATACAAGAAATCATAACAAAGAAGAACGGAAACACACTAAAGTGGAGGGAATCATTACCCAAGGTCGCTCAAGACGAAGTGGAAAATCTCTCTCCATGAGATCCACCGAAATCACACCGGAATAAGGGGCTGGAGGCACGAGTCCACCGGAGTCACACCGGGAAGAGAAGGGATAAGCACTGTCGTTGTTGATGCACGAAATGCGCCTTTGTATTCTACGAAGAGAAAAGAGGGTGGAGGAAACTGTCGAGTAGCCGGTTACTAGCGGTTAGAGGAAAGAAGCAGAGCAAGTCGCAGGAAGCGACGACACCAGACTTCGCCCTCCGCGACGAATACCTCTCTTACGGCGGGCTTTCCCTTGATTTATAACGAAGCGGTTCCAGTGAGAAGGGAAAAGAGGAGGAAAAAGGAGAAATCGGCCGGACAGCAGGCCGCAAGGCACTAAACTCGAGACCGCGGCTCTTAACAAGCAAGCTCCTGGATTTGAGTCAGCGTGCTTTGGGGAGTGCCACCCCCCCCCCTCCCTCCTTATTTATAGGCTTGGAGGTCTGCCCAAACGGGCAGGGCTAAAATTTTCGACT
Organism: Platanthera zijinensis; assembly: GCA_039513925.1. Classification (NCBI taxonomy): domain Eukaryota; kingdom Viridiplantae; phylum Streptophyta; class Magnoliopsida; order Asparagales; family Orchidaceae; genus Platanthera; species Platanthera zijinensis. The sequence continues at coordinate 151,415,295 of CM077089.1, forward strand.
GTCCGGGGTACAGGAGAACCGGGCAGAGGTCACAAGAAACAAATAAAGAGAGAAAGAGAAGGAAGTCGCGCGGCCTGGCAGACTTCCTCTAGCGAGCTGAGTGGCTTGGCCTCTGGGACTTGTCACTGATCTGGATCGTCCCTGACGGCGGACTGACGAAGAGGCCGCGCAATTTGACGGATGACTAGCTGGCTTGCTGTTAACGGCGGCTAGAAAGAACAAGCCGTCCTGCTTGGAGAGAACTGCGAACTAGTCGCGGATTCTGGTTGAACAGCCGTCGTCCACGATCGGCCGGAGGGGTTTCGGCGAAGCCGAGCGGCGAGCTGCTCTCGCATGGGAGGTTTGGCGGCAGTGCGGGCCAAACTGAGCGGCCAACCCTAGTTGCTTCAATGTTTTTCTTTTTCTCACAAAATAGAACCGTGATTTCATTCCCCCTCAAAACAGCCATATAAGGTTTACATTAAATTAAAAACAGCACACTAAACTAAACTCAAAACACACTAAACTAAGCTAAAACAGCACACTAAATTAAAATCACACTTAACACATTAAGCAGCACGCTTATAATGGCCATCCAAGAGCTATGCGGTTGCTAGTGGCCGCGAGCGGAAGTCGTAGCGATGTTTGCGGTTGCGGCGGGAATCAACAAGCTCTGGCGGGACGGCTCCATCTCCATCAATCCTCCTCCGCTCAAAAGCACTCATCACCGGTGAGTGGTCATGGCGATATTGTTAAAGGAGAGGATCGTCTAATCGTTCAAATTCAGCTTCTAGGACCCAAGAATCATCTGATGCGGGGCGATCACGCCAATGAACAAGGTAGCGATGGATGCCACCATCGGAAGAGGTGAGAACTTCATCGTACAAAATCCTCTCAGGCACAAATGAGGTTTTGGGAAACCTTGGGAAAACGTTAGAAATGGAGTAGTCATCATATCAATATCTGGTGTAAGAACGGAAGGATTCAACGTGGAGAGCGACATGGGAACTAGCCCACCACCCACCCCAAGAGAAGATGTAGACGAAGAAGAAAAAGGAGAGTGAAGTAATTCCGGTGGCAGTGAAACATAGGGTGTTAAATCTGAAACATTGAAAATAGGAGAAATTCTTCGATCAGCCGGCAAATCCAAAACGTACACATTATCACACAATTTTTTTAGGATTTGAGAACGGCTCTCATATGGACCAGCATCTTTATGGTGCCCGAAGGTAACCATTCAGGAAGTATACAGACTAAAACTGAATCATCAACATTAAAGTGGGAAGCCCTCCAATGCAAGTTGAATGTGATTGATAAAGATCATATTGAGTGGCTAGCATTTCGTGAATGTGCTTATGAAAATCGTGAATATGTTGAGCAAAATCTTGTACAAATTGACTTGATTTATAGGTGGGTGGAAGAGGAATCAAATCACAAGGCACAGGTGTTTTATAACCGTGCATAATTTCATTAAGCGATAAACCGGTAGAATGATTTTTTGAGTTATTATAAGCTAGTTGGGTGTGTGGAAGGATGAGATCTTGAGTGCCTTTGTGATCACTTAAAAGACACCGCAAGAGGTTGCCCAAACAATGATTAACAACTTCTGTTTGCCCATTTGTTTGTGGGCGATAGGCCGCAGAGAATAGGAGCTTCGTACCCATTAATTTTCATAGGGTCTTCCAAAAAGAACTAGTAAACTTGATATCATTATAGCTAACAATAGTCTTGGGTATGCCACGGTGACTAACTACTTTCATGAAATATAATTTGGCGATATGGAAAGCGTCACTCGTCTTGCTACATGCAATAAAATAGACCATTTTAGAAAAACGGTCTACAACAACTAATATGGAATCACGTCGGCGAATGGTCGGAGGAAGGCATGGGATGAAGTACATGCTCACGTCTTCCCATGGAATGGAAGGAATGGGGAGCGGCGTGTATAACCTCGCATTGATCTTATTTCCCTTGGCTAGTTGGCAAGTCTGACAGCTACTAACAATCTTGTCAACAAGTGCTTTCAAACTCGGCTAATAAAATTTATCTTCCACTAGAGAAATGGTTTTATCCCGACCAAAATGACCTCCTATACCACCACTATGGATCTCCCAAACGATGAAATGGCGAAAAGACGATTGTAAAATACACAACTTGGAATGCTTGAATAAATATCTGTCTCAAATATAGTAGGCGGAAATGGTAGTGGGGGAGTCGTGTTGGGCACTTAAGTAAGCGTCGCTAAAATATGGGTTGTGCGCGTACTCATCCTTAACTCTTTTAAATCCAATGACTTTAACTTGCATAGTAGTTAGCAATAAAGAGAGTGGGCAAAGTGCGTCGGCGGCATGGTTTTGTGAACCCTTAAGGTGTTATGATGCTTTTCTTGTTCTCACAAAATAGAACCGTTATTTCATTTCCCCTCAAAACAGTCATATAAGGTTTACTTTAAATTTAAAAAAAAACATTTAATTAAAAACAGCACACTAACAACACTAGAATAAACTAAAAACACACTAAACTAAGCTAAAACAGCACACTAAATTAAAAACACACTAAACAGCACACTAAGCAGCATGCTTATAATAGCCATCCAAGAGCTATGCGGTCGCACGTGGCCGCGAGCGGATGTCGTAGCGATGTTTGCGGTTGCGGCGGGCATCAACAAGGTCTGGCGGGACGGCTCCATCTCCATCAAGTATTGGCTTCTTCAAATTTCTTTGGCTCAATCTGAGACTGGAAGCTGAGGTGCAATGCATAATTTAGAGTTGTCTTTCCTGTTTGCACACCTTGGCTGAGGTCTCTAATAATCATATGTGGTGGATGGTCTCTTTGATGTCCTGTAGTTGTTTGTAGTCTTCTTTCAGTTCCTGGTTCTTCAGCTTCAGCATGTTGTTCTGCTATAGTCATATTTGATGCTTCCTCTTGAATCTGATCATCAGCTTGGAGGATTGCATCCGATGATGTTGTCTCTTTGGCTTTCTCATGCTCACCAATTGTTAAGTTCCTGAGCTTTAATTCTATGCTTAAATGTGATTGTTGTACCACACAAAGATGTCGGCCTTCAAAGTAATTTTTAGCAAATTTAGTAAGATATGATTTTCCATTATTCAGCACATAGCATTTGCTAACAAAGATTTTAAAGTAGGACAGTGTTGGATTTTTGTCTTTCATTAGCTCATAGGGAGTCTTATTGTGATTCTTGTCGATTAAGACTCTATTTTGCACATGACAGGCTATGTTGACTGCTCAGCCCAGAAATAACATCATAGTGAACAGTCACTCAGCATAGTTCTATTAGCCTCAATAAGTGTTCTATTCATTCTCTCAACAACTCCATTTTGTTGTAGAGTTCTAGAAGAAAAAATTTCTTGAAAGATACATAGATCTTCACAGAATTCTGTAATAGCTCTAAATTGAAATTTTGTACCATGATCATTTTTAATTTTGACCACATAACAGTTCATTTCATTCTGGATTTGCTTGACAAAAGTCATAAAGATGTCTAATGTATTTGACATTCTTTTTAGAAATAATACTCTTGCAAATCTAGAGTAATCATCAACAATCACAAAGATGTATGATTTTTCTCCTAGATTGTGAATTGGCATGGGACCAAACAAGTCCATATGCAAAAGATATAAGAATCTTGTTGAATATTATGATCCAATGCTCTTAAAGGAAGATCTTATTTGTTTGCCCATTTGGAACATGAGTGATCTTTAATATACTTCCATTTGGCTTCATCACTTACTAAATTTTTTGTTAGCAGTTTATTTACGTTCTTATAATTTATATGAGCTAGTCTCTTGTGCCACTGGACACAAATAGATGCTCTATCATTTGTTGTTAAACATATAGGTGTGGAAGAATCTAAACATAAAAAAAATTAAGCAATATAAAATTTCACTTAGTGTTTATTAGTATTATTTCAAAGTTTATAGATCTCATTATCAAACACTTATCCTTGTGGAACTCGACAACATAGCCTAAGTCACAGTGTTGGCTTATGCATATAAGGTTGTACTGCAATCCTTTCACATAAGTCACTTTTATCAAGGAGACTATATCATTAGTAATCATATCATAGTCTTTTGTTAGCCCTCTGTCAGATCCACCAAAGATGATCTTGGGTCCATCTTCAACAGAAACAAACTCTTTGAGTAGGCTTCATGTTCCAGTCATATGTCTGCAACATCCACTGTCCAAGTACCACATGAGATTTTTATTGGGCTTTAGACAGCCCTACAAAAACAAATTACCTTACCTTAGAAACCCAAAGAGTCCTTGATCATTGGTTCTTGTTAATCATTACTATAGGATGTGTCTTGATGATATTATTTGCCAGCTTAATATTATTTTCTCTAGGTACTGTTGGATTGAACAAACAATCCCTGGAAAAATGACCTATTATATTGTCACAACACAAACAGTCAAATCTGTTGTATTTTCTCTTCTGACTCGATTGATGAAGGGAGTGTGAATGTTGGTAGTCAGAAGAGCAGGCAACAGAAGACATTGCCACATTGCAGTAAATTCTATGGTTGTGTGCATGAAGCAGCACAGTCATTGGCCTTTTCTTGGCAACTGACTTCTGAGTTACTGCCTTTGATTTTGATTTTGGTGCTGGAGCAAAGTGCAAATAGCAAATGGCCCATGACTTTTCATAGTAATCTCTTCATGTGGTGTTTTTAATGCACTCAATCTGAGATTTTTTTGTTTCTCCTGTTCTGTGATTTTTTTTATTTCACTGGTGGAGAATTCATTTGTCAGATAGCCATATGAAATATCTTGGTCATAGTTGTTAGTTGGCAGCATAAACTTTTGAAATATGATCTTATGCATTGGGGATTCCCTTATCAACTTCTTGAGTATATCCTACACCTCCTCTATAAGGTGCAAAAAAACTGTCAATTATTGGAAGCATAGTTTGTGGCTTAGAAAATTTAGCAATAAGCTTTCTTTCAATTAAGAGCTTGACCTCCAAGTCTTTGATAGCTTTTTCTTTTTGATTTAATATTTTGGCTTGGGCTTCAAACTTCTTTTGAAGCACCATCATATCAAAACTCATTTGTGTTATGTCTTTTGTTTTCTCATCAAGCTCAGTTTTAAAAGGCTTAAGAATTGCAATTTCTTAAGCTCAAGCCTTGACCAAGTTTTTGCTTCTTTTCAAAATAACTTTCATCATCAGATGATGAACCTGCTTCTGATTCTGAGCCTGAGATAGATATTTTAGCCTTTATGCATACCTGTGCAAAATGAGAATCATTCTGACCTTTCTTCATCAGTCATGGTTATGAGCTCATAACAGTCCTTCTTTAAAATCTCCATCTGACAAGAATAAGGGTACCTTAATGCACACTCTGTCAAAAGGAGAGTCATCATGGCCCTCATCTTCAGATAGTGCAATAAGCCCAAGATAGGCTTCTTCTTTTGATTCAAAAAAACTGATGTTATCACTTAAAGTCTTCGATTTTTTGGCAATAAAGCTTTTATCATGCTTCTTTCCCTTAAGTGATTTCTTCTCTTCAGATTTTGTATTCTCTTTTCTTTTTGCAGGGCAGTCAGCTATAACATCGTCTGGTTTCCTGCAGCAATAACAAACAATGTCAGTGGAAAAATATTTGTTATGTTTAGAGCTATACTTGTCCTCCTTGGACTTGTGTCTGGGTTTGTCATGATTATAGCTTGACTTTCTTGAGCTGGAGGAGGAGATATGTTTTTCCCTTGTCTCTTTTTGTTTAACAGCTTTTTGAACTATTTGGAGAACACGGACAGTCCTCCATCAGTAAGCTCTGAATCAGAAGTGTTGATTTATGAATCTTCTTGTTTAGCATGTCTTTCATGAGGAATAGGAGATTCCTCTTTGTTACTTCTGGAACTTTCTGCCTTGAAAGCGACAGATTTGTTCTTTGAGTAGGACCTGTTGCTTACCTCTTCAGCCTTTCTTGTATTTCGCTCCAGCTCATGGGACAGCAGCTTGACAAATAAATTATGGGGCTCCATTCTTGCAAGGTTCCCATTTATCTAATAGCACAGATTTTGATATCTCATTCCTTATCATGAATCTTATGAATTTATCATTCGGATCATAATTTGAGAACTCTCTCTCATATGTTCTCAGTCCATTTAAAATCTTGAAGAACTTTTCAAAGCACTCAGAGATTGAGTCCTTCTTATCCTGCCTGAATGTTCCACTCTTGGTTCAGCAGGGACTTTTTATCATCGCTCACTTCTTCAGTTCCCTCCATAAACACAATAAGAGAATCTCACATCTCTTTTGTTGTCTTACAATGAATCAGATCCTGGAAGGTTGAATCATCAATAGCACTGACCAGAATATTTTTAGCTCTTTTGTCCATATTCACTAAAGTGATCACATCCTTATCCATTTCATTGTACTTCTTTGGGACTTGTCTGTTTAGATCTATGGTTGAAGTTTTCATAAGGACAAAAGGTCTCTCTTCTATTGTGATGAATACCCCTGGGTCAGAGGCTTCCATGAAAAGCTTTATTATATCCTTCCAAATAGCAAAATTCTCTTTGTTGCAAATTGGCAACTTCATTGAACTAAACTCTTTGTAATTCTCTCCAACAGGCATGGTGAGTACATTGATTATCCCAAGAGCAAATCTTGTTCAAGTTGTTAAGCTTTTTTTAAAAAACTTCACACTGATACTACTTGTAAGTTATAAGATGTCTAACCTCACCTAGGAGGGTGAATAGGTGATGTATTATTTTAAAATATTTGCAAAATAAAAGACAATTACACAAGAACAGAAAATCCACACCACAAACACAAAGATCTATAGTGATTCCCCGAGTTGGGTACGCCACTTACCCCCTTCGCCTATCCAGCAGTGTACTAGCATCGGCAACTTCAACCAAATTAACTCAGATCCACGGAATTTACAACTCGGAGTCAACACTCCTACCTCTGGGATGCTAGTTGATCCCCTACCTCAGATCCTCTAACTCAGGATCATACACTTAGATTTACAACTGGAATCATACCTCAAGTTCAATTCAGAACTCAGAACCCTACACTTAGGTCACAAAGGACCCTATTCTCAATTTTCAATGAAATCATACAGGCAAAATAGTTTATCAATTTATTATAATTTTTACTTAGGCTCAGAAGAACAAATCTTGAAACTTGGAGTCTTCTTGAAGCTTGATGGAGATTAGCTTCAATTAGGTCTTCTAACAGAGATCTTGAATGTTGACTTCAATGAAAGCACTTTTATGAACTTTAGAGGACCAACTGGCTTGTTGTTGTAGATTAACCTCTTGGAAAAATCAGCAACCTTAAATTGATCTCACTTGAGAAGATTTGAGAAATTTTTATCAGAAATGATCTTCTCCAACCTTAGCCTTCAGATGGAAAAACTCAGAAAGATTGAAGGCGGTGAAAGCTTGATTTGATTTGATCGATTAGGGTTAGCCATCACCGCAACTTCCTTTTTATATTAAGCACAACTTTTTAATGGCTATAAGTGACCTTTTTTAGAGGCTGACACGTGTTAAATACAGTTGTAGATGTCAGCATAAAATATGGCGTTGATTCCATCAAATAGCTAATTCAAAATCAAAATCGCGTGTCTGGGCGATATGGAAGTTCTCGGCACGATATAGCTCTTCTCTGCACGATCCAGCTGTTGTATGCACGATATAGCTCTTCTCTGCACGATTCAACTATTGTTTACATGATTCTGGTTTTCTTGATCCTTTCTAGGAGATATGGAAGTGATTTAGTTGATATAGCTTTGATCTGGCATATATCAATGTATCTAGCTGATATGCTCACTGTCTAGGCGCTAAAACACTCAGAGTACCATCCTTAATTTCTTCAAGTTAACTCTCCTTCAGAAGCCCTTTCAGGCAATATAAAGACCTTCTAGGTGATATGCAGTGCTTCTAGGCGACATAGTACACTTTTAGCTTATACTGCATCTTCTAACTGATCCTCCACTCATCTAACCAAATCTGAGATCTTCTAAGTATTATAGATTGTCTATCTAGGCGATTGACTAGATGTCTAGCTGATATTGTGCTTAGACTGATTCTTGAACTTCAGGTAACATCTAGGCGATACGTCCTGATAATTCTCCACGATCGGCTAGTCTTCTAGGCGATCGGCTAGATGTCTAACCGACATTTTACTTAGAGAAGTTTTGAACTTCCTGGATTTAATTCTTTTGCTCTAACCAACCTGCTATACGTTACTGATGTTTATGAGTGAGTGACAAGCCTAACATAATCTAGATCTTAGGTCGACATGGTGTTTTGCACAATGAGGGATTACATTGGCAAAACTATGTCTAGTGACACTACGTATAGCCCTATGCTAGGCTTGCACAATCTAATACCTGAAATCAACACAATCAAATACATTCATCAAAAACAATGTGTTCATCTTCATTGTGATGACTTTTTTCAAATTAGGAACATTGTGGGCAATCTTCTCAACACCCACAAACCTTCTCCACCCTTCCAGTAGCTTGTCTCCCATTAAGAACCATCATTACAGTTGGCTACCTCCAAGAATTCCAGAAATTTTGCATAATTACAATAAAATTGTTGACCAAACCCTTAATCAGCCTCATCCCACCTTTCCGAACTCCAATTACTTGTGTCAGATTTAATTTGAAGTTACTATTGCTTATTGTTGTTTATTTGGTGAACTATCATATAATTTGGGATATTATTTTGTACTAGTTTGCCCATTAATTAGTCTACTTGCAAGTATTATTTGTTTACCACTTAATTGAAACATCCTTGACATTAATTTGACTAACAATTGCTCGTTTATTTAATACTCTAATATCAATTGTGATTGTTTGCGAATTTATTAATTAAATTAGAAATATATTGTTGTTTAATTATTGGACAAATGATTATGCATCACATCATTTAGATTTTCCCACGACACTACACTAATACTTAAGGGCAGCCCAGTGCACAAAGCATTCCCATGCAACGAGAGTCCGGGGAAGGGTCCCACCACAAGGGTGAAATATAAGCAGACCTTACCTTGCATTTTTGCAAGAGGCTGCTTCTAGGACTTGAACCCGCGACCTCAAGGCCACACCGCAACACCTCAACCGGTGCGCTAAGACACTACACCAACACTTAAGAAAAAATTAGAGGCACATTCAATCGTAGTTTATGAATAATATTTTCAAGACAGATCATAAGCCTGCCCAATCTGATTTAATAGAGTATAGGACGGAAGTAAGAAGCATTTTTGGAATAAATACATATAAAGCATCTTACACAATCTTTTCTGGTTTGTCCTTGCGAGCAAAAAGCGGTGGTACCAACTTCATCACATCCCCATAATCCATGTCATTGTCATCTGCAATTTAACGGATTAATGCTACTATGAGAATAAGTGACTTCATAATGATATATCAGTCAGTCGATGACCGTTAAATTTCTCATGTGAAGTGGCTTGTTCGAGAATATACACACACACAAAATTGACTTGTACAGAATGGTCTGTAAATAGTTGAGCCAATCAGGGGAAGTATGGGCATAGGTTCAGGTCAAAATAAGCCAAATGAAAGCTCAGGTTAGTCTCATGTGAATATTTTAATTTTGTAATTTATTTATTATGACAATGAAGACATTGATCACATCACCTAAAATTAATTCATCATCCCAACTCCTTTTCTTTCTCCTTGACTCAGCTTCATGGACGGCAATAACATGTTGATAATCTGCCATACCTGCACAAGGTAAACAAATTTATCTCAAAAACAATTTGAGGAACCTTCTCGTTGGCTAGAACAAAAATAAAATCACACATGGCACTAATGTCTCAGGCTCAATTTTAACAGCATGCACTATCATGAAGACGGTTGTTAATTAAACAACTACAACAGTAAATTAAAAAAAAAAATAGGTACACTCGATGTAGTGTACAACCTAGCAATTTTCAATCTATATTTACAATTTTATATCAGGATTTTAGCTCACTCTGACACACTGTTACGAATGAGGACGTGGATGGGCGTGACAGAGAGGACGCGATGAGTACTTGACGGGTCTATTCCAGGTAGTGTTGTGGATATCCTTCGACATGGTTGACAAGTCGGCTGACATAAAGGTTTCTTGGATAAAATGACATGTTTCGGATATTTTTTTGTAAAATATCCTTTTGGAATATATCATCTGATATGTCTGTTATTGACTGATATATTCGTTGATATATCGGTCGATATATCCTCGATTAGTTTTTTTCAATTTATTTTAATTAGTGATTATGATCTAATAGACAATAGAGCAAAATTATTTCATTATTTATTGTTTTTTCCCTTCCTCTGGCTTTCTTCCTTGCTCAAGTCCATCATCAACGTCAATTATGCATGGTCTTTGAATTATGTACTAAAGATTATTTATCTTCCAATGTCATCGACAACTTCCATACACTGCTTACTCTTGTTTTACTCTCGTGTTATACCGTTTTTACTTGTGTAACACAATGTTTATATTAGTATGATAAATTTAGGAGTTCAATAAATATCAAATTATTAAAATATTAATATCTATATTAAAAATGATTAAGTTTATAAATAATTACATATATAAATAATTAAATATTAAAACCCGATATATGAAATATCTCTGATATATCCCTTGCCATATTAAAACCAACATGAAAAACCTAAACCGACATGTCCCAAATATCTGACATCTACAACCTTGATTCCAGGTAGGCCCCACTGTCAAAAGACGTTGCATAGAGCGACATAAATTGTCTGTTATTTTTGCACATTCATATTTCTGCACTTTCCACGTTTCGTTTTGTTATTGTAATGCCCTCGGGATGAGCTTAAATATCATATATATCTTGTATTGGATTTACCTTGGATGAATGAGAAAATTAGAGCCTAAGGCTAGCCAAGAATATTCCTTGGTTTTATCTTTTTCTTATTTTCTGATGCAGGACAGACGTCACACCTGTCTGCCACCTTGGCATCACCACCAGGGGGCCCACCCGGCATCACCATCAAGCGTCTTTCAGCAGGTCTGCGGCCAGTACACCCCAACCAACTCTCTGTCATAGAATCAGCACCATGTGGCAAATTGTTGAGGTCGGGGCTCGATCCCCTAACCTCCTAGATAAGAGGCTCTCACCAGTGCTCTCATCACCAACTGATCCCTCTTACTGGTGAGAAACCCTAGAAATCTGCACTATGTTACATTGTTCTGTCCTAATCATTTCCAATTGAAGTCATGCCATCGATATATCCCTTGCACTCTCATCACCAGTTGAATTCACAATACAACGTGTTCTTTTTTGGTACGTTCCTCCTAAACGCAGCCCACGTGACAACCTCCGTGACAGGTGTCTGCAGGATCATTCCCTCATCGACTTCACCTGATGGATCCAGTAAATATGTGTCTACAAAGCTGATCGACCTGTTTTCCCTCATATAGAAGTTGTGTAACCATACTCTTGTGACATGACGTCCGGACGGCACGCATCTACAAGTTCGCTTGCCCATCCAACTATTTTTAGGCTTTCGGCCAATCCAAATCTCCATTATGGATGCACACCACTCGTGCAAAGGCCGCCCGTCTTGATGACATGGAACGTTTTCACGAGGAACACTCTGGTGTCTTCACATCCGTGCAAGTCGCGTAACAACACAACGAGGCTCGGGAGACCCGTGTCGATCACCAATCCATGACATAGGGGCCTTTTGATGACCCCTTGTCCATTTTTGTCCAATTGAACAGCATGTAAGCCGAAAATTCCATGAAGAATCTTGCAGCCACTTATGCATCCCGTGACCTCAAAGTTCCACATTTCAACCCATGTGGCCAAATCTCAAACAAGCCCCCATCAATCGATATGATCAATGTTATTCAGACAATGCGGTGGAAAGCTTATGCAACCTCAGCTACATGACGATAGTGGATAGGTAAATTGACGAGTTTATTAAGCCCATGTCCCCGATCTTCCATCTGACCACTACTTACAGTTTTTCATGCAGGGGTTGTAGCCCCACATCCATTACCGCATTAGCATCCACCATCCAAATGATATTTTGGATGCCATGGAGGTTGCCAGACTGGTCAAAGTGAACTTCACCATCAAGACCTCTGACCGCTCCCGTTTCTCACCATCCACATTCGCTCTTCGACATTATAGGGTATTGTTATTGTCTCATACGTGACTAATGGCAGGCTTGCCTGACCACTGACATCTCTCCTCCAGAAGACCCCCTACATGGGCTTCCACTGACCTACAAGGCAGCGAAAGCATTCACCACCCTACAAAACAGCGACAGCATTCACCACCCTATAACAGACATTAGTAGCGGCACCCATACGTGTTGTGGAGTGTGACGCGTCAGGGACGGGCAATGGTGGGGTTCTCATGCATTATGGTAACCTGATCACCTACTTCAGCTGGTCTTTCACCTCCAACGTATGCTCTCAATCTGCCTTTGAAAATAAGTTGATGGCACTCGTTTTGGCAGTTCAGTATTGGCATCCATACTTATTGGGCCGACATTTTAATGTACACATTGATAATCATAGTCTGTGGTATCTTTTGAGCCAAAATATATTGATGCCTGCACAATAGGTTTGGATTGCTAAACTCTTGGGCTATGACTTCGTGGTAAAGTTCTGATCAGACAAATCCAACAAAGTCATTGACGCTCTTTCATTCCAGTCAGAGTCAACTGAGCTTGCAGACATTTCACACCATGTTTGGCAAAAAGCTAGTACCATTCAAAGAGAAGTGGAAGCCAACCCGGTCCTCCGACCCATTTTGGAGAGTGTCAAAGCAAACCCATTTACATGTCCGTCGTATGCCCTCATTGGCGGCGGCCAACACTATCGGGATGCCTGGTTTTATCTAACTCCTCAATATATACCTGGAGGCTTTTGGAGGAAATTCATACCACCCCATCAACATGTCGCGCTTGCTCATTCCGCACGTACAACCAGCTCTATGCGGCTCAATATTGGAAGGGCATGTTAAGCCAAGTGGAGGACATCGGGGCAACTTGCATGGTGTGCTAGCGCATTAAAAACGAAGCCACTTCTATTGGAGGCTTGTTACATACACTAATCATTCCCGATATGATTTGGGATTACATGACGATGGAATTCATTACTCGTCTACCCAGATCGGTCGTACATGACTGCAACCTAATGGTGGTAAATCTGCTATCTAAACATGCTCACTTTCTTCAGCTCTGTCATCTGCTCATGACGTCTATAGTTGTCAAAGAATTTATCCATGTAGTGGTGGCCTTCATGGTTTCCTCGAGTCGATCGCAAGCGACCATGATCCCATCTTAGTGAGCACTGCCTATATGAGTCGTTCAAACTCTAGGGCACGTGGCTATAGATGAGCATAGTCTATCATACATAGACCGACGGCCAATATAATGTCCTCAACTACTGCTTAGAGACATATCTATGATGTTTTACTTCTGCTCAGCCATGAGATTGAAGAAAACAGCTGAGGTGGGTAGAGTTTTCCAACAACACATCTTCAATTCTGCGGCCGGATGATTTCGTTTCAGCGGTTTATGGTTTTCTATCTTCAACAGCACTACAACATCTTCCATGAGAATGCCACATGGTGGCACTTTGTAGACAGCTACATGACCAGGATGAGATCCTGCAACTTTACAACAGAAGATGCTCAATCTGGCAAACAAACGGCGATGCAAGATTCAGAATTTGTCAAACTCCGCCCATATCGCCAGACATCAGTGATGACACAACTTCACCCCAAGTTGTGTGTCTGCTTCTTCAAGCCCTTTACATTGGAATCTTGTACTAGCAATGCGGCTTTCACTTACGCCTTCCAACCCAAAGTTATATCCATCTCGTTTTTCATGTCCAGTAGCTCGGGCAGGTCATAGGAGACTACCCAGTTGAGAACATCTTGTCAACACAAGTGATGACCGACGCAACATTACTGTACTCTCTCAGTGCCATTGTGGACTGTCAAATGGAGATGATAGACGAACGTCCTTAGGAACAAGTCTTGGTGGCATGGCAGCAACGCACATCATTCTACATATACATGATTGGACCGCGACGACATCCGCATGTAGTTTCCTTACATTATCATGAGGACAAGAAAATTTCCTAGATGGTAACATTGTTATGGAGGACATGGACGGAAATGACAGAGAGGTCGTGGCGAGTACTTGGCAGGTATATTCCAGACCCCCTTCCCCCAGCGAGCGGCGTCACATAGAGTGGCATCAGTTATCTATTATTTTAGCGCATTTATATTTATGCACTTTCTAGTTTCCATTTTATTACTATAATGCCCCCGAGGGGGGCTTAAATATCGCGGCTCTCTTATACTAGGCTCATCTTGGATGAATGAGAACTCCCCGAGCTCCATAATGACCTTGCCCTCAAGGTCGAACTCCGTAAACTGGGTCTTGATCTCCTCCTCCAGGTTCCACGTGGCCTCCTCGACCGATTGGTCCTTCCACTGGATGAGCACTTGTCACACTGTTCTCCCTTGAATGTCTTCGATTTGTGTTCCAAAACTACTGCAGGCGCGTACCGAGGGACCGAATCAACAGCTAACCCGGCTGGCAATGTAGCCTGGAGGGGATGATCCCCTAGGGCCCTCTTCAGTTGCGAGATGTGAAAAATGAGGAGAATTCGGAGGTCGTCGGGAAGTTGCAGATGATAGGCCACCTCTCCAATTTTCTCTAAGATCAAGAAGGGACCAAATTAGCAAGCTGAGAGCTTGGAATGTAGTCGGTTGGTCAAGGAGCTCTGCTTGTGTGGCCACAGTTTGACAAACGCCTTCTCGCCCGGCGAGAGTATCAGCTCGCGTAGGTGACGATTGGCCTGTTGGATCATGCATTGTTGGGCTCGTGTCAGATGGTACTTTAGTTGGCGGAGGCCCTTTTCCCGGTCCTAGAGGTCGGCGGCCAAGGCTTGCACTTGGCATTCAGTAGGTAAGCCGCACGGTATGGGTGGGGGTGGGCGATTGTGGACTGCCTTAAAGGGGGTGACGCCCGTGGCATACTACAGGACATCTTGTACCATAGCTCCACCCATGCAACCCACTGGGTTTATTGTTGAGGCTGCTCAGCCATAAAACAGCGCAAGAACGTTCCCACGCAACGGTTGAGGACCTCCTCCTATCGGTCTGTCTGTGGGCGGTATGCGGTGCTGAACCGCAGATTGGTCCCCTGTACATGGAACATTCCTGCCAAAAGGAGCTCATGAAAATTGGGTCGCAATCGCTCACGATGGAACGGGAAAACCGTAAAGGTGGACCACCTCCCCAATGAAAATTCGAGCAACTAAGCTAGCGGTGTAGGGATGATGAATGGGTATGAAATGCCCGTACTTGGACAGGCGGTTCACCACCACGAAAATACAATCATAGCCCTAAGAGTGGGGTAGACAGGTGTTGAAATCCATGTCTATATCTTCCCAAAACAATATCAAGGGTGGGTAGGGGGTGAAGGAGTCCTATTGGCGAGAGAGTTTGGTACTTGGCCTTCTGACATGTCAGACAGTTGGCCACAAACTGTTGCATGGACCGCAGCATACCCTGCCAGTACAAGGTGGTCGCAAGTCGACGGTATGTAGGGTAGGAATAGGAATGGCCCTCTATCGAAGTAGCATAAAACTCGTGGAACAGACGGGGAATCCAGGATGACGAATCTACGACCACAAGACGATCATGGTAAAAAAAGCTGATCTCCAACCAGCTGAAAGGGAGGGAGCAAACTCGGATCATTCCGCAAATCCCATATCATGGAGGCGTACTGGGGATCCCCACACACCTCTGCCTGCAAGGCATCAGCATCCCGTCAATAGGCTTGGGAGATCGTTGTCAAGGTTCCCACGTGCTCTCGTCGGGACAAGGCGTCAGCGGCGGTGTTCATACTCCCCGTCTTCTACTCAATGGAGAACTGGTATCCAAGGAGTTTGGCAATCCAAAGTTGTTGTGTGGACGTCGTGACCTTCTGACTCCACAAGTGGCGCAGGTTGCGATGATCCGTGCGCACCATGAAAGGACGACCAAGAAGATAGGGGTGCCAGCGCTGAACGGAGAGAACAAGTGCATGGAGCACGATGTTGTTCGCAGACATCACATCTCATCGATCGGAGAAGGCCTTGCTAAAATAGGCGATGGGCCGACTCCTCTGCATGAGGACTGCACCCACCCCCAACCTGGAAGTGTCGCACTGGACAACGAATGGATAAGAAAATTCCGACATCCCTAGGACTGGGGCTGATGCGAGCAAGTGTTGTCGGCCGTGAAAGGCCTCTTGGGTCGTCATGTTACAAGAGAACGGTACCCCCTTCTTGAGTAGGTCAGTCAGCGGACGCATCAAGTCCTCATAGTTGCGGATGAATCGCCGGTAGTATCCTATAAGGCCCAAAATTTTGTGCGTCACTCTAATACTTGTCAGAGTCGCACATTGTAGGACAGTGTCAACCTTAGTCAGGTTCATAGCCAGACCGGCAGCCGAGATGATGTGCCCCAAATATTCAATCTGTGTCTGCCCGAATAGGCACTTCTTGTGGTGGACCACGAACTCGTGTTCCACGAGCAGTTGAAACATAGTGTTCAGATGGTCCAGGTGGGGCGGCCAAGAAGAGCTATAGACCAATATGTCATCAATAAATACCAAGACGAACATACATAGATGTCGACAGAAGATGTCATTCATCATGGATTGGAATGTGGCTGAAGCATTAGTCAAACTAAAGGGAATGAATAGAAACTCATAGTGGTCGTCATGGGTGCAAAACGCCGTCTTGGGCACATCCTCGTCCCGGATCTGAATTTAGTGGTAGCCCGAGTGAAGATCCAACTTGGAGAAGTAAGACGCTCCTTGTAGTTCATTCAACATCTCCTGAATGAGGGGAATCGGGTACCTGTCGGGAATCGTGAGCTTGTTCAGCTCATGATAGTCCACACAAAATCTCCAGTTGTCATTCTTCTTTCACACCAGGAGAATCGGATTGGAGAAGGGGCTCGCACTCAGCAGGATGATGTCTGCCATAAGCATCTCGAAGGTCATGGCCTTCAAAGCGGTCTTTTGATCATAGCCGTAATGATGCGGGCGGACAGAGATCGCAGATACCCCTGGTTGTAGGACAATGGTGTGATCGGAGGCTCGATTCGGAGGAAGCTTGTGCGGTGTAGAAAAAGGGGTATATGCATGTCCAAGAGTCGCTAAATGAAGGCGTTCAGAATGTGCGGTGCTTGAAAAGTTGTTTCCTCCATGTGACACAGGAGGACCCTGAAATCTGGGTATGTCGTCCACAGGATGAAGCGCGGGGCGGCAGGAGAACGGGCCAAGGACAAGTCTCCCTACAGTCGGTGAGTAGCGCCAGACGCCTCGAATACCATGGTGATGCGATCCCAGTTGTGTTGAATGTCACATAACGTGCGCAACCAGGCCATGCCAAAGATGGAGTCATGTCCCCTAAGTCCAAAGACATTCAAATTCATCGTACTCGAATAAGATCTGATCGTGAGGGGCAGCCCAATGCAACAGCCCGCCGTTTGAACTCGGCGGAGGTCGCTGAGGCACACGTGAAAGCCCGGATCGAGCGTCACCGGAAGCTGTAGCTCCGACACGAGGGCTTGGGAGATGAAATTGTGGCTTGCCCCGCTATCAATCATGAGAACTACTGAGTGGTCGCAAAGGGAAGCCTCCAGTTTCATGGTAGAAGGTCCATTCATGCCCCAAACTGAGTAACAGAAGACCTCGAGACGGTGGAGAAGATCTGGTTGGGTTAGGTCGAGGTCGTCTTCATCTAACTCCAGAGCCTCAAAATTGGCCATGTCGGTGTCATCATTTTCGCCCCCAATGAGCATTTTGAAATCTTTGTTCGCGCATATATGAACAAGGGAGTAAAAACTATTGCAGCAAAAGCAAAGACCCTTGTCGCAGAGGTCCAAATACTCGACCCAAGAGATCCTATGCACCGACATCTTGGCTCGGGGAGGTGCAGCAGGAGGTCGCGGTGAAGGTCATCCCGGGGCAGTAGAGGGTTCAGGCAGAAGACGAAGCGGAGGTGTCAATGGGTTGAATGAATCAGGGAGGCCAGAGGAGGAAATGTCGAAGGAGTGGAGTGTCGGGCTGGAGGACAAGGTGGCAAAATCCTCTTCGACGTAGCGAGCCTGTTCCATAGCTCGAGTAAGCATAGTCGAGACATGCGCCCGTAGGCGGGCCCGGATGTGTGGTGGTAGGCCGGCAAGGAAGGTGCCCAAATAATGGTCTATCGACAAGCCGGGAGGATGTCGATGAAGTCATTGATGTAGGAATCAACGATGTCCGTCTGACGAACATTGCTCATGCGCTCGAAGTGGTTGCCAGAACGGCCGTGACTTAACGACGAAGCAGCTCATCCATGAGGACTACCCAGGAGAGAGTAGGTGTGGACTGGATAAGCCAACGAACCCAGAAGAGGTTTGAGCCCTCCATTCGTTGCGAGGGGCACCTTTTTGGGTGTCAGGGTGCCCTGGAGGTCAAAATATTGCTCTGTGTGCGGGCCACCAAGCCCATGGGATCAGTTCCATTACTTCCATCGAACACTGAAATGTCGAGTCGGCGTAGGTGGGAAACTGACGGGTCACTAAAGAGCGCAGGAAACCCTAACGGGTCGACGGCGATGCTGGGAGAGGTGATAGAGGGGGTTGTCGGGGTCGGTGGTGGTGATGGTGTGGTTGGTCGAGTGGAGAGGAGGGAGTGAATCTCTCGAACAGCGACTTGAAGGTTGGAGAGAGTCGTGTTGATTTGATCTATGCGATCGGAAAAGCCTTCCACTGAGGAGGGTTGTTCTAGCCACGAGCAGCCATTCTGCACACTAAGGGCATTCGCGGAGTTGAGGGAAGAGGTGGATCAAGCGTAGGGAACTGATGTCGAGGGCGAAGGATACCCTCGCGTGCGCAGGCGGAGTTCAGCGCGGCAGTAGCTTATGGAAATGACGAGGGAGAAGCATCGGTGTGGAAGCAGCATCGGAAGAAGCCGCTCGACCAGCGTCAGAAGAAACCATCGTCGTCGAAAGAATCGCGACGCGAAAAAGACTGTCGTCAACGGAGGCCTTGCGGTCGCTGGGGAACATAGAGGCAGGCAGGGGGTACGAGCAGCTCGCCGAGAGGATCAGGCGGCACGTAAAACCGCAATCGGACCAAATGATAGTCGTATCCCTCCAAATTCTTAATTTCCAAGATAAAACATACATAATTCCAAGATAGGTCGCCTCCCCTTATATATAGTAAGGCCCAAATACATAATAAGAAAAACACATGACAAGATAACGGAAATACAAGAGTCCCAAGATCCATCTTGGCACATCCTCAAACCACACCCGATTCTCATGCGCATCTCGTATAAACCATCGTGTAGCGCTTGCCGATGACGGGGCCTTCCGCACTCGTGTCAATGGATGTGTTAAGCATTCTTCATGATATTAATACATGAATTTAAGTGCACGTCAGAACCATTTATCCATCATTGGAATAACAAGTAACAATGACTGTTTTATATTTGAATTGACTGATAATATTATTGGCATTAACATACTGCTTTATGTACACAACAAGGCTAATTTTAAACAAATTTTTAAGTTAAATCGAGGTAAATAGATCCTTCTAATTAAAAGTAGGAGAAACTGGGTTGCTTTCTGATTTCACCTTCAAAGTGGTATGCCAAGGTAACCTTAGCAACAACATCTGCTGAAAGTTGCTCAGAACAAGCAGTGGTGTTTACGTTCATAGGCCGAGAAATCCTAAGAAGGAGATTGGAGGAAGGGTGAGGTTCCCCAAAGGCCGGGTGGCAGTAAGGATCCTCGGGCCGGAACTTGAGCTCAAGGAACCTCCTCTTATCCTGAAACATGCAAAATGAGTTTAATCTGTACTATAATGATAGCAAATCAAGAGCAAATAATATAATAAGGAGCAGTTGGTACCTTATCAAGATCTTGGGTACCGCCTAAGCTTTGGAGGGCGCAGCTCCATGCCTGAAATGAGTGATAAACAAGATTGAACATAGTACAAAACTGATTTGGAAATAAATTATGTAAAGAGAAAAGGAAGGACTCACAATACCTTGGCGATCTTAGGCAAGCCACTTAGAGTTTCCATTGCGCGAGCGGTGGAGGACGGATAGCCTGGGTAGTGGACAGATAGAACCTCGGTCTTTGGTAGAACGCCGGAGATGGCACCATTTTTTATTAAGGATTTGGTGGATGGAGGCGGAAAAAAATTGCCAGGGGAGGAGGCCGCTCCTATGCAATTATTGTCTTCTATCGGCGCCATGGCAGGACGGCGAACCTAGGGGAGATAAGAGTGAAGTTAGAGCAAGAAAGCCTTTAAATATAAATATTTCCATTTTGAGAACGAGAATGAAGTTTAAAGGGCAGTCTGGTACACAAAGCATCCTTGCGCAGCGAGGGTCCGAGGAAGGGTCCCATCACAAGGGAGAAATGTAGGCAAACCCTTACCTTGCATTTTTGAAGGAGGCTGCTTCCAGGCAGTGGCAGACCCAGGATTTTTGTCCGGCCTGGGCACCAAGCAATGGATTTAGATTTTGGATAATTTTTTAATTCAAAAATAAATAAAAAATTTATTCAGCCTTAAAACCAAAATCCCAAATTTAATTATGCATCTCTTGCTGGTTTTTAAAGTTCAAGCTTAAAACCAAAATCCCAAATTCCCAAGTGAAATTACATCCCCATATAATATACTGTAGATAGTAGTAACTTCAAATCTGATGAAAGCTCAAAAAACTAAAGGAATAAGAAAAAACAGATCATTGGCTCATTCAATTGTTCAAAAAATCATAACTCAAGAGAAAATAGGGGAAGAGAGGAATGGATCAAGTAGAGAGGAATGGATCTACCTCAATAAGACCTAAACAATCTCATTTCTCAATTTGATAAGCATGAAATGTATGACGAATTGAAAAGTAAAAGTAACTAATTAGGAATGCTATGACGAATTGAAAAGTAAAATTAACTAATTCGGAATGCTAAAGAACTAACATGGCTCATTCATTCAGGATGGGCAGCGAATCAGCCCCGAGCACTGATCAGAGATATTAAATATTAATCAATTTATTAATGGAAGAAGAAAAGTCGGAGAATTAGGAACGGGCAGTATACCTGAATATTATTAATGGGGTTTTTCTGCTGTTGACGAAGTTCAGGGGAGGGAGAAGAAAAGTCCGAGAAGAAAATGTCGACCGAGAAACCAGTGGCGGGAAGGCGAAAGATGGGTTGAGAGAAGGTAGAACAAGAGCCGAGAGGAGAACTGGAGAAGGCGCTGTCCCCTCTTGCGGCCAGTGGTGGCCGACGGAACTGGGAAGGCGGCGATAAATCTGATTTAGGGCGAATTAGGAACCCTATTGTGGTATGGCGGAAATTAGCCCGATAATTTCAATTTCACATTTGAGGGGCCGACCACCGTGCAATTTCGGCAAATTTTTAAACCGGGTGTGTCTACATGTGGGTCCGCCCCCTGTTTTCAGTTTCAGGGCTTGAACCTGTGATCTTTTGGTCACATGACAACACCTTAATCAGTGCATCAAGGCTTCCCTTTTTGAGAACGAGAATGAAGTTTAAATTTAAAAAAAAAAGTTATAAATACTAATTTTGTTTCATTTCTATATTAAAAAAAACTATTTAGTTCCGCTCGTATGTTGTTCGCCTAATCTTATGAGAGGTTTTAATGGTTTCAGTATACTATGTATATTATATATGAGAAGGAGATAGTCGTGCACGAAAAGACCCCGGTCCCGGTCCGGGACCGGTCCTGGGCAGGACCGGTCTTTTGGGGCACCGGTCCCGGACCGGTCCTGCCCAAACCGGTCCCGGTCCGGGACCGGTTTTCCCTCTGAAAACCGGGACCGGCTGGGACCGGAAAAACCTGTCCTAACCGGTCCCGGAATAAAATTTATTTTTAAAAATAAAAATTTATTTTATTTTTATGTTTTAATATTAATTAAAAAAAACAAAAAAACTTGTACATGTACACAAATCACAAAATGTCAAAATCACAAATACAAAATTTTAAAATTGCAATTTGCAAAATAAATAAAAAATTTTATTAAATATGGAATAAAATTACAAAATTAAAATATAATTACAAATGAAATACAAAATACAATTTATAATTAAAAATCCAAATACAAACATTTGCAATTTAAATTTGAAATCAAAAAACTAAATACAATTTGAAATCATTCTGCGACGCTCCCCAGATTTAAGTTAGTAAGCTCGTCTTCAACTTCAGACTCGCTATCTTCAATTGACGAGACGTGTTGTCTCCTCCTCAAAGCGTCCAAATGATCCTTGTAGCAAATGCAAATCTCCAAAGATTCTTCGGTCAAACGGCTCCTTCGCTCGTTCAGAATCCTGCCACTCAAAGAAAATGCAGACTCCGAAGCTACTGTACTAGCTTGGATGGTTAGTAAATCGCGGGCCATTAAGGCCAAAATAGGATAATTGTTAGATTTATTTTTCCAGCAATTTAAAATGTCAAAATTTTCTATTTCGTGCGCGGTCATAAATTCTTGAAATTGTGTTTTGCTATATAAACCTAATTCGTTTAAAGTGCTCGAAGTTCGTTGTTTTTTCTTCGAAGCTAATTCTAAAAATTTATTTTTTAAAATATCTTTTGTTCGCGGGGCGGCGGATTCCTCGCGAGCTCGCAATCCATATATTTGATCGTAATAATTGTATAGATTAGTAAAATCGGAATTAAATTTTGTTACACTAACGTTGTGGTAATCATTAGAAGATTCGTTTAAATCTAAATTTTTATTAATTTCTTCTATAAAATTTTCCACGCCGTCTACACCCATTAAAGGGTTTAACGCCGCCGCACAAGAAATCATAGGTGGCATATGCGTATAATATTTTAAAAATTTTGCCTCCATTAAAAAAATTAACGGACGCCACATTGGATTAATTTTGTAAGTTTTAAATGTTTCTGTAATTAATAAAAAAATTTCAATGACGAGCGAGCTTGTAGGATAGTAAACTCCTGATAAAACAGTTGTCGCCCTATAAAAACTCTAATAAATTAACGTAATCTTCGATTACAGCCCAATCTGACGCATTTAAATCGTGTGCTTCTTCTACGCTATTATAAAATTCGGTTAATAGTGATTTTGTGACAAAGCCCGTTTTAACATTTTGTACGTGGAATTCCATCGTACGGGCATATCATAAGATGGACCCAAAAATTTTTTACCTTGTGCAATAACAAATTTTTTGAAATCTTGTTTTCTTCGTTTTGAACTATAAATAACACGTAACATAGTACGTATTTTAATAACGTAATCGTTCATAAAATTTAAACTATCTTGCACAATTAAATTCAACACGTGACAAACGCAACGTGTATGAAAAAAAATACCATCTAACATAGGTTCTAGATCATTAATTAAATATTTAATAGCCATATTATTATTAGAAGCGTTATCAAATGAAATACTTAAAATTTTATCTTTTATTTTGAAATCTCGAATACACTTAATAATCACCTGGTAAATTGCTTTACCGGTGTGCGGATATTCAAAACCTTCAAAACAAATAATACGTTTATTTAATTCCCAACTATCGGGATCGACCCAATGACAAGTTATGCAAATATAAGAAAGCTCGTCTACTACACCGCTAGTCCAAACATCGCTCGTTAAACTAACTCGTCCCTCGAATGTTTCAAAATAATTTTGTAAAAAAATTTTGGATTGCATGTAAGCGTGTAAAGCATCACGCCGAGTTGTAGTACGACTTACCTGTTGATATTTTGGTTGGAGTGCTTCGTGTACGTACGACGTCATTTCGTCATTGTCGTAGTGGTTGAACGGGAGACTGCTTTTGATGATATTCTCCATTTGTCGCTCCCGTTGCCGAGCTTGGTCATACGTCCAAATCTGCCCGGTCGTTGAAATCTGAGCTTGGTTGGTCTCCGACGGAGCTTGTTTGGATAGACACGATTTGTTGTGTCGGGCGAGAGTTATGTTGCTGCTGTTAGCCGCCATAAGCTTGCCGCAAAGTTTGCACTTCGCCTTAATTTCGCCGCCGATCCGCACCTTCTCGAAGTTATTCCATACCGCTGCTTTATGTCGGTGCTCGACAATCTCATGTCCGACGGATGCTGAGGAGGACGCTGGCATGGAGGAGGAGGAAGCCATTTGAATGAGTGAGAGAGGTGAGAGAGAGAGTTAGAGAGAGTGAGAGAGAGTGAAAGAGAGTGAAAGAAAGAGGGGGGGGGTTTATAGATTTTTTTAAAAAAAATCAAAAAATTTAAAAATATAAATATATATTATTAAATATTATTTTATAATATTATTAATAATATATATTAATATATTATATAATATTATAAAATAAAATAAAATAAAGAGCCAAACGGCTCTTTAGAAAGAGCCGTTTGGCTCTTGTTATGAGAGCCGTTAGGCTCTCATAACCGGTCCCGACCGGTCCCGGACCGGGACCGGTAAAAGACCGGTCTTAGACCGGTCTTTTACCGGTCCCGGTCCGGGACCGGTTTTGGTCCCTAAAACAGGGACTGTCCGGGACCTGTGGACCGGTCCGGGACCGGACCGGTCCTATCCGGGACCGGTCTCTGACCGGTCCCGACCGGTCCGGTCCCGACCGGTCCGGTCCGGACCGGTCTTTTTGTGCACCCCTAGAAGGAGAGGAGGATCATATATTACGAGGATTGTTATTAGCATTATATTTTTGGATATTAGCATTATGTTTACTCCTAATTTTTCACGTCTTTTGAAAATACTCCTTGTACATATAATTTTAGGAAAAGTGTTCAAAACAAAAGTTTTAGATCTCGACGAGATCTACAACTTTCGTGTTGAACACTTTTTCTAAAAATGCGTGTACAAGACGTACATTAGAATTACGCTCAGTTTTCGCGCCTTTTAGAAATACGCCTTATACATGCATTTTTAGGAAAAGTGTTCAGCACGAAAGTTGTAGATCTCGTCGAGATATACAACTTTCATGGTGAACACTTTTCCTAAAAATACATGTATAAAGAGTATTTTTAAAAGGCGTGAAAAATTAAGAGTAAACTGTGCTAATATCCAAAATTATAGTGCTAATAACAATCGCCTATATTATTTATTAGAACTTTTTGGAAACTACCTGAAAACAGTAAAACCCACACAGGCCGTTCAAGAAATTGAAAATCTCAAAGTATTCATCCACACAGAACAGTTAAGATCGCAATTTAACTTCTTTCAATATCCATTCTCCAGCATCAACATACCAGATCTCCAGTTTAAACCAAATACATAAATCACGTTTCAGAAATGGCTTCATTTGGCATCACGTTTAAGCGCCGTTCCATTTATCGGAAACGCAACCCCGGTGATTAATTTGTTTGTTTTTCCGCCTCCGGCTCCAAAATCTGTCGTTTCGCTCCTTTAGAAATTCCGCCTTTCGCAGCTGCTGCGCCGACCTCCAGTTGAGCACGTTTTCAGCCCCGACAGAAGCAGCAGAGCAAAATCGAAGGTCGAGACACGGAGAAGAAGCTCTGTGCCATGTGCTCCATGACCCGGCGACCTCGTTTCCAGCCCCAATGAGCTCGTTCCAGCCCCGGTGAGCCCCGACAAGCTCGTTTCCAGTCCCGAGGAGCTCGATTCCACTCGTCAGCACCTCCAACTCCCGTCGGATGCATGACAGAGGCAGGGAGGAGGCACGGAATGTTCTATAATATAGCTTCTTCATCGTCGACCTGGTGTCTTCTCCGGCGGTGAAGCAAGGAGAAGAAATTGCAGAGGCAGGGCGGAGGAACAGTAAAATTATTGACATAGTTATAAAGTTTTTAACAATAAAATTAATATATATATATATATATATATAAGAAATTAAAATTAATTATTTAATTTATAAACCTTAAAATTAATTAAGTTAGTAAAATTAATTAATAAAAAGAATTAAAAATATAAATATTATTTTCAAAATTTTAATTAAAAAATATTTATAAAACGTCGTCACTGTTTTGCCAAACGGTTCTCTATTCTGAACTGCTCTGCAAACACAACTATCCAAACAGATCTTCATTTCTAACAACCAGTTTGTAACAGCTCCATTTACAAACCTGCATTTATAACAGCTCCTTTTACAACCGCAACCGCTCTTCCAAATGAAACTAAAATCATAATGACATACTAAAGATTGTAGAATCCTCTGAGATGAAGAAAGACTTGTATAGTTGTATTAATCAAGAACCATTTCAAAAGAAGGCAAGCGAAGAAAAATAGTTTCAAAAATATAGAATGTCAAGTGCCTAATTGCATAAAGAAATAGAAAGGCAGTTTAACCATTTATATTGAGAAAGATAGTTCAGTATTTTCCATTGCAAACCAAGTATAACCCCAGTACCCACACACTTTGAAGGGGAGAGATCGCGTAGATATCACATTCATACTTTCAAGAGTTATCTTCTCTTCTCTTTTTTTTGTGATTTTTATTCAGAACCTTGATAGCTTGATCCTTAGAAAATCATTTCAATCTTTTAACAAGAAGGACATTTAAGTTTCCAAGTGGTGCCAAAGTAGTCGATCCTTAAGATGGTGTATGCAACTTCAAATGCACTGACTAGATGGTAGTATATGCAGCCTAATACTAATATGCAATGGTTTAATAAATATAGAAAAATTGACAAAGTATTGGATGTAGACTCAGAGAGCTAACTTAAGGGTGAAATCTTGATGTGAACTCGAACTTAGGGCTGTAGTTTTCAAAATATAAAAAAGCGATCTTTTAAAAAAATGGCGCGAGGGGAATTCGCGGGCTATTTTAATGACTAAACGACCAAAGTGTCACAAACACTCGTAAAACAACCGCACGATTATAGTGACATCATGAGACTTAATTCCACAGACACAGAAAACAGTGGCAGACATTCATGGATATAAAAGACGATAACGAGGAGATGGAATTAACTAGGGCAAGCTCTAATAATTACCTATTCATTTATACTTTTGGGCATGAGATTTACCAAAGCTTGGAAGCATAGAGATGGAGAAGTATACCACGGGGAAGAATAGTGGAGGCTAACAAGTCCACTAAAAGGTTGTAGAAGACTGTTTGAGGTTGCTGCAGGGCTCGAAATTCCTGAAAAATCCCAACCAGACTCGGGTAAGCCAGGAGAATCACTGGAGAAGTGGTCGGTCGAACCCGTCGTGGGAAATGAGAGGTGGCGTCAGTGACCAGGGAGACTGGAGATCTGCGGCGACTGTGTCGACGAAACCGCCGAAGGAAGATACCGGAAGAATCGTCAGCCGCTGCAGGAGATGGCGGAGTCGGAGCTGGACGGAACTCCAGGAGCTTCAGGCGAGGAGTTCGGTGCTGAAAAGAGATTTGGAAGATGGCTTTATCGGAGGAGATGGATGTTGGAGGTGCGGCTCAGGGCTTCCGTCGGGGAGAAAGATAGCAAGGAATTAGGGCCGGCACTTGAAAAAAATCGAACGATACCAAAGATTGGTTTCATTCAATTCATTTTCCAGCCCCCTTAGGGTTAGGGGAGGGGTTTGCTTTTAAAGAGGGAGTTTAGGTTAAGATTTGGCTATTGGCAGCCACTCAAGCAACATAGGATTTTTTATTTCTTTAGGCGTAACCGTTATGTGAACGGCAAATTCGAGGGTAGTGCCGGCTGAGGCGGAGAAATAAAATAGATAATTAAAAATTGATTACCCTAAATTAACCTATCCCTAAATTACCGGACCTAAGCATTCATGGTCACGTTGGCCGGTCACACCAACGTGCCAAACAAAAAACGCGAAAGCATGCGCGATACAAAATACAACAAAAAATGCGCAAAAACGTATGCTACAATAATAAACAACATGTGAGATAAAAATAATTGTTGGGTATTGTATCCACAATTACCTGGATTTGAGGAAGCCTCCTGTCAAGCTAAGATGAATTCACATTGTATTTGATGAAATCCTTCTAGTTGTGCTTGCAGCTATTCATTGTTAAGTACACACCAATGTCAGGGTGCAGTAGGTCAATATACACGGGTCTGCACAACGTAATCCCTCGTTGAGCAGATCAGTGTGTTGGCTTGTGTGTACTCTCTCTATTGGAGTGTACTTATTTCCAAGCACAGGGTAATGAAAGATCAAGAGCAGACAAGGAGCAAGGATGGGCCAAAGACCAGCTCACGGGTGGAAAGACGAGAAATCGTCTAAGTCCAAATCGTCGAGAATCACTAGCTGATTCTCGCCGGTTGGAGCCGGCAGTCTCAACGCCGTCAGAAATTTCTCTAAGGCAGAATCGTCGAGAATCACTAAGTGATTCTCGCCGATTCGTCGAGAATGACTTTGCATTCTCGACGATTCGGCGAGAATCAAGTGTGATTCCCGTCGATTCTCCCCGGCTACTATACCTGTGCAGCCAGAATTCGACTAAGTAGAATTCGGCGAGAATCGTAGGTGATTCTCGCCGATTCGTCGAGAATCACCTACGATTCTCGCCGAATTTGACTTGGGCAAATTTCCGACACTTCCTGGACCGGTCCAGGTTACCAGCGGTATTTCGAACCGGACTTAGGTCTTATTGCTAGTGGGGCCCACAACTGTCATCTTTATGACCTAATGTATAAATATACAGGTATTGGTGAACAGTATAGACACTGATAGCGAAGTGGAGAAAAAGAACGAGCAGCCGTCAATCTCAAATCGCAGGGCTCCGTCCTAGGGTTACTCCGCCCGTGCTAGTTGATCGCCACCACTGATTGAGGTTTCCAACTCCTCTCCCGGCGACAGAAGCTCTGCCTCGCAACGTGTCTCGCGTGTCCTTCTTGAGAACCCTTGTCTCTTGATTTGTAGATCGGGAAAACTATCCCAATCCGAATCAATTGAGACGATTGATCCAAGAACGACCGTTGGTAGACCTTGTCGGCTTAGCTAAGAAGATTGGATCTACATAGCATCACCGCCTCCTTCATTGAAGCCGTCGATCTAGAGGAGATCCTTTCCAAGAGAGATCTACGGTCGTGGACTCTTCGTCGACGTCAAGAACACGTCGTCTAACGAAGAGAGACACTTTGATCTCCACAAGTTGTTTGTATTTCGTATACATTTTATTTCATTTTTCATTTTAAAGGAACGTTTGGTTCCTAGTTGTAAGGGTTAGGTGCAACCCGCGGTGTGGGAGTAGTGACTCCTACGTGTGGAAGGGTTCCTTCCGTTAGTGCAAGGATTGGATTTCAATCCAGTTGGTGAAGTGACTGAGTCGTCCCGGGTTGGGAGATAGGTCGAAGGGGGAAAGTGGACGTACCCAAATCGGGGAACCACTATAAATTGCTTGAGTCTTTTCTGTGCTGTGTTGTTTGATTTCTCTGTGCAGGTACAGTTCTTAATTCCGCAAAAACATCACAAGACACATATCCCCCCCATAGGTGAAGCTAGTTGGCACTAGGTGAACTTACAAGTGGTATCAGAGGGAGATTGCTCATCAAAAAGGTTCACACCTTGAGTAGAATCCTGCCACCAGTGTCAACAAGAATGGAGCTGGAGTATGATGTCTCTCCGTTAAGACTTCCCACGTGCACAAAGGAGTACTATCCCATCTGGAAGATGAGAGTGTCTTTTCACTTGGAGGCTATCGATCCTCGGACATCACTCATCTTGGAAGAGGGTCCATTCATTCCCGTGAAGACCTCCAACACTGGGAAGGATCTCCTAATCCCCAAGGATATTACTGAGATGTCTGAGATTGAACTCTCTCTGTTCCAATTGGATGAAGTGATTCGTAAAATCATCATTGATGTCTGGTCTGGACCTTCCCGTGTTGGTACCCTAGATGTGATTTGGCTTATGTGATCCCCTTGCAGCCCCTCTTGATCCATATAAAGATATATATGATCATGGTTAGACTTTGTTTAGTCTCCCTAGGGCAGTTTATAAACTGACCTAGAGCTTAGGTTAGAAGTTCTAGATGTTTTTGTATTTAAGGCTTTTCCGTTCGACCATCGTCGAACGAGGCCTCGCGATCGTCGATCAATGGTCGACGATAGCAGGGCTAGTGAATCTTTGAAGTCAAGACAATTATCGTCGACCGTTGGTCGACGATCTCAGAGCAAGCTTACTACGCTCTGAAGGATGGTCGACGATCTGTCATCATCAGGTCGACGATCGTGTTCTTGCTTCACGATTTCTGTCTCGACAGATATTTGCCTTCGCTGGTCGACTATCTATTTGCTGGTCGACGATCTGTTCGCTGGTCGACTATCTGTTAGCCAGTCGACGATCTATTAGCTGGTCGACGATTTGTGGTCGACGATTTCTGTTCCGACAGATTCCTGCTATTGGTCGACGATCTGTTTGCAGGTCGACGATCTTCGAACCCTTGTTCGACGATTTCTGTCTGATTTTATTTATTTGTATTTATGCTATTCCTTGGTTTTTTTCCAAGTGTGTTAGCTTGTGGTTAGAAAGATTCTCTGAAGTTATTTGTTGCTAAAATTATGGCTTAAATTCACAATGAATTATTTACAAATTCTGTCAAACATAAATTACGGGATTCAGTATTCTTGATAAAGCATTTTTGTCTTATTATACAAAATATATTGCCAGGCTGTATTCTAGCCGTTGGCGGTGTATGCTATTTCCAAGAACGATAAATCTTTATGCTGAAATATTTCCCTATTCATTTATTTCCTTATTGGGACTGACAGAAAGTTAATAGGTCATTCTATTCCTATTGCTATATTCTATTTTTTGAGATAATCTGTTGCAGGGCTCGAGAATTCAAATCAATAGAGCCGTTTCAAAGGAAAACGTGAAGACATATTTAAAAGAGATTCTGCTCTCAGAAAAGATATAGTAACAGACACAGAGAAAGATTATTCATTCGCTCAAGCATCATCAGAGCAGCTCTTCACAATATCTCAACAAGAAGAAGAAAAGTTTTCCTGAAGCAAAAGCCCAGAGCAATCATCTTCCATTCTCAAGTCTCCTGAGCAATTTGCTTAGAGTTTTTCAAAGACTTCAGAAAAGGCTCAAGATCTGCTTCAAGTGCTCCAGAATCTTAAGACCTGATAAAAATCAGTCTTCAGATTTCTGAGGATTTAGTTTCAGTTTATCTGAAACTCCTTCATCCTGAAGCAAAGGCTTTCCCTGGACTTCCACTGAGCCAGGGGGAGACTTTGATTCTTTAGAGAATCCACAAATCTTCTCTAATCTGTATTTAAAACAGAGAAGATAATCTAACCCTCTCAACCCCTTTGTAAAAAGAGTTTGTTCACACCTCTTCAAAAGTGAACGTTGGTGACAGGGCACCTTATCAACAACCTGTGGTTGAGCATCCTTATCAAAAGCTCAAAGGGTCTGTTTGATCTACCTGAATCAGATCATTGGTGGCAGGGCACCTTAGCAAAAACCTGTAGTGGATTCCTACCAGGGTGGTAGAAGAGTGGATGTACCTATTTAAAGGGAACCACTATATATCCTGTGTCTCTCTGGTTCTTGCTGATTTGTTTATTCTGTGGCTGTGATAGAACTACCTAGGATTGCTAGTTGCTGTGATAGGTTTTTAGTTAAACTGAAACTTCAGTTAACTCTCTCACTTGTGCACCTCACTGTGTTAGGCTCTTAGGGTTCTAGTATCAGATTTTCTATTCCGCAAATATACTCCAAGGGAGCTGACTAAGTGTTCATAAAATTTTGAATACTCTATTCACCCCCCCTCTAGAGTAGTTTACAACTTATCCCCTCACTTTCAATTGGTATCAGAGGGAGGTTAGCTGTTCATACAGGCTAACACCTGAGTTAAAAGATCCTGTGATAAGTTGTTTCCTGATACCATTCACAAACACTTTCACACATGGCCCAGTCTAAGGATTATTCAAGCACCAGACCTCCTGTATGCAACTTGTCCAAGTTTGGCATATGGAAGGCCAGGATAAGACTATACATGAATTCTATTGATGAAGATATTTTTTCTTCTATTTTGACAGGACCACCTGCTAGGCCTGCTGCTGCTTCCACTTCTGCTGATCTCAGTGCTGTGCCACCACCTGACTACAATGAAACTTACAAGAAGGCAAAAGCAGCTGATGCTAAAGCAATGAATATCCTAGCTCAGACAATGTCTGATGAGATATTCCAGAAGCTGGCTGAATGTACCTCAGCCAAAGCTATGTGGGATTCCCTCAACCACATAGTTGCTGGCTCAGCTGATGAGAGGAAGGACAGGAGATCCAATCTCACCTCTCAGTATGAAAACTTCAAGAAGGATGATGCTGAAGACATTGACACCATGTACACAAGACTCAGTTCAATAATAAGTGAACTGAGGTCTTTAGACAAGGAGATAACCTTGTCAGAAGTCAATGACAAGATCCTGATGTGCCTTCCCATCTCATGGGACTCAAGGATATGGCCCATCAAGGATGGAAGAAATACTGTGGAACTCTCCACAGAAGCTCTGTTGGGAAAGCTCAGGTCATATGAGCAAACCCTAAAGAGTAGAGCTGCTGTAACTGAAGTAAAGACTCCAACACCAATAAAGAAAGAGCATTCTCTAGCTCTTAAGGCTGCTGAGACTTCTGAAGGAAGTCAATCAAATGAGGAGTTACTGGCACTCATTGCCAAGAGGTTCTTCAACATGGGAAGAAGAGACCTCAGAAAGAAGTTCTCCAAGCATGAGGACAAGCCAAGGTATGACAAGACTCCATCTAAAGAAATCATTTGTTATGTTTGCAGCAAGCCTGGACACATTGCTCCAGATTGTCCAGAGAAGAAGTACAAGGAGAAGAAACATGAGAAAGAATACAGGAAGCACCACTCCAAGTCCTCATCACACAAATACAAGAAGAAGGACAGGGGATTTGTGGCTGCTACCTGGAGTGAAACAGAAGAGGATACCTGCTCCTCTAGCTCAAGTGATTCTGAAGAAGAAGAAGAAAAGAAAGCCAAAGAGGTCTGCCTCATGGCCATTGATGCCTGCAGCTCTTTGTCAGCTGCAGAGAATTCTGAAGAAGAAGGAGACAATGAAGAAGACTCCTTTATGGAGGACCAGGTAATCGACTCATTTGACTTCTCATCTCCTGAGTTCAAACTAAAATTTAAAACTCTATGTTTAGATTTACTTTTATCTGAAAAAGAAATTAAGTCACTTAGACTAAAAATAATGGAACTAGACATGGAAGGTACTGAAATAATCAGATTAGAAAAGGAATTAGAAAGCTCAAAAGAAGAAATAACATTCCTAAAATTAGAACTAGCTAAATCTAAGAGATTAGAAGAACAATTAAATGGCAGAAGCCTTAAATTATCTGAAATAACCTGTATAGCAAACACTAGGGTTGGTAATGATAAACTAGGCTTAGGTGCTACATCTAGTGAACCCATCCTCCTCACAAAGGAGAGATTTAGCACTCCAGTAAAATTTGTTTCTGAATCAGGAATAAAGAATACTGAGGAAATTGAAAAATGCAAGAGAATTCAGAATAAGATTAAGAAAGAGAATAGGAAGAAAAAATTTCTAGCTTTACAAAAGTCGTCGACCAGTGATCGACGATCGTGGAATCCAGAACATCGTTCTACCATAAATGATCGACGATATGGCTTGCGATCGTCGACCATTGATCGACGATCTGGACTTCAGCTGGAAAATAAAAATCAAACTTCCAGAACTTCAAACCCTAATCACCACCCCAGGTTGTTTAATCCTTCAACTGAATGGATTATCCCACCTAGGAGATCACACCCTTTAGGATATAAATCTAAGCCTGCAAAATCTTTTATATCTAGTTTTTCTTTTGTAAAGAATACTGGACCCAAGGTAACCTGGGTCCACAATGTATAATTGTTCTTTCTGCAGGTGAAGACCTATCCAGTCATACATGACAAATGGTATCTGGATAGTGGATGCTCAAAGCATATGACAGGAAAGAAGAAGAATCTGTCAGGTTTCAAAGCCAAGCTGGGACCAAAAGTTGTATTTGGGGATTCCAGCTGTGGACAGACTGAAGGGTATGGCAGCTTCACCATAGGAGCTGTAACCTTCAAGAAGGTAGCCTATGTCTCAGGACTAAAGCACAACCTAATCTCTGTAAGTCAAATGTGTGATGCTGGGTACAAGGTATGGTTCACTGACACTGCTTGCAATATTTCTTTAAATAATACTGTGGTGTTAGTAGGTATTAGAATTGGAAATGTTTATGTTGTAGATTTTAATTCCTCCAAATCTGAAATATGCTTATTTAATGAAGTAACCAGTAATAATACCCTTTGGCATAAGAGACTTAGTCATGTAAACTTGAAAAACATTTCTAGGTTGGCTAAATACAATCTTGTACGAGGTTTACCTTCTTGCCCCTACAAGAAGGAAGGCCTTTGCAAAGCTTGTCAACTAGGAAAGCAAACAAGAAATAGCTTTAAATCAGTTAATAAAAGTGATTCTCCCAGGATTCTGTACTTGTTACATTTGGACTTATTTGGTCCTATTGCTGTGCAGAGTCTTGGAGGGAAGTCTTACACTCTAGTAATTGTAGATGACTTCTCCAGGTTCACTTGGGTATTCTTCTTGAGAACTAAGGCTGATAACTTCAAGGTTCTTACAGACTTTCTAAAGTGTATACAGAGTGAGTATTCTACTCAGATTGCCTTGATCAGAAGTGATCATGGTACTGAGTTTGAATCTCTTCTTATGCAAGAATTCTGTGAGAAGGAAGGTATCAAACATAGCTTCTCTGCTCCTAGAACTCCTCAACAAAATGGGGTAGTTGAAAGGAAAAACAGAACCCTAATTGAAGCTGCAAGTACGTTGTTGGCAGATGCTAACATGCCTCTGTCCTTTTGGGCTGAAGCAGTTAGCACAGCTAACTATGTATTGAACAGAAGTCTGATACATAAACTTAAGGGTAAGACTCCATATGAATTACTTAAGCAAGTGAAACCTAAAATAGACTATTTTAGAGTATTTGGCTGTGTTGCTTTTGTTCATAACAATAACAAAGAATACATTAGAAAATTTGAGGCAAAAGCATCAATGAGAGTTTTTCTAGGATACTCTCAAGTAAGCAAAGCCTATAGGGTCCTTAACAAATCCTCTCTTAAGATAGAAGAGTCTGCACATGTCTCTTTTGATGAGACAGTCATGTATTATAAGGAGAAGGACTCTTCCTCTAATAGTACAGTGCAAGTCCTAGGAGTAAGTAAAGATTTGGAAGGTTTGAGACTCTCACAGGAGAATCATCCCCAACAAACTCCTCAGGCTGCTTCTTCAGATTCTGAATCTGATGTAGAACTTTTTCAAGTTAAAGCACCTGTTCCAACAGTTGATCAAATTCCACATGAGGAATTAAATCTTGAAACTGTTGAAGATCAGATCATTGTTGAACCTACTGATCTTGTCACACTTAGAGATCACCCTATATCTCAAGTGATTGGAGACATTTCAGCAGGAGTCCAGACAAGACATCAACTCAACAAAGATGTGATGTTTGCTTGTTTCCTTTCTCAGGTTGAGCCCCTAACCATTAAAGATGCTGAGCTTGATCCCCACTGGATTATAGCAATGCAAGAGGAGCTTAACCAGTTTGAAAGATGTAAAGTTTGGACCTTGGTTCCAAGACCAAGAGGCCAACGGATCATAGGCACCAAGTGGGTGTTTAGAAACAAGCTTGATGCCCAAGGCATAGTAGTTAGAAATAAGGCTAGGCTAGTAGCTCAAGGCTATAGACAGGAGGAAGGCATAGATTATGATCAGACTTTTGCCCCTGTAGCCAGACTAGAAGCCATTAGGATTTTCCTAGCCTATGCTGCCTATAAAAGATTTAAGGTCTTCCAAATGGATGTGAAGAGTGCCTTCCTCAATGGAGATTTAAAGGAAGAAGTGTTTGTTGAACAACCACCAGGGTTTGTTTCATCAACCTTACCCACTCATGTGTTCAAACTCCAAAAGGCTCTATATGGACTTAAGCAAGCTCCTAGAGCTTGGTATGAGACCTTAGCAAATTTTCTTCTAGAACACAAGTTTGTGAGAGGTGTAGTAGATAGAACCCTGTTCATTAGACATCATAAGGACTCACAACTGTTAGTTCAAATCTATGTAGATGACATTATATTTGGCTCTACTGATCCCAAACTATGCAAGAGGTTCTCTGAACTAATGCACTCTAAGTTTGAGATGAGCAGCATGGGTGAGTTATCCTATTTCCTTGGTCTCCAAGTGAAACAGAGTGTTGATGGCATTTTCATTTCACAATCAAAATATGCCAGAGAGCTGGTTAAAAGATTTGGAATGTCTGATGCTTCATCAATGAGCACACCTATGGCCTCAAATGCAGTTATTGATTCTGATGTCAATGGCAAGTCTGTTGATCAAAAGAATTATAGAGCCATTGTTGGTTCCCTGCTGTATTTGACTGCAAGTAGGCCTGACATAATGTTTGCTACATGCCTATGTGCTAGGTTTCAGGTCAACCCAAAGGAATCTCACTTAACTCTTCTCAAGAGGATTTTGAGATACCTTAAGGGATGCCCTAACTTAGGACTGTGGTACCCAGCTGAGTCAGGATTTGAATTAATTGGATATTCAGATGCTGATTATGCTGGTTGTAGAGTTGACAGGAAAAGCACCTCAGGGACTTGTCAGTTCCTGGGAGAGAGACTTGTCTCTTGGTTTTGCAAGAAACAGGCATCTGTGTCTACTTCAACTGCTGAGGCTGAATATATAGCAGCAGCTAGTTGCTGTTCACAAATCCTATGGATTCAAAATCAGCTGGTGGATTATGGGTACACACACTCAAACACAAAAATTCTGTGTGACAGTACCAGTGCAATATCAATTGCTCAAAATCCTGTGCACCACTCCAGAACCAAGCACATTGAGATTAGACATCATTTTCTGAGAGATAATGTGGAAAAGAACAAGATAGTAATGGAATTTATATCCACAGACCTGCAAAGAGGAGATATTTTCACTAAGCCCCTTGATGAACAAAAGCATTTGTTCTTTCTGAACCAGCTTGGCATGATTAATGGTTCAGAATAGTGAAAATTTGGTTAGTTTTGTTTTCTGTCTAAAATCGTCGAACGACTGATCGACGATCTTCGACCAGGTCAGAACTATCGTCGACCAACCGTCGACGACAGCTCGTTCTGTAGTAAGGCAGAAATCGTCGACCAACTGGTCAACGATCTCTCCTTAGGTATCTATCGTCGACCAATGGTCGACGACAGATTTTCTGTGCTGGATGGAGAATCGTCGACCATCATTTATTGATCGACGATCGTGGTATTTGCTTGTAGGCGGTCGATGTTTACTGTTTAGTCAAACATTGACTATCGTCGGTCTGTGTTCGACGACCGATTTTATTCCGGGATCGACGATCGCAGATTTGTTTCTAATAGTCGATTTAGGTCTGGAGATCGTCGTCCTTCCGCTCCGTCTTTTCATATTCCTTCTTCTGGCTTAGAATTCGCTCTCGAACTCTAATCCCGCGCGATTCTCTTCTCCCCTGTTTTGCTTCTCGATTCGCCATCTTCTCTCAAATTCTATGGCGATTCCTTCTGCTGTTCTGTTCGGAATGAAGTTCGACACTGGCTTCTGTGTCGACTTCGATTCTTTCAGCCGATGCGATCAACCAATCCAAGATATTCTGAAGCTATGCGAAGACCAAGGCCTCAAGAAATTTATGTCATTCTCTCCTAAGATTCATATACCAGAAATTCGTGAATGGGTATACACCTCGTCCTCCAGCGACGAAGCGATGTCAGGAAAGATAAATGGCGAGGAGGTCACTCTGACTCCGGAAGTTTTGTCTGAGCTGTTTGGACTGCCAACAGGCTCTGAGGAATATGAGCAAAGCACAGAGGAATATGGCCGCATGCTCACTGTGATGGGCCATGCCGAAGGGATTCCGGCTAAGCTGCTGAAGATAAACCTGTCACCAGAATACAAGTTTCTGGCCGACCTGGTGGGCAAGGTCGTCCTGGGAAAACATTCTGCTCATGACAACATCAACCGGCAACAATTTGCCCTGATGTCAGCCTTGGTGAATAAGGCACAGATTGCCTGGGGAAAAGTTCTATTTGAACTAATAAGGAGAAAGAACAATCAGAAAGAGGTAAACCTTGCAAGGGTACTGGGTGTGTTTCTATATGTGAAAGCACCCCTGCTGCTCGTTTCTGCACCGTCTGCAGTAAATGCCAGCAAGAGGTTGGACCCCTCGCTATTCAAGAAATCTCAGAGGATTATCAAGAAGTCAGCCAGGGTTGATCCTAACCCTTCTTCAGACTCAAGGGCTGATTCGGCCGCTCTCCCGCTTACTGGGGAAGGCTCAGCAATCCCTTCATCCTCCCTCCTTACTCCTGCATCTACATCTCCTGCATTACCCTCCACTCAATCTGAAGTGCCATCACAACATGCATCTTCCATTCCACCTGCATCTCCACACCAGTCACCAACACCACAACACCTGGCAGCTCCAGCCAGTGTTGACATGGTGACTGCTACCATCCTCTCGCATCTTTCTCAACATGACTCCCACACTCATGTTGATGTTCACCCATCTCCACATGACTCATTTGATCATGTGGCAGATCATCCTGCCTCCATTCCATCCACCTCTACATCATCAGCATTTCAGATATCCCCTGAAATGCTTGCACACCTTGTACAGCTCATCACTCCCTCCATCCAAAGCATGATTGAGGCTGCCAATGCCCCTCTCATTGCCTCCATCAATTCTCTCACTGACGCCATCAAATCCATCTCATCTTCTGCTGAGCCCCCTTCTGTAAAATGCATGACTCCAGTCCCCACTGAAGTCATGCAGGGGGAGATGTCTGTTGAAGTGGTCTCAGGTGATGCCCTGACCCTTCAGGATAATTCCTCTCTTCCCCTTCAAGGATCTGCAGAAGAACCTCAAGAGAGTCAAGAGAAAGAACCAGAAGTGAATCTAGCTTCTAAGGAAGAAGTTCCGGAAAAAGAAAATGAGGAAGTCCCCATGGACGTTTGTGAAAATGATGATGCTCAACCTGATGGTATAGTTTTATTTAAGATTCTAATTAATTCTAACTCCAACTTAGAGTTAATTTCTTATCCCTTTCTTTCCATCTCAGCTGCTGATGATCTCACATCAGCATTGCAAGTTGACGCTGCTAAATCTATTGATTCTGATAAAGATTTAGAATCCTATCTTAACCTAGACTGTGAGTCCTCACTCACATCTACTCCTCCTGTTCCCTCTTTTCAAGAGAAAATGGTCCCTTATAGATCTGAGTACCTTGATGACCCCTTGGTCAAGGATACTCTTTTCTTTTCCTGCATGGCACTCCTCTTGTGCCTTGCAGAGGTGTCTATCCCTGATGTCACTGAACATCTAGAAGGAATTATAACCTCCTTCCTAGATGCAAAGTGGTATCCTGTGTAGATCTTCAGGTAATCCTATCTATTACCTGTTGTTTGTTCACCTTGGGGGGAATATTTTATTCCCACTTGGTTGTTAACCTATCTCTCTTTGCATGCAGGCACAACCATAAATGCTGAGGCTGCTGCTGAAGAAATTGAAGAAGTGCAAGATAGGGCAGACAGTGCTCCCAAGATGACTGAAATGGACTCAAGCTCAGGTACTCTAAACCTAGAACAATTTATAGCCTTTGTGGCTGAGAACATTGCCTCTGAGTACATTGAAGGGATGGCTAATTATCATCTGGATTCCCTAGCCATCTCTCTAGAGAAAGCATCTGCCCCTGCAGATATTGTCATCTTTTCTCCTCCTATCCTCACCTATCCTATATCCACTCCTTCTATTGCAGAACTGGTCTCCAAGACAGTTCCTGAGTTGTATCCAGAATCAGAGCTATGGAAAAGTGCTCCAAATGTTGATCTGGATGCCCTTCTTAGGCAAGATGCCATTGAAGAAGCTAAAGAGAAAGAAGAAAGAGAAAAGAAAGACAAAGCTGAACTTGCTGCCAAAGATCCATCTGAACAAAACTATGATGACTATGCTGGGAAAGACTCATCTCATTCTGATGATGATGATGATGACTCTGATGATTCTGACTCCTCTAAGAAAAGAAAAAGAGCTGCTTCCAAGAAAAGAAAAGCCCCTGCTCCTTCTACTGCAAATCCTAACAAGGATGTTCCCTATTACATTCTGAAGGGAATAGATCCTAAGAGCAAGGAATTCCAACCCTGGATGAGATTGTCAAAGAATCAGACTAAAGAGAAGAAGAGGACAAAGAGATATGACTCTCCAGTTCAGAAATTCCCCCCCAGAGGCCCTCCTCCACCTCCTGGTGCTGGAGCCTCTGGAAGTATCTCTTATGCTCCAATTGGTAGATCAGCCAGTTACAACCCCTCTCAATCTTATCAGAGAAGAAGTAGACAAGGCCAGGGAAGCCAAAGTGGTTCAGGACAAGGAAATAAAAGAAATGACAATGTTCTCGTAGAACAAATAAAGGAGATGACTTATCAAAAACCTACATTCTCTCCTCCTCCTTCTCCTAAGAAGTTAGTCCCAGAAAGGAAACCTTCTCCTCCCAGGAGAGGTACCTCCTCCTCTTTAAAGAAACCTGCTGCAGCTGATTCTAAAGGAAAAAGAGTAGTCTTTTCAGAAAAATCCCACAAAAAGTTCATTGAGCTTGCACCCCCAAAATCTCTATATGCTCAAACTGATCCTAAGAAGGCTGTGCAGATTCCTCTTGATTCAAGCAAACTTGCTACAGCTCTTCAAAGAAACATAGAGATTGCAGCTCATACAGATACTGATAGACCTCCCTCTCCATCAGACAAAACTGAAGCTGAAAGGATTGCCTCCATGGCAAGATTCAAAGAGTCTATTGCTCTAAGCATGATGGAGAGAGCCAAATCTCAAGGATTAGATCCCACAGCTTACTCAACAATGTCAGAATTCAGAGAAAAGGAACTAAGCAGAATTCAAGTCAATCCAGAAGCCTTTGACACTGAAGAATACATGAGACTACATCCTGCTGCAGTTCTACCTAGTTATGCTGAAAAGAAAATCATAGGTGAACATGATCTAATGCTATCCAAGAGACAAGCAGCAAACCCTAACAGAGAAATTATTTTCAAACCAGCTGCAATACCTAAAAACTCATCTGATGCTAAGCTTGCTGATAAATCTGCTTGATACATTCCACTTCTGCTGATTTATGCTTGATATATTTTTTTTGTGTATTGCCTGTGTTTTATCATTCTGATTAATCTCTAGATTTGTTGTTGTCTGCTTTAGCCTTTTAAACTGGATTGGATAACATAACCCAAATAGGGGGAGATTGTTGGTACCCTAGATGTGATTTGGCTTATGTGATCCCCTTGCAGCCCCTCTTGATCCATATAAAGATATATATGATCATGGTTAGACTTTGTTTAGTCTCCTTAGGGCAGTTTATAAACTGACCTAGAGCTTAGGTTAGAAGTTCTAGATGTTTTTGTAGTTAAGGCTTTTCCGTTCGACCATCGTCGAACGAGGCCTCGCGATCGTCGATCAATGGTCGACGATAGCAGGGCTAGTGAATCTTTGAAGTCAAGACAATTATCGTCGACCGTTGGTCGACGATCTCAGAGCAAGCTTACTACGCTCTGAAGGATGGTCGACGATCTGTCATCATCAGGTCGACGATCGTGTTCTTGCTTCACGATTTCTGTCTCGACAGATATTTGCCTTCGCTGGTCGACTATCTATTTGCTGGTCGACGATCTGTTCGCTGGTCGACTATCTGTTAGCCAGTCGACGATCTATTAGCTGGTCGACGATTTGTGGTCGACGATTTCTGTTCCGACAGATTCCTGCTATTGGTCGACGATCTGTTTGCAGGTCGACGATCTTCGAACCCTTGTTCGACGATTTCTGTCTGATTTTATTTATTTGTATTTATGCTATTCCTTGGTTTTTTTCCAAGTGTGTTAGCTTGTGGTTAGAAAGATTCTCTGAAGTTATTTGTTGCTAAAATTATGGCTTAAATTCACAATGAATTATTTACAAATTCTGTCAAACATAAATTACGGGATTCAGTATTCTTGATAAAGCATTTTTGTCTTATTATACAAAATATATTGCCAGGCTGTATTCTAGCCGTTGGCGGTGTATGCTATTTCCAAGAACGATAAATCTTTATGCTGAAATATTTCCCTATTCATTTATTTCCTTATTGGGACTGACAGAAAGTTAATAGGTCATTCTATTCCTATTGCTATATTCTATTTTTTGAGATAATCTGTTGCAGGGCTCGAGAATTCAAATCAATAGAGCCGTTTCAAAGGAAAACGTGAAGACATATTTAAAAGAGATTCTGCTCTCAGAAAAGATATAGTAACAGACACAGAGAAAGATTATTCATTCGCTCAAGCATCATCAGAGCAGCTCTTCACAATATCTCAACAAGAAGAAGAAAAGTTTTCCTGAAGCAAAAGCCCAGAGCAATCATCTTCCATTCTCAAGTCTCCTGAGCAATTTGCTTAGAGTTTTTCAAAGACTTCAGAAAAGGCTCAAGATCTGCTTCAAGTGCTCCAGAATCTTAAGACCTGATAAAAATCAGTCTTCAGATTTCTGAGGATTTAGTTTCAGTTTATCTGAAACTCCTTCATCCTGAAGCAAAGGCTTTCCCTGGACTTCCACTGAGCCAGGGGGAGACTTTGATTCTTTAGAGAATCCACAAATCTTCTCTAATCTGTATTTAAAACAGAGAAGATAATCTAACCCTCTCAACCCCTTTGTAAAAAGAGTTTGTTCACACCTCTTCAAAAGTGAACGTTGGTGACAGGGCACCTTATCAACAACCTGTGGTTGAGCATCCTTATCAAAAGCTCAAAGGGTCTGTTTGATCTACCTGAATCAGATCATTGGTGGCAGGGCACCTTAGCAAAAACCTGTAGTGGATTCCTACCAGGGTGGTAGAAGAGTGGATGTACCTATTTAAAGGGAACCACTATATATCCTGTGTCTCTCTGGTTCTTGCTGATTTGTTTATTCTGTGGCTGTGATAGAACTACCTAGGATTGCTAGTTGCTGTGATAGGTTTTTAGTTAAACTGAAACTTCAGTTAACTCTCTCACTTGTGCACCTCACTGTGTTAGGCTCTTAGGGTTCTAGTATCAGATTTTCTATTCCGCAAATATACTCCAAGGGAGCTGACTAAGTGTTCATAAAATTTTGAATACTCTATTCACCCCCCCTCTAGAGTAGTTTACAACTTATCCCCTCACTTTCATCCCGGTCAAGACTGGAAAAATGTAGGACGGCCAAGTCCTTGTGGCAAACCGTATCGGACCTCATGGAGGGATCAGAGAAAGCAGGGACAAGTTGTCAACAAGAGGATGAAGCCTATGTGGGGGTCCTCGTCTCTGAAGACGAAGGTAATGACCAATCTGTCAGTATCTGGGCTCCGGTGTCCTTGTCGGAGACTGAAGAAGAAATTGAGGAAAACAGTTCTGATGAAGCTGACTCAACGGTCTCTGCCGATCTTAACAGTAACTCTGAAGAGCTGAATCAGGAGCAGGTAACTTCTTCTTCGTGCCCCTCTTCCCTTGATGTTCCTGAAGACAGGAATAGTTCTGATGGCTGTGTATCTAATGATGCTCGGGATATGTTGAATTTTAATCAAAAGATTGAAAATCCTGATTCCCTGAAGAGTGCTCTTCAGAAAAGCAACCTACTTGTTGAGGAGCAAGCTCAGGAGATTGCTCGACTGAAGACCTTGATGGATCTCCAATTGGAATCCATCAAGGTAAAGGACTCAAAAATCTCAGATCTAGAGAGTCGTCTAGATAATGAGAAGAGAATAGTGTCTAACTTTTCCAAGGTAGATGCTATTAAGAGAAAAAGTGAAAATGGGTGGATCTTCCGAATTATTAATTCATGGAGAAATGGGGAGACTGTGTTCAGACCTCCCACCCCAAGTAGGAAGGGCACTCATCATGCCTTCAGGTATGACCACAAGAACAACCGTGGTCACTGCAAGGATGACCAGCCCTCATGTGGAAACACCCACAGTGCAAGGGCTGTCATGGCCACCCATGAGAGAATACCTAAGGCTTATCCCAAACCCTTTGTATTCTCGGCCTCTGCCCCAACTCGGCATGAATCTGCTGGTGTCAACTCTTAATGCGCTTCTCACCACCCTAGGGCACAGGAAAGGGGGGTTAGAAGTCATGCAGTTAGTGCTCATGGGGCCTCTGGAAAGGTGTTGACTGAAAGGAAGGCACCACCTCCCAAGCCTCATGACGCTCTCCACATGCATTCCTTCCACCCTTCCACGTGTCATGATGGAAGAGACAATTTTGTGAGCAGATCCGACACTATCCCGTTTAGACCTAGGACCGTGACTACCTCAGTCACCAGATCAGGTCACAAACGGTGATACAACATTCATAAGTGTTGGTGCTATGGCAAAGTGGGTCACTTTACCATAGATTGTTGGCACAACCCCTCTGTGTCAAGGGCAAGGGCATATCCACCTCCTCTGGGTAAAGTTAGCCTTCCTGACAGGATTCCTGTGGGAAGGCATTCGAGTTCTTATGCTGACAAGAACCTAGGACCCAATACTTATTGGGTTCCTAAGGTAAGGTAACTCTCTTTTGCAGGGTAGTCTAGGTTCCCGTAAACCTAATGAGAACCAGACAGGAGATGTTCC
The DNA here is from genome assembly GCA_039513925.1 of Platanthera zijinensis. Classification (NCBI taxonomy): domain Eukaryota; kingdom Viridiplantae; phylum Streptophyta; class Magnoliopsida; order Asparagales; family Orchidaceae; genus Platanthera; species Platanthera zijinensis. Next base: position 151,459,904 of record CM077089.1, read on the forward strand.
TAGAATGACGTGGAACAAGTATCTGGACAAGGAGCAGTGCCATCAACATAGCCACATGTCAGTTGACCTCCTGATGTGCCATGTGTTGATGATCTAAATGATATATCCTGTTATCACAGGTAATTGCAATTAGCCTAAATGGTTGAGCCATAATGCATAAATAGTCCCGTATATGTATATATGTATGTTTACATATCCACACTAAGTAATAAATTCTCACTTTTTGAAAGTAAATGGTCATATGGAGAAGTCTTCACATGTGCTCCTTCACCTAGGGAAGGAGTAAAATTGTGAGATAACCTTTAGTTCCATTAGTAAAGATTAGTCTGACATCATCAGGCACAAGTTCGCCCTCGAAAAATTGAGAAGATACGTCATTGGGAGTCACTGAAAATGACAACTGACATCAAGAATATTGCGTTTATCGATCTAGAAATAACTTATGAAATTTGCTAGCCACTGTTATTGGGTTAGGTAAACCAAAGTTGATGTGCCTCCTAAGCCGTGTGGTATGTTGAAACATACTTGGATTAAGAAACACTTATTTTGAATCCTTTCCAACCCTTGACAAAGACGTAATTTAGGAATCCCGGCGATTCCCGTTGAACTGAAGTTATACATAGATAAACCAGGTCTACATATATATATATACCCGACGATCCAAAGCTTCCGCTATTCTAATTCCCGCCGACTCTTCGACTTTCGATATTCGCCGAGACCTCCCCGCAGGAATCCCACCGATCCTCTCCTCCCGGCGATTTCCATCTTCGGGAGCCGGTGTTGACCTAACTCCGAATCCCATAGGCCTTCCCTCTCGTAACTAGGGTTTTCGTCCAAGCTTCGTCGCGGATCATTGTCGCGAGTTTCTTCGGGTGGTCCTTCGTCACCCTGGTGAAGCAGCCGGAACTCCCTCTTCCTCTCCGCATTAGGTAACCTCCTCTTGTCCATTATAGTGGTTTAAGCTTAGTGTAGCTTTGGTATTCACTCTCGTGATTTCGGATTAGACTTAGACTTGGAAATCCCTCCCTAGGTTTGCAATGGCTCCAAGAACTACTGTCGGCCTGGTCACCAGATGCGAGTTGGTGTGAACCGGGTTCTCCCATGCCTCGGATGAATTCAGAAATATCATCATTATGCTTGAGGAAGCGGGACTCACTTTCGTACTGGAGCACCCTTGCAAAATCCTGGACAAGGAAGTCATGGAGTTCTTCGCGACAGCCAAACTCCGAAATGAAGACACATACATCAAGAGTAAGGCTGCTGGGGCAAAGATTAAGATGTCTGCAAGGAAGCTGACCCAATGCCTGCAGCTATCCAGTTCTGAGCAAGAAGATTACCTAGAGGAACATGATAGAACACGGACCCTATCATTCTGTGGACTATCCAGGGGGACAAAGTCAATAAAGAGAAAAGACATGAACGTGGAGGGGAAACTGCTGTCAGACATCATTGGGAAGGTCCTAATTTGCAAACCTGGATCACACGACCATATCTCAGGAGATATGTTCAAGATTCTGGTGGCGATTGTCTGCAGAAAAAGGTTCAACTGGGGAGCCATGCTCTTTGAGAAAATTAAAGACACTCTCCGATCCCCAAGCTTTGGTAGAATAATAAGTCTCTATCATAATCAGCTGGACGGAGATAAATTTGACATGAGTAAAGGAGTGCCCCTGCACTATTTGAAAAAGATGGACTCAAGCATATTCGACTGGTGGGAGCGTCGAATAGAGCAGGTTGCCGTGGACGTAGACCAAGAAGCATCTCCAGCTGAGGACACCAGTGCTCCTGCACATTCTATGGTAGTTCCCAGTGAAGTTCCTGATGCACTGACTGCAGGAACTGAGGGGGAGCCTCTACTCGCTTCTGCTAATATCATATCTGGCATCTCTCAGATAGCTAGAGATGTAGTTGAGACTATGCAAGAAGATCGTGAGGATGCGGTGGAAGATGGGGCGGCCCTGAACGATAATGATCTGGAAGACGGAGGTGATGTGGAGGAGAATGATGAGGAAAATTTAGACAATGCCTCAGTTGAGATTGAGAACATGGATGATGAGGAGGAGGAAGAAGGAATTGAGAGGATGGAAGTGTTGGATCATCGGGAAGATGCTGAATTTCCATCTGGGGAACGATCTCCTGAGGAGTCTGGTGCTCAAATTGAGGGGGAGTCCTCCCAGCAACCTTCGGTAAGCATTCCTGAAAAACTTACCGAGGCTGCTCAAATTCCCCCTGTGGAAACAGTACTTGTGTCCAGCTCACAAGGTACATCTGCTGAAGAGCCTGATCAAGGCTTGCCTGAAGATCATCCACTGCGAGCCAATCTGGCAAATCATACGGTCAATATTGTTCAAGGAATTGTGAATGAGCTGAAGGCCTCGTTTGTGAAAGCACAAGACGAAGTGCTAAAATGGGTAAAGGAATCTGAGGACCTGATGCTCAAGAACATCGTGGAAACCAATCACAAGTTGGATGTCATGGAAACGAAATTTGAGGAAAAATATACTGCAGCAGACACATCTGTCTCTCTCCTGATGGAAGGTCTTAAGAAGAACACGACTGATCTGGCTGTCGTCAATCAGAACGCACATGTTGTGGCAAATAACATTCAACAATTTGATGCCAACATGGTGACCCTGAACGCCAATCAAAAGACACTGCTCGATGAATTTACAAAAACTGTGAAACACATCGATGAGTCCCTGCACGCTTACGCAAACTCAATTACAGTGGAAGCCAAAAAGGGGGAGGAAGATTACAAAGCTAAGATGGCCGGGCTTCAACAGATTATCATCGAAAATTTCGACCAGACTAATAGGTATGCTCTTAAACTCTAACAAAATCATAATTGACACCTTCAATCAATCTAATAGATAATAATTGACAAATTCGATCATTCGAATAGGTATGTGTTTGAAACGGCCCATTGGTTAGTACGATAAGCCTCGGGCATACACGTTCCCGTTGCTCCTCCGGAGCAAGAGGAGCATACTGCTGCTGCTGCTAAAGAAGAGGCAAGTATTGAAGAAGTTATACTGAGTGAGGCTGAAGCCAAGAAGGCTGCTAGGGCTGCTGCAAGAGCAGAAAGCTGTCGCTGGTTTGATCAAGAAGCCCTAGCAAAAGCTAAAGGCAAAAGGAAAAATCAAGAAGGACCTCAAAGGAAACACCAACTGAAAAAAGAATCAGACTGAAGGAGGATGAGGTGAGAAATGAAAGGTGGAGCCCAGTATCAAGAAGCATCATTTTGGACACATTTGCGTTGGAACAGCGGGGGGAGATAAACAGGAACGATGTCTACAGTTAGTACGAGTGGGAGCAGCACAAGACCTTTGAAGCCAAAAGAAACATCTTCTTCAGGTCCAATACTGTGGCAAATAAAGCTCCCCCTCCCAGATACTACCCTAAGCCTAAGGAGTATTTTGAACGACAAAGCAGCAAGTTCTTGGCGCAGCAGCTCAAAGATGAAATTGCTAAGGATAAATAGATTTAGGAATTTGACTCATGAACGTTGTATGTATTCATTGTTATCTTCGTGTAAACATATGAACATTTAATGTGGATATCTATATATATATATGTGTGATTTGTTGATTGGCTCTCATATTAGTCTGATTGCTTTCATTATCGTTCTCCTGGTTTAATGCACTTATTATCTTGGTTGTTGAAATTCATCTTAGCTAGTAGGATTTTGGCTTCTTCAAATAGGGGGAAATTGTTGGGTATTGTATCCACAATTACCTGGATTTGAGGAAGCCTCCTGTCAAGCTAAGATGAATTCACATTGTATTTGATGAAATCCTTCTAGTTGTGCTTGCAGCTATTCATTGCTAAGTACACACCAATGTCAGGGTGCAGTAGGTCAATATACACGGGTCTGCACAACGTAATCCCTCGTTGAGCAGATCAGTGTGTTGGCTTGCGTGTACTCTCTCTATTGGAGTGTACTTATTTCCAAGCACAGGGTCATGAAAGATCAAGAGCAGACAAGGAGCAAGGATGGGCCAAAGACCAGCTCACGGGTGGAAAGACGAGAAATCGTCTAAGTCCAAATCGTCGAGAATCACTAGCTGATTCTCGCCGGTTGGAGCCGGCAGTCTCAACGCCGCCAGAAATTTCTCTAAGGCAGAATCGTCGAGAATCACTAAGTGATTCTCGCCGATTCGTCGAGAATGACTTTGCATTCTCGACGATTCGGCGAGAATCAAGTGTGATTCCCGCCGATTCTCCCCGGCTACTATACCTATGCAGCCAAAATTCGACTAAGTAGAATTCGGCGAGAATCGTAGGTGATTCTCGCCGATTCGTCGAGAATCACCTACGATTCTCGCCGAATTTGACTTGGGCAAATTTCCGACACTTCCTGGACCGGTCCAGGTTACCAGCGGTATTTCGAACCGGACTTAGGTCTTATTGCTGGTGGGGCCCACAACTGTCATCTTTATGACCTAATGTATAAATATACAGGTATTGGTGAACAGTATAGACACTGATAGCGAAGTGGAGAAAAAGAACGAGCAGCCGTCAATCTCAAATCGCAGGGCTCCGTCCTAGGGTTACTCCGCCCGTGCTAGTTGATCGCCACCACTGATTGAGGTTTCCAACTCCTCTCCCGGCGACAGAAGCTCTGCCTCGCAACGTGTCTCGCGTGTCCTTCTTGAGAACCCTTGTCTCTTGATTTGTAGATCGAGAAAACTATCCCAATCCGAATCAATTGAGACGATTGATCCAAGAACGACCGTTGGTAGACCTTGTCGGCTTAGCTAAGAAGATTGGATCTATATAGCATCACCGCCTCCTTCATTGAAGCCGTCGATCTAGAGGAGATCCTTTCCAAGAGAGATCTACGGTCGTGGACTCTTCGTCGACGTCAAGAACACGTCGTCTAACGAAGAGAGACACCTTGATCTCCACAAGTTGTTTGTATTTCATATACATTCTATTTCCTTTTTCATTTTAAAGGAACGTTTGGTTCCTAGTTGTAAGGGTTGGGTGCAACCCGCGGTGTGGGAGTAGTGACTCCTACATGTGGAAGGGTTCCTTCCGTTAGTGCAAGGATTGGATTTCAATCCAGTTGGTGAAGTGACCGAGTCGTCCCGGGTTGGGAGATAGGTCGAAGGGGGAAAGTGGACGTACCCAAATCGGGGAACCACTATAAATTGCTTGAGTCTTTTCTGTGCTGTGTTGTTTGATTTCTCTGTGCAGGTACAGTTCTTAATTCAGCAAAAACATCACAAGACACCTATCCCCCCCCATAGGTGAAGCTAGTTGGCACTAGGTGAACTTACAATAATAAAAATGAGGCGACGCGGGTTGCATCAATTCTCCCGGGGTTGAAAGAGCTCGACCCCGACGAGACTCGATGTAACCTGCAAGTAGAAAATCCAAGCGTCGATCGGAGAAATACTGTCTACTGTCCTGCTGATGTCGTGGCTGCGACCCAAAACTTGCAAGTAACCTCTCATCCCAAAAGCTCGCAATCCATTAGTCAAAATTTCATGTCAAATATTTAAATAACAGTAATTATTAGAGCTTTCAGAGGATGACAGGGGTGGTGTGTGGGGAAAACATGTAGCAGTAGGGGAAACATGAAGCAAGTGGAATCAGCCCGTGGAATCAGTAACTCATGACGCAACATGCACTCGTCCGATAGACTCCTACGACGTCTGCCAGACCAGGATCGAATATCGTCCTAATTTCACCCGACAACGTCCCACTCGAGTCACAAAATTTTAAGAAGATTCCAGCTTGACCGTGAAAATTTTTCCATAAAAACCCTTTGAAGCGGGTGTCCCGATGAGGAGTAAAAAATCGAAGTATGGTCTCAACTCCCTCGAGAAGACCTAAAAGTTTCAGACCTCGAACGATAGTGAGGTGGTGGTATAACATGCTCGTCTACAACTAAAGAGAAGTGATGTGCACTAAAGGCGTGCTCGTCGAATACAAAGTCGATGAAAGGAGGTGCCTCGGGGGACTCAGGTGAGGGACCACCGAACACAATGTATATGGACTTAAGGGCTTATCACGATAGTGGGCTAAGAAAGTAAGGACACAAGACGCACGAGTCTGTGTCACCCAAGATGAGGGCATCATCACTAACCAACTTCGTTGGGAGAAGAGAAAGCGATGAAGTGTCATCCGAGGTGAGTGACACGTCACTAGTAAGTCTTCCCTGGAGTGGGGACTCGGGAAACAACTCAGCGGCTGAAGGATGTGAGTCAGTGGGGGAAAGTGGACACACCATGTAAATCGGGAGGAAGGAATGAGAGGGAAAGAACCCATCTTCCTGGAGCAGCGGCTCAGGAAGAACCTCCTCTATCGAAGGGGGTGCTAAAACGGAGACAGGTGGAGACACGACTTCAGTCAAGGTGATAAAGATAAGAGGAAAATTTTCTTCCTGGAGCAGGGGCTCCGGAAGAAACTCCTCGACTGAAGTGAGCGTCACAGCGAGAGTGGGTGGAGCTAAAGTGATCGTCGTGAAACTGGGGAGATGTGGAGGACTAACGAAACACCTAGCCTCAGGTTCCACTACGTGAGAAGTGGGAAGGTATGCAGGAGCAGCATAATATGTGCGCGTTGTCACCTCCAGGTTGTGAACAGAGGTGCACAACCCACGCAGATTATGTTGGGCGTCAGCAGTGACGCACTCAACATCTCTTATCAAAGCTTTAATGCGCGCATCTAAATCACTCATCATTTTTTTTAAACGAAAACAAAAAATCCAAACCTAGAATTTGAAGACGACCAGCGCTCGGCTATCCCACGATAGGAGTGAGAAATCCTAGCAGCCACACCAAACTGATGTGAACTCGAACCTAGGGCTGTAGTTTTCAAAATATAAAAAAACGATCTTTTAAAAAAAATTGGCGCGAGGGGAATTCGCGGGCTATTTTAATGACTATACGACCAAAGTGTCACAAACACTCGTAAAACAACCGCACGATTATAGTGACGTCATAAGACTTAATTCCACAGGCACAGAAAACAGTGGCAGACATTCATGGATATAAAAGACGATAACGAGGAGACGGAATTAACTAGGGCAAGCTCTAATAATTACCTATTATTTATACTTTTGGGCATGAGATTTACCAAAGCTTGGAAGCATAGAGATGGTGAAGTATACCACGGGGAAGAATAGTGGAGGCTAACAAGTCGACTAAAAGGTTGTAGAAGACTGTTTGAGGCTGCTGCAGGGCTCGAAATTCCTGAAAAATCCCAACCAGGCTCGGGTAAGCCAGGAGAATCACTGGAGAAGTGGTCGGTCGAACCCGTCATGGGAAATGAGAGGTGGCGTTAGTGACCAGGGAGACTGGAGATCTGCGGCGACTGTGTCGATGAAACCGTCGAAGGAAGATACCGGAAGAATCGTCAGCCGCTGCAGGAGAAATTGTCGGCGTGGCTGGCGAGAGAGGAGATGGCGGAGTCGGAGCTAGACGGAACTTCAGGAGCTTTAGGCGAGGAATTCGGCGCTGAAAAGAGAATTGGAAGATGGCTTTGTCGGTGGAGATGGATGCTGGAGGTGCGGCTCAGGGCTTCCGTCGGAGAGAAAGATAGCAGGGAATTAGGGCCGGCACTTGAAAAAAATCGAACGAGACCAAAAATTGGTTTCATTCAATTCATTTTCCAGCCCCCTTAGGGTTAGGGGAGGGGTTTGCTTTTAAAGAGGGAGTTTAGGTTAAGATTTGGCTATTGGCAGCCACTCAAGCAACATAGGATTTTTGATTTCTTTAGGCGTAACCGCTATGTGAACGGCAAATTCGAGGGTAGTGCCGGCTGCGGCGGAGGAATAAAATAGATATTAAAAATTGCTTGCACTAAATTAATCTATCCCTAAATTACCGGACCTATGCATTCAGGGTCACGTTGGCCGGTCACACCAACATGCCAAACAAAAAATGTGAAAGCGTGCGCAATACAAAATACAACAAAAAATGCGCAAAAACGTGCGCTACAATAATAAACAACATGTGTGATAAAAATAATAAAAATGAGGCGACACGGGTTGCATCAAATCTAAACTTGAAGGGCATCATACAAATCGAGTAGAATGCTCTGAAGAAAGAAGTTCCAGGTAAAACCCTTGGGGCGCCTGTTGGTTTGGTAGGAATTGGGGCAACGGAATTGGAATTGGGTTTCCCAACTCCAATTCTGAAGTTCGTTTGGTCATATTTGGAGATGTAATTGGCATTCAACCAAAACCCATGATTTTTGTGTTTTATAAAAAACTATCCCCAAAACCGATCACTTTTGGTCGGTTTTGGATAACGCTTGACGGGAGAAGTTCAGTGCCGCATCACGCAATTTGCTTTTGTCTCCCCTTCTGCGCTCGTGCAGGTTATCCTCTCCAGTGATCATGAAGCTTCTCCCCTCCGGCGACCGCAGCTCCTCATCGGCAAGGTTATCCTCCTCTTCTCCTGTACCGAAGTTCTCTTGCTCAATTTCGGACGAGCATCCCACTGGCCGACCTAACTGATATAAGTGCCCCTCTTTATTCCTCCTCTTCGCCAACCACAGCGAGGAGAAGAGGACGTGTGCGTGTGTATGTGCGTGTGTATGTGTGTGTGTATGGTGGGGGTGTGTACATGTGCGTGTGTTTGTGAGTATATGTGTATGTATGGTGGTGTAATCTGTATTTGTGTGTGTATGTGTTTGGTTATGCGTGCGTGTATGTTTGTGTTTTTGTATGTTTGTGTTATGTATGTGTTTGTTGTGTGTGAATATTTATGCATGGTTGTGTATTTGTGTGCGTTTGTTATGTGTGTTTTTGTGTGTATGTTTGTGTTTGTGTGTGTGTATTTGTGTTTTTTTGTGTTTGTCATGTGAATGTTTGTGTGTTTGTTATGTGAATGTTTGTGTGTACTTGTATGTATGGTTGTGGTAATGTTTGTTTGTGCCTGTATGAATGGTTGTGTGTAAATGTTTGTTTGTGCTTGTATGTACGATTTTGTGTAAATGGTTGTATGTGAATGATTACGTGTGTGTTTGTTATGTGTGTTTTTATGTGTGTGTTTGTTATGTGTATGTTTGTGTGTGTATGTTTATGTTTGTGTGTATGTATGTTTATGTTTGTGTGTGTTTGTATGTGTGGTTATGTGTGTTATGTGTTTGTTTGTTATATGTTATGTGTTTATATAGTTTATTAAGTTTCATAGATGGATGTTCTTATCGAGTTTCATAGAAAAAAGACGAACAAAATGAGAAAGAGAGCTATTGTACCCGCTTTAGCGGTTGTTGTCGCCGTAATTTTGATGAAACGTAGCTTGTGCAGACTCTATTGTCCAAGCATTAGGAACCAACACGATACCCTGAGAATGATGATATTAAATAGGTTATATAACGGGACTGACATCAACTATTATAACCAACTGCGTATGAACAAAAACATTTTTCGTACCTTGTGTAACATATTAGTGGAAAGGGGGCAACGGATTTGTCATTCAAAGAAGAGAAACATAGTTTTGGATCTATGAGAATTGTTCTTTATCGTGCATTATGTTACGCACGTGTGCGTATCTTATCTTATCTTGTATTGTTTTTTTTTATGTTTACTGATATGTGAGCTCCCCCCCATCCCTATATAAGGAGGTGCTATGGGAGAGTTGTCTTCATCTTTTGATCACTAGGGTTTTGGGTCTCCATTCTTGGAGAAACCAGCCTCCAGAAGTTGGGCACGAGTATATCTCGTGTTTGTATCGAATTTTCAATTAATGCAAGTGTTCTTTTCCTTCTCATAACATTTGGTCTGACGTGCCTCACCGCCCGCAACTTTTGCCGCCGGTGCTTCGTCCATCGTTCTCTCGTGTCTTGCGTGCACGGTTCGTACGCACCTGGCCTTTCTCCCCCGTTTTTATGTGACCTCCCCTGTCTCGATTCCGTTCGGAAGCCTTCCGCAACACCGCAGTTTGCTCGCATCCGCCCGGGGGAGTTCCGCCAGCGCCCGTTCGGCCTTCCGATGTCGCAACCGGCTCTTCCGCGCCCGATCGGCCCACTCCACCTCTTCCGCGCCCGATCTACCTCCGGCGATCTTCCAGTCCCCAATCCTCCTGCTACGCCTGCTCCAATCTCCCAGTCTGCCTGCACCGCCATTCCTCAGCCGCCTCTAGGCCCCGGTTCGCCCCGATCCGTCGTTCCTTAGCCGGCTATGCCTGCTTCGGGCCAGATCCATACTATCATGCAATCGTCTTCGCTCCAGTCCAGTCCTCCGCCTGCTCCCTTCTCAGCAGCACCGTCCAGCATCCCACGACTCCGTCCAGTCGTCGCAGTCAGCTTCTTTCAACGCGACGCTGATTGATTCATATGCCACGAGGCTGAATGGAATCCCGCGTAGAAGCCCTCGACATGCCATCACCGCCCTCACCTCTCGTCTCGAGGCACAAGTCGAGCACTACACATTGATTATGACCATGCTCTACACCCTACAATCCGGCCAGACATCCAGGCCTCCAGCTGCCTCTACCTTGGGATCCCCCAGAACATTGGCTCCCAACGTTCCTGCATTGACGGGCTTGCCTCCCCAGCCCCCACGCATGGACATCCCCACCTTCAACGGGACTAACCCCCTTGGGTGGATTGCCTAGGCCGAACAGTTTTTTGGCATTCACCAGACTCCTCTGACTCAGCAGATCTCCACGACAGTTATCGGCATAGAATGGTCTGCCCTCCATTGGGTCTGTTGGCTCCGCCAGTCCTCCCCCAGCCTCACTTGGACATCTCTCACGGAGGCCCTCATTCAGCGGTATGATCACTGCTACACCGAATCCATGATCGAGCAACTTTGCGTAATTCGTCAAACCAGCTCCATTGATTCGTACGTGGATTCATTCATAGAGCTGGTCACCCATGTTTCAGGTCTTCCACCCGACCATTACTTGGCCTACTTCATGCACCGCCTAGAACCCCATATCTGAGCCCGTCTTTGCACCCTCCAACCGTTAACTGTCAACCAAGTCATGGACCTAACCCCTCTCATGGAGGCCGAATTCATCGTGTTGTCCGGGGACCTTCTTCCTCATTGCCTCCTGCCAAACCTCCCTACCAACCATATTTTTCTCCCATGCCTAAACAATCGCCGTCGCCACCTCCTTTACCTCACCCACCCATTATGGGCCCACGCAACAACCGTCATGTCCCTACTCACCGCCTGACCAACCAAGAGTACAACAACTTATGGAGCAGGGGTCTGTTCTTTCGCTGCAAACAACCCTACTCGCCTACTCATGATTGTCCGGTGAAAGAGTTCTGCCTTCTCATCAGAGAGTACGTGAACGAAATCAGCACAACAAACTTTGATGCTCTCATGATCGCAGATGTACCGCCGGAAGGCGCTCCAGGCACCTTTACGGCTGCCCACCCGCGGGCATTTCACTACTAGCTGGGGGCGGTATTTCGACCTTGAGGGCAAGGTAAATCTTCTGGCGGGATGTATTGTTACGCACGTGCGTGTATCTTATTTTATCTTGTATTGTTTCTGTCTTATGTTTAATGATATGTGAGCCCCTCCCCCCCTCCCTATATAAGGAGGTGGTATGGGAGAGTTGTCTTCATCTTTTGATCAATAGGGTTTTGGGTCTTCAATCATGTAGAGGGGCTTCTTGGAGGAACCAGCCTCCAGAAGTTAGGCACGAGTATATTTCGTGTTTGTATCTGGATTTTCAATTAATGCAAGTGTTCTTTTCCTTCTCATAACACATTATCATATATTTAATTGTTCTTGCTTATTATACAGGCTCAAATTATTAATGTTTATTACATTCTCCACAATTTCTTGATAAAGAAGAAGCTAGTGAATGATATAAGATTATTGGAGGAAATTGATGCAAAGATATTAACACAACATAGTGGCGTGAATAGTTTTGAATATGCTCATACAGTTGAACTCATTCAAGCAACAAATGAATGGATTGCATTCAGAGATATCTTAGCTATAACAATGTTCAATGAGTATCAAGCTCGACAAACAAATATGATGGGGTGAACTCATTTGTATTAGCTATCATTTTGTATATTACCTAGCATTTTGTATTAGCTATTGTTTTGTTTTCAACATAGTAACATGTACTTGTAGTTTTGTATTGCTTTAATTTTGTTTATATGAATATTTCATGATGTTATACAACATAGTAATTATTGTTTTGTTTCTATGAATGTTTCATGTTGTTATATATTTACTGACAATATCTTATAGTGTTGATATGGACAAGAATAAAACTCAAACCTCAAAGGAGAAGGAGAAATCAAATATTCAATGGACCAACAAATGGATTATACTCATTTTGTATCTCTTTTAAAGCAACTACATCTTGGAAACAAAGGTGCAAATGGGTGGAAAGGAGTAGCAATCACAGATGGTATCACTACTCTGTGCGAAGTGCGCCAAATTTGTGTTTGTAAAGAAAAAATATCGGAAAAACTGAAAATGTGGTATAAATACTTAGTACTTACCAATAAATATCAGCAATGCTAGATACAAGTGATTTTGAATGGGATTGGAAACATGTGGTACAAGTTGATAGTGAACCGGTTTGGGCCAATTATATAAAGGTACTGAATTTTCTTGTGTTTTTATCTCCTATGTTGCACAAATTTGATGATTACATTTATTTTAATAATGCAGGCGCATCCATCTCTTAAGCACTATAAAGATAAAATCATCACAAATTAGGATGACTTGGCAACGCTCTGTGGGACTGACAAATCAAATGGTGTTAATGCGTCAACTTAACAGAAGTGGAATCATCTTATGATATTAGCGTGGAAGAGATTCTTAATGAGGTTGTAGTGTCAAAGTCAAGTGGTCGAAGGAATAAGAAACCCAAAAAAGCATCAAATATTGATATGATGAAGAAGATGTCACTCATATTTCGAAGAACATGTATAATCTAATTAAAATTTCCCCGGTCGGAGCAACTTCGAAGTCGAAGTTTGAAACAATGTATCAAACATTATCTATTATGCCAGAACTTTTAGAGAATGATCTGATAAAAGCCATAGATCTGCTCAGCATTGACGTGACCAAGTGCGAGGTCTTCTTGGTTTTGCTAGAGATTCTTAAGAGTTGGTTGCGGCGTACATAGGCAATTAGTTTAATGTTTGTATGTTTTATTTTGCATGTATCAGATTACTGCTACTATGTAATGATATTTGTCTTTATATTCAATAACCAAAACCATGAAATGACACTGTAATGAACTCCATTTTGCGGACATTGGATTTTTGCTATATTTAATTTATCTTATGGCTTATTAACTTATTTTGGAATGTTTGGTGTCATTTTAATGCATTTTTAGTAGATGTAATATCAATTTTAGTTTGTGAATTCCATCCTACAACCAAACAGAAATACTGGCAGATGCAATTCTTGTGGCTAAAAACCTTCCTGCAAACGAATACAGGAATTGGTTTTGGACCAATTCAAAAAATCTCTGCACCATAGGTTTTCGGTCAAAACCAGTTCTTGTCAGTCAAAACCTACCAAACGAAAATACCCTTATAGGCACTATACAAAGGGATAAGTGGCGAGCATAATATCAATAGGGAGGATTATGGGAAATTCATATTGATTTAATGAATTGCCATTATCATAACATGTATTCACACAAGTTAATACACTCAAGTTCTTAATACCTATGTCTTGCATAATAGTAAATTATTGATTAGTAAAATAGAATCAATTTGATGCGCAACATGTCTCTAAAATAAAGCACTAATATCACCATTCGATATTGTCTAATGAATGTTTTATTGTTACGAACAATCATTTTCATCAATTGCAAGAGAGAGAATCCAGAGCTGGCAAAATTGCACTAAGATTAAAACAATAAGATACAAACTCGGGAGACAAGCACCCGTCAATTCTCAGAATCTTGGTCCTCCAAAGAACTTCTCTCCAAGGAGAGCCCAAAATTCCTATGGATCCAAAGATAATACTAGTCTTCAACTAGGGACTTCTTATATAAGATGGAGGCTGATGCGGAGCAGAGACGGGGACGAGTTTTGGGCTCGTTTAGGGCTGATTTGGCGACTTACCATATATGGCGCGCTCGAATCGACGATCGGACTCTGTAGATGTGTCCGGATTCACGTTGCGAATCGATTTGATATATTATTTCACTTTGTTTACCTTTATGCTGTTGTATTTGGGTAGCCTCACCTCCGGTCAATCATAGTCGTTGATGGGGGATGCTTTAATCTTCTCTTTATCATAAATAGACCTCTTAGGGGCTGATGGCATTGCAGAATTTGGAGAAAGTTATTCCCGGATTCCCGCGATCATTCCACGGTGCCGATTTCGTGGAACCCTAGGTGACGACTCCTAGTCTTGTATCTCCCTCCCCAAGGTACCCCCTAACCCTAGGCTCCTTACCCCTCTGAAACCCTCATCCACAGCCCCTACAACCCCCAAAACAGCCGGCCTAACAGCTGTCCAGAATTCTTCTTTCCCTTAAGGTTCACTGTTCATTTATGAAATTTACTATTCCACTTCTATAGTTTCAACAGTAAATCCCCACAAACCTGGCCGCCACCTCCAGGCTCCCGTCTGCATCCCGCTGCCTCCCTTTAGCCGCCTTCGAAGAGGTCCTACAGGCAGCCAACGAGATGACCGCTGCCGCCAGGGGTAGCACCGGGGTCCCTACTGAGAACCCTCCAGCCGCAAGCGGGGCTGGTGGCGAGGGGGCAGCTGCCGAGACCTCCACTCAGTCCCCACCCAATGAGGTGCCAAAGGGGCACCAGAATTTTGGTCTCGGCTCGAAGTGCCTTGATGCGGAAGGGAAACCCCTATTGCAGTGGGACCCCGAGACCAACCAAGTCTCTGTCTCGACCCTTCTCCCCAGCAGGGCGGAGCGCGACCAGGTCATCGGCGAGGCCTTCGCATTGGGCTATAGCCTTTACAGCCAAGAGAACGCCGACTTTTACGATCAGCTGCCCACACGAATCCTAGCCTTCGACTCCACCCAGGCCCTGATGCGTAGGTTCGAGCTTGCGTATATGCGCGCGCGCCGAAGCATCACCATCGACCGTAACTTCCTCGACATGTACAAGGCGAGGGAGGAGGTGGTGGCTCAGGCGGCAGCCTTGAAGATAGAGTTGGCGGATGCTAAGCGACTGCTGTCCTTGCGCCAAGCGGAAGAGGTAAGCGAGACCTCTCAAGACATTTGCTTTCGCTACTATGGACCATCTCTCTTTTCCTCCCGCACTGACTTCCCTTTTACACAGGACTCCGCTCAGAGCATGGTGCTCCGCGCACAACTGGCAGGGGTGAAGTGCGAGAAAGTCCTATTAAAGGATCAACTCCGGCGCATGGAGGCGGTTGCGGCTGCGGTCCCGCCCCCTCCCTCGCTGGACGAGAGGTTGAGAAGCCGCCACTACTCGGAGTACGATATCGACAAGCTTCTGCAGACCAACGCTCAAGCGAGAGTCAAGCTGACCATCGAGACGTTGCGAGATGTAGGATGCTTGGGCGAGACATCTGGGGAGGGCTCTGGCGAGAGCTCCCGCGAGAGCTCCCGTGAGAGCTCAAGCGGAAGCTCGTGTGGATATAGCGCATCACCCTGATGGGTCCTTTTCCCCCCTCATTTTTTTCTGTAATGAGCGAGATGCTCTAATTTTGGTAATCACACTTTGAATAAATACATTGTAAATGTTTGTATTTCAGTCCTCTTCCTTTTTCTCATTGTAAATATTTATAGATACATTGTAATCGTATGTTTGTAAGTGTTTGTATTCGAGTGGATACGACAGTTGAGGCCAAATGCTTCTCGAGCATGCTTCCTCTGAGGCCCTTGGCCCCCCTAAGGTGGTCTCCCTTAGCGATTAATAGGTGGGACCCTGCCGAGAGAACTCAGGGCTTAGACGTCTCGTTTTCGCGCTCTGCCGAGAGCCGTTTGCCGGGAACATCGCTCGTAGGCCAAGGATCTCTTGTCAAGAGCCTTCTCGTCGGGAACTTCTTTTGGCGAGATCCCCTTGGCCGAGACCCCCTGGCCGAGACCTCCCCTGGCTGAGACCTCTCCCGCCTGAGGAGATTCTTAACCTCTTCATTCTGTCTTCCGGGTGCGTTTCTTGTCCCTCCTAGGACATCCAAGTTGAAGTATTTCCAAGGACCAAAACTCCCCCCCCCCCACAGGTGAGCCTTCAGACCTGCCAGCTAGATGAGAGCTTACGCAGCAGGTCTACCTGGGGTCGAGCCGAGCTCGGGGTAGTGCAAAAGTAACCAAGGACCAAGAACCAAGAACCAAGCCTCTCCACCACAAGCAAGCCTTCAGACCTGCAAGCTAGATAAGAGCCTGCGCAACGAGTCTACCTGGGGCCGAGCCGAGCTCGAGGTAGTACAAAAGTAACCAAGGACCAAGAACCAAGCCTCTCTCCCACAGGCGAGCCTTCAGACCTGCCAACTAGATAAGAGCATGCGCAGCGGGTCTACCTGGGGTCGAGCCGAGCTTGGGGTGTTGCTGAAGTTTCCACAAACAAGACCTATCCCCCACAGGCGAGCCTTCGGACCTGCTAGCTAGACGAGAGCCTGGGCAGCGGGTCTACCTGGGGCCGAGCCGAGCTCGGGATGTTGCTGAAGTTTCCACAAACAAGACCTATCCTTCACAGTCAGGCCTTCGGACCTGTCAGCTAGATGAGAGCCTGCGCAATGGGTCTACTTGGGGCCGAGCCTAGCTCGGGGTGTTGCTGAAGTTTCCACAAACAAGACCTATCCCCCATAGGCGAGCCTTCGGACCTGCCAGCTAGATGAGAGCCTGCGCTGCAGGTCTACCTGGGGTCGTGCCTAACTCAGGGTGTTGCTGAAGTTTCCACAAACAAGACCTATCCCCCACAGGCGAGCCTTTGGATCTGCCAGCTAGATGAGAGTCTGCGCAGCGGGTCTACCTGGGGTCGAGCCGAGCTTTGGGTGTTGCTGAAGTTTCCACAAACAAGACCTATCCCCCACAGGCGAGCCTTCAGACCTACCAGCTAGATGAGAGTCTACGCAACTAGTCTACCTGGGGCCAAGCCTAGCTCGGGGTGTTGCTGAAGTTTCCCAACCCTATTCTAACTTTTAAGATGAAAAAGCAGACAATGGATCAAAGTAAGGGATATATTATGATAGCACTTGAAAACATTAATACAATCACCTTCCCCCTCTTACGGGTAGAAGCGCTTTAAGTCATTGCTGTTTGATCTCCTCTTGTTTGATGGTTGCAACATCCCACAGTTCTTCCACCATGTCCAGCGAGAGGTGTAACCTCTCCTCATTCTCCAACCTCCAAGTCTCATCTCCTTCGCCCGCGGTCGTGACCCGCGGGGACCGGACCTCGAACTCCATTGGCAGGACCGCCTCATACCCATGAGAAAGCTTGAAGGGGGTCTTGCTAGTGGTCGTGTTCGGGGTCATGCGCAAGGCCCACAGGACTGAGGGAAGCTGCTCCACCCAATTCCCCATCAAGTTCTCCACTTTTTTCTTAAGTAAGTTCACAATGATTTTGATTGTCGCTTCCACCTGGCCGTTTCTCCGGGGGTGGTGGATAGAGGCAAATCTGAGGTCTATCCCCAGTTGGGCGCAGAAGCTGATGAACTCTTCACTGACAAACTGGGGACCGTTATCTGTTACTATCGCTTGGGGTAGCCCGTGCCTGCATATGATATCCCCCTAGACAAAGTTCCTTATAACTTGTGAGGTGACCTTGGCCAATGTCTTGACTTCCAGCCACTTCGAGAAGTAATCAACCATGACCAGGAGAAACCTCCTCTGCCCCCTGGCCGGAGGAAAAGGCCTGACCAGGTCCATTCCCCAGATGGCGAAAGGTCATGGTGACGTAATGCTCCTAAGTCTTTGAGCGGGCAGGAGATGGAGGGGGCGTATAGTTGACATTTTGGGCATCTCTTTGCGAATTATGCTACATCCTTCCTCAGGGTCTGCCAGAAGTACCCCTGCCTTACCACCCTTGCTTCCAACGTCCTTCCTCCCGAGTGGCTGCCGCACTCGCCGGAGTGTACCTCCCCTAGGATCCTCGGGATATCTTCTTTGGTTACACATTTCGCTAGGAGCCCTGACAACATCTTGCGATGCAACCCCCCTTCCAACATTAGGTAGTGAGCTGCCTTGCGCTTGAAGCTTTTTGCATCCTTAACCTCCTTTGTCAGCTTGCCAGTGGTCAGGAAGGTTACCAATGGGTCCACCCACGAGGGTCGCCGACCTACCTCCATCAACTCCCCTTCCACGATCGTTGGTCGAAACAGTTCAGTCAGGGTCCCTCCTCTCCGAGGTCCAAACTTCGCCAACCGATCGGCGTCTGCACTCTCCTTCTTAGGGACATGCTGGATTGAGAATGATCGGAACCCTCTGATGATCGCCCTTACCTTGGATAGGTACTTTATGAGGGTAGGCTCCCGAGCTTCAAACTCTCCTCGTACCTATGATGCTACCACCATCGAGTCTGTGAAGGCCTCCACATCTTGGATCTCAAGCTCCTTTGCCAAACGAAGACCGGCTATCACGGCCTCGTACTCTGCTTGGTTATTGGTCACTGGAAAGTGGTAGGTCACCGCCTGCTCTATAGCGACACCCTGGGGGCTTATCATCACCACTCCTCCCCCAAGGGAATGCTTTCTCGAGGCCCCATCAACCATCATCTTCCACGCTCCCTGCGACTGCGGCTCCCCTTCCCCGACTTCAACAACATAGTCTGCCAGAAAGTTCGTTACCGCCTGCGCCTTAATGGAGAGTCTTGGAATGAAAGAGATGTCGAACTCGCTCGGTTCGATGGACCACTTGGCAAGCCTCCCCGAGTGCTCTACCCCTTCAAAGATCTTGCGAAGAGGATGGTTGGTCACTACCCTAATCGAGTGCGCTTGAAAATACGGCCGAAGCTTCCTTGCCGAAATGATCAGAGAGTACGCTAACTTTTCTAAGATGGGGTAGCGGAGCTCCATCTTCTTCAAGATTCAACTTACGTAATAGATTGGTAGCTGCTTCTTCCCCTCTTCCCTAACCAGAACAGAGCTCACGGCTATTGAAGCCAAAAATGACCGAAGCCAAAATTGACTTCTGTGGAGTCTGACCCTTGGGGAAAGGGGTGACCTCACACCTACTATGCTCGGAAGAACGTCACAAACCGAAGACTTAGGAAGCTATGAACTAACCCTCGGCTCTAGCGCGGAGGTCCCACCTCACACCCGGAAGACCTTTGAGGTCTCCCCCTCCCTAGCCAATGCTTGAGCTAGGTGCCTTGGAGGAAGAAAGCCAAAGAGATTTTTGTGGCTAAGGAATGAATGAATCCTCTCCAAGGCACCCTCAAGGGTCTATTTATAGCTTTTCCAAGTCCTAGGGGTAAAATGACCAAAATACCCCTAAGGCAACTAAGCCCTAGCCAATAGAAAACCTCCACACCGGGGGGCAAAGAAGGAAATTCCACCCCGGGGGTAAAAGGGTCCAAGGGCGAGAGGAGGCCCGAGACAGCTGGGGAGCAGGGAGCTGGGGCGAGACCCCAGCCCCCGGCCGGTCTCGCCCGGCCAGGCCTCACCAGGCCGCGAGGCAGGGGCGAGAACCCGGCCCCGGGCCGGTCTCGCCCCGCCTGGCCCCGCCAGGCCGCGAGGCAGGGGCGAGAACCCGGCCCCGGGCCGGTCTCGCCACGCCAGGCCGCGGACTCCGGGCAGGGGTGAGCCTCCGGACTCCGGCCGGTCCCACTGCTTCCAACTAGCACCAAAATGGGTCCCTTAGAGTGCAAGACAACTCAAAAGCTTAAAACCTATAAGCGGGCCTTATGCCTCGCTTGGGATCCTCAATCCACGAATACGGGGTTGTACACAATCCCCGCTCTTTTCGAGATTGGCACAAGCTCGGAAAGAAACATCCAACCCAACGTATTCGCTGGGTGTAGCTTGCTCTTGTGATATCGAAAGACTGCGAGGCCTTTTCCGAGGGGTCAACCTGTCATGCCTGCTGATGAGAGCCTAGGCGGTGAGACCCCCTCAAGGTAAAATCACTTAGCCTCCTAGGGGGGTCAACCTGCCATGCCAGCTGATGAGAGCCTGGGTGGCGAGACCCCCTCAGGGTAAAAACACTTAGCCTCTTAGGGGGGTCAACCTATCATGCCAGCTGATGAGAGCCTGGGTGGCGAGACCCCCTCAGGGTAAAAACACTTAGCCTCCTGGGTGGGTCAACCTGCCATGCCAGCTGATGAGAGCCTGGGTGGCGAGACCCTCTTAGGGTAAAAACACTTAGCCTCCTGGGGGGGTCAACCTGCCATGCCAGCTGATGAGAACCTGGGTGGCGAGACCCCCTCAGGGTAAAAACACTTAGCCTCCTGGGGGGGTCAACCTGCCATGCCAGCTGATGCGAGCCTGGGTGGCTAGACCCCCTCAGGGTAAAAACACTTAGCCTCCTGGGGGGGTCAACCTGCCATGCCAGCTGATGAGAGCCTGGGTGGCGAGACCCCCTCAGGGTAAAAACACTTAGCCTCCTGGGGGGGTCAACCTGCCATGCCAGCTGATGAGAGCCTGGGTGGCGAGACCCCCTCAGGGTAAAAACACTTAGCCTCCTGGGGGGTCAACCTGCCATGCCAGCTGATGAGAGCCTGGGTGGCGAGACCCCCTCAGGGTAAAAACACTTAGCCTCCTGGGGGGGTCAACCTGTCATGCCAGCTGATGAGAGCCTGAGTGGCGAGACCATACCGGAGTCTAAAGACTTAGCTTCCACGAGAGATCAACCTGCCCTGCCAGCTAGTGAGAGCCTGACAGCGGAATCAT
The DNA here is from genome assembly GCA_039513925.1 of Platanthera zijinensis. Taxonomy (NCBI): domain Eukaryota; kingdom Viridiplantae; phylum Streptophyta; class Magnoliopsida; order Asparagales; family Orchidaceae; genus Platanthera; species Platanthera zijinensis. Next base: position 151,480,628 of record CM077089.1, read on the forward strand.
CTCAGAGCTAAAAGACTTAGCTTCCACGAGAGATCAACCTGCCATGCCAGCTAGTGAGAGCCTGACAGCGGAATCATCTCGGAGCTAAGGACATGGGCTTCCACGAGAGATCAACCGACCTTGTCAGCTAGTGAGGGCCTGACAACGGAATCATCATCGGAGCAAAGGACTTGGGCTTCCACGAGAGATCAACCGGCCTTGTCAGCCAGTGGGAGCCTGACAGCGGAATCATCATCGGAGCAAAGGACTTGGGCTTCCATGAGAGATCAACCGGCCTTGTCAGCTAGTGAGAGCCTGACAGCAGAATCACCATCGGAGCAAAGGACTTGGGCTTTCACGAGAGATCAACCGGCCTTGTCAGCTAGTGAGAGCCTGACAGCGGAATCATTATCGGAGCAAAGGACTTGGGCTTCCACGAGAGATCAACCGGCCTTGTCAGCCAGTGGGAACCTGACAGCGGAATCATCATCGGAGCAAAGGACTTGGGCTTCCATGAGAGATCAACCGGCCTTGTCAGCTAGTGAGAGCCTGACAGCGGAATCATCATCGGAGCAAAGGACTTGGGCTTCCACGAGAGATCGACCGGCCTTGCCAGCTAGTGAGAGCCTGATAACGGAATCATCATCGGAGCAGAGGAAGAAACGAGCCACCCTCCGAGGCACTCTCGACCCTGCCAGCTAGTGTGAGCCTGGTATGAGGAGATTCTCTCGGGGGTGGGAGATGGACATATCACCTAAGCTTTTTCAATTCCAACATCCTCTAACGGGGAAAAAAGATGGGTTACATGACCCCTCCGACTCAGCTGGTCGGCGACTGGACTCATTACATCATAAAGAAATACAAGACTCTGCCGAGGTGAGGCTTCTTCAGGGGGCCTGGGCCTGATGGCCGTAGTCCGTTTCCTTCTCCTCGGACACTTCCATCCTGCTCAGGCTCTCCATGATCTTCTCCATCTCCTCCGCCTTGGCCAACCAAGAGATGGTGTTGACAGCCATGACGTAGCACTGCCTCGCCATCCTGGAGTCTCCCTTGATCCTGATCTGAGTCCCCTCTGAGTTGAACTTAAGGCACTAGTGAAGGGAAGACGGCACACAACGGAAGGCACTGATGAGGGGCCTCCCGAATATGGCGTTGTAACTGCTTGGGGCGTCAACAATGACGAACCTGCAATTTCTTGAGGTCCCCCCTAACTTCACCTGGAGTCCGACTTCACCTTCAACTTCCTTCCTCTCCCTTGAAAATCCAAACAGGGGTCCGTCTGAGGCCAGCACCCTCCTTGGCTCTACCTTCATCCCGTCAAACGCTTTCTTGAAAATGACGTTGACAGAGCTTCCGTTGTCAACCAAGATTCGGGAGACGGTAAAGCCTTCGATGGCTGCCTGGATTACCAGGGCATCGCAGAAGGGATCCTCATGTTCTGGCATGTCTTTCGATGAGAAGATGATCTTTTCTTCCAGGGGCGGGGCCTGGGACGTCGAGGCGACGCTCCGGCGGTACATGACGTGGAAACTTGCCTTTCAAGCGACTTCGATCCCCCCCCCGTGGATCACAGCTATACCACCTCGGGGTCCTACATCGACCCGTTCCTCGCATACATCATCACCCCCTCCTTGGGGTAGAACTTTAATCCGCTCCGGCGGCGGTTGCTGGGCTGGACCCCTCGCCCCCCTTACCTCCAGAAACTCGGGGCAGGTGGTTGTTGCGTGCCCCTCCACCTGGTGGAAGTCACCGTACAGTAGTTCCCTTTCTCCCCTCTTTCGGCGGGCTGGGTGATCTCTTCTGTTGCCTCTTCCTCCTCTGCCTATCGCCAAGGCCTGCTGTGGTGGGGGTAGGAGCTGCCTTGGGGCTTGTCTTTGGAAGTTGAACCTCCCTTGACCCCCATGAAAGTTCTCTCCACCTGGGACGAGAGCTCACCCTGGGCCTTGGGCAGGTCTTCCCTGCTGCCTCCAGCCTGGCTCCGGACCCTCCTGTGCTCTTTGCTCCTCTCTCCTCCTTCCTTCATGATGCCTTGGGCCACTTTGCTCTTTTGGCTCCACCTCCGCCAACTTTGCCAACTTCTTCACAAAGGCCGGGTTGGCCGCCTCCATGGCTATCTCCTCTGTCGCCCTCTCCATCAGCTCCTCGAAGGAAAGGGGGGCCTTCCGGGTCAAGCTTATTTTGAAGAACCCTTCGCGCAACCCCACTGTGAACGCCATCTGGAGGGCATACCCTGGCACTTCTTGGATGTCAAGGACCTCCTCCTGAAACCTGTCAACGTAATGGGTCAGCGACTTCTCGACCCTTTACTTTATCAGGAAGAGGGACTCATGACCTTTCTTCCTCTTCTTGGAGGTGGAGAAGCGAAGCTGAAAGCTCCGGCTCAAGTCTTCGAACCCGAAGATGGACCTTGGAGGGAGTTGATGGAACCAGTCCCTCGCCTTCTCTTTCAAGGTGATTACAAATAGATGGCACTTGAAGGCATCCGTCATCGGCCTGATGGAGACGGCATCCTCGAACCACTGCAGGTATTGGACGGGGTCATCCTTCCCGGTATAGTAATCCATGTCTGGCTCTCTGAACCCCTCGGGAACGGGAGCTGAGATGATCAGCTCGCTGAAGGGTGACCCCCTAAGGGGAGTTCTCGCCACCTCTATCCGCGTAACTTGCTCTCCAGGAGGGCTAGCTCTGGCCGGGCTGGGGAACAGCTCCCGGCCTGGGAGGTCTCGCTCGACCCCCTCTACCATCCTTTCCTTCCCAGGTCTCCTATCCGGTACACTTACTTCTCCTCCTGTCGGGGTGATCTCGCCTTGCCCCTTAGGAGCCAGCTCGCCGAGACCACTCTGGGTTAGCTCGCCGAGACCCCTGGGAGCTAGTCCCTGGGGGGTGGGGGTTGAGCTGTCAGCCCGCGGGGCAATGCTTCTCAGCATCTCCATGATGCCTGAGATGGAAGCCATGAACTCTTCCCTTCCTACGAAGGGTCCTGGGTTGGGGAGACCACCGAGGTCATCACTACCTCCCTGATCTCCAGCCATGACACTCTCCCGAGATTTTCTATGCTGGTCACTCTTCACGCTCACCGCACCAAAACTGTTGAAGCCAAAAATGACCGAAGCCAAAATTGACTTCTGTGGAGTCCGACCCTTGGGGAAAGGGGTGACCTCACACCTACTATGCTCGGAAGAACGTCACGGACCGAAGACTTAGGAAGCTATGAACTGACCCTCGGATCTAGCGCGGAGGTCCCACCTCACACCCGGAAGACCTTTGAGGTCTCCCCCTCCCTAGCCAATGCTTGAGCTAGGTGCCTTGGAGGAAGAAAGCCAAAAAGATTTTTGTGGCTAAGGAATGAATGAATCCTCTCCAAGGCACCCTCAAGGGTCTATTTATAACTTTTCCAAGTCCTAGGGGTAAAATGACCAAAATACCCCTAAGGCAACTAAGCCTCTAGCCAATAGAAAACCTCCACACCGGGGGCAAAGAAGGAAATTCCACCCCTGGGGTAAAAGGGTCCAAGGGCGAGAGGAGGCCCGAGACAGCTGGGGAGCAGGGAGCTGGGGCGAGACCCCAGCCCCCGGACGGTCTCGCCCGACCAGGCCTCACCAGGCCGCGAGATAGGGGCGAGAACCCGACCCCGCCAGGCCGCGAGGCAGGGGCGAGAACCCGGCCCCGGGCCGGTCTCGCCCCGCCTGGCCCCGCCAGGCCGCGAGGCAGGGGCGAGAACCCGGCCCCGGGCCGGTCTCGCCCCGCCTGGCCCCGCCAGGCCGTGAGGCAGGGGCGAGAACCCGGCCCCGGGCCGGTCTCGCCACGCCAGGCCGCGGACTCCGGGCAGGGTTGAGCCTCCGGACTCCGGCCGGTCCCACTGCTTCCAACTAGCACCAAAATGGGTCCCTTGGAGTGCAAGACAGCTCAAAAGCTTAAAACCTATAAGCGGGCCTTATGCCTCGCTTGGGATCCTCACTCCGCGAATACGGGGTTGTACAACGGCCTCCGCTCCTACCCCAAGATACAAGGTCAGGTCCTCTCCTTCTTTCGGGCTTTGAAGTATAGGAGCTTGGGAGAGCTGTCTCTTTAGCCCTTGGAAGGCTTCTTCACATTCGGCGGTCTACTCAAACCTTTGGTTACCCCTTAATACCTTGAAGAACGATGAACACTTATCTCTTGACCTGGAGAGGAACTTGCTTAGTCCGGCCAACTTGCCTATTAAGCGTTGGACCTCCTTGGCATCGTGAGGTGATTCCAGGTCTAGGATGGCCTTCACCTTATCCGGGTTAGGCTCACCCCTGCCAGAGTCAAGAGATGCCCAAGGAACTTCCCGCGGCTGGACCCGAAGACACACTTCAAGGGGTTCAGCCTCATCTTGAACCTCCGCAGGGTGGCGAAGGTCTCTTCTAGGTCCCGTAGGTGTGAGTTCACACACTTTCTTTTCACCATCAGGTCGTCGACATAGACCTCCAAGTTCCTCCCTCTTTGCCCCTGGAAGACTCAATCCATCATGCGTTGGTATATAGCCCCTGCGTTTTTCAACCGAAAGGGCATCATATTATAACTGAATCACCCCTCTCTAGTGATGAAGGAGACGTCCTTGACATCGGGAGGGTGCATCCAGATCTGGTGATAACCTGAAAAAGCATCCAAAAAACTCATAACAGAAAAACCGACGGCTGAATCGACCAGCGCGTCGATTTGAGGCAGGGGGTAGCAATCCTTAGGGCATGATTTATTTAATAAAGAGAAATCAATACACATTCGTCATTTCCCACCCCCTTTCTTAACCATTACCACATTGGAGATCCAGCCTGGATACTGTACCTCCGAGATGAAGTCGGCCTTCAGGAGCTTTATGACCTCCTCGCGGATGGGCTCTTCCATCTTGGTGGTGATGACCCTCATCTTCTGGCATATGGGGCGAGTCTGGGGGTCCAGGTTCAGGCGATGGCAAGCCACATCCGCGTCAATGCCCGACAGGTCTGCCGCGCTCCAAGCGAAGATGTCTACGTTGCTCTGGATGCAAGCTCTCACTCGCCTCTGGTCCTCGAGACTTAGGCCCCCGCTGACCCGTACCCTCTGCACCTGCCCTGCGCTGGTGAAGACCTCCATCTCCACCACTTCATCGGCCGGCTCCAGCCGCGACTGTTCCCAGCCAACTCTTGCTTCTTCTTCTTCCAGCTCCAACTCCTCCTCCCTACCTACTTTTTCAACCTCCGTCGCCTCCTCTGGCCCCTCCTGCTGCTGCTCAACCTCCACACCCCTCAGGGCCTCCCTCTCCCCTCCTCCAGCTGCTCGGTCCTCCTCTACCTCCATCGCCTCCTCCAGGCTCTCCTGCTCAACTCATGCTGCTCGCTCCTCCTCTACCTCCATCGCCTCCTCTAGGCTCTCTTCCTCTTCTCCGACATCCTTTTCCTGCTCTACCATCTCCTTCTCCAGCTCTTCTGCCTCGGCCATCCAAGACACGGTGTTGACCGCCGTCACGTAGCACTGTCTTGCCACATTCAGGTCCCCCCTAATCCTGACATGTACCCCTCCATTGTTGAACTTAAGGCATTGATGAAACGAGGAGGGGACGCAGCGAAAGGCGCTGATGAGGGGATGCCCAAAGATGGCGTTGTAGCTGTTTGGGGCATCCACGATCATGAACCTACAGTTCCGTGACACGCCTCCCAACTTCACGTGCAGCCCTACTCCCCCTTCTACTTCCTTCCTCTCTCCTAAAAACCCAAACAGCGGTCCATACGAAGTAAGGACCCTCTTCCCCTCAACCTTCATCTCGTCAAAAGCCTTCTTAAAGATCACATTCACAGAGCTCCCGTTATCCACTAGTATCCTGGAGACCGTAAAGTTCTTCACTACCGTCTGAATCACGAGGGCATCGCAGAACGGATCCTCGTAGTCCGGCATGTCTGCTGATGAAAAGGTGATTTTTTTCATCTGGGGGGGGGCAGGGAGGTCGAGGCGACCCCCTTCGGAACATGGTCTGGAGGTTATCCTTGCGAGTTGCCTCAATCCCCACTCCTCCATGGATCACCCCGATCCCTACTCGGGTTCCCACATCTGCTCTGTCTTCGCACCTATCTTCTCCCTCTCCCTGCTGCACTTCAACGATCCTTACCAGCAGATTCTGCCTCCCCATTCCTCTAGCTTCTCTCATCTCTAAGAACTCTAGGCAGGTGGCCGTCGCGTGACCTTCCTCCTGGTGGAAGTCACAGAAGGGCAACGCCACCCTGCCCCCTCTTCCTTCTCCAGCTCCCCTTCTTCCGGTTCCTCGGACTCTTCTACATCCTCTTCCTCTACCAACCTCCATTGCTTCTTGCGGTGGCGGGAAGTGACCCCTCGGTCCTTGCCTCCACGCCGGTTAATCGAACCTCCTCGGCTCCCAGAGGTTATCTCTTCCCTGGAAGCCTCCTCCTTAGCCCTGGGGGCGACCATCCTGAGGCCTCCAACCCAACCGGTTGTTCGGCTCTCGGGCCCCCCATACCTGGTGCTCCCCCTTCCCTTGGGGTTCTTCCCTTCTCCTCTCTTCTCTCGGCTCCCTTGGCTCCCTCTGCTTTCCTGTTGTTGGTTCCTTCATATCGTCCTCCGCCAACCGGGCCAGCTTCCTGGAGAAAGTCGGATTGGCTCTTTTGAAATCTATCTCCTTCGCCGCCATCTCCATGAGCTCCTCAAAAGAAAGGGGCACTCTCTTCAACTCCATGCTAAAGAACCCTGGTCTCAGCCCCAGGGTAAAGGTGAGCATCAGTGCGTACCCTGGGACCTCCTGGACCAGGAGGATCTCTTCCTGAAACCGGTCAACGTAATGATCCAGCGTCTCATCCTGTTTCTGTCTCGCTACAAACAGGCACTCCGCCTCCTTCTTCCGCTTTTTCGGCGTCGAGAACCTCAACATGAACCCTCGACGTAGGTCCTCAAAGCTATAGATTGAGCTCGCCGACAACTGATGAAACCAGTCCCGGGCCTTGTCCTTCAACGTGATGGCAAACAGCCGACACTTTAAGGTGTCTGTCATCTGCCTTATTGAAACCACATCTTCAAACCACTGCACATGCTGTACAGGGTCATCTTTACCCGAGTAGTAGGACATGTTGGGCTCCCGGAACCCCTCCGGCACCGGAGCCGAGATGATGAGCTCGCTGAAAGGGCTCTCGCCTCCTGCCTGGCGAGAGGGCACGTCTCGCGGCCTCGGCTGACTTGCCCGATCTGCGGGACCGTGCCTGGGAAAAAGTTCTCGCACTGCTGCCTCCCTCTCGCCTAATTCTGCCGAAATCTCCTTTCCGGGGAGTTGGCCTGGAACGAGCTCCCGCGCGGCCACGTCCCTCTCACCGACCTCCACCGGGACCTCCTTCTCGGGGCGCTGCCTAGAGGCGTTCTCGCCCAAAAGCGGGACCACCTCCACCGGAACCTGAGGTGTCGCCCGCTCACTCCTCGCCGAGAAGGCCAAATTGATGGTCTGCAGGACCTCTCGCCTGAAATCCTCCAGTATCTTCCTCGTTTCTTCCTCTCCCCGGGTGGGGGAACCTCCTGAGCCAGACCCTTCACCATCACCTCCAGCCATGGGACCAAACTCAAGGCTTCCTTGTACCGGCTGCCTTCCATGCTCACCGCACCAGAACTGTTGGAGCCAAAAATGACCTCAACGAGAGTTCAAAAAATAGGGGTGCAGCCAACACCTACTCCTCTCAAGCCTCGACCCTCGACTGGTTGCAAAGGACCTAGAACTGACCCTAAAGCCTCAGCAGGGAGGTCTCACCTCACACCCGGAAGCTCTCTGAGAACTTCCCCTCCAAAGCCAAAAGCTGAGCTAGGAGCTCCTCAGAAAGCACTAGAGAGTTAGAGAATAATGAAAGCTTGCCTTCTAAGGATTCCTTATGAATCTATTTATAGTCTTTTGCTGACCTGAAATTATTGAAATACCCCTAGCTGGCCTGCCAATAGCCAAATCCCGCTGTTTATAAAATACTAAATGCAGCCCTTGGGGGTATGTAGGTAATTCTACCCGAGGACAATTAAGTAATTTTACCCTGGGCCCTGGGCCCCACTCGGCGAGAACCTTGAGCCGCGGCGAGAACCCTGAGCTGAGAACCTTCTCGCCTCCACTTAACGCGGTGTTGAGTGAGTGGAGCTTACTCAATGCGGCGTTGAGTGGACTCGACGCCTTCGCTGCTGAACGCAACGTTGAGTGAGTGGAGCTTACTCAACGCGGCGTTGAGTGGGCTCGACGCCTTCGCTGCTTGGCCTTTACCGCTTAGATTTTGGCGTCGAGTGGACTCGACGCCTTCTCGGCCGCCTCTGGTCGTTGGTGGGTCTTAGCTGAGGCTTGGCGTGAACGATCCCGCCTGCTCATAGGCGGGAGCTCTACCAAGGTGCAAGCAGTTCCGGTCTGAAGCCCAAAGCTAGCCCGAAGCTAGTCCAATCCTGACTGTTGGTGCCTCTGGGTTCCCTTCAGCGAATATGGGGTTGTACACAATCATATCACTATTTCCCTCCATTATACAAAAAATATTAATATGGGGTTGTACACAATGAAACAGGGAAATGAATTTTATAAAGACATATATAGCTCAAAGAAGCGCATATACCATTCCATGGAGAATAAGCCTTTAACCATAAGGTCTCCTTAAGAGAGCATGTTTACATGATGGAGAATAATCATGTTTAACCTGATTTGTTGTTTTTTCTCCCCTTTAAAGAGCATATAGGTAGGCCATTTAATCATAAGGTCCCATAAAAGAGCATGTTTTTTGGGTTTAGGTTTACCTTGTCGGAAAAATCTGAGGAAGGGAATGCCTGCGGAAGAAGACGTCAGATACTCGGCTCTGAAAAAATGCAGGGGTGCACCAGTTGAAGACCACAAATAGGCAGAAGCGAGGGGTGCGACCTTGCAGAAGCGCCGGCGGAGGGGCACGACCTTACAGAAGCGCTGGCGAGGGCGTTGAGGTGGTGAAGGAACCAGCGGAGGGCATCGAGGCAGCAAAAGCACGAGCGGAGGTCGTCGAGCACGGGCGATGCAGCGGGTTCAGGGAGTGGCTATGCCACAAATGTGAAAATTGTTGTGCGATAAATTTAGGGGGTATTTTAAATAAAAACTAGAGTTTGTAGTAGTCATGGGCATAAAGCCCGATCGGGCCGGCCAGGTACCGGGCCCAATGGGCCCAAGCTTTAGTCAACCGAGCCGAGCCCGAGCTTTCCTTAAACCGGGCTCGGGCCCCTGCCAAAAAATTTAATTATTGAATTATTTTAAAAAAAGTAATACATTAAAAATTTATAATTATTATTTTATTATGACTATAAAAAAATTCTCTCACATGGACAAGAAAAATGAAATTTTATTAACATTAAATGATATTTACAATTTACATTAATTAAAAAAAATGAAATTTATTATCATTATTAATTTTAGATAAAGAATATTACAATTTTCATTAAATTAAAAAAACACAAAAATACAATTTTAATCGGCCATGTGATGAATGTGAGACGCGCTTAATCGTCTCTTAAATTTATTGCGTTCATCTTGTCTCCTATCTCCTCCGAGCTATCCATTAATACTGTAATGTGCTGCTTCCTCTTCATAGCATCCAAATAGTCCTTGTAGCAGATGCACATTTCCAGAGATTCTTCATTGAGTCGGCTTCTCCGCTCGTTCAAAACACTGCCACTAATAGAAAAAGCGGAGTCCGAAGCTACCGTACTAGCTTGAATTGTTAGTAAATCACGAGTCATATAGGTCAAAATAGGATATGTATTAACTTTAACTTTCTACAATTTTAGGAGATCGAAGTTTTCAATCTCCTCTGTGCTCATAAAATTGCGGAATTGTGTTTTAGTGAACAATTCTAATTCATTTAAACTACTAGATGTGCACGTTTTTTCCTGACAGCTAATTCTAAAATTTTATTTTTAAAAGTATATATCCTTTGTTTTTGATTGTGATATTTCTTCCCGAGACCGCGAGCCGTATGAGTTATCATAATAATTATAACACTCGGTAAAAAGAGATGTAAATTTTGGAGTATTAACGCCATCATAATCAATGAAATTTATATTTATATTTAAATTTGTATTGATTTCATCTATCAAATTTTCTACGCTGTCTACGCCGAGTAACGGATTTAAAGCAGTGACGCATGAAAACATTACATGTATTTATCTATAATACTTTAGAAATTTTTCTTCCGTTATTTCAATTAATGGAAGTCATCCAGCATGTTGCTTATAATAATTAATTTTTTTTGCCATATTTACAAAATTTTCAATTACTAGTAAGCTAGTCGGATAATACACGCCGGATAAAAAAATAGCCGCCCTATAAAAAAATTCAAAAAATTCATATAATTTGCTAATACGTCCCAATCGGTATCGGTCAAATCATGAGTATTTATCATATTATAATATTTCATAAGAAGTGGTTTTTGTTGAAACACTCTTTTTAACATTTTATATGTTGAGTTCCATCTAATGAGCATATCAAATTGAGGTTTTAAATATTTTTTAACTTGTGCGTTGACAAAATTTTTAAAATTCTGAGATCGTTGCCTAGAACTATAAATGACTGTAAGCATTAGACAAATCTTTTCAATATAAGGTTTCATGGCGGTTAAACTGTCTTGCACCACTAAATTTAAAACGTGACAAATACACCAAGTGTGAAAAAACGCACCACTTAACATTGGTTTTAAATCACATTTTAACCAATCAATAGCTATGGTATTGTTAGAGGCGTTATTAACAGAAATACTCATTATTTTATCTTTTAATTTAAATTCCCACACACATTTTATAATTACATTATATATAGCTTTACCTGTGTGCGGATATTCGAAAACTTCAAAACATATTATGCGCTTATTTAGCTCTCATGAAATGAGATCGATCCAATAACACATGATACATATATACAGTAATTCTACTTTTATGCTAATGCTCCAAACGTCACTCGTTAAACTTACACGACCCTCAAAAGTTTCAAAAAACTTATTAACGATTGTTTTGATTCTAAATAGGCTTTAATGATAACGCGCCTAAGAGAAACTCTACTTACTTGTTGATATTTGAGTTGAAGCCCTCCATGTATGTATTCTATCGCATTCTCGTTTGTCGTAGTGACTGAATGACAATCCACGTTTGATGACATGTTTCATCTGCAGGTCTCATTGACGAGGTTGATCGTATATCCAAATTTGTCATGTTGTTGAAATTTGGGCCTGACTGGACTCGGGAGCTTGTTTCGAAATAATACTTAAGGTGCCTTGATAGTGTCGAGTTGCCCGTAAGGGTCAGCAGCTTCGAGCATAATTTGCATCGAGGCTTGAATTCGACACCAACTTAAACCTTATCGAAATGCTCTCAAACTGTCGCCTTACGATTGTGTTCCACCACTACAGACGTACTTTGAGTAGACGATCCTGACATTGAGGAGGACGATGCCATGCTAGCGTTGAGGATGACGACCCCGATGTTGAGAGAGAGAGAGAGAGGGAGGGAGAGAGAGAGTGGGATGGAAAATGAGAGTGAGTGAGTGGGAGAGAGAGATAGTGAGAGATTGTGAGTGGGAGAGAGAGGGGGGTCGGGTTCAGGATTGAGAGAATGAGAGAGAGAGAGAGACTCTGTTTGGTTGGGCTGTTGCTGATAGAAAGCTGCTGAAGAACTGTTGCTGATAGAAAAAGTGTTGATTCTAGAAAACAGAGTTTTGCTAAAAAACTGTTTGGGTGAAACAGAATTTACAAAACGGAGTTTTCAAAAAGTTGTTTGGATACAAAACAGAGTTTTGAATAATTTTTTTTTTTTTTTCAAATATAACACAAAATAAAATTTCATTCATATATTTTTTCCAAATAAATTTTTTTCAATCATAACATATATTTTTCAATCATTAACATCTTCTACATAACGTAACACCCAACGCAAAAAATCTTTTTTTCATCAAGACCATTTCTAGGTCTATGCTCTACATTCAAACACCTGATCTGCTATAATATCACACAGTGCAATCATCTCCTCTACACCAGCCGCAGTGTCAGAGCAATCTTCTTGCCGCCTTTGAGAGGTCATCCCAAGATATGGATCCCTTTGCTCAGACTCAATGAAATCTATATCTACACGCGAAGAGTGGCCACAGATGAAATTATGCAGTGTCATCGTGGCGATCACTATACGTGCTTGTTTATCGAAGCTATAGCTTGGCATGTCCCGTAGTTTGGTCAACTTCTTCTTCCAAACACCGAATAAGTGCTTTATCACACTTCTAAGCGATGAGTGTGCATGATTGAACATCTCCCGACGTCCTTCTGTTCGACGACCACCACAAGCAAAGTCTGGTAGATGATATCGCGTGTCTCTGTTGAATGTTGAAATTGCTCGCACGTTTTTCTCATTGATTCATTATGTGACAATATGTATACCGTCAATGCTAAGATTTCCCTTGATGTAGTTCTTCGAGATCCTTGGAAGCCACATTTCTCCTCCAGAGACAGTAATAAATCCATAAAACTCTCACACACATACATTGCATAATTCAGTCCTAAACAGGACCCTTGTCGATCTCAACGTCTACATGTTCACCATGTGACATCACTCTTTCATCAAAAGACTATGGTGGATCATTGATGGTGTTGGGGGTACATGAATGATGTCCTGTCGCGACAACAACACTAAACATTAGGGTGAGTTTCTCCTCTAACACACACACACACACACACACACACACACACACAAGCACAAACACATTCAACTCTCTCACACACATACAACTCACACACACACAATCACACACACATACACACAAACATATAACTCTCACACACATATATATACACACACATACAACTCACACACACACAATCACATACACATATACACACACACATATACACACACACATATAAACACACACAATCACACAGACATATACACACAGACATTTACACACACACATATATATATATACACACACACACAAGCACAAACACATTCAACACACACACACAAGCACAAACACATTCAACTCACACACACACACATATACACACAAACATATAACTCTCACACACACATATAACTCACACACACATATACACACAAACACATAACTCACACACACATACACAAATGCACACACATACAACTCACACAAACACACACACACACACACACATATAAACACACTCAGAAATCAGTCCTAAATCAAAAAAAATATCTAGTGAACCTTGCATTTGTTCTAGCATAAACATTGCATAAATTTGTCCTAAACATTGCATATTCAAATCAATCTTAAAACACAGAAATCGATCATAAATCAAAAAAATTATCCAGTGAACCTTGCATATGTTCTACCCTAAACATTGCATATGAAATCATTCTTAAACATTGCATATTATCAACAACATTGCATATGAAAGCAGTCCAAAATCGAAAAGTATATCCACTGAACAACATAAAACTCTTGATCTGGTAAAAAAAGGGAGGATCCATATGAAATCAGAATCCAGTGAAACAAGGGAGGATCAGCGAGCGAAAAAGCTGGTAGATCGGCGAGCGGAAACGAACGAAAACAAAAATGGGGGAGAAGATGCGCGTGGAGAGATAAATGATACCTGGTAGATCGGCGAGCGGAAAAGCTGGACCACTGGCGGCGTGCTGCGCGAGGAGGAGCGGATGAGAGGAGATCGAGCGATAGTTCTTCCAAATCTAGCGATAGACCGAGCGATAGATCCGGTGAAACCTGATAGATCGAGCGATAGATGCCGCTAGCGAGGAAAGGAATCGGGAACGACAGTAGACTCACGATAGGTTTTCGGGGGAGATGACTTCTGCAGCTGGACACACAAAAAAACAGCGGCTCGATATAACTTATTAACAACGAAAGACCCTAAACGCCGTTTTTAAAATAAGGCAAGCCAAACACAACTTATTCCGAAAATACCGGTGTGTTTCAACCGCACCGCAGCCTAAAAGCCTAACCAAACGCTACCTCAACGAGAGGGGGGGGGGATTTTATAAAAAAAAGGTTTTTTTATTAGAGCCTAGAGCGACCAGCCTAGGCCCTAGGCTCTGACTGTTGTACGACAGTACAACAACCCCGCTGTACTACTGTATAGCAGTGCTGTGATCAACAGCTAGCTGGGCCTGCTGGCTGCTGGCCTGCTGCTAACGGCTCTTATAAGAGCCGTTAGCAGCTAACGACTCTTATTAGAGCCATTAATTGAACGGCTCTTATATTAAACGGCTCTTATAGGAGCCGTTTAATTAACGACTCTTATAAGAGCCGGATGATTTTCCTGGACCGGGCTTTGCTCGATCCATTGCCTAGGCCCGGGCCAATCCAAAATCGGGCTTTGCCAAGCTCGAACCGGGCCGGGTTTTCTCAGGCCGGGCCTAGAGGGGCTTTTACCGGCCCGGGCCCGGGCCGAGCCACTGGCACGGTCCTTTTGCCCACCACTAGTTTGTAGTGTACATAATGAAATTTGATCAAAATTCGCTCAGGATAGGAAGGGGTGAGTGCGCCACAAGGTAATAACTGCCCTCCCAAATTCGCCGCTGTGCCCAGCTCTGCTACTCCGGCTAGGGCTACTACGGCCTCCTACAATCCTCTTCTACGTCTCTCTCTCTTTCCGGCCTCCACTGGTTGCTGTCGTCGATCTCCAGTGAGTCGCTCGCTGCTTTCGTTCACCGCTGTCTTGATATCGCACTTCCGATTCTAGAAGAAATCACGTATTGCCAGATTTCGCTACTGCCTGGACGGCTTCCTCTTCTCTGCCGACTTCCGATTTCATACGGCGGCATAAATCTACGAGGGCTTCGTACTCAACTCAATTCAATTCCCTCAGACCATCTCATCAACAATTCTGATAGTTTAATCCACTTCTCCTCAATCAACCAAGATGGCGCGCAACGAAGAGAAGGCGCAGTCGATGCTGAATCGCTTCATTACGATGAAGAACGAGGAGAAACGCAAGCCCAAGGAGCGCCGCCCCTATCTTGCCTCTGAGTGTAGGGACCTCGCCGATGCCGACCGCTGGCGGAGTGAGATCCTACGCGAGATTGGAGTTAAGGTGGCTGAGATCCAGAATGAGGGCCTCGGCGAGCACCGCCTCCGTGATCTAAATGACGAGATAAACAAGCTTCTTCGCGAGCGAGTCCATTGGGAGCGGCGCATCTCGGAGTTGGGCGGCCCAAACTACACCCGAAACAACGCGAAGATGACCGATCTTGACGGAAACATCATTGACGTTCCGAATCCTTCTGGTCGTGGCCCTGGTTACCGTTACTTTGGTGCTGCGAAGAAGCTTCCTGGGGTCCGGGAGCTCTTCGAAAAGCCGCCAGAGGTGAGAAAGAGACGCACACGCTATGATATTTACAAGCGGATCGATGCCAGCTACTATGGATACAGGGATGATGAGGATGGCATCCTTGAGAAGCTAGAGGCAACTGCTGAGAAGGAGATGAGAGAGAAGACGGAGGCAGAGTGGAGGAAGATGGAGCAGATCAGAAGGGAGGCGAAGAAGGCCGTGAAGAGCGGTGAAATTGTGACTGTGGAGCCAGCGGCCAATGATATTTTGTTTGAGGAAGAGGAGGATGTGGTGGAGGAGGAGAGGAGGGAAATGGAAAGGGAGGAGAGGCAGAGGAGCAAGCAGCAGGAATTTGTTGTGCATGTTCCATTGCCTGATGAGAAGGAAATTGAAAAGATGGTTCTGGAGAAGAAGAAAATGGAGCTACTGAGAAAATACACCAGTGATATGTTGATGGAGGAGCAGAAGGAGGCCATGGCGATGCTCAATGTGCAGAGATGAAGCCTCTTTTGGAGATTATGGCTTCGTTTGGCGCAGCGTTTGGGGCAAACGCCGGCGCACGATGGGTAACCAAATGGCCGGCGGCAGCGTTTGCTCCGTTTGGATTAAGTCCCTGTTATGTTCGAGGTATGTTGTTTTAAGCAGTTTTCCGTCATCTATTGCCATTGAACAGCCGCTGTTTATCTTGAGTAAATGATTTTGCATGTAGAATTATATAATTCAGTTAATTTCTACCAATGTTAGTTTTCTTTCCTTCATTACTACATTGATTCCGTGTATGCAGCTTTTTTATTTTTTTAGCCTGACTATCTTTATGTGCATGTTTTTTTACACAACCTTGTGACTTGAAGTAAATCCTTTAAACTCAGTTTGTTTGGAAGGAATTCAGATGTGAAAATTAGAATTGACTCGATTCCAATTCTATTGTTCAGCAAAAAAAAACATGAATTTAGACAAAGAAATTGAAATGAGCAATTCTGTTGTTCGGATACATGTAAGACTTCAATGACAAAAATTGAAAATAACAGACATAACTATCAACTGGAACTTCGGATCAATTGACATACATAACCAAACGACAAGGAAAATTCTTGAGCTCAATGAATTGGACGGACTTCATAGATAAGGTTTGAATCAATGCATGTTATTGAAGTAGGGTGTCATCATCTCCTAGATTTAAGGTGTAATTATAGGTTTATAACATGATTATATCATGTATTAGCAATCTTATTTTCAATGTAATAACTTTGCATTACTTCCTTGGTTATTTGCTGTGCTAACAATGAGTTCCTCTTCAACTTCAATATCATTACTATGGACTACAAATGTGAGTTTAAATGAAAAAGATGAACAAAAAGAAAGAATCGTAGAATGAAAAAGATGAGAAAGACATACGATGGAGAAGAGGAAACCATACCTCAGCGTCAACTGCGGCAATCTTACTTTTCGTGCAGGACCGGGGGTCAAGTTAGGGATGAAGATGTAGGCGACTCAAATGCAGAGAGGTTAGTGACTCTACCGGAAGAACGATTAAAATCAAGTGAAGAGTGATTAAAATCAAGTGAAGAATGATTAAAATCATGTGAAGAACGATGAAATCAAGCGATAGCGTTACCGGAGAAATGGATTGCCTTAGCCGGATAAGAAGAGGGAAGATGGGTTGCCTTTGCCGGAGAATATTTCGAGGTTGGAGAAGGTGTTTCACCGGCGAAATGGATGAGGAGATTGGTCACAAGGTTCGGTCGTGGAGGGCTCGCTCGGATTGCAGCTGCATGTCGCGCGAATTGTTCCAAAAATGAGAAGTCAGACCTAAAGTAGTCGGTTACGGTGGGAGAGAAAATTAGCCTATTAACAATTCTCATGGAATTGAAATGAATTCCAATTCCGACGTCCTATTTAGAATGCCGAACAATGGAATTAGAATATGGGTGCTAATTCTAATTCCTATTTCCCAATTCCACCTAAATGAACGCGTCCTTAGTCTTTTTCTTGTTTGAAGGAATTTGAAAGAGAACGGATGGAGAAGGAATATAAATAGAAACAAAAAGAATTGAACTGGAATAAAATTAGATTTCACTTGTTTGGTTCAGTGGAAATTGATTATTATTTTTAATTTCATGTTTGGTTGTTGAAAAATAATATTATTTTTGTTATTTTTTTGATAAGGAGTTTTGAGTCACTACGATAGTCCGATAGATTTTCTGTTTTTGCTTTCAGTAAATTGAATAAGATCTTGCATTAAAAATTTATTTTTTAAAATTTTGTTGGGCAATTCAGTTCCATATTGAATGTTGATGTTTTCAACTTTTTAGTGCTTGCTAATTTATTCATTTTGTTTGCTCGTTTATACATTATATTTTCTGACAATATCAAAATGGTGTATTCCTTATGGTGTGACCAAGTTAGGATTATATATGTATTTAGATTAGGTAAAGACTTGTTTGTTCTTATTGGGTTGAATCTAAGGGTAAGTTCTATTTATATATTATGCTCATCTGATTATGTTTTGGGATGAGCCAACCTACAATTGGTTTTTTTCCTTCTTGTTGGCCTCCGATTCAACCATGGTTTAGTTGGTTTAAAACTTTGGTGTATTTGGTTGTGTGATGGTCCTGTTCAGTTATGGGGCTCACTGTAATTTTGGTAGTCTATGAAAGATTCATATTGGGATTATAAAAAGATTCAAATGTTGTATATTTAGCCCAACCTTAATTACCTCCTTTTAACTGGGTCTCCCATTGCCATTTCTATCATTTGATGAGGTGCAACACTAGGTTGTTATTGATGCAGAACAAAGACGTGGACCCGCAGTAAAAGACGAGTTTTGGGCCTGTTCGGGGCCGATTGACGACCTACCATATATGGCGTGCCCAAATCGATGTTCCGACTCCGCGGATGCGTCCGGATCTGTGTTCTGATTCAATTTCATATATTACTTTATTATTTTTGCATTTATTTTGATGCAATTGGGTAGCCCCACCTCCGGCCAATTATAGCTTTCGATGGCGGGATGCCCCAATTGTCTCTTTATTATAAATAGATGTTAGGGGCTGTTCTTAGGTCATTACTGATTTTGGAGAATCTAATCCCGGAATCCCGCGATCTTCCCACGGTGCCAACTTCATGGAACCTTAGGTGACGACTCCTAGGCGTGTATCTTTTTCCCCAAGGTATTCCTAAACCCTTGGCCTTCTTCCCCCCTCCAATCCCCCTACTGTCGCCCAAAACCTTCCTTCCAGCCGTCTGTCTGCTGGTTCAATTTTACCTTGTAACAGCCGGCCCCCACACTAATCCCAGCTACTGGCCTTCCTTGTCCACTCCACAGCCACCGCCGACCATTCCTCCTCCCTCCAGAGCCTCCACCGCCCCTTGCTAACCCACCACAACAACCGCCCGAACCCCTACAGCCCACAGCCGAGCCACCACCCTCCCCCGTCCGTGGAACCACCCCTAGCAGCCCCCTCCCTCATCAAAACCTTCCGGATCTGGGCAGTCCAGCCCTGATCCGCCACTTCCCCTTACCCTCCCCTCATCCAATATCCCGGATCCGCTCCCAAATCATCGGATCCATCCTCTCTCGCCCAGATCCACCCCTACATAGCCGGATTTTCTCATTTTCGGCTTGATTCTGCCTACCACCGCCGAATTCCAGCCACCTGCATCGTCACCCGCCTCCAGTTTCACATTGGATCGCCGTCAAAATGCCTCCGGCTCCGAAATCTCAATTGCCTTAGGCAGTCCACTGTTTGGTGAGTTTTTTGTTCTATTGGACGATTATTTTCAGTACTTATTTATTGGATTGAATTTTTTTTTTGAATATATTGCCTGTGGAAAGATCTCCTTGAATCGCTTTTGACTTGCAGGTGGGATTCATTTGCCGCGCGTTTGCCTTGGCCCTCCGAGCGGAGGAAAGCCGTTAAATGCTTGCTTACTGAATGCTTATTTTTGTTTTCAAATATTCTTGCGTGGGTTGACTAATATCATTGCTCGTATTAATTCGTCACCGTCACCGACGATATCATTGTATATAGACTAGGGCTAGTGTGTCTAGTTCTCATTTTTATCCCTAGAGGTCTAGGTTCTGTGCGCCCCTTAGCCTACCCTACATCAATTGGTATCAAAGCCAGGTTGGGTTGCTTGCATGCTCCGTAGTGGTGGGTCATATAGAGTCTTTAGGTTCACCTATGGTTAGTTATCGTCGATATTCCTCTCCTCTATTTGGGGATCCCGAGTCCATTTACACTCACTTCTATAGGACCCTGTCAGGGAGATCCTCAAGTTAGTATGATGATTATTCTCAATCACAACGCACCACTTCCAAAAATCGTATTGATCCACCGACACAATCCCACTATGTTAGAGACGATCAGTATGATGATTGTTGTCGTTCATATCCCTGCACGCGATCGAATCGTGTTGATCCTTCAACACAACTCGATTATCTTAGGGATGATTATTATGAGGATCAACGTTTTGAGAGAGATCTTGAGTGGCAGTTTCGTATTGATGCTCCTTCCTTTGACGACTTATCGAGTCCCGAGTCATTCAGTTATTGGCTCATGGATATGGAGTATTATTTCGACCATTTTGAGTTATTCGTTGAGCGACACATCAAGTTTGCGAAACTTAGGCTTCTAGATCATGCGAGAGTGTATTGGTCGAACATTGAGATGACCCGCGAGCGAGATTGTATTTATCGCATCACTAGTTGGGTGGATATGAAACATGTATTGTGTCAGAGGTATTTTCCTTCGTCATATCGGAGTCGCTTGTTTGAGCAAGTATTTCCCTTTCAGTAAGAATCTCTGTCTGTCCCTGAGTACATAAATCGTTTTGATAAGTTAGTTGTGAGGAGTGATATCCGAGAGGAGCCAGTCATGACCACTTCCCGATTTTGGTCGGGACTTCGATCTGACATACGTATTGAGTTGGCTTATCACAGCTCGAAGTCCCTTGAGCAGACATATCATCTCGCCCTTCATCATGAACAGTCCTTGAGATGCGCAAGAGCTGGTTGAGTAGATTCATACCTTGACCTCTGCAGTACGAGTCCCTCCCATATTAAGGTCACCATAGTTCCAACCATTGTCCTGTCAGACACGAAAGAAATGATACCTGATACGGATTTCTCTCACCACAGTGAGGTGCTTAGTCCGGTGAGTGGTCTATCTTTCGTTTCCGACTCTTCTCTGGTGACCCCGACTAAGCGTGAGTCAGAGCGACCTATTGATTCTATAGTGTTGTGTCCCTCACCTATACCCCTTCTTCTGTGATGCACTGAGTTAGTTAGCACCCATATCATAGACTCATTTCTTAATACCGCACCTACAGAATCATTCTTGAGAGTATGTGTAGGCTACAAGTCCCTTTTTGATGCAGCCGTCGTCACACCCGAGTACGCGTGATCTCATCATGCGACAATTATCTTTTTATCTGCTATTTTATTTTCTATTTTTTTATGTTTTTTTATCTATTTTCACGCACCAATGCAATTTCTAGTTCCGACTCATCGGTTTGGCCACCCGGTGAGACCCTGAATAAATGGTCTGACAATTTGAATAGCTAGGATATAAGAGGCAAGCTTTAGCTAATTAAGAACGCATACAACTAAGGAAATAATATATATATTTTTAAAAAGTAAAAGATTTGTTTTATTTGGGAGGAGAAAATTAGGCAATGTTATTAAGAAGACATTAGATTTTTATTTGGGAATAAAGTAAAGCTCTGAAAATTTGAAATCTGCATAAAGAAGCCCTTCTCGATTAGAACTGGGCGGCCAAATACAGAGGAAAAAACAAAACCTTCATTTTTTTTCCTATGCCGGTTGAAAGAATCACTATGCACGTGGGAAGATCGCGCGATCATCCCCTCCATCCAGACGACGGGTCTCCAAGAATCTAGCGTTGGCTCCCTGCTCTCCAGCAGAGAACGACAGCGCCAGTACCCCTTCGATGGAAGTTTCGATCCCTGCATTGTCCGTCTTCCCCACCACTAACGACACTGTTGAGTTCTAGTTCTTCCTACATCTCTTCTACTAGCGGCTCTGTTGAGGGCTTTGTTCACCGTCGACAACAACCTCTATTCCAGTGACCTTAAGTAGGGGTGCAAGCGGTTTGGTTTGGGTCGGTCTGGACCAAAACCGAAACCAAATCAAAAAGGGTCGTTTATTTTTTTCTCCAAACCGAACCAAACCTAAACCGATCGGTTCGGTTCACTAATCGGTGGGGTTTGGAGCGGTTTTCAGGAACGGTTTTCTGTTTTATTATAATAATTTATAGGACAAACTGATATCATTATTTATGTATTATAGTTATTTTAGAAACGTTTTCCTTTAATTATATAATATATAATAAAGTAGTGAAAATAACAAAATAATAATAACAAAATGTGTAAACAACATTTATATTGTTAGAAACAAATGGTTTTCATCATACTTTAATCAATTTATAGATCATATGATGTGCGCCATGTGTCTCTATACTATATTAAAATGAAAAACATTAAGTATATGTCATGGTTATCAATTAAGACCATTAAACAAATCAGAATCATCTAATCACTTTGTAATATCATCTAAACTTTGATCCATCCAACAACCAAGATACCCCCACCACTCGCAACAAAATAGTTACTTTAAACAACATTGATTTTCAATAGTGAAAACAAAATGCAAAAATATATAATAACGGCATTGCTCCCAATCCACCAAGCGGCAAGTACCTATATGATTATAAAACAGATACATTAAATCTTTTTAAACTTTATAGTAGATCCGATCAAGCATGTTGATGGCGATATAAGAATATTAAAATAAATTATATAGGTTTGGAAAAGCATGTTGATGGCGATATTATTTTACACCTAACAGTGATTGTAAAATTCAGTGAAGTATGTTGAAACAGTGATTTTAAAATTATGTGATATTTTATTATATCATCACGAATAACAGTGAATTCAGTGAAGTATGTTGAAAGAGCACTGTAAAACAGTGAATTATGTGATAGGCCTAACTTTGATGGTTTCCAATTGAATCGTAATAATGTGACTTTTCGGTTCGGTTTTCTCGGTTTACCGAAATTGAAAACCGCACCAAACCCAAAAATGGGGCGGTTATCCAAAATGAAAAACCACCCCTACATCGAACCGAGCTGTTCGGTTCGGGCGGTTTTCGGTTTTTCGTGCACACCCCTAACCCTAAGCATCGATCCATCTCCATCCAGGGATCGGTGAAGCTTCCACCTTCCGATCTTTGGCGATAGTTCAAGAGAAGATTTCGCTGCACCCTTGCACGTCTTAATTTGGCGTGGCTTCTTCCTAGTGGTAGCTTTGCATATCCTCCGACAAACCACTCTTTCTCTTGCTCGGGATTGTTGCTTTAGACGTATGCAATTCCAATTAATTAGTAAGAGTTGGCCTCGAACGTTCAAAACTATTTTTATTGTCGTTATCTATAAAATTGTTGATGTGATTAAGCTTGCCAGAAAATCATGAAGTCCCGCTTTGATTCGAATCTTTACACACTTAAGAATTTCTGTCCAAATAACGACTAACGACTTTTTCAGAAATTCAAACGTTTGAAAGTGATTTTGTGCGCGAAAACTCGAGTTGGCCCGCTCGTCCTACAACAAATTAAATTAATTTGCATAAAAAGTATTTTATTTTTAAAACCCTAATTTTATTTTCAAAACACATTCAAAAAAGGTATGTTCCATCTGATTATTTGCAGACCCTCTACCGAAGTTTCCATAACCTACAACAAGACAAATTATTCGTGGACGAGTATACGAACGAGTTGCTAGAACTGCAGTCTCGCCTCGACCTCTGAGAGGATGATGACATGACTGTATCCCGCTATCTAAACGAGTTACGCTACTCCATTAGAGACCAACTAGAACTTTTTGATGATAGGGACTTAGGTGAGATCTCGAGTCGCACACGAAGAGTAGAGTTCTTACAGAAGCGGACATCTAGAGTCAGGTCTACTAATAGATCCACTTTGAGCGTCACCACTACCACCACGGCTAGGATCTCGGATTCCCCTCGCCCTCCTATCATGGTCGGGACTCCGATCCCATCCATTATTCCCTCCAAAGGTAAGGAGATTATTGGGGCTAAGCCCAACACTGGAGTATTCTGATGTTTCAAGTGTATGGAGCTGGGGCACTAATCATCTGAGTGCCCGTGACACCACTTTGTCGCTATTATTGATTCTTCTGATGGACGTGAGCCTGAGTACAAAGTCCACATTAATGAAACCCATCCTGAGCCTAAACCTGAGCCCGAGTCTGAGTATATAATAGAAGTAGAGGGCGAACATGCTGAACACTTAGTCTGTGTCTATGTTATAGTTTGTTTACACCGAGCGAGTCTACTGAGAATGACCATCAAAGACAAAATTTTTCGCACCACTGCACGCATTCAGGGACAATTTGTTCTATTATCATAAATAGTGGTAGTATGAAGAACTTCATTTCTTAACGTATGATCAACATATTAAGGCTTGAAACGCACCTGTTAGAACAACCCTTCAGCTTATCCCGGGTCAATAGTCATTTGACTATGTCAGTTACTTACTATTGTCTAGTAGGGTTTTCTATCGGGAGCACGTATTCGAATAGTGTGTTATGTCATATCGCCGTCATGGATGTCTGTCACATCCTATTAGGAAGATCTTGGCAGTACGACCGACATGTCATGCATGACAACACGCAGAACTCTCATTCCTTCGAGTACCATGGACACAAGATTTTTCTTCTTCCCCAGAAGAACTGTCTTATTCCATGGACACATGAGAGGACCTCTACGACTTCTAGTTCCCTTTTTGTTGACTCTGCTACATTACTTCTTACCTCACTCCCTCCTGAAACCCCGCCCCATAAAGAAAGCCGCGATATAGGTATGCCAATCACCCCACATGCCTAGGCTCGGTCCCATATTTATTGATTTTAGAAGTACTACGTGGTATTTTTAGTTTTCTTATATTATATCAGATGAACACTTACTCCACACACCTCACTATATCGATTTCATATTTGGAAAACGTCTTTTATTACACTATATTATCATTTTGGTTTGGGCGAACATGTTAAGTTGTATCCATATATTAAATATTTCATGCCGTACTTCTGGAACCGACTATGACGACGAATGGGAACCAAACTCGAGTTTGATAGCGTTTATCACCTTCTGACTGATAGACAGACGGAGGCTTTTAATAGGAGTTTGAGAGATTTTCTTAAATATTTGACCGAGACGAATCTAAAGCAATGAGATCTTGTATCTTCACAAACAAATTTCACATCTAATAATTCTAAAGATAGCTCCCCTAATAAATCTCCTTTCGAGATTATTTATGGGTTCTTCATACACCATCACCTATTTGACCGCTACCCCTCCCATTCCATGAACGTTTTTCATTCGATGCGCAAACACATATTAATTATTTGAAAGAATTGCATAAGATTAAAGTTAATAAGTTGCGAGCAACCTTTGAAAATTTTAAATTCATGGTCGGTCGTTATCGCTGTGAGTTGTACTTTTCAAAGAGAGATTAAGTGTTTTCTTATTGCAAAAAGCAGAGATTTACTCCGAGAACATCAAAAACTATTGCAAAGTAGGTTGGGTCCATTTCAAATTCAGACGCACATCGAATCACCTATCGAGGCCCCATGCATACCACCCGCTTTAGCACCATTGACAATGTCCAATCTCTATGTTACCAGCTTTTGCAAATTCTCGTCAGGGTCGAGCTCTGCCAACCCTGGGGGAATTGATGCATCCATCACCGCATCCGAGGACACGTGATATCATCACGCACCGATTATATTATTGTTATTCACTATTTATTTTTTGTCAATATTCTTTTGCATCAATGTATTTTGAGTTCCGGTTCATCAGTTTGACCACCCGATGAGATTCTGAGTAAAAGGTTCGATAATTTTAGTTGTTAGAACATAAGAGGCATTCTTATAATGATTTAAGGATGCATAAATTAAGTTGGGAGAAAAATTTAAATTCAACAATAGATATTTTATTTTTTGGAAGTAACTGATTTGGGAATCAATTAAAAAAATCCCTTCAATAAAGAATATCATAAACCACTTTGGAAAGAAATAAATGGAATCTAAATAATTGGCAAGACATTTGTGGTGGGATTAGAAATCAGGTCAATTAATTCTCTATTAAAACCAGCCTCTGCCAAAAAAAAGACAAGCCTGGATTTCAGAGAAACAATGTTTGTTCTGTTTCTCTGAGTTTCCAGTCGACAACCCTCTGCAGTCGCACTCCTGCCTGGTTCCAGACGCGACGTCGGGACAAAGCACCGACCGACGCCTCCGTCGCTCCAGTCCGGTCGCAAGCTTTCGCCGACAACCACATCAACTGTTTTCCTTGCGACGTTCCTGTCGCGTAAGCTTCTTTGCTGAACAGACATCCCACTGCTTCCTCTCCTCCGAGACCACGGACGGGAGGTCCTCTATTCTCGTTTCGTCACCTGCTTGTTGTCGACATCGACAATCCTCTCCAGCAACCTAGTCTCCTACAACTGCTCCCCTTCCGCTTGAGTGGCCAACAGGTTTACTGACTTCCAGTCCAGCAACCGCTGGAAGGTCACGACAACAACCTTCCACTCCTTGTGTAACCAAGTTGGAAGTGTCCACCACCTCATTATAGTTTTGCGTATGCTCGCTCGGGTAAACTCCATCCCTTATTATTTGCTCCATCACGTTAGGTTAATTTTATGCAATCCAATTAAATATTGATAAGCTTACCCCGAACGTTCTACTTATTTCAATTACCGTTATTTTATAAATTATTTCTTGTGTTTCTGCTTGTGGTTGCGTGGATCTCGCTTCTGGCCGACTCAGTGAAACTCACGGGAAATCGTTCTCGAATAAAATTTAACGGCTTTCGGCTTAGCGAAATTCAACGCCAAGAATGTTTTCGTGCGCAAAATTTGATTTGACCCGCTCGGCCTATTTTCAAATTTTAAATCGGCCGCATAAAATTTCGTATTTTCAAAATCCTAATTTTGGTTTACATCACTTTTACACCTTGGTGTGCCTTGCGCCTTTAATAATTAAGGTCGTAGGCCCTTCCAAAAGAATATTCACGAATCCGCTGAAGGGTCTTACAGACACCTTCGTGGCCCAATGTGTTTGTTGTCTCCACTATTTCAGAAATGGGGGGGGGGGATGAAGGGAGCAAGTACACACTCCTTATAGTGCACTGGGCCCTCTGGCATCGTCTAGTGGGATGGAAGGTGCCCTTCAACAATCAACCGACTATGCTTTATGAGAACGAGATAGTTTTGGGACTCCTGGCGCAGTCGAAGGAGGATCGCGATGGTGGGCAGGGATATGACGCAAAGTAGTCCGTCCTCGTGGTCGCAATGTGAGTGAGCATCAATTACATGGTTCAAGGCGCTGACCTTATATTCTTCACGGAAGTCGATGCCCAAAACTTCACTCACCCAACGCTGTTGGGGAGCAGTGTTGATACGTTGCTCTAATAGGTGACGTTGAAATGGTTCATTCAGATTAGAAAAGGTCGCCCCCATAAGTATGGTCGCTATTGTTGCACCGCCTTGGCTAGGCTGATCAATTTGAGATCGTTAGCTAGTATTTTCTGATGGCGAGCCTCTGCCTTGCAACAAAAAAGGCATTCGGGTGGTCTTTATATTGTAGTACGACTCCACAATCCTACCCTTGATGCATCACAATGGATGAGGAACTCTTGTGTGAAGTCGGTCAAGTGGAGGACTAAGGCGGTGATCAAGGCTTGCTGGAGGGCCTAAAAGGCCCGGGTGGCATGATCACTCCAAAGGAATCCATTCTTCTTCAGTAGAGTCACCAATGGTGCTATAATGGTGTTGTAGCCCTGAATGAAATGGTGGTATCCTGTCAGACCAATGAAGCCTCACAATTTTTGTAGGGATTGGACAATTTGCCAGGCGGTCACCCTGTGAATCTTTTCGGGGTCTGCAAAAACACCAGGGCTATGGGTCACAAGACCCAGGTAGGACACTCTGTCGGTTCCAAAGGAGCGCTTAACTCACTTCAAAAATAATTAATGTCGGCGGAGGAAGACAAGGACGGCTTGCAGATACCCCAAGTGTTCTTCCCAGGTCAAGATATACACCAAAATATCGTCAAAGAAAACGAGAGCATAATGACAGATCGACTCGTGGAATACCTTATTCATCATTGCTTGGAAGGTAGACGAGCCATTAGTAAGCCCGAAGGGCTTACCGGGAACTCAAAGTGACCATGGTGAATGCGAAAGGCTGTCTTCTCCACGTAAATGGGGCCATTTGCACTTGATGATAACCCAAACAAAGATCAAGCTTGAAGAAGAATCTGGCTCCAAGGAGCTCATCCAACAACTCCACCATGGGAATTAAAAATGTGTCCTTCACAATCCTAACACTTAACTCTTGATAATCAACGCAAAATCGTCACATGATGTCCTTCTTCTGAACCAAGAGGGCATGGGAGGAAAATGGCGAGATGTTATGGCGGATGATACCCTGCTGTAACATGGCGCAACACTGGTGCTCAATCTCGTCCTTCTGTCGGAAGGGACAATGATAGGGACACACTGCAACGATGGTGGTGTTTGGTAGGAGGCAAATGCGGTGATCGTTCGGCGCGGTGGAGGAAATCCCCGAGGAGGAACCAAGACATCCCCAAACTCATGGATTGAGTAATCGAGGCTGTCATTCGAATCTCATCCGGAAGATAAGCAAAATGCTCGATGTGACTTCCCTGCCAAACAACTCCGCCGTACTGTCCACTTGCCTCCCTGATGCCAAGTCATGGCGGGCTATCAAAATCCCATATTAGGGGGGTCGAGGGTGCGCTTCCAACGAACACTTGAGACTGCCTCGAAACCTTAAAAAGTAATCAATAAATGCCCACCTTAGAACGGTACCCCACCACCACGTACAACACCGCCCGACAGATACCGGGACACTCCATAGTACTTCCATTGGCCACAACCACACTCAGGTGTGGTGGGGGGGGGGGGGGCTCGTCACTATCTAGTTGTGCCGGTTGGCGGTCTCCACGCAAATGAAGTTGTGTGTGCTCCCGGTGTCCAGGAGGGCAACCAAGAGATGATCAACAACGAGAACCGGAAGGTGAAGAGTCTCCCCGGAGTTGGGCCCATCATTGGCATGAAGGGAAATCTCGGGATCCCGAAGGTCTTCTTCTTCCTTCTCCTCGGATGGGCCGCCCACCTCGAAATAGAACAGACAACTTGCATTTGTGGTTGCGCGTGTAGGTATCATTGCAGTTGTAACAAAGGTACTTAGCGCGGCGGTCCACCATCTTCTGGGACGAGATGCGGCGAATGAGTTGGTGGGTGGCACTCTCCTTCCCCATGAGAGGTGGGATAACCGCAGGCTGTTAAGGCGGTTCGAAGTCATGTGAGGGGTCCTCCCCGCCCCGTTGGCCTCTTAAGGCCGGTCCATCAACAAACGGTTCTCACAGAGGTGGGCGATACTCATAACAGTGGTAAGGTCGGCAGGTGTCTGAAACTCCGCGTCGAGGCGCAAACGCTTATGGAGGCCTGCCGTAAATATGGGCACCTGATGGGCCAGGGCACGAGTAAGGAGAACCTAAAACTGCTTCAAATAATCATCGAGGGAGCCCATCTGTTTGCGGAAGACCAGGTTGCCAATGGGGTTGCCACACAGGGGGGGGGGGTCCAAAGCGAACGTTGCAACTATTCTTAAACCTTCCCAGGTCTCCCATTGCAATTGCGAATACCAGAGCTGACCGGAACCCATCAAATGAACTGAGGTGACATTGAGCCAGTCTTTCCACGTTGTGCATTGATTCATAATAAACTGCTCACAACGGGTTAGCCAGGTCAAGGGGTCTTTGTGATTGTCGAAAACTAGAAAGTCCAAATTGACGTAGTGGGGAAAGCCGTTATCTTGGGGTGAAGCGGAGGTAGGCCGACTGGTGACTGTCCGGTACCTCGGCATAAGAGGAGTCCGGGGGAACTCGCAGCGTCTATGGAGGAACGATCACGGTCGGTGCAGGGCGTGCGGGACTCGAGGGTAGTGAAATGCTTTGTCATCAATTTGTCAAACATCTCCATCACCTGGGCAACAAAAACGCGGTGATTCTCCATAGAAGTAGATGACTGCAGGTCACATGTTGGGGAGTAGGGAGAAGGCAGGCGCTACCCGGAAGAAGGGGTGAGTTCTTGGAAATGGCGCCCAGGAGGAGACCGTGTGTATCTGAGTGGAGAGGCGGAAGATTAGCCGACTTAAGGAATGACACAAGCTCTTCGTCTTCAATCGGCGTTGTATTGATGCACGCGGGCGCGAAAACGGCGGGAAGGACCGATACTCAGCGCAGAGATGAGGAGACTGTAGTGGAGGAATTTGGCTCAGATACTAAGATGATAGGATCCTCGGATTGAGACCTCATTCGTGGCTGTGGGAGATGGAAGTCAAGGAGATAAGAGTTCCCCTTCTTAGATCTGGGAACCTATGTTCGATGATCAGAGGGGAAGGGTTCTAGCGGAAGGGAGGGGAATGACGGCGAGCTGGGGACTTCGTGCGACAGACGGTATGCAATTTCCTTAGGCCACGACGTGGTAGAGAGAGAGAACAAAAGAAAGGGGTGAAATTTTCTAGAATAATATTTGCTTCCTTCATTTTCCCCATCTCTTACTAAGTAGGAAGGATAAAATTTTACAAGTCAAGCAAGGTACATCAATTAAAATGCGCGACATGAAATAAAAATAACAACAGATATCCAAATAAAACGAATAAGATGATGCTGCTCTCCCTAGTCCGCACGCGTTGTCCCTTGTCAGCGGTGGTAGGTGACGTCCCAATACGGGTCCGTAACATACCTTTCTCAAACTGGAAAGGAAAACATATTAGATCGGAATTTCCTTTTTTTTCCTATGCGTGCATCTTTTGGATTCAATACTGACTTCATCAAACTCATTAAAATGCTCACATGTCATGCAAAATATAGCGTTTGGATAAATGCACGTGCATTTAATTTAATGCAGAACCTAACATACAAAGCGACACGGTCAAGCTCGACAGCAACTGAAACCTGCCTCCTGAAATTGATCAGCAACTGGTTGCATGTTATGCCCCCACACCCGCTTGGGTTCTCGGGACATAAATACTCACGGCGGACCAAGGAGCGCGCACAAGACCACTCCGGTTCAGAAGAGGGGGCTGAACCACTCCGGTTCAGCCCCACTTGGGGTGGCCGGCCGGCCCCCTCCTTTCCCCGGGTATTTATAGCCCGGGGCTGCTTTGGGGAGCATCATTCAAGACATATCAGGTTTCTTCCTTCTCTTTCCCTCTACCCTAATCCTAGTCTCCTCTTCCTCTCTAGTCTCTCTATTTTCTCTCTTCTTCTTGCAAGTTCATATCATTTGGTATCAGAGCATCCTTCCTGCGACCATGGCGACACGCTCGGAGGCGGAGACCGCACGATTGGTTACCCTAGAGGAGAACTACGTAGGGTTGGCGGATTCGGTGGCGGCCATGGAAGGCCGCTTGAACACGTCCACAAAAAAACATGGAGGAACGCATGGATGGACGTATGGAGGAGATCAAGGCGCTGTTGATGCAATCATTGAAGGGCAAAGCGGTTCCAGGCAGCGATTCTGAAGCCGAGGAGTCACTAAACGCTCACCCGACTATCAACGGAGGATCGGCGGGGTTGGGACAACTCTGTCCTGACGGGATTGGGACCGATCCGGGCCGCACGGAGCCAGCGGGCGCCGGATCGGCCCCCGCTTGGACCGGGGCGCCGCACAACCAACCTGGCTGGTCGACAGCGGCCGAAGGGGCCGGAGGTGGCCTTCCAAGGGGCGGCTATCCCTTCCGCGACCCTGCGGCCTGGGCCGGCCAGCAAGTGTCGCATCCGGGCGTGCAGGCCGGGAGCGGGTCAGGCGGACCTTCCGCCGCCCAGGAAAGGACCGCAGATGACCTATGGAGGACCCGGGAGGCTCCAGCAGCACCCTTGAGACCACCGGGGGCTGTTGACGCCACTTTCAGAGGGAGAACGGGCCTTCTACCGACGCCGCAGCACGTGGGGGGGCCGATGAGGTTTGGGATCGGCGAGACATGGCTCGAGCAGCTACACCGACAAGGATTTCAAGGCGGGGGACAACAATGGGGCGGCGGCCAAGGGGGAGCGAATTTCCATGACCCTTTCGGCCGACCACAGCACGGACCGGAGTTCAACGGGAGACATGGGGATATGCAACAACGACCCTACATTCCCCCGAAGAGAACTCGCATGAATTTCCCTAAGTTCCGCGGCGGGGATGCCTTGGAATGGGTGCAAAAGGCGGAGTTATTTTTCACTTATCAGGAGATACCGGATGATCAGTGGGTGCAGTTGGCGTCTTTCCATCTGGAAGAGGACGCATATCAGTGGGCTCAGTGGTTCATACGGGCCTATGGATACGCAACATGGGCGAATTTTGTGGAAGGGTTCGTGGCACGTTTTGGGCCGTTGGAGTACGAGGATGTGGAGGCCACGCTATAGAAACTCCGTCAGAAGGGTACAGTGATGGAGTACCGAGCGGACTTCGAGAGGCTAGCAAATCGGGTTAATTGGGAGGAGAAGACGCTCCTCAGTTGTTTCATATCCGGCCTGCGGGACCATTTGAGAGATGAGGTCCATGCGTATATGCCGCGCAGTCTGAGTCATGCCATCAGTCTGGCCCGCATACAGGAGGAGCTCTTCAACCGTCAGAGAAATCGGGCCCCACCAAGGGTCCCGCCCGGCCCAGCAGCAGGTAGAAGGGAGCAGGCACCGACAGCTCGACCGACAGTGACGCGGTTTACTTGGCCTGAGCTGCAGGCCAGGAAGGAGAAAGGATTGTGTTTTAACTGCGACGAGAAGTACGCATCGGGGCATCGATGCCAAAAGGTGCAGGTCTTCATGTTGCGTGAGGAGGACGAGGAGGAGGACTGCCCGAGCCTCGAGGCCGAGGAGGAGTTAGATCTGACTGAGTTTGGAGTTTCGATTCAGTCCATGGAGGGATGTGTGGCACCCACCACTATGCGGATCAAGGGCAGGATTGGCAAGGAGAGGGTCACCATTCTCATTGATAGTGGGAGCACCCACAATTTCATCAACCCTGAGGTGGCACTGAAGGCAGGGCACCCAGTTGACGGGAACGCGGCGTTCCAGGTGATGGTCGCGGATGGCAGTAAACTGCGGTACGAAGGGGCACTGAAGGGCTTGGAGATACATCTTACAGGATATGTGTGCCGCACTGACGTCTACCTCCTTCCGATTAAGGGGTCTGATATGGTACTTGGGGTACAGTGGCTCCGCCAACTGAGGCGGGTGACCACGGACTGGGACCGCATGACACTGGAGTTCACGCAGCATGGGACGGATTACTGTTTGCACGGTATCCGATCCTCCCCTCTCAAGGAGATCTCCCTACGGAGCCTGCAGAGACTGGAGGAGCAGGGTAGTATGATGGCCATGATACTCGGGGTGGCGGCAGAGGGGGCCGACACGCAGGTGGCGTTGGACTCGATACAACTTCTTTTAGCACAGTTCGAGGACGTCTTTCAGGAGCCGCACACTCTTCCTCCATCGCGTTTCCGGGATCACCAGATACAGATGAAGACAGGGACGGACCCTACCAATATCCGCCTCTACCGCTACCCGTACGTTCAGAAGGCAGAGATCGAGCGCAGCAAACGGGAGATGCTAGCGGCAGACATTATTCGGCCCAGCACCAGCGCGTTCTCTTCTCCGATCATCTTGGTCAAGAAGAAGGATGGCTCCTGGCGATTCTGCGTCGCTTACCGGGAGCTGAATAGCTCCACCATCAAGGACAAGTTCCCCATTCCTATGATTGAGGAGTTGCTGGATGAGCTGCATGGAGCGAGTCTGTTCACCAAACTGGACCTCCGGTCCGATTATCATCAAATTCGAATGAAGGAGGAGGATGTCCACAAAACGGCGTTCCGCACCCACGACGGTCACTACGAGTTCTTGGTGATGCCGTTCGGGTTGGCCAACGCTCCCTCCACCTTCCAGACTGTGATGAACGAGATCTTTCGACCACTTCTTCGCCGGTATGACCTGGTATTTTTTGATGATATACTAATTTATAGCAGGACTTGGGACGACCATTTGGAGCACGTGCAACATGTCCTCACCATACTGCGGGAGCACCAGTTATTCGCCAAAAGGTCCAAGTGTTCTTTCGGACAGAGTCAGGTCGAGTATCTGGGGCACCTTGTGTCCGCCCGTGGGGTCCAGGCAGACCCACAGAAGATTGCGAGTATGGTGTCGTGGCCCCAGCCCACGACGGTGCGAGCCTTGCGTGGCTTCCTCGGGCTGACGGGGTACTGCCGCCGTTTTGTAAAGGACTACGGCAAGATTGCTCGACCTCTGACACAGCTGTTGCAGAAGGATGCATTCCAGTGGAGCATTGAGGGAGATGAGGCTTTCCGGGCTTTAAAGCAGGCCATGACTACTACAACGGTGTTGGCGCTGCCGGATTTTACCAAGGAGTTTGTGGTGGAGACTGATGCTTCGGGCGTCGGCCTTGGGGCAGTCCTGATGCAGGAGGGCCGCCCGCTCGCTTACTTCAGCAAGGCCTTGGCCCCACGAACGTTGGGGCTTTCAACGTACGAGAAGGAGATGTTGGCAATTATACATGCGGTCGAGATGTGGCGACCCTATCTTCTGGGACAGCACTTCCAGGTCCGTACGGACCACCAGAGCTTGAAGCACTTCCCAGAGCAACGCTTGGCGTCTCCACTGCAGCAGAAGTGGTTGACCAAGCTGATGGGGTATGATTACGAGATTGTGTACAAGCAGGGCAGAGAGAATGTGGTTGCCGACGCACTCTCCCGCCTACCTGAGAGCTCTCTCTCTCATGTGTCGGGGCCGGTGATCACCACCTTGGACGAGATACAGGAAGCGATACTCCAGGACCCCGAGCTACGCACCATTGTTGAGGCACTACAACAGGGTCAAGCTACGGAGCCGGGCTACCATCTACAGGGCCAGCGGCTGTACTTTCAGGGCAGCGTAGTCATTCCCTCCGCGTCGCCATGGCGGACGGCGATGATGCAGGAGTTTCACGCCTCGCCCACAGGCGGCCATGCAGGGATTCTACGGACACTTCAGCGGCTCCGAGCAAATGTCTTCTGGAAGGGGATGCGTCGCGATGCCCAGCAATTTGTACGGGAGTGTGAGATTTGCCAGCGACAGAAGTACGAGACCACATCACCGGCTGGGCTTCTCACACCGCTCGAGATCCCGCACCAGGTTTGGGACACCATTTCCATGGATTTCATTGATGGGTTGCCCAAGTCCCAAGGTAAGTCTGTCATACTGGTGGTGGTAGACAAACTTTCCAAGTATGGTCATTTCCTACCATTGAGCAATCCGTACACTGGGGAGACAGTTGCAGAGTTATTTGCGCGGGAGATTGTGCGCCTCCATGGCATTCCACGTTCCATCATTTCCGACAGGGATCCGGTCTTTATCAGCAGTTTTTGGAGGGAGCTCTTTCGGCTCCAGGGCACTACGCTACGCATGCGCACAACCCACCATCCCCAGACGGACGGACAGAAAGAGGCCCTCAACAGGGGGGTGGAGACCTACTTACGGTGTTTTGTGATGGACGAGCCGCGCACGTGGACCCGTTGGTTGCATTGGGCGGAGTACTGTTACAACACGTCCTTCCACACAGCCAGCAAGATCACCCCCTTCGAGGTGGTATACGACCTCCCTCCCCCTACTTTGAGTTCTTATGAGCCCTCCAGCACCGCTCTCCCAGCCGTGGTACGGACACTTCAAGACCGGGATCACACTTTAGCCTTACTACAGGACAATCTGCGGGTCGCTCAGGACCGCATGAAGGCACAGGTAGACAAGCACCGTACAGAGCGGGAGTTCGCAGTGGGCGATGAGGTTTTCCTCAAGCTCCAACCTTACCGCCAGATGTCAGTCTCTCGGAGGATGAATCAGAAACTCGCCCCACGTTACTACGGGCCATTCCGCATTCTGCGTCGTGTGGGACCAGTGGCCTACACCTTGGATCTTCCAGCGGGGTCTCGCATCCACCCGACATTCCATGTCTCTGTTTTGAAGAAAAAGCTCGGGGCTTCCGTTCGGGCCAGCCCTTTCCTTCCCGAGGCGACCAGCACGGGTGAGTTGCGGCCGTCACCAGAAGCCATTTTGCTAACCAAATGGAAGAAGTCGGACACGGAATATCGACCAGCAGTACTCGTCAAATGGAAGCAGATGGACGCAGTGCACAATTCATGGGTTGACTTGTTGGAGTTCCGCGAGCGGTCTCCGGATTTCCACCTTGAGGACAAGCTGGTGCTTGATGGGGAGGGGAATGTTATGCCCCCACACCCGCTTGGGTTCTCGGGACATAAATACTCACGGCGGACCAAGGAGCGCGCGCAAGACAACGAAGGGGGTGAACCACTCCGGTTCAGCCCCACTTGGGGGGGGGGCCGGCCGGCCCCCTCCTTTCCCCGGGTATTTATAGCCCGGGGCTGCTTTGGGGAGGATCATTCAAGACATATCAGGTTTCTTCCTTCTCTTTCCCTCTACCCTAACTCTAGTCTCCTCTTCCTCTCTAGTCTCTCTATTTTCTCTTTTCTTCTTGCAAGTTCATATCATTGCATTGATTATCAATACAACGGTCTCTTTCCAACAAACCCGATTATCCCATGTCGATGCGGAGCCCCACCGGTCAGTTCTCTATAATAATTTATAAACACAAATTCTTAATGATGATTTAGAACTGAATATCACCTCCTGGATCTTGTCTCATTTCCCACAAAAATGTCGTTTATCTATCGGCCGGAAAGTTTTGCTCAGTGTACTTTTTATTGATTTATATCAGTAATGACGGTATATCACTAAGAAGAAAGTTAGAGGAAACAACAACTTAGAAAATTTTGACAATAATGAAAAATAAGGAATCCTAAGTCAAAAATTTGAAGACCATGCTGAATAGATGTCGATGTGACGATGATTGATTGGCACAAGGAATAAAGCCGGATGAAGTAGTTAGAGATTCTAGAGCTATGACAAAACAATTTATGCAACAAAATGATTTTGTTTTGTTGTCTATTAAACCATAGATGATAATAACTTCAAAAGGCTAATGATATACTGCTCTGATATACTGTTGTCTATTAAATAAAATAACTTCAAAAAGCTAATGATATACTGCTGTGATATATCGGTCGATAGCTAATATATTGGCTGATATATATCAAAAGTATATTTTGTTAACAAATATCCGAAACGTGTCGTTTTATCCCTAAAACCTTTATATCATGAGTACACCCTCCTTTCCTTTTTCTTATAAATATGACCTCATTGTTATGGGTGGAGGGCAATTCACACTCCACGTGAATTGCCCATTTGAAGATTCAACTACTTTGTCCGTCTTCCCCCAATCTTGCACAACACTTGGTTCTGGAGGGAAAGTTCTTATACGCTTTTGGGCTTGCAGAGAGACCTCTGCAATATAACACAACACCTTGTCAAATAATAAAATAGCCTTATGTTCCTTTCTTTGCCTCTTGCTTTTATGGTCGCTCGCGAACTAGTAGACCTTCTGTCATACTAGAGTCCAAACTTTGAAACCTTGCCTCCTTGTGAGTCGAGTTCTCGTCTCCCAGATCTTAGTGCAATGAGCTTAGAGTTTGGCTGAAGGAAAGAAAATTGCTAGAGACCTCGCAAGGCTTGTAGCGATGACCCTAGTGGGCGGCACAACTCGTAGTCACCACGACTAGGCCACAAAAGAACTCACAATCGTTTTGCAATCACCTTACCAAGGCCAAGTTAAAGTAGGTGGAACAAAGACTCATAGAGTTCTCGCAATCACCCCACAGGAGGACTTGGGGACCGACACCTTACCAAGGCCAGGTTAAAGTATGTGGAACAAAGACTCATAGAGTTCTCGCAATCACCCCACAGGAGGACTTGGGAACCGACAAAAACTCTATGCAAGGGGTTGTAGTGACTAGAACAAATTGTGTAAGTTTCCTAAACTTATTCTTTTATTGTCATTGCTATGGTACTCGACAATTATGAGTTTTTCAATGCTTTTCAAAAAATATGAAACTCGCACATGCTTTGATAAAACTCGTGAGTGCTTTGATTTAACTAACAAACAATGTTATCCACTGTGAGTTCATCAAAGGATTCATGCAAAGATATTCTACTTTTTGTAAAGATTCTCTCATTATGTGAGTTCATAATTGCAATATTACTCTTCTTAAGGAATCTTATATTTCACGAGTTCGCACTCGTGAGGTTCCATCAACTCCCTCCAAGGTCCATCTTCGGGTTCGAAGACTTGAGTCGGAGCTTTCAGCTTCGCTTCTCCACCTCCAAGAAGAGGAAGAAAGGTCCTGAGTCCCTCTTCCTGATAAAGCAAAGGGCTGAGCAGTCGCTGGCCCACTACGTTGACAGGTTCCAGGAGGAGGTCCTTGACATCCAGGAGGTGCCAGGGTATGCTCTCCAGATGGCCTTCACCGTTGGGCTGAAGGAGGGCTTCTTCAAGATGAGCTTGATTCGGAAGGCCCCCCTTTCCTTCGAGGAGCTGATGGAGAGGGCGGCAGAGGAGATAGCTATGGAGGCAGCCAACCTGGCCTTCGTGAAGAAGTTGGCAAAGTTGACGGAGGAGGAGTCAAAGGAGCAAGGTGGCTCAAGGCACCAAGGAGGGAAGACGGAGAGAGGAGCAGAGAGCTCAGGGGTTCCAAAGACAGGAGGGTTCGGAGCCAGGCTGGAGGCAGCATGGAGGACCTGCCCATGGTCCAGGAAGAGCTCTCGTCCAGGATGGGGGGAACTTTCATGGGGGCCAAGGGAGGTTTAACTTCCAGAGGCAAGCCCCAAGACAGCTCCTGCCCCCACCCCAGCAAGCAATGACGATTGGTCGGAGGGAGATGAGGAATCGCAGGGGGAAAGGGGGAGGCAGAGTAGAATTACCATACTGCGACTTCCACCAGTTGGAGGGTCACGCTACGGCTACCTGCCCCGAGTTCCTGGAAGTGAGGAGGACGAGAGCTCCAACCCAGCAGCAACCAGAGCGGATCGAAGCTCTGCCCCAAGGAGGTGGAGAGGAAGACATATGCGAGGATCGGGTCGACGAAGGACACCGAGGAGGAATAACAGTGATCCACGGTGGAGTGGGGATCGAGGCCACTCGGAAGGCGAGCCTCCATGTTATGTACCGACGGAGCGTCGCTTCGACATCCCAGACCCCGCCCCCGGAAGAGAAGATCACCTTCTCGGTGAAGGACCTGCCGGACCATGAAGATCCGTTCTGCGATGCGCTGGTCATAAAGACAGCTATCGAAGGCTTCACCGTCTCCCGGATCTTGGTTGATAACGGAAGCTCGGTCAACATCATTTTCAAGAAGGCGTTCGAAGGGATGAAGGTGGAGCCAAGGAGGATAGTGGCGTCGGATGGGCATCTGTTTGGATTCTCAGGGGAGAGGAAGGAGGTGGAAGGTGGAGTCGGACTTCAGGTGAAGTTAGGAGGGACCTCAAGGAACTGCAGGTTCGTCATTGTTGACGCTCCAAGCAGCTACAACGCCATCTTCGGAAGGACCCTCATCAGCGCCTTCCGGTGTGTGTCCTCATCCTTCCACCAGTGCCTCAAGTTTAACTCAGATGGGATCCAGGTCAGGATCAAGGGAGACTCCAGGATGGCGAGGCAATGCTACGTCACGGCAGTCAACACCATCTCTTGGTTGGCTAAGGCGGAGGAGATGGAGAAGATCATGGAGAGCCTGAGCAGGATGGAGGTGTCCAGTGGGCGAGAACCTGAAGGCGACCACCATGCTCGGACCCCCTGAAGAAGCCTCGCCTCGGCGGAGTCATGTATCTTGTTTTTCTTTATGTTGTAATGAGTCCAGCCTCCGACCGGTAGAGTCGGGAGGGTCATGTAACCCAACTTGTTTCCCCTTTTGAGGAATGTTGAATTTTGGCAGAGTCCAGGTGACATGCCCCGTCCCCAAGTCCCTTAGCTCCGAGATGATTCCGCTGTCAGACTCTCACTAGCTGGCAGAGCAGGTTGATCTCTTGTGGAGGCTAAGTCCTTTTAGCTCCGGGATGATTCCGCTGACTAGGCTCCCACTAGCTGGCAGGGCTGGTTGTTCTCTCGTGGAGGCTAAGTTCTTTTAGCTCCGGGATGATTCCGCTGACCAGACTCTCACTAGCTGGCAGGGCAGGTTGATCTCTCGTGGAGGCTAAGTCCTTTTAGCTCCGGGATGATTCCGCTGACCAGACTCCCACTAGCTGGCAGGGCAGGTTGATCTCTCGTGGAAGCTAAGTCTTTTAGCTCCGGGATGATTCCGCTGCCAGACTCTCACTAGCTGGCAGGGCAGGTTGATCTCTCGTGGAAGCTAAGTCTTTTAGCTCCGGGATGATTCCGCTGTCAGACTCTCACTAGCTAGCAGGGCAGGTTGATCTCTCGTGGAGGCTAAGTTCTTTTAGCTCCGGGATGATTCCGCGGTCAGGCTCTCACTAGCTGACAGGGCAGGTTGATCTCTCGTGGAGGCTAAGTTCTTTTAGCTCCGGGATGATTCCGCTGACCAGTCTCTCACTAGCTGGCAGGGCAGGTTGATCTCTCGTGCAGGCTAAGTCCTTTTAGCTCCGGGATGATTCCGCTGACCAGGCTCCCACTAGCTGGCAGGGCAGGTTGATCTCTCGTGGAAGCTAAGTCTTTTAGCTCCGGGATGATTCCGCTGCCAGGCTCTCACTAGCTGGCAGGGCAGGTTGATCTCTCGTTGAGGCTAAGTTCTTTTAGCTCCGGGATGATTCCGCTGCCAGGCTCTCACCAGCTGGCAGAGCAGGTTGATCTCTCGTGGAAGCTAAGTCTTTTAGCTCCGGGATGATTCCGCTGTCAGACTCTCACTAGCTGGCAGGGCAGGTTGATCTCTCGCGGAGGCTAAGTTCTTTTAGCTCCGGGATGATTCCGCGGTCAGGCTCTCACTAGCTGGCAGGGCAGGTTGATCTCTCGCGGAGGCTAAGTCCTTTTAGCTCCGGGATGATTCCGCGGCCAGGCTCTCACTAGCTGGCAGGGCAGGTTGATCTCTCGTGGAGGCTAAGTCCTTTTAGCTCCGGGATGATTCTGCGGCCAGGCTCTCACTAGCTGGCAGGGCAGGTTGATCTCTCGTGGAAGCTAAGTCTTTTAGCTCCGGGATGATTCCGCTGCCAGGCTCTCACTAGCTGGCAGGGCAGGTTGATCTCTCGTTGAGGCTAAGTTCTTTTAGCTCCGGGATGATTCCGCTGCCAGGCTCTCACCAGCTGGCAGGGCAGGTTGATCTCTCGTGGAAGCTAAGTCTTTTATCTCCGGGATGATTCCGCTGCCAGGCTCTCACTAGCTGGCAGGGCAGGTTGATCTCTCGTGGAGGCGAAGTTCTTTTAGCTCCGGGATGATTCCGCGGCCAGGCTCTCTTTAGCTGGCAGGGCAGGTTGATCTCTCGCGGAGGCTTAAGTCCTTTTAGCTCCGGGATGATTCCGCGGTCCAGGCTCTCACTAGCTGGCAAGGCAGGTTGATCTCTCGTGGAGGCTAAGTCGTTTTAGCTTCAGGGATGAATTCCGCGGCCAGGCTCTCACTAGCTGGCAGGGCAGGTTATCTCTCGTGGAGGCTGTCCTTTTAGCTCCGGGATGATTCCGCTGACCAGGCTCCTATTAGCTGGCATAGCAGGTTAACCCCTCGGAGAGGCCTCGTAATCTTTCAAACCGCGAGAGCAAGCTACACTCAGCGAATACGTTGGGTTGGATGTTTCTTTCCGAGCTTGTGCCAACCTCGAAAAAAGCGGAGGATTGTGTACAACCCCGTTTTCGCAGAGTAGGGTCCCTTCAGCAGGCGTCGGGCCAGTTTTAAGTTTTTAAGCTTTTTGGAGATTTCGGACTCTTGGTGGCCAATTTTGGCTTGGCCTTGGAAACATACTAGTAGGGGGAGGGAAAAATCTGCATCCCCCCTCCGGCCCCTTCTTGGTGAATATGGCAAGATGGCCGCCCCCCCCCCCCCCCCCAGCCGTTTTGGGCGAGCTTGGCCGGCGGCCTGGATCTCGCCCGGGCGCCCAGCCCTTGGGCGAGCTCGGCCGGCGGCCTGGAGCTCGCCCGGGCGCCCAGCCCTTGGGCGAGCTCGGCCGGCGGCCTGGAGCTCGCCCGGGCGCCCAGCCCTTGGGCGAGCTCGGCCGGCGGCCTGGAGCTCGCCCGGGCGCCCAGCCCTTGGGCGAGCTCGGCCGGCGGCCTGGAGCTCGCCCGGGCGCCCTGCCCTTCTTGGGCGAGCTCGTCTCGGGTGTCCAAGGTGGGGGTAAGGGGGAGGAGCATGGTTCAGCCTCCACCTCCCCCCTAGACCTCATGTTGTCCATGTTTTTTCCTAAGGGCATTTTGGACATTTCAAACTCAGGACTTGGAAAAACTATAAATAGACCCCCTTGGGTACCTTTGGAGGGGCATTGGCTTTTGGCTTCCTCCTCCCTAGCTCTCTTCTTGGTAGAGTTGAGAGAACTCTCCAAGGTACCCAGCTCTCATTGGTAAGGGAGGGGAAGTGTCCTTGTGACCTTCCGGGTGTGCGGTGGGACCTCCACGCTAGAGCCGAGGGTCTGTTCCTAGTTTCCAGAGTCTTTGGTCCGTGACGTTCTTCCTAGTGTAGTAGGTGTGTGGTCACCCCTTCCCCAAGGGTCGAACTCCACAGAGACAAAATTTTTGGTTTCAACATCTCTATTCTGCGAATCTGAACTTGCAAGCACTTATTCAGCTTTTTCTATTCCGTGAGTTCATATGTTACCCAAGCGCGACGACAACTCCTTGGAGCATCTTATTTTTTTTGTTTTTGATAATTTATAAGGACATTACGTTAATGTGTAAGTGAGCTCCCCTCCCTATATAAGGAGGAGGCTTGGGAGTATTAGACATATTTTTATGCTTAGGGTTTTGGTATCTCTTCTTATGAGAGAGACTTCAAGGAGAAACCAACTCCCTGTATTCTCGTGAGTGTATCCAATTTTTCTAGTTTTATTGCAAACTAACTATGTTGGTAACATTTGGTCCGACCAGCCCCTTTCCTTACGATGTTCGGGGACCCTTCCACACCGCCTCCTTCCAACCCCCATAATAACCCTACTTTACCCCTCCTAAACCTCTACCACTATCACCTCCTTTGCCTCGCCTACCCATCATGCCTCTAGCAACAACCTCTCTTTCCCTACTCGTCGTCTTTCCAATCAAGAATCATGACTTGCGGAGTAAGGGCTTGTGTTTCCGTTGCAAACAACCTTACTCTCCTACTCATGATTGTCCTGTTAAAGAGGTTCGCTCCCTCATCGATGATGACTTGGAGAAGATAGCTGACTTTGATGTCCTTGTGATCACAGATGCACTGCTCGACAGAGTCCCAGACACCTCAACGATAGCTAACCCGCGGGCGTATCATTACTAGACGGTGGGCAACACCTCAACCTTGGGGTAAATGTCGATTTCCAGGCGGTATATATTGTTCCGCACGCACCGAGACGACTCCTTGAAGTATCTTATTTTGTTTTTGATCATCATGTATTTTTAATTAGCAAGGGCATTATGGTAATGTGTAAGTGAGCCTCGCTCCCTATATAGGTGATTATGGTAATGTGTGACTCCCGCTCCCTATATAAGGAGGATGCTTGAGAGTATTAAACATCTTTTTATGCTTAGAATTTCTGGATGTGAGAGAAGGACTTCAAGGTGGAACCAACCTCCTGGTGTTAGACACGAGTATTCCTTGTGAGTGTATCCAGTTTTTCAAGTTTTATTGCTAACTAATTCTGTGTTGGTAACATCATACTCGGTAGGACTTTATCTTCAACAACTTATATTTTGCGAGCTCATACTCGCAGGCGTCGTTTGGATAGGGGATTAGAGGGGGAATAAGGCCTGGAATAGGCCGTATTCCATCCAAGCCTCCTAAATTTTAATTTTAGGAGGAATTGGAATGATGCCTTATTTTTGTCTTTTATGGAATAACTAATTCCATAGGGAAGAAGGTGAAATGTCTTATCCCTCCCTCAATTCCGTAATTTGACCCTTGGATATATTTCATGCTCATTAATATTAATATACTACAAAATATAAATAGAATATATATATATGTATATATATATATATATATATATATATATATATATATATATATATATATATAGGGTTAATTACCAGGACCTGCCCTGCGAGTTTGCATAATTACATGTACCTCCCCTCTATGTTTTAATATTACAAAGACCTCCCCTCCAAGATTGTCCCGTTTACAATCCCACCCTTCCGTCCAAAATTTTTGCCTAATTTATTGAAATGTTGTATATACCCTTACTTCCTAAAGGTCTCATTTCCGCCATTTCACATTTTTCGATCCCGCTTTGCGCTATTTTGGCGAGATGTGTACTTGGCGACAACGACACAGGTCGTCTTCTTCAGTCGGAGATTCGCTCAATCTACTTTGATCTTCTTCGTCCTCTTCGACTGTGACCCTCTTACACTTTCATGTCATTACAAAGGGTAAAATAGAAATATAATATATTTTATTTGCTGAATAACCTTCTTTCTTTCCAATTTTTTAATGGAATGGGTGATGGGGAGCCATCAGATCGTGCACCAGAAGAGGTTCGCCGTAAGGCGTGACCCACGTTCGTATATTCGCGCAAGAAGGCTTGATCGGATCGCCGATCCGACTCCGCGGATGTTTCCGGATTGTCACCGCGAGTCAAAACCATATATTATTTTAGTATTTTTGCATTTATTTTCATGTATTTTGAGGGCCCCACCTCCGGCCAATCATAGCCGTTGATTGCGGGATGTCCTAGTTTGTTTTTCTTATAAATAGGAGAGTAGGGGCTGATTTTGAGATTCATTGCAGATTTTGGAGATAGTAATCCCGGAATGCAACGATCACCCCTCGGTGCCGACGTCGTGGAGCCCTAGGTGACTGACTCCTAGGTTGGTTTCTCTTCCCCAAACCCTTCCTCTACCTCTAGCCTTCATTTTCCAAGCCTCAAACCACTCCTCCAGCC
This sequence comes from Platanthera zijinensis, assembly GCA_039513925.1. Lineage (NCBI taxonomy): Eukaryota > Viridiplantae > Streptophyta > Magnoliopsida > Asparagales > Orchidaceae > Platanthera > Platanthera zijinensis. Next base: position 151,524,950 of record CM077089.1, read on the forward strand.
GGTGCAGTCCCCCCAAAATCCAGCCGGCCTAACTGCTGTCCGGGAGCTCTCATTTTCCATTCACTGTGACTGTGCAAAAATGAAATTCACTATTCCTAGATTATAGTTTTTCCCCTCCAGTATACAGTTCCTCCAGCCCTCTCTCAATCCCCCGCCGACCTGCCGCCTTCAACCCTAAACAGCCGCCGGCTGTTTCACAGCCCAACAACCCAACTAGCCTCCTCCCTGGACTCCCTCCCCACCAATCACCCTACAACCAGTCTCCCCCCGGCGACCCATCCACAACCGCCACCTATAGCTCCCTTTCCACTGCCGTACATCATCCCCTAACCTGGATCCGACCCCCAAAATATCGGATCTATCCTTCCCCGCCCGGATCTCCCTCCTAGTGGCCGGATCTATCTATTTCCGTCCCGATCTCCCCACTTTTCGCCGAGGACAGCCACCGCCATCATCGTCACGCCTCGGGTTCCACCTTCGATCGCCGATCTACGCATCCGGATCCAAAATGTCCAGTGTCTCGGTCAGCCCGCTACTTTGGTGAGTGTATTGTTTGTTGTATTGGTTTATGTGATTTGACATTATTATTGGATTGATTATTGTGCTTGGCCTAGATACGAACTTGTGGAGCTTTGTAGCGACTTACTTATAATTTGTAGGTGAGATTTATTCGCTGCGCGCTTAACCTTGGCCCTCCGAGCGGAGGAAAACCATTAAATAATTGTTGAATTGAATGTTTGTTTATTTCCTTTAATTAACTGCGTGAGCTGAAATTGTTATTGCTCAAATTATTTTGTCGCCGTCACCGACGGTATGCATTGCATTTAGAGTTGGATTAGAGGGTCACGTCCACACCCCTTCCCTAGAAGTCTAGGTTTTGTCCACCCTGTAGCCTACCCTACATCAAGGGGGAGATTGTAAGTTTGTGAAACGTGAAGAGGAGGTCTTTGTAATATTAAAACATAAAGGGAAGGTACATGTAATTATGCAAACTCACAGGGGAGGTTCCAATAATTAACATATATATATTTATGTATATATATATGTGTGTGTGTGTGTGGAGGTAATCAAGTGAGAATAACTTGTTGTGTGAAGAGGTGCGAAAAATCTTAATACAACAACACTCAAGCCTTTATCCCACTATAGTGGGGTCTATAATAGTCATATAATATGTGAAAATGAGGTAGCTCGACGAGACCTACAACTTTTATGTTGAATATTTTTCCTAATTTTACATTTATGAGCCGGATTTTCGGCCTGAAAATATCAAAAAATGAGGACGCCTGAGATATTTTTGGGTTGAAAATCCAGCTCATGCATGCCAAATCGGGAAAAATGTTCAACATGAAAGTTGGAGGTCTCGTCGAGCTACTCCATTTTCATATATGATATGACTATTTGGTGCACCATTAAGGTTATTCACACCTCTTCGCAGAACAAGATATTCTCACTTTCTTATGCCTCTCTCTCTCTCTTTATATATATACAAAATAGAAATAATACATTTATACCAAAAATATAAGTAATAATTAAATATATCTTAATAAATATTTTATTGTTATATATGTAATTAGATATATAAATATATTAGATGAGGATTTCCATTCCATTTTATTCTTTGTTTGCACATCTTTTGATTCCTGCATATGTCAACATATTTTTGCATCATTCGAGCCGAATCACTCTCATTCTATTTGTATTGTAGTAAGCTCGGCAAGATGGCACATTTTATTCTTAGGGAAACTATTTGCATGGCACCCCTAAAACATTCACCTCCAATATTAAGATCTTAGATTCTCGGGGCATTTTGGAGAATCAGTACTTTAGTTATGCTGTGTTTGTATATTATCCACCAATAGATGGATGAACTGTCATATACTTTTCCAAGCTGTTTAAGGCTCTGTTTGTTTGGGCATTTTTTTCGATGCATTTTTCAGAAAACGCAAATGCAATTGTTTTGTCAACTCAAATTTGTTGGTGCAGTGGTGTTATATATGCTATCGAAATTTGCTCCATTGGATATTGTGGGTTGTCTTTTGAGTTTCTTCAACAGCCAAATTTGTTGGAGAAATAAGTGCTAAAGAGGACAGGCCACATAGGAGGTGCTTTGTGCATAAACTTTTGTTAGAACTGGGACTTAAGGAGCAATATACTTTGCTATTGGACTGCTAGAGCCTATCCTTCTTGACAAAAAAACCATACTTTTTATTGTAGACCCATACATTTTAAGGAGCAATGTATTGATGCGTATTTGCTCACAATTTTTTTTGTGAATTTTATGTTAAGATTGCCGAATGATGTGCGCTCTTCCGCCTAGTTGGAAAGATGGGGTGTGCTGGGGTTGGGTTCCAATCTTTTAGGTAGAAGCCCGGGAGAGATCATACGTTACTCTCTTTTTTCGATGGACATCGTTTCAAGAGTTCTACGTGCCTTCGTCCCCCTATTTTTTCTTTTAATAATCTTTGTTCTTCATAGTTTCTCATTAATGTGCGGTATGCTGTATTTTTTTTATTGAATTGATGGAAAATTTTGTAAAAGCTTGTTGTAATTCCTCAAGTTCATTGGTAAAGGCCACAAAATTTGTTCTTCATTGCACACTATTGCTCGTTTGTAGATCGTGCGCTTTATTTGGTAGCCGCAGGTTTCACTCGGTTCGGATATATTTACTTTGCATACTCGCTCCGTTCACATCGAATCAGGTTAGGTAGGCCCTCTTTGGTGCGAACACGTGAAACCATAAGTTTATGATGAATATATACTTTATGTTAGGAAGGATGTTGCTGATGGAATCAAATTAGTTGTGACATATTGATGCGTTGTATTTTGATCAGATGTGGGGGTGCTCTTGCTGGAACTTATATTTAATATCAATTGAGAGCGTGCAGACTGCTTTGTATATATTATATTATGCTGTTTTCTAAACTTTGGATGAAAAATATTTGTTTTCATTTGGTTGAACTGAGTTGAAACTTCAGAGTTGAAGTTGGAGGTCCATTTTCAATGGAAATGAAATCCATAGTCAAATTTTAGGACTCAATTCTGACCAAAAGAGGAATCACTATGGATTCAATTTCAATTCCGTGTTCGACTGCAAGCAGAAAATCCGTCACAGGAATTTGAATTGATAATTATTACGTTCAACTATAGGTAGACATTCAATAGCAAGAATTGAAATTGAAGTAAGTTACAAAGATAAATACATACAAATACAAGCAAACACGCATACAAATACAAACACAAACATACATAGACATGTCCAAATGCAAAATTACATACACAAAAAAACACACAAACATGTCAATCCATACAGACAGTTGCACCATTATGAGCACATGCACATAAGTTAGTAGGACTATGAATGCTTAAAATATGATCAAAATAAAATGAGAAAAAAATAACTTCCTCAATTTAGGTGGATATACTCCTAAACTAGGGTTCCGTGGAGGGGGGGGGGATTATCATTTGTTAACGTCCACATAAGGAACTTCAACCACTTTTATGCTCAAACGGATGATGTTTGTAATGCAATCCCTAACGAATGACAGTTTAACCCATACATTTACAACCGCCACCACAGTTTCAAACGGAACCTAAATAGTCAAAAGTGAATAATAAATGATAGAAAATAAAATTTGCATATGGCTGAATTACTTGCAACCCAATTTTAATTTATGAGCCATTTATTCATTGAAACTTTTATTACTATCATGCCTATATAATTTGTAAATACAGCAATGTCTAATTTTCCGTGTGAATTGTTATGGTGTGCACCATCTGCTATAATAATCTTAATCTTTGATTTAAAATAAAAATTACTAAGGCTCTGTATATATTGGGCGCTGTTACGTGCACATCACTTTTGACTATGTGCACACCAAAATTTTAAAATAAAGGGCGATGTTAAGTGTACATGACTTTTGGCTATGTGCACACCAAACTCTTAAAATAAACAATACCACTATTTTTTCAATCCTCCATATTAAACTTATGCGCACACCTGGCTCCTATTTTCTCCCGAAAGCCGAAACCCCGCTCTCGTCCTAGCTTCAGTCTCGCTTCACATGACATACAAGTAGAGTTGAATGGAATATTCTAAAAATACAATACATCGTCGGCTATTCAAAAAATGAATTGAAAAAAAAAACTACCGGAACTATTAGATCCTACAGCAAGCCAAATTGTAAAACCTTTGGTTTCGAGTCGCTTAAAGGGGTGACCAGAAGGCAGCTTGAACAAGTAAAATGACCGTTCAGGTATTAATATTCAATTTTAAATAACTTATAAATATTTTATTTATTTAAGACAACTAATATTCATATCTTTATGTTCGTGCGTGTGTACATGAACTTAAAAAATGAACCGTTCAAATTTTTAATTATATCGGTTAAAATAATTTGAGATTTTTGTTTTTTATTTTGTTTGTTTGAAATATAAAATGGAAGAAATCTTTTGTATTTGAAGAAAAAAAAACTCAAACTTTATTTTAATGTTTATTTAATATTTGACATGCAAAAAAAATTTATGATATTTACTTGATATTTTGACCTGCAAAAAGTGATGTGCATGTAACAGCGCCCTGTAGAGGGGTTAATATGTGAAAGAATATTCCATTTTAGGGTATATATATTTTTGTAAATTTAGATCTGTGCAATATACAATAAAATTTCTCACCATGAAACTCCAAATTCCTTTGTAACAAATAATCTACCTTCCATTTACAGAAAAATATTTCAATTTTTTTTTTCAATTTTTTTTCAACTTATTATTTGCATCCATGTTTAGAAGGGCATAATGTGAGTGGTCTTGGTATCGTATGCCGCAAGGCTGCTTTTGGAATTCACCCGGAATATCTTCAACAGATCGCCGGACATCTGCCTCACCGCCGGCGAACAGTTGCTCTGCATCAGAAGCAAAATCTTCGTCATACCGCCGGCGTCCGCAGTCACGGCTTCCATCGCCCGCCTATCTTGGAATCGATGACAGACGTTCCATAGAACTGTCATCGCCGCCTCCATCCCTTCCCTCCCAACCTTCATCATCCTATGAAGAACCGCGCCCAAACACTCTTCGGACGCCTGGCAGATCGCCGATCTCCCCTCTGCGATCCCCGACGCTCCCTCCAGTAGCCTGAGAGCTTTCTCCGCTGTCGACGCCGGCGCCACGGATGCTTCGGCCATCAAAACCGTCACCGCCGCCGGAACGATCCCTTCCCTCACCATCCGAAGCCTTGCCCGGCGGATTCCGAAGATCGCATCCAAGCACTCAAGCCCGGCATCCATCGCCGATCGATCCATCTTTTCTTCCCCAATCAGGCGAATCAGCTCCGGGATGAGGTCAGATTTGTCGGCGATAGAAGCTTTGGATTCTTGATCTGAAGACGATAGAACAGCACCCAAAACCCTAGCAGACTCGACTCTCGATTCCATCGTTTTACCCTCTTTTAAAATTGAGATTAGGGCTGGTACGGATGCGTTCAGATCGGCGATAAGAGAAGAAGCCGCCATCCTTCTACTGCTCTCCTCGATCCAATCGGCGCCAAGGATTAAGGCGAGAACCCTAGCGGCGGCCTCCAGGATATCGATCCGGCCAACATTCCGAACAAGAACGGAGTTGACTACAGCCGCGCACCCGCCGCCGCCGACGAGTTCGTTCTTCTCAGATTCATTGTTATCGGCATCGATGAAGAAATCTGCAAGACCGCGCAGGAGAGGGATGGGATCGCAGGAGGTGCTGAGTTCGCCGAGAATATTAGCCGCCGGTGGTCTCCGGGCGGTGGGAGCAGCAGCGTTGGCGGCGGCGGTGGCAGACCAGAGATTGATGAGGCGGCGGAGGGTGAGATTGGGGACGAAATCGGTGGAGGGAAGGGACTGCATGGTCGCCGGGCAGGTATTGTTCCCGAAATCGAGCCACTGCTGGATGGAGGCGCGGTCGTAGGTTACGCCGGTGCAGAGGCTCACCGGCGATCGCATGACGTCGAGGGAGATTGGGCATCGGAAGAAGGATGGAACCTTGACCTCCAGATTCGGAAGCTGAACACTCTCTTCCTTCCTCCCCATCTCCATCCTCCTACAGGATTCTCTCTGATTTGGCTGGGAAGATGGATTTAAGAGGAGAGGCGGGTCAAAGCGTTGGGAAAGTTGAAGAGCTTCGCTTTTCTCTTGGTTTAATCGAATCATTAAGAGGAGAGACTCCGTTTGGCATGACGGTGGCGGTCCAAAAGAGGCATTTGTTTTGCGCGCTCCGCACTTTTGACTAGTACTACCGTACTTTTTCCAAATTTTTCGCATCGTTTGAAAATACGTCTTGTACATAAATTTTTAGGAAAAATGTTCAACACGAAAGCTGTAGATCTCGACATGAGAGTTGTCCTCATGTCGAGATCTACAGCTTTCGTGTTGAACATTTTTCCTAAAAATGCATGTACAAGGCGTATTTTGGAAATACACTCAGGTTTCATGCCTTTTGGAAATACGTCTTGTACATGCATTTTTAGAAAACGTGTACAACTTTCTTGTTGAACATTTTCTCCTAAAAATGTATGCCGAAGAAGTATTTCCAAAAATCACAAAAAATTAGGAGAAAGTGCGGTGCGACTAGCCAAAAATGCGGTGCTGATATCAAGGCCCTTTATTTTTCTAATTTTATTCACGAAAAAAAAGAATAAAAAAGATTTTCACTGTTTTAAATTTTAATATTAATTTATACTAAATAATTGCTTTAATCATCAATTATTATAAATGCGCTCCTTTCTCTTGACCAACAAGTAACAACTAACGGCCATCGCCAATGCTAATGTGGAGGTGTAGGTGGTGGTCACTTTTTAACCCAACAACAATTTATTTTATTTGCGAGCAGCGTGGACGGTTAGTTTAGGGCGTAATCATGATCATGATCATGAAAATTGACTATTCAAGTGAGCGGAACGGAGCGAAATCATTTGCTATCTCAAAATTCGTCTGAGCGTAATTACAAGCATATCCTTTCAGAAAATTATAAAAAAGACCCCATACTCTCATTTGAAGAGAAATAACTTTAGAGATTAGAGAGAGCTCTGAGGTTTTTCGACAAGAATGTGAGATTTAGATCATTTCTCTGCTTAGAATTCGCTCTGCTCCCTTTCTAGTGTGCACAATGTCTGACACTCACTTGGACGCTTTTGTGAGTCTGAGAGAAGGCATTGTAATTCGCTTCTGCGGATGTTGGCGTGAAGGCATTACAAGGCTTCAGGAACTTGACATTCTTCATTGCGGAAGCGCTCTCTCATCAAGACCCTGACTTTACATGAGTGTTTTCATCAAAGTTCTGAGAACTTAAACATTTTTCTCTCATTGAGACGCTCTCATCAAGGCTGTGAGGACTTGGTTTATTTTTTGTTGATTTTATATTCAAAGCTTGTAATGGAGAGGTGACCTGTCATTCTCCGAGAAAATTCTCGAAACTTTTAAACCCAAAGCAAAATAATAGATTTTGGTCCGACACAGATCCGATCATATAGTTTTTCACCTTTTTCTGATTTTTCACGGTAAAAAAGCCTCTTGTCATTGCTGTTGGATTTTCATTAACTGGCTGTGGGGCCAATTTGAATCCGAGCTAAGGCGTCCGATTCTCTAGACCGGAGGAACACCGGATGACCCAAAACAATTTAACGTCGTCTGTGTGAAGATGTTTCCAAAAGCTCTCAAGAATTTCAAAATACAATACTTGCCCCACACAAGCACTCCCCAGCTAGCTACAATGACAAGGAGTGTGCGCACCGCTAACGGCTTGGCTCCGGAAGAGTGCGCCGATTTGGCCCTCACTAACTCTCCCGCAAGCAACGACATGTTACAAGGAGGAATCACCGCTGTCGTACCCGAAAACTCGGTGGAAAATGCGTTTGACTAATGGAAGAACGACAGGTAGAAGTGTTCACCCTTCTACGAGAACCTGGAGTCTCCAATCCTGCCAACCTGACAGTCACACGAGGGGTGCGACCAACAGCCGCTCTGGACCGCGCCCTACCCCAGGACGCGACTCGCCTTAGAGATCTTCTCGTCGACGAAATGTTCGATGGCGTGAGCTGTGCGCACATCGCACAACGACAAAGCTGTAACATCCAAGACCTGCAAATATAATATAACATGGATCCGACCAGGGTCATACGATATATAACATCCACAAACCTAAAATGCTATTAATTGAGAATATGAAAGCTAACCAACTACTTCATAAAATTTTCACATAAGGCTACAACCAAACTTAGAAACGCCCAAACAAACAAGAGCCCGAATGTCCACAGCTAAAAAGAAAGAAGTACTAAAAATCTCGGCCTTAAGGCCTTACATGGCTTTCAAAATAAAATAGATGTAAGGCTACTAGAAAACCCAAAAGGGAGAAAACAAACTCAAGCTCCTCAATAATTTATGGGCTCCGACCCACTACACACCGCTATGAGCTACGCCACCTGAAACCAAGACCAAATGGGCGTCGCAATGAAGGTCAGCATGAGGCTGACCAACACAACGTAACCACCCCTCCTTCGACAATTCTAGCGGACTCTGGGGAGAGTACGTCGCTCTCCTGCAAGTACGCACAAAAACCAAAATAATATATAACTAAAGAACAAAAGACAATAAACCAAGGGACACGCTAAGCGTCACCATTCAAACCACCCCGCACGAGTCATGGCCGCACATGAAATCACACGATCTAAGCTTCGATGCTAAGTGTAGTAACACGATCACGACTCTAGATATGACCTCACTCGTCATCACTCATAGCAACAAGATGAACAATACATACAACTGCCATATAAGGGGCTGATGACCGATTTGGAAAGAGCAACCTACAACTGTCCTTTTGAAGCGACAGAGGAATGGTCAGGAGATATACGACCTACAACTGCCTTTTTGATGCAACAGAGGACTGCTCAGAAGATATACGACCTACGACTACCTTTTTAATGCGGTAGAGGATTGGTCAGAAGGTATACGACCTACAATTGCCTTTTGACGCGGCATAGGACTGGTCAGAAGATATACAACCTACAACTGCCCTCTTCGGGAGTGGTAGAGGACTGGTCTAGGAAGGTGCAATCTACACTGTTGAAGCCAAAAATGACTTCTCGTGGAGTTCGGGGTCCCAAAAGAGGGGTGACCTCACACCTACTACACTCGGGAGAACGTCACGGACCAAAGACCTAAGAAGCTATGAACAGACCCTCGGCTCTAGCGTGAAGGTCCCACCACACACCCGGAAGGTTGCTAGAACACTTCCCCTCCCTCACCAAGTGGCTGAGCTGGGCGCCTTGGAGAGCTCTCTTTACTCTACCAAGATGAAGCTAAGGGAGGAGGAGGTAAGGAAATCTCATCTTCTCCAAAGACACCCAAGGGGGTCTATTTATAGTTTTTCCAAGTCTTGGGGTCAAAAAGACCAAAATGCCCCTGAGGCAAATATGCCTCGAGCCAATAGAAAACCTCCACACCGGGGGGCAAAGAGGAAATTCCATCCCGGGGGTAAAAGGGTAAAAGCACGACCCAAAGAGGCCTAGGAGGAATGGAGGCTAAGCCATCCCCCCCACCTGGACACAGGTCGCTCTCGCCGCGCGAGCAGGCCGCTCAGGGCGAGAGCACTGTCGCAGGCCGCTCTTGCCCGCACGAACAGGCCGCTCAGGGCGAGAGCCTGGCCGCAGGCTGCTCTCGCCTGCGCGAGCAGGCCGCTCGGGGTAAGAGCTCGGCCGCATACCGCTCTCGCCCGCGCGAGCAGGCCGCTCGGGGCGAGACCTGGTCGCAGGCCGCTCTCGCCCGCGCGAGCAGGCCGCTCGAGCCGAGAGCCCGGCCGCAGGCCGCTCTCGCCCGCGCGAGCAGGCCGCTCGGGGCGAGAGCCCGGCCACAGGCTGCTCTCGCCCGCGCGAGCAGGCTGCTCGGGGCGAGACCTGGCCGCAGGCCGCTCTCGCCCGCGCGAGCAGGCCGCTCGGGCCGAGACCTGGCCGCAGGCCGCTCCGACCTCATGCCTATCAAGCCAGGGCAGGTGCCGGCCAACTTGCCGCACGCTCCCTCCAGAAGGGGTCGGGGGGAGAGGTAGATTTTTCCTCCCCCTACTAGTATATTGCAAGAGTTAGGCCAAAATTGGCTACCAAAAGTACAAAACTCTCAAAAAGCTTTAAAACCCAAAGTTGGTCCTGCGCTTGCCGGACGGACCTTACTCAGTGAATACGGGGTTGTACATACATGAGGGCGGGAATAATCCACCCGACCACAAAATCCGCAAGGTCATCGTTCTACCGGGCCCAACACAGGCCCGTCTAGGATAGAGCATTCACGAACAAGGCCCACGAATTCCTACAACCACTACGACAAAAGACACAGGACATTCTTGTTTGCGCACCTAGTACTAATCACAACACATAATGTAGAAACATCACCGATCCGAACATACTGCCACGGGTAGGCTTCACACAACATGCCTAAATCCAGACTTGCGCATCAGGTCTGTGATCCACATTCATGTCGGGGACGGATTCAATCGACCCGAAAGCTCACAATGAGCTTAGGGGAAACATGCAATGCCGCTAATTAGTGCAGTGGCCCTCCTATGTAATCAAAACAAAAACTACACCGGGGTCACAATCCCACGCTCTGGCGGAGTCCCCACTCTCCAATACGTAGTGGGAGAGGGACTCTACGTGCAACTCACACCAACATACACCGGTGTCGCAATCACACGCACTGGAGGAGTCCCCGTCCTCAATCAAAACGGTGCGAGGGGACTCTCAATGCACAAAAATAAACACATTCACAAAGCACAAAAGAATAACGGTCCTAAGGCCGGGGAAAAGGGTCGTTACCCTTGAAGCGCGTTGTCAAGCCATAAGAACGATCAAGATGACTGTCCTCTCACATATCTAACCTCCTGCTGCAAATCAAGCACGAAACAGCTCTTCCACAACAGACTTCGACAAGGTACCCTCAGTGACAAAGATCGGAAGGGATCCCCGCAAGAGGATCAGTCGACCTCACACTGGCAGAACTCTAATAAGGTGGCTGGCCAAGGGCGCTAGGGAAAACAGAGGTTCACGACAAGAAAAGCTCCAAAATCGAGCAAGCCCTATAACAACAAGGTCTCGACTAAGAGAAAGAATGTTCGGCAAGGGAGGCTCCAGAAAGGAGCCCTGAATTCGTCCAAGACCTAAAGAGGAACACCTTTCTTCAGTGGCCACACCTGGATAGTGGCGGCGTGAACTGAACAAACAAAGAGGGGAGATGTTTATTCCTTTCCGATTGCTTGGGCGACGGGGCTTCGATCACACTTAGGATTAGTGACAAAAGAGGAGGCAGGCGGCTTGTTCCCCCCTCTTTACTTCACTGGCGACGACAGATTACATCAAAAAGGATGTATTTCCTTTCTTCTCTCCCAGACAGTGCTGTCGAAGGATTTTTGCCAAAGTGGGAGGAGGGAGGTAGGGTAATGGGATTATGAGGGGTTTGGGGTGTTATATTAAAACCCTAATCTGAAAATGTTAACCACACACTACTTTCTATTTGCACAGCAAAAGCATTTCAATTAAATTAAAGGCATCACAAGAGCTACCATAAAATGCTCTGAACCCCCACTTGATGGATGCTGGTGCGAGGCAAGACGACTAAAGGCTCACTCGTCGGGAGGTAATAAATATGATTGAAGAAGAGTATGCCCAAGGCAGGCACCGCCCCGCAAAAGCGCGATGCTCATTCCACCATGGATCCCTGCTCACTCCTCTAGTTTTGGGACACCTAGCACCGAACAGATTCAAGCTTTCACACTTTGAGACCTTCGATGGGATAAAGGATCCCCCGGATCTCGTAAATAACTTCGAGACACTCATGCGATTCTTCAACGCGCCAGATCAACTATTGTGTCAGGTGTTTCCCACAACTCTAAAGGGACAAACACACACATGATTCCACTCACTACGGGAAGGGGAGATTAACAACTTTGGGGAGCTCACATGCCTCTTTGTCGACCAGTTCATAGTAAACCTGCGAATCGTTAGGGATCTCTCTCACCTCTCTGGAATTCACCAAAATGATGGAGAATCACATAATGAATTTTTTCGCTGCTTCACTTTTGAGGCACGACAATTCCGGGCATCAACCCAGAGCTCCTTTGTGACGTCTTCCTCGGAGGGCTCCTCCCAAGCAGGTTCTTCTCCACCCTGATGTGAGAAATAGTGTTGAGCTACGCAGGCCTTGTCAACTGGGTTGAGGCACATATCATAGCAGATGAGGCCATCGAGGCCCACCTCCAACAGTTCGAAGGGACCTCCAAATAGAAGAGGGAGCTAAAGTCCGCACTTCTAGCACACCGTAGGAGTGACGATCGCTGCGACAACTCTTGTCGGGAACAAGGCACTCGCCGTCACCAGAATTTCACTTCTCTAAACACCGCTCGAACATAGGTGTTCATGGCTATCCAGGACTCCGGCATACTTCACCGGCCTAAGTCACTACCACCAAACTGGAGAGACCAAGCACAATATTGCGAGTTCCACTGTAGGAACAGACATAACACGGAGGACTGCACTCGGCTGAAAGAGGAGAGTGAACGCCTCATCCTATAGGGGCATTTGGGAAGGTACTTGCAAAACCAAATACCAAATCGGCCACCGCCTCACCAACCTAGGCAAGAGCAACCCCTGGCGCGCCAAGATGCGCAGGGGCAGGAAAATGGTTGGGGAAGTCGAAACCATCGCTAGCTCATCCTTCCCCATTGCCAATGTCCTCTCTGTCACTTAACCAGAAAAGGATCCAGAAGTCGTGAAGCCGCTATCAGATATGACCATCACCTTCAGGGGCGAAGATCTAAAGGGAGTGCACACGCCTCATCAGGTTTCACTCATTGAGCGAACAGTGGTTTGAAGGGAGCGAGCGGTGGTTTGAAGGGAGCGATCCTTGGCTCGCGGGTGTTGTGTGTGCCACAAGGGACTTAGAAGTCTTTGAGTCCCTTAGTAAGGCGAGCGTATGAGCTTGACATTCTTCCATCTGACGCAACCACTCCTCCATTGATGATGCTAGCGCGACAATTATCTCCTCGATAAGGGACGCGCTGCCGACAGGAGAGTTGATGGAGGCTTTGTTGTCATATTCCTTGTAAGTTGTCTGGTTTGCCATGTGCATGCCTCCTTTTGTCATTACAGCTAGTTGGGGGTACTTGCGTAGGGAAAGCACTATTTTCTGAGATTCCTTAAAGCTTTTAGGAACATCTTCCCACAGACGACGCGAAACTATTGGAGGTCACCCGATTTTTCTCTGGTCCAGAGAATCAGACTGCCTTAGCTCAGAGTTGGGTCGAGTACGCAAACATTCAATGGAAAAACAACAACAAATGACAAGAGACTTTTTTGACGTGAAAAATCCAAAAAGTATGAAAAATCACGTGACCGGATTTGTGTTGGTCCAAAATCCACTTTTTTGTTGAGTTTACAAGAGTTTGATTTTTCTCGGAGGGTGACAGACCATCTCTCCGTTACAAAGCTTTGAATACATGACCAATAGAAAATAAATTAAGTCCACGATGCTTTGACGATAGGGTCCAATGGAGTACTCCGTTGCGGCTTCTTCTGGAGCAAAAAAATGGGCAAGTCCTTATTGCGTTGAGTGCTAAACGGCCTAGAGAGAGAGCAGAGCGAATTTTGAATGAAGGAACGATCTAATTCTCACGTCCTCGCCGAAAAATCTCATAGCACTCTTTAGCCTCTGTAATTGCTTGTCTTCAAGTTAGGGCATGCCAGCCTATTTATAGTTTTCTGAAGCGACATGTTGGTAATTGCGTTTGAGCGGATTTTGTTATGGCGAATGACGTTGCTCTGTTACGATTACATGGATCATCAATTTTAAGGAAATGACATGCGTGCCCCTCGGGTAGTCCGGGAGGCCCGGGCAGGTTGCCTGGCGGTGGCGATGGCCGACGGTGGAGGCGGCCGACGGAGGTAGCCAGCGGAGGCATCCGACAACAACAGAGATGACCGGAGGCGACTGGCGGTGACAGAGATGGTTGGAGGCGGCTGCGCGGGGGGGAGCGCACACCCGCGCGGGGGGGGGGGGGGATTGTGCGCGTGTCGTGCCGACGTGCTTGCTTGCCTTCCTGTGCGGGTCTTGCGCAATCCACTCACGTGTGTGTTCGTGCTTTGCTCTGACCCCTTCTTCCGGTGTGGTTTTGGTCCCTTCGAGCGTGCGCGACTCGCTTAGTTCGGTTGTTTTACTTGAATACTCTCGGCCGGATTCCTAAGGATTTGACTTGGAAAATTTAGGGGAAACCCTATCAATTATATTGTAACACACACACACGAGTGACATTGCACGGGTTTCCCATGCCCCGTGTGACAGTACCCGTTCCCGGCGGACTTCGCCTAATATATTTTTTATATTTTTTATTGTAGAATTGTTTTTGGAAAAAAATTATAATATAATTTTTTGTAAAATTATTGCTATTTTTCCTGATAATATATTTATATATATATTTAAAAATTAATACACATATTCAATATTAATAATATATTATTATTTTAATTTTTTTATGATATATTTTTTATTACTTTTTTGCTATTGGTTAAAGATGATAATATATTTACTTATTTAGCCTCCCTCAATTATAAAAAGGTCCATTTCTCTGGCAAGTCAAAGGTCATATAATATTTATTTAATTTTTCAACGCACCGGATTTGCGTAGAAAACTTTGGGATTTGGAGCAACCGAACTCCATCTACGACGACTGCACGTGGTAGACTCTCGGAGAAAATCTTCCCCGACAGTACACTTCAAGACAAGCAAACTTCTTCGGCTCCAGAAATTACATCATGGGCCCCACAACTTCCTGCTGTGGTATTGGTCTCAAGAAAATTCTCAAGAAGGGCCCTGAAATTTATTTATTAATATTTATCCTTCTTAGGTAAGTGTTTTTGAGCCCTAACTTTCTTCGTCTCTCCCAAGTTTCCGCTCCTTGCGGATCGCAGAATCGCCCCGCTCGCAGCCTTGCAGTCGTTGTCTCGATGTGGCGATTATCGGTTTCGAATTTCACGTAATATCATTACATTTGAACATCATTTTCGAATAGACATCTTTAATGTATTATAAATTGTGTGTTGCAGGAACTGAACTCTAAATTCAATGAAAATTCTGTGAAATTATTTATCAAAGTATGACATCAAAATGCTGAATATAAATATTTTAATATTGATGATATGCGTGTCATTGCAAAGAAGTTTTATCCGTAAGATTCTAGTGAGCACGAAATTTATTTAATTGAATAATTTATTACAACATTATCAATGTGATGTTCCTTCTCATAAGGAATCGAAGAATTTGCTTACAATTTCCAAGCTTTATGAGAAATTGGTGGAAACGAAGAAATCAAACACGTATTATCTTATTGACAAATTAATTCAACTCATTTTAACTCTTACGGTCTCAACAACCAAAGAAAGGTTATTTTTTTGCTTATAAATATGTTAAAACGAGATTTATGAACAAGATGGACATTTTTCTCGCAAATTTCTTAACTTTATGCATCAAGCAAGAAAAATCAGAGAAAATTGACAAATATTATATCATATATAGATGAATTTTATGAAATCAAAAATTCTGGATCCACTCCTGCGGATAACGATACAATTTTGCTAAAAAAATTTAATTCAGTTTGGGCTTCGATGGAGATAAAAATCAATGATCTCAAATGAGATTGAATTTCAATTTCGAGTACGTTTGACACAACGTTGGCGGTCATGAATGCGGTGGCAATGAATCGTCGTTCGTAAACGCCGGATATCTCACCTTAGGAACTTTATCCAATTTTATAGATTTTTTTTATTGGTGGCGGTCATAAACGTTATCAGGCCAAATATATATTCTACGAGAGTGGCATTTTTGGCCAAATTCATCGGAGCAGAAAAATCGTGACAAACAGAGCCTTTGCAGTACTAGCTATGTTGTGTTAGAGTGCTCGAAGCATCCGCGTGACCGTCAAGTTTGGAACGGTCTCCCCGTTGCCCCTAGCTAGGGTATTTATAGGCGAAACCCTAAATCACCGACTACGGGTTTGGATTCCTATCGGATCCTAACCGACCCGTTAAGGAGCCCAATCACACTTATATAAATATACCTCAACAATCTTCTCCTATATTGTATATAAGTGTTAGCATAAGAAAATGAGCTACTTATCCAATAGTTAATAATGACCAAAACAAAAAGGTTTTTCCAGAATTATAAATATGAGTTTTAGATAACAGAATGTTAAACTCAAACCAAATGTTCCAAGCATAAAATAAAGCAAGAAAAATTGGAAAGCTCAAAACTGATAATTGATCTAGGCGAACAGCAGATCATCATCATCTGGGTCAAAATCAACTGTCTCTCCTCCAATCTCCATATCGCCTGCAAACAATTACAACAAGAATGTCATGAGACAAATCTCTATGAATTCAAACATTTGCAAAAATAAAGTGATTAGTTCTAACAGCTGGTGAACTTAATACTCTAACTGGGAGGAAAGAATATCAAAACAACATCTCTATCTAATTTACACAAAATTAGATTAATTGATTTCATAGAATCAAACCATGTTCCTTCGATTATTAAGATTATTATTAACGTTCCACAATTGTGTTATATCATCAAGTTTAGAATGATACAACAAGCTGTGACTGTTATATCATCAAGTTTGGAATGATATAACTAATAATCATAATATCAGGGCACATATCGACAACCTCAGTATTCCTTTTTGGAATGATACCCAATTCAGGCTTTGACAAAGAATAATTATGTAAGTCATCAAGTTTGGAATGACTAACAACTATCTCACCTCTAACTTTCATCAGATAGCATCTGAAATACTTTATTGTGCTCAACGTAGATGCTTGAATGTAAGCAAACAACGGTTCTTAAATTTAAAACATAAGCTAGGTATTAAGTCATCCTAAATGGACGTTAATCTCATCTCCCCCGATGTTTTAGATGTGAGAACCTTACATAAGCCCTTAGTAAGGACATCTGCTACATTATCCTTTGATCTCACATCCAATATAGAGATTATCCCCTGACTGGTGAGATAGGTCAACCAGGCCTGTTTCATTGAACAACGTATTTGTAGCAATGGTCTTTGTGGCTTGATTGTCGCAATAAATCGAAATAGAGTTCATTTTGAGACTCGTCATTGGAATGTCCAATATCAGATCTCTTATCCACTCCGCTTCTTCTCCAGCTGAAGCGAGAGCATAGAGTTCCGATTCCATAGAGGACAGTGCAATGCACGTTTGCCTCTTAGACTTCCAAGCTACTGCAGCTCCTCCTAGTGTAAACACAAAGCCACTAGTGGATCGACAATCAGCTATTTCCGAGCACCAAGATGCGTCAGAATACCCTTCAAGCACTGAACTCGGCGTTGGAGAATTTCTCCAGCTTGATCATCGGCACGGGAGAGGAGTGATTGATCGCCTTTGACATTGCGTGTCTGTTTCCAAACGATAGTATTCTACTAGCAACCTAAATCACAAGCAGAAAATACTAGAAAGAGATCACCTGAGCGAGACGATGACGGTCTTCGGATCCAATCCAGAAAAAAATTGTTTTCCTCCTCTTCGGCTGTGCAAAGCCGCCAAACACTAGGCCTCGATCAGCAGACTTCCACAACAAAACTCAGTGCAAGAAGAGATTCTAGGAAATTTATGAGATCTTGTCAAGACAGCCTCTTCCTCCTTGAGATTCTAGGAAAGAACTCCAACAAATTTTTGTTGTTTCAGCTAATCCCGAGATGAACAGTAAATCTCTGAATAGAAAATGTCAAGGCTGGCAATGGAAATCCTGTGAAAAAGCAGCGAATGAAAAATCAACACTCAAATCCAGGCGAGGAGCGGCGGGAAACACCGGGACGGAAATCTGGAAGTAGCAGATCGCTCTTCCTCCTTCACGATCTCAACAACGATTAGTGAAAATCCCGAGCGGTGCAACAACTTCTCTTCCCGATCTAAACGACGCCATAGGATTTCACACCAGAGCGGCGATGGAAGTTTGCCTATTTCCCGATCGATGAAGGCAGCGACCTCTCCTTCTCCACGAGCGGCGGGACAGAGGCACGACGACGGAGAAAAACACGAACGAGGATTTGTCCTGCTCTTCCCGATCGGCCGCAGAAAACGGGATCTACGATCCTTCCGACCGATCTTCGAATCCAGCGACGACGGAGAGGGCAGATCTCGTCGAGGCACACTCTTCCCCTTCGCGATCGGCGCACGGGAGAGAACCTGTGCAGGCGGCGGGATCCTTCGATCGGCTAGGTCACGGGAGCAAGTGCACGGCTAGGGCAAAACGAAATAGAAGCTTCGAGAATGTTAGAGTGCTCGAAGCATCCACGTGACCGTCAAGTTTGGAACGGTCTCCCCGTTGCCCCTAGCTAGGGTATTTATAGGCGAAACCCTAAATCCCCGACTACGAGTTTGGATTCCTATCGGATCCTAACCGACCTGTTAAGGAGCCCAATCGCACTTATATAAATATACTTCAACATGTTGTGCATGAGTCACTAATCTGCATTGTGTCACGACGACAATACCCGATCATTACTCGAGCGATGGTTGAGCATTATTGTCGATGCATACTGCGCTTGGGTGATCATATGTGCATGCATGACCTCTAATATCAATTATATGTATATAATTTATTTATTTATTTATTTATTTTATGCTTGATCATGGAGATTATTCAGATTGAAGGAAACATAACTACCAGCAGTGCTGCACTTGATTAGAAATGAGCCCCATCTGCTCGCGCATGCTTTACTCACGAAGTGCTCCGCTCGTGCCCACGACGGCAGACGCACCGACGAAACTATAAATTTTACGAAATGTAGACGCAATAACTTTAAACTTAGAATTCATTATCAAGAATAATGCAAAATTTATATATCAACAATGATTAGGCGAGTGCAAACATAAATAATCAAATTCTTAATCATAAAATAGTATATCGTAGAGTGAAAATCAACATAAAAAACTTTTAGATCAACAAGCCATTTTTCTTGGAAACATATTCTGAAATCGGTTGATAATTGTGTCAATTGTAATTAATTGTATCAACAACATGTCGGGGAGAATCCGTGAATCCATAACGAAGAAGGATTTGCTATACTCGAAACATCGAGATGAAAATTTGAGCGGAAGCATACCTGAATCCATGAGGATGGATTGTTGTTGTCACAGATCTTCCAAGTCTAAAAGGTCCTGATGAAGAAGACGACTCCTTCTCTTCCTCCTTATGCTCTCTCTAGCGATGAGATGCTAGAACCGAATAAGAGTGATAATGATTTGATGTCTTGTGACCCGGAGACCATAACCTATTTATAGCAAAATCTACTGAGACGGTTTTACATTTAAGTACTAGTCCATCATATAAACGTAAACGACGTCCGGTATCCACACATTATTTGAACCGCCCATACAATATGAAACGTATTCGACACGATTAATTAGATCACCTAAATTTGGGTCGGTGTTAATGACAACCGAATAATACGCATAATTAACATATTTGACCCACATGATTATTAGTTCTAACAATCTCCCACTTGAGCCAACATATATTAAGTTCTTAATTGTATATTATAGTAGTCTATGACTACTATACACACAAAGGATCAAAGAGATATTCGTTACAATAATCATAACTAGATCCATCAATGGTCACATATATGTGTATAACCAATGACATAGATCAAGTATGGATGTGTGATATGGAAATTACATGTAATGTGATCTTGACATGCATATTTCTAACTAGTCATACTTTAACTTTAGTGAGATCAAAATAATTAGATTCAGAGTGCAATAATAAATACTTTATTCTACAGAACAATAATCATAAAAATGTCTTACACAAATCAGCATACAAAAATACAAACTCTCACTAATACAACATATCCTCTAACGATATGACACTCATATGAACAGTATGCTCGTGAAAGACTGTGTCAATCCCTTAATAAGTGGGTCTGCTAACATGCAGTTTGTCCCAATATGATCTATAGACATCTGACCACTCTGAACTCTTTCTTTAACAGCCAGGAACTTAATCTCTACTTGTGTAATGCCCCCGATTTTTCTGCGTTTATTTTAATCCTCGTTTGGCGTTATGTCGACGCGTTTTCTTGGCTTGTGCCATATGTAGAGTGTGGTCTTAACTCCTTAGAACTGGGTGCTCTATTTTGTAGCCTGTTGGCAAGATCTCCCTAGCAAGCCGAGTCGTTTTGGGTGACCCGGTGTGGCCTCTCAGGGGATGCTTGTGTTTTGGCTTCAGGAGGGTATAACTCGAGTTCTGTTCGTCAAAAGTTAATTTCGACTTCGCCGTTGTGTTCGTAGCGTGGGTATTTAGCTACGGTGCGAATTTCGTCAAATTCCGAGGTAGTTCGATTTTCGCGTCGTTTTGGTGCTTTATGTAATTCTTTATTAAATTATATATATATATATATATATATATATATATATATATATATATATATATAGGTTAAGTATTAGGTTAGAAATAAAAGCCCGCATCATCTTCTCCAAATCAGAACCGCCGCCCCTGTACGAGAGAAAACGGAGAAACCGCCGAGCCTTGCCTTCCACCGCCGATTCCCGGAGCGTTTGTGGACGGAATTCGATTCCGAGAGTGGATTTGGATTGCTCTCGTCAAGACCTTCATTCCTACGGTAAGAAATTCGATCTCCGTGGAGTTTTAGGAGGATTGGAATTTAATGTTTTAGGTTTCCGCCATTAAAGTTCGGGTTTGCTTGTTAGGTGTTCTTTTGGTGCTGCTCCTTCTAGTGCAGCGTGAAGAGAAGGGAAAGCCGACCAAGCTTCGCCGGAAAATGGTGTTCTTGCCATTGCCAAATTGTTTTCTTTGTTCATAGATCCTGCTTGCTTCTATCATTTTTATCACATATTTTTCCGTCTCGAATGTTTTGGCATAGTTTGTATGGTAGTTGTGCGCGTCGTTGGTGGTTTCCTGCTGCTATTGCAGTTGCGTGGGTCGTGTGCGCGTTCCGGTGTCGTTCGGGAAATCCCAAATGGTACAGGTTAACCGCGCACGATCATCAACCGTTAGGGCGCACGACCACTGGTCGTGTGCCTATGTTCGTGCGCGTCCACTTATTTATTTTCCTAAGTTCTGTCTCGGTTATCGCACGAGCACTGGCAAATAGTGCGCACGACCACCGGTCGTGCGCCACTGATCGTGCACAGATGCTAAGTTTTCTGTCAGGTTTTCCAGGTTCACTTCGCACGATCATCAGCTAATGAGTGCGCACGACCACTGGTCGTGCGCCACTGATCGTGCGCTCTGTATATATTTTTCTTCTGCTCCCGTATTTAGTTGGCTTCGTTGCGCGGGTTATGTGGGCATGAGTGTTTTGTGTTGTGTTAAGATAGTAACGTAAGAGTAGTTGTTGTGATAGTTTCGTTTTGCGTGGCACGTTGAGTGAGTGAAGCTCACTCAATGCGGTGTCGAGAGGACCCAGCGCCAAGTCGTGTTGAGTCATTTCAACACTTTTTTTCCTACCTCGATTTCCGTTCCCGAGTGAATTCTTTGTTTATGTTTTGAGTTTCCTTGTCGGCAGTGTTTTTTTTCTTTCCAAATGGACGAATCGTGGGTCGTGGTTAGTAGTGGTGGTTTGAAGCTCTTCAAGGGGGAGGTGTTGTGTAAATTAGCCGTGGCCACCCTTTTCTTCTATCTTGCACCAGGTACGGGCTGGTCAAGGGGGTGGAAGGTCCCTAGTGCTTTTACATGTAGACCCTTGAGCTTGTTGACTTGGAAATGGTGGTTGGGGAACTGAGTTTGCCTCTAACCCGGATCCATGTTGTTTGTTTTGCTACTACCATATCCCACAGCTTAGGGTATTAGGTATTTCTTCCTTGGTAGATTACAACACTTTGGGCTCTTGGTAGCCTAGTAGGCTCTACAGGAAGTAGTTTCTGGGCAGGGTTGATGCTGTTTCCTCGCACCTGGTGCATTTCTTTCTGTCTTACCTTGGGCAGTTGTGACCTTTTTCTGCTTTGTGTTTTCCTCTTTCATTTATTCCCTGGTGGACACTTTCATGCAGTTTCTTTTTGTTTTGCTTGCTGAGGTATTCTTTCTTCTTTTGAATGCCTCAGGTTCTGAGCAGTAGCCAGTTTGGTGGCTAGGTTGCGGTGGTGTTGCTAGTGGTCTCTTGGACTTTGGAGATCCTGTTGCTTTGTTTGTGAGGTAGTTTTTCTGTACCTTTTCTTACAGACATACATATGTGCCAGTGGGTTCGTGTCAGGTTGTTGGCACCCTCTGGTAGTTTTTACCTTTGTACTATATATATTACTTTTGCTGCTACCATTTTCTGGAGATAGCCTACTTGCTCTAGGGAGGATTTATGCTAGGTTGCTAGTTATTTTAAAACTATAACTATTACTATAAGTACAGCTCATGATCAACATGTTTTTATAAAATTAAATCACTATTTTCCAAACGACGTATAAAGATCGATTTCTTATATATAGTATAAATTATATGTAGAGTCTTGCATAGTGTAAGTGGTCCTCATGGGACTCTTATGCACCCTCTTAGGATGTCAATCTTGAATAAAGTATCTTCCGCAGCGTAAAGTATAGTTTTTAATTGTGGACTAGGTGATCCACCGAGCCGAGGGATACAGCCTCTAAAATATAACTAATTTTTTCTAATCATTAATCTCATGAATTTCTTTCATAAAGTAAAGTAGATGTTTTTGCCTGAGCGTCAGCAGTTATCCCCTGCTTGACGTGGCATCACGACGCGTGTTTTCACATACTCTGATAATTCCTAAATTCGGAGAAAATGTGGGTTGTGATAGTTGGTATCAGAGGGAGGTTGCTTGACAAGTTAGTCAGGCAACCTTCCTTTGTTTGCTTTTAGTAGTTCAGCATCATGTCATTCACACACCGATATATCATCAGCACGTCTTGGCAAAAGCACGAACCTACACTCATAGCATAACATGAAGTATACAGGGCATATTATGTAGTATGAGATGCATAATATGTGTTCGTATATGGATCCACCATAGGGGCAACATGTGAGGGTTATGTAGTATGGGATGCATAACCTCACCACATGGCTGCGACTAGCTCGTTTTCTTTTTCGTTGCATGAGAATGTTATGTAGTATGGGATGCATAACATTTTCATGCGTATGCCGCTCATAACATGCATTAGGGCCTTTTTAGAATGCATAGCACAATCATGCATTGCATAACATTGCATAAGCACAACGTGCCAAACTAAAGACTGGCAGGATGACATATGAACACACATAAGTTTTCGAGTCAAAATAATATAAAGTCATGCATTCCCGATCTAGGCATAAGAGTCAGTAGGGTGGTGATTAACCATTCTAGGTTAGGGCATAACATCAATTTTTGTAAAAAGATAAACTCCCAGAGCAAGTTTAGCAGCTTTAAGTCTATATCTATATATGTATTGCCTGTACTTGTAGTTGGTTTTAGTCGTGGTATTAGGATCTAATTTGTGTTGTTATGATTTGAGGATGGTGAGACGTCCTTCGACTAGATCGACTCCCCTGTCTGAGGGTGAGTCATCTGGAGCTCAGAATGATGCGGTGATCGAGAGCCTGCGTCAGAGTAGCGATTCCATGAGCAGGCAGTTAGAGGAGGTGCGAGCACAGATTCAATCTTTGGTGAGTTGTGGCAGGACAGGCTCAGGGTGTGCAAGTCCCAGCTGGGGGGTTAGCTGTTCCTCCTCCCCCTGCGCCCTTAAGACCTCCAGTGGTGGTGCCAGCAGAGATGGCCTTCATCTCGCAGTTTCAGAGGCTGAGCCCTCCCACTTATGACGGGAAGACAGATTTCATGGTTATAGATGATTGGCTGATCTCCATGGAGGAGATGTTCTCGTATTCAGGGATTGCAGGTGATCAGAGGGTGATGATAGCCGCCTATCAGCTTAAAGGCTTGGCTAAGAGTTGGTGGCTGAGAGAGAATGAGAGCTTGGTAGCTGGATGCTCTTGGGAAGTGTTCAAGGAGATGTTGTTGAGGAAGTTCTTACCCTCGATCGAGCGTGACCGCCTCATGAATGACTTCCTTCATCTGAAGCAAAGGCAACTCACGGTGGGTGAGTATGAGATAGAGTTCAGCAAGTTGAGCCGTTTTGCCCCTGGATTGGTCAGCATTGAGGCTGATCGGGTTAAGCGATTTCTCGGTGGTTTGAGGAGCGAGGTACAGCAGTTGACCAGTGCTTATGGGTCAGAGACTTATGCAGGAGTAGTAGAGGCTGCTCTGAAGGTGGAGACTATTGAGACCGCGAAGAGCAGAGGCCAGCAAATGAGGAAGGACAAGAGGAAGTCTGTGGAGGAGAAGAAACTCGTGATACCCGGTGCTGCTCCGGGAAAGAAGAGCAAAGTGGTGTGCAGTTTCTGTGGCCGGTCAGGCCACCCTGTCGAGAGATGTTTCAAGAAGGCAGCAGCTCAGAGGAAGGAGCAGGTTCATGCGATTCAGGGTGCTCCTAGGAGAGATGTCTCCTGTTATGTTTGCAAGCGACCCGGGCATGATGCGGCCCAGTGTTGGTCCAAGGATAAAGTCTGCTTTCAGTGTGGGCAGAAGGGTCACATCAAGGCTAGGTGTCCTCAGGTTCAGCCAGCTCTTCCTGCAGTTCCATTACAGGCATTACTTCCACCTCAGCGTGTGGACAAGAGAAAGGGAAAGCTGAACGTGATTTCTTCCGAGGAGGCTCAAGCTTCGACCCAGGTCATCTCAGGTTAGTCGTTTTTTCCAGCCTGAAAGTTTTGTTCTTGTTTTGCTTGAATGTTTGCGGTATTGTTGTGGTAGTTCCTTAGTTTTCTACGCTCCTATAGGGAAATTTAAGGTGAAGAACCGCTGGGCGCGTGTTCTGTTCGACTCCGGCGCTACCCACTCGTTCGTGGCTAGAGCCTTTGTGGAGCGACATTGGGTGAATTTAGATCGAGTTCGGGATACCTTCCGTGCCAAGTTCCCCTCTGGTGAATCTGTGTTGTCAGATTTGGGCATATTGGATTGCCCTGTTTGGTTGGGGGACTTTCTTGCGAAGGCAGACCTGAAGATGATTGATCTGGAGGATTTCGATGTTATTTTGGGCATGGACTGACTGTCTAGGTATGATGCAGTCATTTAGTGCAAAGTAAAGCGCTTGGACTTCATTAGGGACGACGGTCAGCCCGGAAGCGTGTATGCTGATCCATGCCTGGATTCTTCTGTCATTTCTGCGGTATGTGCTCAGAAGCTGTTTCTTTCGGATTGTTTTGCTTGTTTGGTCTCGGTGGTTGAGACCGCTGTTAGTGTACCGCGCTTGGAGGAAATTCCAGTTGTTCATGGTTTCGCCGATGTTTTTCCGGATGATCTTCCTGGTATTCCTCCTGAGTGGGATGTGGAGTTTGTGATTGATTTAGAGTCAGGTACGCGTCCTATTGCTAAGGCGCCGTACCGGATGGCCCCTCGTGAGTTAGAGGAGTTGCGGGTTCAGTTGGATGAGCTGTTGGCAAAGCGATTTATCAGGCAGAGTTCGCCGCCTTGGGGTGCTCCTGTGCTGTTTGTGAAGAAGAAAGATGGGTCGATGCGGCTTTGCATCGACTATAGGGAGCTGAACAAAGTTATAATTAAGAACAGGTACCCTCTGCCGAGGATCGATGACTTATTTGACCAGTTGCGCGGTAGCACGGTGTTCTCTAAGATTGATCTTCGTTCTGGCTATCATCAGCTCAGGATCCGTGAGGCAGATATTCCACGGACTGTGTTTAGATCAAGGCATGGACATTTTGAGTTCTTGGTGATGTCGTTTGGTCTGACCAACGCACCATCAGCCTTCATGGATATGATGAACCGGGTGTTCAAAGATTTCCTAGAAAAGTTTGTGGTGTTCTTCATCGATGACGTGTTGGTTTATTCTCGCAGTGCTGAGGAGCATGAGCAGCATTTGCGTTTGGTTCTATCAGAGTTGAGGAATCACAAGTTATTCGCCAAGTTGAGCAAGTGCGAATTTTGGTTGCCTCAGGTCTCATTTCTAGGCCACGTGGTGAACAAGGATGGGATCTCGGTCGACCCAAAAAAGATCGCAGCAGTGATGGATTGGAGTAGGCCGAATACGCCTAAGAAGATCAGGAGGTTCGTGGAGGGTTTCTCTTCCCTAGCTGCACCTTTGACCAAGCTGACTCAGAAAAACGTGGTTTTTGTTTGGAGCGAGAAGTGCGAAGAAGCCTTTCAGAAGCTTAAGCAGAGATTATGCACTGCTCCCGTTCTGACCCTGCCTACTAAGGGTGTGGATTATTATGTATACGTGGATGCTTCGCATGTAGGTCTGGGATGTGTTTTAATGCAGGTTGGAAAGGTGATTGCCTATGGGTCAAGGCAGCTGAAGACTCATGAGAAGAATTATCCTACGCATGAACTTGAGTTTACAGCGGTAATCTATGCGTTGAAATTGTGGAGGCATCTACTTTATGGGGCTCAGTGCAAGATCTTCACTGACCATAAGAGCCTGAAGTACGTGTTCACGCAGAAGGAGTTGAATCTGCGCCAGCGGCGGTGGTTAGAGTATGTGGCCGATTATGATGTAGAGATCCAGTATCATCCAGGCAAGGCCAATGTGGTGGCCGACGCCCTGAGCCGAAGGACGGAAAAGATCTTTAACCTCTCCGCCGATCGTTTAGTGGAGGAGTTCCTCCTTATGGATATATCAGTGGGATGCTGCGGTTTGCAGAGTAGTTTATCAGTGGCAGAGCCGACTTGGATTTCTTTGACCAGACTGCACCAGAAGGACGATCCGGATCTTTTACACTTATTCACCAGGACCGAGAAGGGGGAGTTGCCAGATTTTGCTATCGATGATGCAGGTACTTTGAAGTACCGCGACAGGTTTTGCATCCCCGCTGTTGGGGACATTAGAAGTGTGATTTGCAGAGAGGCTCATGGATCCAGCGTTGCCTACCATCTAGGATCTACGAAGATGTATCGTGACTTAAAGCAAATTGCCTGGTGGTATGGCATGAAAGGTGATATAGCCCGTTTTGTTGCTGAGTGCCTCACTTGCAAGCGTGTGAAGGCCGATCATGGAAGGCCTGGTGGCAAGTTGACCCCGTTAGAGATCCTGACTTAGAAGTGGGAAAGTATATCTATGGACTTCATTACGGGCTTACCGAAATTCCCGAGGGGATTTGATTCAGTTTGGGTTATAGTGGACAGACTAACGAAGTGTGCTCACTTTGTTCCATATAAGATTGATTACCCGATGAAGAAGATAACAGAGTTGTACTTGAATGAAGTTATCCGACTGCATGGTGTGCCTGTGAGTATCATTTCTGATCGAGACTCCCGGTTTACTTCTCGTTTTTGGCAGAGTCTGCAGGAGGGTTTGGGTACGGATCTGAGATATTCTACTGCTTACCACCCACAGAACAATGGGCAGACGGAGCGGGTGAACCAGATAGTTGAGGATATGATCCGATGCTACATTTTAGACCACGGTGGAGCGTGGGATGAGCGGCTGCGACTTATGGAATTTGCATACAACAGCAGTTATCAGGAAAGTTTGCAGATGGCTCCGTTCGAAACCGTGTATGGGAGGCGCTGCAGAACTACGTTGTTTTGGGCTGAGGCTGGTGAGAGACCTTTGTTGGGTCCAGATGCTCTTGAGGAGATGGAAGTCACAGTGAAGCTTATTCGGGAAAAGCTTCGTATAGCTCAGGAGAGGTACGAGAAGAACGCCAATCGGCGTAGATCTGCCTTGGAGTTTTCCGTATGGGACCTTGTATTTCTTAAGGTTTCCCCGATGGTGGGTGCAAAGAGGTTTGGTAAGAATCGGAAATTGGACCCAAGGTATGTGGGCTCGTTAAAGATTTTGGAGCGGATTGACGTATCAGCGTATAGATTGGATTTGCCAGCAAACTTCCCAGGTGTTCATAATATTTTTCATGTAAGCCAATTGCGGAAGTGTGTGCGCAGCAGTGGACAGGTCTTGGACGTTGTGCCCCAGTTGGAGCCCAACCTCTCTTTTGTTGAAGTGCCGGTCCGTATTTTGGATACTCAGGAGCGAGAACTGCGAAAGAAGTCCATTCCGATGGTGAAAGTTCTATGGAAGAATCAGGATTTGGAGAGCGCGACTTGGAAGCTAAAGTCGGCCATGAGGAAGGCTTACCCTCACCTGTTTCCCTGGTTTGATCGGTATGTTTCCCTTCTTGTAACTCCTATTGGTTACTTTTCCTTCTTTAGTAGGAGTGTTGTGCGTAAAGTTTCGGGACGAAACTTTCTTTTAGGGGGAGTGACTGTAACGCCCCCGATTTTTCTGCGTTTATTTTAATCCTCGTTTGACGTTACGTCGACGCATTTTCTTGGCTTGTGCCATCTGTGGAGTGTGGTCTTAACTCCTTAGAACTGAGTGCCCTATTTTGTAGCCTGTTGGCAAGATCTCCCTAGCAAGCCGAGTCGTTTTGGGTGACCCGGTGTGGCCTCTCGGGGGATGCTTGTGTTTTGGCTCCGGGAGGATATAACTCGAGTTATGTTCGTCGAAAGTTAATTTAGACTTCGCCGTTGTGTTCGTAGCGTGGGTATTTAGCTACGGTGCGAATTTCGTCAAATTCCGAGGTAGTTCGATTTTCGCATCGTTTTGGTGCTTTATGTAATTCTTTATTATATTATATATATATATATATATATATATATATATATATATATATATATATATATATATATATATATATATATATATATATATATATGGTTAAGTATTAGGTTAGAAATAAAAGCCCGCATCATCTTCTCCAAATCAGAACCGCCGCCCCTGTACGAGAGAAAACGGAGAAACCGCCGAGCCTTGCCTTCCACCGCCGATTCCCGGAGCGTTTGTGGACGGAAATCGATTCTGAGAGTGGATTCAGATTGCTCTCGTCAAGACCTTCATTCCTACGGTAAGAAATTCGATCTCCGTGGAGTTTTAGGAGGATTGGAATTTTTGGTTTTAGGTTTCCGCCATTAAAGTTCGGGTTTGCTTGTTAGGTGTTATTTTGGTGCTGCTCCTTCTAGTGCAGCGTGAAGAGAAGGGAAAGCCGACCAAGCTTCGCCGGAAATCGAGGCAAGTGGTGTTCTTTCCCTTGCCAAATTGTTTTCTTTGTTCATAGATCCCGCTTTCTTCTATCATTTTTATCACCTATTTTTCCGTCTCGAATGTTTTGGCATAGTTTGTATGGTAGTTGTGCGCGTCGTTGGTGGTTTCCTGCTGCTACTGCAGTTGCGTGGGTCGTGTGCGCGTTCCGGTGTCGTTCGGGAAATCCCAAATGGCACAGGTTAACCACGCACTATCATCAACCGTTAGGGCGCACGACCACTGGTCGTGTGCCTATGTTCGTGCGCGTCCACTTATTTATTTTCCTAAGTTCTGTCTCGGTTATCGCACGAGCACTGGCAAACAGTACGCACGACCACCGGTCGTGCGCCACTGATCGTGCGCAGATGCTAAGTTTTCTGTCAGGTTTTCCAGGTTCACTTCGCACGATCATCAGCCAATGAGTGGGCATGACCACTGGTCGTGCGCCACTGATCGTGCGCTCTGTATATATTTTTCTTCTGCTCCCGTATTTAGTTGGCTTCGTTGCGCGGGTTATGTGGGCATGAGTGTTTTGTGTTGTGTTAAGGTAGTAACGTAAGAGTAGTTGTTGTGATAGTTTCGTTTTGCGTGGCACGTTGAGTGAGTGAAGCTCACTCAATGCGGTGTCGAGAGGACCCAGCGCCAAGTCGTGTTGAGTCATTTCAACACTTTTTTTCCTACCTCGATTTCCGTTCCCGAGTGAATTCTTTGTTTATGTTTTGAGTTTCCTTGTCGGCCGTGTTTTTTTTCTTTCCAAATGGCCGAATCGTGGGTCGTAGTTAGTAGTGGTGGTTTGAAGCTCTTCAAAGGGGAGGTGTTGTGTAAATTAGCCGTGGCCACCCTTTTCTTCTATCTTGCACCAGGTACGGGCTGGGCAAGGGGGTGGAAGGTCCCTAGTGCTTTTACATGTAGACCCTTGAGCTTGTTGACTTGGAAATGGTGGTTGGGGAACTGAGTTTGCCTCCAACTCGGATCCATGTTGTTTGTTTTGCTACTACCATCTCCCACAGCTTAGGGTATTAGGTATTTCTTCCTTGGTAGATTACAGCACTTTGGGCTCTTGGTAGCCTAGTAGGCTCTGCAGGAAGTAGTTTCTGGGCAGGGTTGATGCTGTTTCCTCGCACCTGGTGCATTTCTTTCTGTCTTGCCTTGGGCAGTTGTGACCTTTTTCTGCTTTATGTTTTCCTCTTTCATTTATTCCCTGGTGGACACTTTCATGTAGTTTCTTTTTGTTTTGCTTGCTGAGGTATTCTTTCTTCTTTTGAATGCCTCAGGTTCTGAGCAGTAGCCAGTTTGGTGGCTAGGTTGCGGTGGTGTTGCTAGTGGTCTCTTGGACTTTGGAGATCCTGTTGCTTTGTTTGTGAGGTATTTTTTCTGTACCTTTTCTTACAGACATACATATGTGCCAGTGGGTTCGTGTCAGGTTGTTGGCGCCCACTGGTAGTTTTTACCTTTGTACTAGATATATTACTTTTGCTGCTACCATTTTCTGGAGATAGTCTACTTGCTCTGTAGAGGATTTATGCTAGGTTGCTAGTTATTTTAAAACTACAACTATTACTATAAGTACAACTCATGATCAACATGTTTTTATAAAATTAAATCACTATTTTCCAAACGACGTATAAAGATCGATTTCTTATATATAGTATAAATTATATGTAGAGTCTTGCATAGTGTAAGTGGTCCTCATGGGACTCTTATGCACCCTCTTAGGATGTCAATCTTGAATAAAGTATCTTCCGCAGCATAAAGTATAGTTTTTAATTGTGGACTAGGTGATCCACCGAACCGAGGGATACGACCTCTAAAATATAACTAATTTTTTCTAATCATTAATCTCATGAATTTCTTTCATAAAGTAAAGTAGATGTTTTTGCCTGAGCGCCAGCAGTTATCCCCTGCTTTACGTGGCATCACGACGCATGTTTTCTCATACTCTGATAATTCCTAAATTCGGAGAAAATGCGGGTTGTGACAACGTGCATGCTTAGATTTAGAGATACTTGTGTTGTTATTGAAATACATCACTGCAGACTTATTATCACAGAATAACTTGAGCGACCTTTCAAATCCATCCAAGATACGCAACCTAGTGACAAAATTTTGCAGCCATATCCCATGATTAGATGCCTCATAGCACGCTATAAATTTTGCCGCCATGGTTGAAGAAGCTATGAGTGTCTGGTTGGAACTTTTACAAGATATAACTCCTCCAGCCAAAATGTATACATAGCCTAAAGTGGATCTTCTACTATCTTGACATCCAGCAAAGTCCAAATCAGAATACCCAATGATCTCTAGTTGATCTGATCTTCTATAAGTGAGCATGAAAGCCTTTGTCCTACAGTGGTCGTCATGCTATGAGTCTTACCACAATCAGATTTCTAGCAAAATCCCTATAATGCTTGTCATGCAACATCACCGCATCGGACCACTGGTCACGATTACGACTTCATCCACAATGCCTAATCCACTAATGGAACGGATTTCTAGTGCAACAACATGTCGGGGACGGACTCAATCGACCCGGTGGCTCCTCTTGAACCATGACGACCCGATCCCCTCTCATTTGAGAGATATGATGCCTAAATTCTTGAAAGAACGCAAAAAACGAAACGGATGCCATGCACGCATCCTTAAAATCGAGAGGAGAAATGTCGTTACCTTATGAACCCTCTTCCTAGTCATAGAGATCTTGGTTTGCATCGATGAAAGTATGGGCCTTCAAGCCCTCTCCGTGAATCCGACCTCAGATCGACGAACGGAGCTCTGAAGCTTCGTCAAATGCGGAAGATGCTCTTCTTCTTCCTCCTCCAAACTCTCTCTCAAAACCCTAAAATATGAGAACAATGGGGAAGATGAACCCCTCAGCCCTACTTAAGGCTCAAGGACGGAGATTTCTGGGCCATAGGATCGAATTCTAAGAAGATCAGGCTGCTAAGAATCAACAGTTATGAAAATGCTCCCTTCCACTACCGCTGGGCGGTAGTACCTATCGCGCCGCGGTAGCTCATCGACTCGCCAGTCTCTAAAGAATGTCATACTACCGCCAGTGGCAGAGATACTATCGCGTGATAGCTACTCAACGCTCTCGACGAAATAGGGCTTTTGCCGGACGGTAGCTTCCTAACGCCACGCGTTAGCTACTCGACGATTTCGTCTTGAAGACTTTGTCTCAATGCCTTGTCTCGTCGAACCAAGCCTACTACCGGGCGGTAGCTACCTACCGCCGAACGGTAGCTCCCAAAACCTCACATTAGAAAATAGGGGTGTTACAGAGAAGGTGCTGGAGGGGTCTTTTGTGCTTGGACATGTCCGGTGCGAGGACAACATCGCGGACATCTTCAGGAAGCCGTTGTCGAAGGGGAAATTTACACGGTTACAGGGACTGCTAGGGCTTGTTTCCACTTCTCACTTCAAGGGGGAGTGTTGAATTTTTTGAAGTGAAAGTGGAAGCTTGGTCGGACTGTCTGCGCAAGTGGGCGGACAGTAGTGGCGGTCTGGGTGGTCTGACAGTACGGACTGTGCGAACAGGATTGATGACTAGCCAGGTCGGCCAATAGTTCTACAGTTGGCTTGTTCTCAGGAGATAACCAGACGGATAGGATGTTTATCCGCGGAGTTCGCCGAGTCCGGCGTGTTGCAGACTGGACTGGTGTTCGCTGAGTCCGGGTTGTGGACTGGGTTAGAGCTCGGGAGATCAGCATGACTGATGCCTTGCTCTCGCTCTGATAACCGCGCAGTTCGTCAGATTGTGCGAACTAATGTTAGAGTCCGCCGGGTTGTGCGAACTGGATCTTGAGTTCGTCGTTTTGGAGTCTGCACCATAAACTCTTGGTGATGTGGACTTGGTTTGGATTTGAACCAAGTCCGGTTGTGCTCAGTCCGCGAGTTCGCGCGGTGAGCGCGAACTGCTTTTGTATCCGCCGAGCTCGGCAGCTTGGTAAAGTTGCGGGCTCGGAGTGTGCGAACAGGAGCAGGGTCCGCAGAATGTTGCAGACTGGTGGAGGTATCCGCAGTGTCCGTGGATATAGCGGATTGATCAAGTTCTGGTGACAAAGCGGTCTAGCTTTGTGTCCGCGGCTATGCAGATACACTTAGTGCTCGCCGCGAGATAGGGTGGTGTTCCTATCGGCTAGAGCGGTGACAACACTCCTCTCCGTGCCTATAAATAGGACCCCATGTCACATTAACAGTACAACCGAATGAACAGTAAGTGAGCTCGGGTGGTTGTCGCGGACAGATTTTTGTGTTCGCGCGGTTTGAGTAGTTGACCGGGTTTTTGCTATGCAGATTGTGCGGACAGTGCTGGTACATCGGCGAATCATGTCTCGTCATGTATGCCTCGTTTTGTAAAGATTTTTGATAGTACAGGGTTTCTTGCTCTTCTAGTTGCATCTGATTTACTTGACTTGGTTTTGATTGAGTGTTTCTGTATCTGCTTTCCCATTTTCCGTAGTTCACAAATTTTTACATTCGTTTCTCGAACCATATATCAAGACTCATCGGAAGCCCTTGGGGTCATTGTTTTTCCTTCTTCCCTTGGGGTCATGGACTTTGAATCATTACTTCGTTTGTGCGTCACGAATTACCTTTTTATTGCGACACGTTAGGCCTGGAGGTATATGTTGATCGCTTGGCGCTACTTGGTGCCAGTCTTGCGATATCAAGATCCCGTACTTGCAGATGCTTTTATCTTTGTAGCAATATGTGCGGCTTGTTGCAGTAACGTGTTTCAAATCTTTGGTGGCCCTTGCGGTGTTTTACAGAGACATCGACCTCCGATTCAAGCCGAGTGTATTATGACGGATTGAAAGTGTTATGTTTTCCTCCACGTTTCTATTTTCATAGGAATGTGAATTTGAAGTAGCGTGTTTGCTTCAGTGATTATCGCTTGACGTTAGTGTCAGAGGTTATTGCTTAGACGCAGTGCGGAGGAACGTTTGTCAACTTGTCATGATGGCCTGGGAGGACTCAAAGTCCATTTTTATTAGGTGATTGTTATTCTTACACCAAAAAGGCTATTCATACTCATTTTTTTTTAAAAAAACCTATTCTTTTTAAAAACCTAAAAACCTTATTCCTACCCAGCCCCCCTCCCTCACGCCCAGAATATTCGGCCGACTGCGTCCCTCCCCGTCTACGCCCATCGCCCCCATCCCCCGTCGCCCCCGCCTACGCCCTTCGCCGGCGATGATTTCCGGCCGCCCAAGGGGGGGATTGGCTCTCCCATCATCCTCCAGTGAGTTCTTTTCATCTTGTCTTTTAGATAATATTGATGCAAATTTATGAATTCCGATGATGTTAAGTTGTTGACAAATGTTGAATCTTCCCAAGAAAATTTGGTTGATGTTGGAAAGTTTTTTTGCACAAGTATGAGTTTTTCAAGTAAAAAAGAACTAATTGATTGTGCCAAATCTACTGCAAAAAATTTAGGATTTGTTTTAAAGAAGAACAAGTATGAGTTTTACATCAAATATCACTCGATTGTTTTAATGATAAGGTATGATAATTTACTTAAATTTATTTATTTGTTGACTTTTGTAATCATATGAAAGCATAATTTTTTGGTTTTTTATAGTGTATTTTTGAGATATTTTGGAAGCTTACAAGATTAATGGTTGAAGAACTTTGAAAATTTCGATTTTAAAATATAAGGTACGCATCAAAAAATAAGATTTCGATGACTATAATTATTATCTTTATATTTGTTAATTGTTATTTTTGTAGGTTTTTGGAAAACCGCTACATCAATTGGCTACTACATGGATGTTGTAGATCAAGATTGTGTTCGAATATGTATTTTGATGTTTTTTGGAACAATGATATTTTTGGAGAATATTTTGTGGGCAAGTATGTGTGTTGGACACTTAATATATATGCTTAATTTTAGCTAAAAAAATAATTTTATAAAATTAATTTTGGGTACAAATAGCGTAGTTGGGTACAAATATAATTTTGTGGTGTATGAATAAAATTGAGTAAGAATAGGCATTTTTGATGTAGGATTAACAATCACCTTTTATTAATTGATGCAAGAGAATTCGGGGTCTGTGTTGATGAGGAATCCGTAGGAAGATTTGTGGTTCACTCCTAAGATTTAGTGTAGAGAAATTTATTTATATGAGTTTACTTTTTTTTTAAGTAACAAAATTGCAAATTTTGTAATAAAAAGAAGCTAAAATGATTAAAATCAGAAAAAGTTAACAGAGCGTTTTTCTGTTTTAAGAAGAGCTCGAATTTTAAAATAAATTTATAAAATACATGAATTAAAGAAATTAAAAATTTTGTAATAAAGAGAGAATAAAATAAAAAAATTAAAAATTTAAGAAAAAGGTGTTAATTTTCCCCTTTTAATATAGTTTATAGATATCAACAACAACAAAGTTAATTCCCGACTAATTAATAATTCAAACCAAGCTATATATTTATGAGTCTAATAATGCCGAAACTGGGAGTTAAACAGCGTGCGGAGACGACAGCAAGCAAGTAGCCATTTGGATGTTTAATTAACAAAGTGGTAATATATTAATGAATAAATTAAATGTTGTAATTTGGATTGTTTATATAATATATATATATATATATATATTGGCGATGAATTGAATGGGGGGCAGCAGGCGGCAACATGCACGATCTGTATATTTGATTTGCCAACTTGCCATACCTTAGTTTTGGCTGTCTCCTGCCATCTGTAGTCATTTTGCAGCAGGCGGCTGGCCGCTCAAATCTGGGCGGCCTCTTGCCTGCTCAAATCGGGCGGCCGCTTTGCCGACCGGCCGCCCAAATTTGGGTAGCCTCCTGGCCATCTAGATTGGGCGGACGCTTTGCCGCCTAGGGCAGGAGGACCCATGGCTGCCCCTCCCTCCGGCCGCCCAAATCTGGGTGGCCTCTTGGTAGCCCAGATCGGGCGGCCGCTTTCCCACCTAGAGGCCGCCCCGCCCTCCGGCCGAGTGCAGGCGGCCCCATGGCCGCCTTGCCCTCCGACAGCCGCCTAGGAAGGGCGGCCCCTTGGCCTCCTGGCCTTTTGCTGGCGGCCGGTCGAGATCTCTCCACTGGCCGGCCCTTGCCGCCGGTCGGTCTCCTCGCCGACCGGCCCTTTGCCTTTTGATCCCTGTCATGCGATTTCCTTAGTCCAATCTGTGTATAACCATCCGCGTAACCATCCATAGTAATGGCCGGTCTGCGTTCAATAAAATTATTAAAATATGCGCTCAGAGAACTTTATAAGTGCACAACCTCGGGCTCGCATGAGGCAACTCAAGAAAGAGTGTTGAGTTAGGGGCGAGAGGGGCGAGAGGACTGCAGGGGCGAGTAGGCCCATAGGGTCAACTCGCCAGTACTTTAAAGATGCCAAATACTGGCCTTTTGTGGCGAGGCG
The DNA here is from genome assembly GCA_039513925.1 of Platanthera zijinensis. Classification (NCBI taxonomy): domain Eukaryota; kingdom Viridiplantae; phylum Streptophyta; class Magnoliopsida; order Asparagales; family Orchidaceae; genus Platanthera; species Platanthera zijinensis. Next base: position 151,561,444 of record CM077089.1, read on the forward strand.
AATCTCGCAAGGTGGGGGGACTCGCGAGACGAGCAGATAGGCTCCCCTCGCCCGCCGGTTATTTCTCACTCGCCATAAGGGAAAAGATGTTTTCTACTTTCTTACCCTTAAGGAGGGATTTTACTCTTTTACCCCAGCTAATTTTACCCTTTTGCCCTTTGTGGTTTGCGTATAACCCTTCAGAATAGTGGAGTTTGGCTGTTGGCATACCCAGTTGAGGGTATTTTGATAATTTCAGGTTGGTCTAGTTTGGTTATTGGCAGGTCAAACTCAGAGGCCTATAAATAGACCGATAAGGTGCCTTGAAGAGGTTGTTGACTCCTTTTATCTTCTCCCTCTAAGACACCTAGCTCAGCACTGGCTAGGGAGGAGAAAGATTTCTAGTTTTCCGGTTAAGACGCGGGACCTCCGAGCTGAAGCCTACGGTCTGTTTCTAGTTCCCGAGACTCACGTTAAGGAAAGAATTCGGGAAGAGTAGGTGTGAGCTGCAACTCTAGATCCGAACTCTAGGTGAATGCGGGTTTCTGGCTTCAACAATTAGATTGGCCCGCGAATAGAAATTACGGTGGTTACGGTCTACGGATAGTCAGGTAATCACCGTAAATAGGACCCCAGACCCTCCTTGATTTCCATCTTCTCCTCCCTAGATTTTCTGCTACGCTCTTTCTCTCCTCCCGTCTTTCCTCTTACATGCGTGAGAGAAGACCTCCTAAGTGCACCGCACGCCCTTCGTTTCAAGTACGCAACACGCGCTTCGTTCCAAGTGCGCCTCCGAACGATTCGTTCCAAGTGAGCCCCTGCGCACTCCGCTCCAAGTTTGTTTCGCGCACCTTGCTCTTCAAGAATACTTCCAATAACGCGCTTCGCCCGGAAACGACGCAACAGTCTATAAGTCCTACTTCAGAACACTGAGCATATATAAAAGCAAATTTCAGTAAGCACCACGCGTAAAACACCCTCCAGTCAACAACAAGTCCCCAAACGACAACAATTCAAACACTCCAGACTCCTCTGAACACAATAGAAGACAAGCCACAAAGATCAAGGCACGCAAGACATACTGCTCATGCCTCCAAACAGTAGTCAAAACCTCGAGTGTGATCAAGGTGCAGCTTGTAAGACCCCCTTTTTTTTTTTCTTTTTCAACCACCGGGGTCTTATGCCCAGAACCGCCGCTTTGCGGTGACACCTTCGCACCCGGGAAGGTTGCCACTACAACGCGCCGATTCTGCCGGCCTTTTCGATCGCAACATGTAGCAAGCAAGAGAGAAGTAAGTCCACCAAAAGAGATTATCACATAAAATAAAACTCCACGAAGGGAGTGTCCACAGAAAATCATCAGAGTATAAATAGTCTGGAAATATAAGGGCTCATGCCCGGTACATCAGAGTCCTCACTACAAGTCTCTCATCGCGGAAGCTAAGAAAATGCTAATCACTCACGGAGCTGGTCGCAGGTGCACCGGTGCTAGACTGTCCCACCTCCATGCGCACCGTACTCCGCTGGTGCTGGTCCCTGTCTCCCATCCGGAGCTCCTGTAATGTTTGGTTCGAAAACCATTAGTCATAAAGACTAAGCCCTATCATCCCCTACCCCTCCCACCACGGCTCCTAAGCACCGGGCGGAGAGGAGGAAAGGGAAGCTACAAAAGTGGAGAGTAGTCAAGCAAGTGACGGTGGACCTAACTAGCAAGGTATATCAGGTGAACAATATAAATGTTGTAATAGGTAGAACAATTAATAAATAGCAAATTGTATTAAGGACTGCTAGAGAATAGTAAGAAGGCAACAAGTAAGTAAGTATGTAAGTAACCTTAACTTATATGAATGCCCATACAAACTTATAAGTTAAGGGATCTTCTGCAAGGCTCCCATCGTATAAAAAGTCCCATACCGATTTATACGTTGGGGTGTCGGTTGTATGCAAATATGAGTGTAGTGATATGCTATGCCATGATTCATGCAAGTGCAACCCACGCACACGACTCTATGCGCACAGACCTTTAGTTCCCCCTGTTCGGGAGGCTAGCTTCACCCCCAGGAACCTCCGTAGTGGCAAACGGAGACAGTGGGTCGGGCCCCCCACTCCTAGGCGGGTAACCACACTACCAGGCCTAGCCCTTCCGTACGCCCCTAGAAGAACACAACCTAGAGTATCCGCGTACTGCTGCTGGATGTACCCTCCAGACTTTTCGCCGAGTCATCGTACCGCTGTCGGTGTGATCGATCGCCTAGTACCGATGACCCACCACTTTTCTCCGTACTCCAACCCTCGAGCCCGCGGCCCCCGGACAGTACTGTCCGTGCATCTACCTTCAGAGCTACTGTCTGATGGCAAGTAATCCTATAGTTCTACTTTCCTAGCTACCGGGGAGTGAGTGTGTGCAATCCTAGTTATACTAGTTGCTCTTTTAATTTATTACTCCTATGGTTTACGTTAGCCCGGGACTGCCCCCGGTATACACCGTGAAGGGCTCTCAAGGGGCACTAGGAACCAAGACGGTGCATTACAGCCCGAAGTTCCCTTTCGCAAGGCACTTATTATTATTGGTTGTCTACCCTTTACTCAATCCCCTTTTTGTTGCTTAGGTTCTAACCCTAGAGTATTAAGACTCTTCCTCTTCTTCCCGGGATGGACGATCTTTCGTCGATCCCGTACTCCCTTATCCTAACCAGTCTCACACTCTACTTATCCTGACTTCCAATGATGAACTCAATCTTAACTTGCCCTACCAACCATCGATTATCAGAATTCCGTGGTTTTACTAAATGCAGACCATCCTAAACTATATGAGGTACACAAGGGGAGGTACTCCAAATTATCTTCCAAATCTCCTATAAAATTTACTGGAGATCTATCATGACTTAATTAGCTTAAATCCAGGAATTTATAATTTTCCTAATTAATCTGATATTTATTTTATTTTTCTCAAGATTGGCCATGGGTAATTTTTAACATGAACTACATGATATTCTTAAGTTATGGCCACCCAAAAATTGTGATCACTAAATAACAGTAAGGTATCATCAAATACTAATTTGCAGGATTTTACAAAAGGTATATAGCCTCTAATTAATTTATCCATTATAATCTCATTATTCCCTTGTAAAGAAGGAAGTACTGAATTTACTCATCATAAAATTATAGAAAAATTACTGACTAATAGTATGATACAGAAAAGATCTTTGTGCAAAGAATCATAATTTTACCAGCTTGCTAAGCACTAAAATAGATTTAATCCAATATCCATGATAAATAATACTTAATGAAGCAAGCCTTAGAATTAAGCTTCTAAAAATCCCATAAAAATTCACAGAGTTTTAAAATCATAATAAAAATTCTCTGCCTAAATTTCATCAATTTCCAGGAAGTTTGTACTCCATAATAAATTTTCTAAGCAAATCATACAACTACTAAATCATTAAGGAAGTACCCAAAATAGTGATCATAAAATTCATAGAAAAATATTCAGAGCTTGTACTACCCCTATAATCAACTCTACCCATTTATCATCACTTTTTAATGTGATTTGGTGTCATTTCCTATCTCTACAAGTTTTGCGCCCTAAACTAGGGTTAGATTTTTAGATATTCCAACGATCTCCAAATCTACTAAGATTTCATCCAGAGAACAATATTAGCCCTATGGTTCTCATCACCCAATCTCGGGTCAATCCGAGGTCATTTGACCACATGACCTTCACAAACCACCAAGACCCATCCTTAGGGTTTGGCCTTGGTCCTTAGGGTAAACTTACCCCGATCCACCTCCAACTCCATGAGGGGGTGCTAGAGAATATTACTAGCCAGTGGTAAAAATCTCAGCCTCTGTTGAGGTGATTTGACCACTCAAACTTCAAAAGTGCACTTTTAACCTAAGGCCTCTTATTAGGGCAAAACTTTGGGTTGATCATTTCTGATCCAAACCATCTCCAAATGAGATGAAAAATTATACAGGACCTTATGGTGAACCCAGGGACCACTCACCAAAATTTGGGAGGGTTTGGAAATTATTTAACAATCTAATTAAAATCGGCTAGGATTATTGAATTTTTCTAAAAACTATAGAAAAATATTCTCCAAAAATTCTCATTTTTGGATAGCACCTAGATATATGTAAGATTAGACCACACCCCAAATTTCAAGTCATTTTGATGACTGGATTGGAGTGGGGAATTTTTCTAAGGTCAAGGCAGCCCTCTGGATAGACCTCACCAAAAAGGGTGCTGTGGTCTAACCAGGATTCCAAATCGAGTAAAATTAATTTTAAATTGAAGTAGACTTCAAGGGCTACATTTCCTTTGTTGGTCATGTTTCCTGTAGGAGCCTCTAGGTATTTTTCCCAAATTATCAAAGGTGACAGATATTTTCATTCAGAAATTGCTTTAAAAATAGAATTTAATAATCATGGCACTGTTCATCTTCTTCAACAACCCGAAACCAGAAGCCTAAAATTTCATTTTTCCTGTAGCTTTTCCAAGCTATTTCCCGGCCACCCAGCCATCTCCCTGGCCGGCCACCACCACCACCACCTCCGTTGAGGCGAGGGCTATCGTCGGGCGGCGGCACAGCCGCCGGAGAGGCGGTTTCCGGCGAACCCGCCACCATGAAACTTTCGGAAAACCACCAATACGCTCACCCGATCTGGCTCTTTTGAGCCCGATATCTCTCCTAACGATTCCTAAGATCTATCCGCAGAAGAAGAGGGAGGGGAGGACCTTGTTCGCGGGTTGAAGGCGTGCAGAGCGTCGGGAAGCCATTTGCGCGGTGGTGGCGTCGCCGGAAATTCTTCAATAGCAAGGAGGAAGTCTGAACAGTTGAGGGAGTGTAACCTTTTCCTCTTGCTCTCAGGAATCTTTTATAGATGAGCAAATGGGGAGGGGAAAGGGTGAAACGTTGGAGATGAAACGTTGACGGCCATTAATAACCCTCTTATGACGTTTCGGTTATGACGAATGGCAGTTGAAAAGTTGGGAATGAAGAGATGCTTGCCAGGTGGCAATTTCCTATTGGACCCACTTTTCCTTAATTATTAACATAATTAAAGTAGGGAACGACCCATAAATACTCTTGATTTTTCATCCCCACAGCCAGAATTTATTAAGGCGTCGGTTACCGAAACTTCCAGTCTGGCTGACGTTTCGGCCTTGGTCACGGGCGTGACACATAGGTCACTGGCGTGACAGGCCCGGTTAGCAGTCTGGGTTCGACGATCGTCGAACTAAGATCGACGATCGTCGAAGGGTGGTCACGGGCGTGTCACTTGGGTCACGGGCGTGACAGGTCTGGAGACCAATTCTGGTTCGACGATCGTCGAATTGGGATCGACGATCGTCGAGCGTGTCACGCCCTATGTCACGGGCGTGACATGGCGGGTCACGGGCGTGACAGGCCCGTGTGGTCGAATCTGGTTCGACGATCGTCGAATTGGGATCGACGATCGTCGAGCGTGTCACGCCCTTTGTCACGGGCGTGACATGGCTGGTCACGGGCGTGACAGGCCCGTGTGGCCAAATTTGGTTCGACGATTGTCGAATTGAGATCGACGATCGTCGAGCGTGTCACGCCCTTTGTCACGGGCGTGATATGGCGGGTCACGGGCATGACCAACCCGTGACCTGATTTCTTAGTCGATTTATTTCAAGTTTTGGGCTCTCTAGGGTTCTACCACAACCAACCGACTCCTAGGGGTCTAGCCGGAAATGGGATGTTACACAGCTCCCCCACTATAGCAGTTAAATGATTAGCTCCATGAGTGGTGGTCTGTCTCCCTTCGAGCCCAGTACTCTCTCTCGCCCCCCAACAATTGTATCGAGGAGCGTCCTGTCGCCCTCACATTCTTAAAAGACCATGTACCAAGACAACAAATAGTGGAAGTTTGGTCGGCACCGATCCGACCACGTGATCTTGTCAGTCTTCCCTTTTCTGTGAACTAAGTTGACGGGTTTTCTACGTTAAAAAACTTGGTTTTGAACCAAGTTTACGCGCTCGGTTGCTCCCAGAAGACGGTGCTATTTAGACCGATCCACATAAGCCTTGAGTGACTCACAACAATAATGTATATAAACAATAAGCACAAAGCCAAAATTTGTTGTCCATTTAATTTAAAATTTTGGGAACAAATTGCTTTTCCTATGACATGTTTATATATATATATATATATATATATATATATATATATATATATATATATATATATATATATATATATATATATATATATATATATATATATATATATATATATATATATATATATATGAGAAAATATCTAACTTTATTAAGCAAAAACAAATTGGCTCTTTTAAAAGGTTGGCAAAGTAAATTAGTTTAATAGTATTTTTTAGGTTGCCCGGTGTTCCTCCAGATCAGAGAATCGGATTGTCTTAGTTATGAGTCAAATCGAGCGTGCAAACAGATAAGTGAAAACCAAGCAGCATTGACATGAGGTTTTTTTACTGTGAAAAAAATGAAAATGATGAAAAATCACGTGATTGGATCTGTGTCGAGCCAAAAATCTACTATTTCAGTTGAGTTTACAAGTATTTAGAGTTTCTTAGAAGATGATAAATCATCTCTCCATTACAAGTTTTGAGTACAAAGAGAAGAGAACAAAGCTAAGTCCACGAAGTTTCCATGATGTGTCCTTGAGAGCGTTCACGAGAGCGTCCTCTTGTGCCTTCTCTGGGACTCACTGGAGCGTCCACTTGAGCATTGAGCGGACTCGAGAGGGAGCAGAGCAAATCCCGAGCAAATGAACGATCTAAGTCCCTGGAGTTGTTTGTCTTAAAATAAAGGCCTAAGAGACTGTTTTTTATAGTTTTTTGGAGGGTCGTACTGATAATTGCACCAGACCGAGTATTGAGTTTGATAACTTCTCAAATGAAGTTATCTAGTCCCCTATTTTCTACAATAATAGTTGTGATAAATGAGAAGAAATGATTTAAATTAGTATAAATGTTCATAAATTAATATTTATTTTATTCATGCTTGATTTACCTATTTTGTCTATGATTTTCTCATTAGAAATGACGTGGAAATCGAACCGGAGAAATAAGTACTGGAATTATACTTTGGCTGTGCAGTTGTTGCAGAAACCTATTTTCAGTGGTTATAACAAGTCCTGGACGGATTTAAAATTCGAATTTCGAATTTTGCGCCAAAACCAAATATGGAAGGAGACATCTATTGGGAAAGGGCTGCTCGTTTTTAAGAGGGGTTTTTCATACCTAAAGGGCACGAAATTAGAGAAAGGAGAGAGACTTTAAACCATCATCTTGGAGAAGAAGAAGGAGAGGAACGACTAGGGTTTGGATGGACCGGCGAGAAGGAAGAAGGGTCTAAAGCAAGATCTACACGCATATTCCTACAGCATTTAGCGTTCTTAAGCATGTCTTGTAAGATCTTTCTCATTTGGTTTCATCCTTCTATCATGAACTAATCTTATGAATCTTGTATAATGTGAGTACCTTGTCTTATTGTGATGATTTTACTTTAATTTTTATTTTATGGTTGTTTGAATCACTATCTTTATTAGGTTTATGTTCTTTGTTTGTGGAAATTTTTGAGCAAGCGTTCATCTTCTAATTAGCATGACGAGATTCGCAAGAGGAGTTATGCTAATCTAGGGTTGAATCCGTTATTCTTCGCGGCGAGATTCGAGTTAGGAGTTGCGTAGTTTTCTAAATCAAAAGTCCATCTTTTTACTGCGCTACAAGATTCGAGAGAGGAGTGGCGTAAGTGTGGCATAAACTCTAATATAGCATCAAGAGAGAAAGAGATTTCCTCTTGAGTTAGCATCATTGATTTTTGCTCGTCATGTTATTTACTTTTCACCTAAGTTAGAGATAACTAGGGGAAATTGGGTAAACGGAATTCTGAGATCGAGAGATGATGAAATCCACTTTAAAATCGATGCAAGATAGCAATGAAGAGAACCATTAAAGATCACTAGAAATCTCGTCACAATAGGCAAGGGAAAACAACATGCAAGATCATTTCTCCAACCTTGATAAAAGTATTTTCTAAGAATCGTGTTTAGTTTTATTATTATTAGTTTAAGTTTTCTTTATTATAAAATTAATCCACTAAAGGAAAGTATCCCACTTGGATTCAAGGAACGGGTAAGGCTAGTAATTACGAGCACTAACGTTGCACTTCCTCTAGGAACGAAAACTCAACTCATCATTTTATTACTTGTTTCGACACGTGCACTTGCGTGATTACGTAGATCCATTTTGGCCGTATCAAGTTTTTGGCGCCGTTGCCAGGGAAGCGCAACTGGTTTAGTGTTTTATTTCTCGTAATATTAGTTAAACTTTAGTAGTTGGAGATCAAGTATCTTGTTTTTAATTGTTTTTCTTGTCTTAGCACTTATTTCGAAGCTTTGTGGTGTATGTCAAGGTATAGAAACCCGGAATTATTGCCACTAAACTTAGAAATAGAGCGCACTTGCAGACAAAATCGAAGAAACCTTAGAACGGAAAATATTATTCATCCTGAGATGGATAATAACGGACAACAAGTTATCGATGACATAGAGGGTCACGTGAACCATAACAGGCAAGCTAATCCTAAAAATCAACACCTGCCGCCCCGAATGACATGTAGGGATTACAACACACCTTTTAGGGGAGGTTTGCACACGAGTATAGCCCGACCGGCTATAGAAGCCAATAATTTCAAAATGGCTTCTCAAAATGGCCAACACACCTTTTAGGGGAGGTTTTCATTATGCAACAAGTTCAACTAAATAAATTTGGGGGTCTTAGCCATCAAGATGCAAACTCTCATTTAAAAACCTTCTTAACAATATGCGACATGTTTAAGGCAAATGGTGTGTCCGCAGACGCAATTCAACTAAGAGCATTTCCTTTTTCCTTAGAAGGTCGAACAAAGGATTGGTTGGACTCTTTACCCGATGATGCTATCACCACATGGGCCCAATAAGAAGATAAATTTTTAAATAAGTATTTTCCACCTTCAAAGACGGCTAAGTTGATTAGGGATATCACTACATTTATGCAACATCATGGGGAGACTCTTTATGACGCATGAGAGCGTTTTAAGGAGCTGTTAAGAAAATGTCCACACCATGGGTTAGCACAATACCAGCAAGTATCCACATTCTACAACGGGTTGCAAACCGCAACCATGATTCTAGTAGATGGAGCCGCAGGAGGTTCCTTAATGAAAAAATATCCGGAAGATGCGTACGCCATTTTAGAAGATTTAACGTCTAATAATTACCAAGCATATGAAAGACAAGCAACAAGTAATCCAGCAGGGGTGCACCATGTAGATCAAATCACATCCTTAGCCGCCGAAATGACATCACAATTCAACTTGATTAACAAGAGGCTAGATTCATTATCTAATCATGCGCCTAATGCACCACTAACGGTGGAACAATTAAATCTATTAACGGAGGAAGCCAACTATATAGAAGGACAATAAAGGCAAATTCCACCGGGATTTACTAACCATTATCACCCCGAGTGGCGACATCACCCTAATTTCTCTTGGAGAAATAATCAAGGAGTGAACCAATCGTCGGGATTTCATCAAAATCTGAATCCAACCCAAGGGAATCCTCAAAACAATCAAAACAATCTTAGGAAGTTAACTGACAAAGCAATTGTGGGGATGTTCCAAAAGAATGAGTCTAGGATTGGAGGGATTGAGTCATCTCTAAGATCTTTAGAGACCACATTGGGGCAATTAGCAACCACGTTAAACAAAAGGCCGATTGGATCATTACCATCGGATACCATGCCTAACCCAACAAGAGAGGAACCTCATAATCATTGTAATGCAATCGCTTTAAGGAGTGGAGTAGAGATTTAAAGTGGAGATGGCCTGTTAGAAAAAGCTAGAGATGAAGAGAGAAAGGAACAAGAAAATGGACCAAGGGGGTTGCAAGAAGAAGAGCCCGTAGAAGTTAAGGAACCGGAGATAGTTGACGTCCAACCACTAAATAATAAAAAAGAAAGAAATCATCTATCATCCACCTCCTTTCCCATATAGACTAGCGAAGACAAAGCTCGATAAGCAATTCCAAAAGTTTATGGAAATCTTTAAGAAATTAACTATAAATATTCCGTTTGTCGAGGCTCTTGAACAGATGCCTAGTTATGTCAAGTTTATGAAAGACATCTTATCCAAGAAGAGGAAATTCGTTGAGAGGGAAATAGTCGCCCTAACTGAAGAATGTAGTGCAATATTACAAAAGAAACTACCTCAAAAATTAAAAGATCCAGGTAGTTTTACAATACCATGTTTGATAAGAACGACGTTTTCAGGGAGAGCATTGTGTGACTTGGGAGCTAGCATCAATCTGATGCCCTTATCTATTTGCACAAAATTAGGCCTGTGAGAGATTACACCAACATCTCTTACTCTACAGTTGGCCGATAGGTCTTTAGCTTTTCCTAAGGGAATTGTTGAGGACGTATTGGTTAAGGTGGATAAATTAATCTTTCCAGCCGATTATGTGGTGCTAGATATGGATGAGGATAAGGAAGTTCCTATTATTCTAGGAAGACCATTTTTAGCCACAGGACGCACCCTTATAGATGTACAAAAGGGAGAGCTAATAATGAGAGTCAACGACGAGGAGGTAACCTTCAATATCCTTAAGGCCATAAAATTCTCTAAAGATAAAGAAGAATGCTATTTAATTAAAGAAATTGAGGTGCCCTCGAAGTTGACACACGAGGAAGAAGATTTTGAACATAGATTATTAGACATCTTAGTTAACGACGAGGGTGAAGAAGATAAAGTAATGGAAGAAGTTGTTCACATACTCAATTCATGTGAAAGGTTGCCACCATATAAGAGTTTTGAAGTGATAACTAGGCCAAGCGAACCAAGAATGATGAAACCTTCTATCATTGAACCACCTAAATTGGAACTAAAACCACTACCTGAACACCTTAAGTATGTATTTTTAGAGGAAGATAACACTCTTTCGGTCATAATCGATGCATCATTAAGAATGGAAGAAGAGTTGAAATTAATTGAGTTACTAAGGGAGTTTAAGGAAGCGATTGGTTGGACTCTTGCCAACATCAAGGGGATTAGCCCATCCATCTGTATGCACAAAATTCTACTAGAAGATGGGCAGAAAGGATCCATCGAACATCAACGAAGGCTTAGTCCTCCAATGAAGGAGGTGGTGATGAAGGAAATTATTAAGTGGCTTGACGCGGGCATTATTTATCCTATTTCAGATAGCAAGTGGGTAAGCCCGGTGCATTGCGTACCAAAGAAGGGAGGGATAACGCTGGTTAAGAATGAAAATAATGAACTTATACCTACTAGGGCTGTCACGGGATGGAGGATATGTATTGATTATCGAAAATTGAACAAGGTGACTAGAAAAGATCATTTTTCGTTACCATTCCTTGACCAAGTCTTAGATAGATTGGCAGGTGGCCAGTATTTTTGTTTCTTGGACGGATATTCGGGATACAACCAGCTTATGGTTGCACCAGAAGATCAAGAGAAAACAACATTTACATGCCCCTTTGGTATATTTGTGTTTAGGAGACTGCCATTTGGATTATGCAACGACCCCGTCACATTTCAGCGTTGTATTTTGGCAATACTAGCCGACCTCATCGCTCGAGGCATTGATCCGACAGAGTATGGAATCGAGATATTCATGGACGATTTTTCCATCTTCGGTAAATCATTCGATGCATGTTTGACATGTCTGGGGAGGGTATTGGCCCGTTGTGTTGAGACTAACTTAGTACTAAACTGGGAAAAGTGCCATTTTATGGTACGTGAGAGCATTGTATTAGGACATAAGGTGTCGAGTCAAGGACTAGAAGTGGATCGAACAAATATTGAAGTGATTGAAAAACTTTCTCCGCCAACGAATGTTAAGGCCATTCGTAGTTTCCTAGGCCATGCCGGATTTTATAGGCGGTTCATTAGAGATTTTTCAAAAATCACAAAACCCTTATGCAATTTACTCGAGAAAGATGCACCTTTTATTTTCAACGACGAGTGCTTAGAAGCGTTTCAAATGTTAAAGGAAAAATTAATCTCGGCACTCATTGTCAAGGCACCCGATTTCTCATTACCTTTCGTTCTCATGTGCGATGCGAGCAACTATGCGGTGGGAGCCGTGTTGGGGAGAATGCACGACAAGGTTTTCCACACCATTCATTATGCTAGTAAGACTCTTATCGATGCCTAAGTGAACTATACAACTACAGAAAAGGAACTCCTAGCGGTGTTTTTTTCTTTCGACAAATTCCATGCTTATCTGATTAGTTCTACAGTCATAGTTTACACGGACCACGCGACAATCCGATATCTAGTGGAGAAAAAGGATGCTAAACCTAGGCTTATTAGATGGGTTCTACTCCTCCAAGAGTTTGATTTTGAGATCAAGGATCGTAAGGGAGCAGAAAACCCAATTGCCAACCACTTATCGAGATTAGAGAACGAGTGTGAGAAAGATGTGCACATTGAGATTAAGGAAAGTTTCCCAGATGAGAGTTTGCTTGCAATCATAGAAGGGAGCATCCCATGGTACGCTGATTTTGTTAACTATATTGTTAGCAAGGTTTTTCCACCGGATTTTAGCTACCAACAAAGGAAGCGATTCCTTCATCAGGTGAAGTTTTACCTATGGGACGAACCGTATCTATTTAAAATTTGCGCTGATCAAATAATTCATAGGTGTGTGCCTGAGATAGAAGTTCATAGTATTCTCGAAAGGTGCCATGCATCACCTTATAGAGGACACTATAAGGGAGACCGGACAGCGATGAAGGTTTTAGAGTCAGGATTTTATTGGCCAACCTTATTCAAAGATTCTTATCACTTTATAGGACAGTGCGACCGTTGTCAACGTGTTGGAAATCTTCAGCGGGGAGCAAGCATGCCCATGAATGACATCCTTGAAGTAGAAGTCTTTGATGTATGGGGGATTGATTTCATGGGCCACTTTGTCAAGTCCGATGGACACTTATATATTTTGCTAGCCGTAGACTATGTGTCGAAGTGGGTAGAGGCGATAGCCACCCAGAGGAATGATACCAAGGTGGTGCTAAAATTTCTAAGGTCTAACATCTTCACTATATTTGGTACACCGAGAGCAATAATTAGTGATGGAGGGACGCACTTTTGTAATTTACAATTTAAAACTCTTCTAAAGAAATATGGTGTAACACATAAAGTAGCCCTTGCCTACCATCCACAAACCAATGGCTTAGCCAAGGTGTCAAATCGTGAGATCAAGACCATCTTAGAGAAAATGGTGAATGCAACACGCAAGGATTGGTCACACAAGCTAAGTGATGCATTATGGGCTTATAGAACGGCGTTTAAAACCCCGATTGGATTAACACCATATAAAATGATCTATGGGAAAGCGTGTCACCTTCTAGTGGAGTTGGAACATAAGGCGTATTGGGCAATTAAGAAATTAAACTTTGACTTCCAAGAGGCGGGCAATAAAAGGTTACTGCAAATTAATGAATTGGAAGAAATTCGATCCAACGCATACGAGAGCGCCAAACTTTATAAAGAGCGAACAAAAAAATGGCACGACGCAAAATTAACAGTGAAAGAGTTCAAGATCGGGCAATTGGTATTGTTATTTAACTCAAGACTTAAATTATTCCCCAGAAAGCTAAAATCGAGATGGTCAGGACCATTTATTGTGAAGCAGGTGCACCCGTATGGGGTAATAACGATTTGTAACGAAAAGGATGGCTCTGAATTCAAAGTGAATGGCCAAAAGCTGAAGGAATATCATATAGATATTGATCGTCGGGAGTCGACGATCATCAATTTGCTATGAACACTTGAGAGGAAAACGTTCGGTCGGGACGTTCTAAACGAGGCGCTTGGTGGGAGGCAACCCACCGTATCTTATAATTTATATATACATATGTGTTTTTATAAATTTGAATAAATAAATTTCATTGGTGTTCGTTAGTAGAGTAATAATATTAGAGGAAGTGAAACCACTTGAACCTAGTTGACCATAATCAATTATCAGGAGAAGTGAAAATGCTGGAGGAGTGAAAAATTTGGACAAAAATCTGTAGAAATTTAAAGTAAAATAGATTTTGTAAAATAGATGACAGTTGTTACAACAACCTAAAAATATCTGTAATGAGAATTAAGTTTCTGTCCAGATTTTCATAAGTAGCGCTGAATCAAAGGCAGTTGTTACAACAATCCGAAAACATATGTAATGGGAATTAAGTTTCTGTCCAGATCTTCATAAATAGCGCTGAATCAAAAGCAGTTGTTACAACAATCTGAAAACATATGTAATGGGAATTAAGTTTCTGTCCAGATCTTCATAAATAGCGCTGAATCAAAAGCAGTTGTTACAACAATCCGAAAACATATGTAATGAGAATTAAGTTTCTGTCCAGATCTTCATAAATAGCGCTGAATCAAAAGCAGTTGTTACAACAATCCAAAAACATATGTAATGAGAATTCATTTTCTGGTTGCTTCTTCAAGGACTGAACCGGCGCACGCGAATCGTCACTTCGGAGGGTTAGAGTGGGATTAATTTGAACTAATTATATTTTAGTATTAATAAAATCTGCAATTATATATTTCCTAATCTGACTTAATCTAATTACCGCTCTAATCTCTTAATTAAAATACATATTATAATCGGCCTTTCCAAAATAAAGCCCTCCAGTAATTTTCCCGAATTTCTGGCTAGGTCAAAAGAAGCATAGGAGGAGTAGGATTACCCCATGCCCACCTTTACTTTTGCATGGTTTTGATTATATTTTGTTGCAGGTATTTTTTTGCATATTTTGCTCTACGCTACATTCAGTTGTTTTATTGGTATGGACTATATTTTGAGTTATTTATATTTTGTGGGGCGATACCTTGGAGGCTATATTTTAGTACATTACAATTTGTATTTTGATAATATTTTTAGGATACTAACTGTGCTGCACTTGGAATGTATTGTGGTGATCTATTCTGTGATATGACATTTTGGATAATGCATTTGTGCTTCACTTATATGTGTTTTGATGTTTCGTGATATTGACTGCACTACTTATGATACCTCTAGATGAACACTCATACACTAACATATCACATGATTTTGTCACTCCACTCTCGCTTGACTTATTAATTGAGCGGCTTAATTTGGAAAATTGTCTAGTGTTATTTGTTCACAGGTTTTACACTAATTTTAATGATGACACTTGGTAAGAAAAGGGGAATGAAACACGATGAAACCAAGGTCACTTTAAGAACAAATGAACAGAGTTGCTAGTACTGCAATTTCAAGGAAGTTGTTTATATTTCAATTACTTTCTTCGGTATGATTATGTGCTTATTAGTAAAAAATCATTTTAGAGTATTTTCATGGTAGAAATGTATCTTTGTTAGAGACTAGCAAAAGACTTAAGTGTGGAGGTGGGGGTGTTATGACCCCTACCATTTGGATGAAGAATAATTCATTAAACCATGATTTGAATTATCTTAATTCTTGTTTCATTTAATCAATAGACTATTCTAGATATATTCAATGATAATTAATTGGTATAGCTGAATAATTCAAAGAGTTTAATTAGTGAATTTGAAATTAATAAGATTTTTTGTGATAGAGCTCACTTAAGCATTTTTATTTTTATGCATGAAATTTTTGTTTACTTCCATGACAATCTTTTGATATTGACCTCTACAAATAACGGGAGGGGCGAGTAAGAACTAAGTCAGCGGTGTAAGCCAATACATGAGCTTATGTAGTTATTCCATTTCTGATCTTCATTAGAATAGTTGAGCTTGAACTTTTTCATACTTATTATTTCATGCCTAAATTCCATATATTTCTACTAGTTGTATCTTAGTAAGTTATTCATTAATGAGTGTTCAATTTTTATCAGCAAATGATTGAATTTCATAGTGATATGTGGCCTAAGTATATGCCCATATACTTGGAATGATCCCAACTATGATGGTATAAAAAAATATAGAGAATTTTATGTCATAGTGATATGTGGTCTAAGTATGTGAAAACATACTTGGAATGATCTCAACTATGAGTTAAAAAAAGAGAAAAAAATGGTTGAACATTATAGTGATATGTGTCCTAGATATGTGCGCTTGTACTTGGAATGATCCCTACCATGAATTCATATATATTAAATAAAAGTATATGTTGATAAACTCCATAATATGGTGAATTACTAAGATTACTAACTAGAGAATGACATTCCACTATCAAAGTTTATCCATAATTTCTAATCAAGCCAAAGTCTATCATATTTTCAATTACACTACTAACTCATGTGGAGGCTAAATCGAAAGACTAGAATATTCTCTCCCTTTCCAATTTGTGGAGGTTCAATGAGGAAATTGCATGAGAGTAAATTATTTTTAAAGAAAAGCACACACCACACTAAGATACTTATTTGAGCTTCATCTTCTATCTAACTAATGAATTTGTGAATTTTGAGCTCTTATTGATTTCTAAGCCTATCAGTTAAGTAAAGTAAATTTCTTGAGTAAACTTTGATTAAGTTATTTTACAAGAAGGATCATTTGAATTTGCATCTTGATAGTACTTTTTTCATCCAATCCATTGATATGATCTATCTTTGCTAGGGACTAGCAAAAGTTCAAGTGTGGAGGTGTGATAACTTCTAAAATGAAGTTATCTAGTCCCCTATTTTCTACAATAATTGTTATGATAAATGAGAAAAAATGATTTAAATTAGTATAAATATTCATAAATTAATATTTATTTTATTCATGCTTGATTTACCTATTTTGTCTATGATTTTCTCATTAGAAATGATGTGGAAATCGAACCGAAGAAACAAGTGCTGGAATTATATTTTGGTTGTGCAGTTGTTACAGAAACCTGTTTTAAGTTGTTATAACAAGTCCTGAACAGATTTAAAATTCGAATTTCGAATTTTGTGCTAAAACCAAATATGGAAGGAGGCATCTATTGGGAAAGGGCTGCTCGTTTTTAAGAGGGGTTTTTCATACCTAAAGGGCACAAAATTGGAGAGAGGAGAGAGACCTTAGAACCATCATCTTGGAGAAGAAGAAGGAGAGGAACGACTAGGATTTGGACGGACCGGCGATAAGGAAGAAGGGTCTAAAGCGAGATCTACACGCATATTCCTGCAGCATTTAGCGTTCTTAAGCATGTCTTGTAAGATCTTTCTCATTTGGTTTCATCCTTCTATCATAAACTAATCTTATGGATCTTGTATGATGTGAGTACTTTGTCTTATTGTGATAATTTTACTTTAATTTTTATTTTATGGTTGTTTGAATCACTATCTTTATTGGGTTTATATTCTTTGTTTGTGGAAATTTTTGAGCAAGCGTTCATATTCTAATTAGCATGGCGAGATTTGAGAGAGGAGTTATGTTAATCTAGGGTTGAATCCGTTATTCTACGCGGTGAGATTCGAGAGAGGAGTTGCGTAGTTTTCTAAATCAAAATTCCATCTTTTTACTGCGCTGCAAGATTCGAGAGAGGAGTGGCGTAAGTGTGGCATAAACTCCAATATAGTATCAAGAGAGAAAGAGATTTTCTCTTGAGTTAGCATCATTGATTTTTGCTCGTCATGTTATTTTCTTTCCACCTAAGTTAGAGATAACTAGGAGAAATTGGGTAAACGAAATTCTGAGATCGAGAGATGATGAAATCCACTTTAAAATCGATGCAAGATAGCAATGAAGAGAACCATTAAAGATCACTAGAAATCTCGTCATAATAGACAAGGGAAAATAACATGCAAGATCATTTCTCCAACCTTGATAAAAGTATTTTCTAAGAATCGTGTTTAGTTTTATCATTATTAGTTTAAGTTTTCTTTATTATAAAATTAATCCACTAAAGAAAAGTATCCCACTTGGATTCAAGGAACGGGTAAGGCTAGTAATTACGAGCACTAACGTTGCACTTCCTTTAGGAATGAAAACTCAACTCATCATTTTATTACTTGATTCGACACGTGCACTTGCGTGATTACGTAGATCCATTTTGGCCGTATCAGAGTTTGCGAATGATGTCGCTCCGTTTTGGTCACCTAAATCAACAATTTTTACGAAATGACAGGCATACCCCCCCAGGCAGTCTAGGTGGCCCGAGCAGGTTGCTCGACGTCGATGACAACTAGAGGTGACCGGAGGAGGCCGAAGACAAAGGCGATCGCCGGTGCGCACACGACCAGTCACGTGTGCGCAAGGCGTACAGTCATGCGTGCCCGTGCACACACGTAGTGTATAGGCATGCACAATTGTATGACACGCATGGGCGTGCACGCCTGTACGGTGCACGCGCGCACACACGGGGTGCGCTGTCGCGGGCCACGCACGCTGCCTTATGTGGTGCCCTCGCGCGCTTGGTTTCGTTCTCCCATTTGGGGTGTCATCGGACACTTTAAACAAGTGTGGCTCGTGCGCGTGGCTTGCTTGGTTGGGTTATTTTTGCATTTTTGGTTGAATACTTCCCGATTTGACTCGGAAATCCTTAGGGGGAACTCCATCAAATGCCCACAAATTTTCGCGAGTTGCACAAAAATTTTAGATACACCGTGATGGACTTTTGAAAGACTTTGATTCAAGAGCCTAAACACCTAGAGGGGGGTGAATAGGTTCTAATCTTTTTGTGTCTTTTTGATTTTAAGGCAAACAAAAGTTTATAACTACTTGTAGCACAGAATAATTCTATCTAAAGAAATTAAATACAACACAGCAAACACCAGATCTATAGTGGTTCTCCAAGATATGTGTACATCCACTTTCCTCCTTCGCCTATCTAGTAGATAACTAGATTCAGCCTAACTTCCTTCCACTAGCTCGGATTCGCAGATCTTACAAACTCAGAACCCAAAATGGTTCATACACCTCAGACTTTACACAAGTCCTACCTCAGATTCTTCCCTGAATCCTACCTCAAGCCTCAGCCCTATCTCAACCTTTATAATTAGGCTTACAACTCAGACTTTCCACAAGTCCTACTTCAGGTACACTGCCCTACCTTAGCCTTTATAATTTTAGGCTTACAATCTCAGACTTTCCACAAGTCCTACCTCAAACACACTTCCCTATCTCGGCCTTTATAATTTTAAGCTTACAATCTCAGATCTAACAATAGATCCTATAAGAGTTTATGAGTAATAAGATTCAGAAAACTTCACCAGCTAGATTCCTCTGTTGATGTTGTCTTCTTGATCAGTTCTTGTATAAACTAATTCTTCTGATTCAACCTGACTTAGCTTTTCAAAGCTTCTTGATTAGGACAAATAAGGTGGATTTACTCTCCAAGTTGAAGTTGATCTTCAGTCAGCTTTTTCCTTAGATTCAGATTGAACTCTGAATCTTTCTTGCAGACGGGCCTTGATCTGTCAGAATTCTTCTTTTTGATCCATAGATCTTTTCACGTTGATGATCTATTGATCTGTTCTGTCGTTTTCGATCTGGCTCTTATATAGAGCTTTCTCCATAGTTACCGGCTGATCCGATTCATAACGGACTTCTGACAGTTCTGACAGTTCTGACAGTGGTGTCAGACCGGTTAGTTATGATAGCTGTCAAGTCACTAGTCACATCACCAGGTTCTTCAATGTCTGTCCAACTCAGCATACAACACTCAGCAGACTGCTTTACATGCGTCGACACATATAGGCTAAGTGTCGACACAAGTCTTCAAGGTGTCGACACAAATACTCCAAGTGTCGACACAGTCATACTTCTACTTCTCGACACTGCTTTTTGTTGTATGTGTCGACATAGGTCATGTGTGTCGACACATCAGCTTCTTGTCTCGACATTTCTGTTGCAGACAGATGGCGTTGAGTGTTTGTCAAATGACGTTGAGTGTGTGTTGACACAAGTCATGTGTGTCGACACAATTACTTCTAAACTCGACACAGCCTCTTGAGAGTTAGTGTGTCGACACAAGTCCTGTGTGTCGACACAATTGCTTCAGGTATCGACATAGCTCCTGAGTGTCGACTCATCTTCTGATTTAAGTTGTCGACAAAATTGCTTCTTTAGGTGTCAACATAGCTTTGAGTGTCTCCACAAAACTTGACGTTGAGTGTGTGTTGACACAAGTCATAGAACTTGACCGGATCGTCGATCCGACTCCACGGATGTGTCCAAACATATTTGCATTTCTTAAAGAACCGATTTTCGTACCAATACGAGTGGCAGTGCACGGGGGGCCCCCGTGCCCCGGGTGACAGTACCTGAGCTGCGACGGCGGGCTTCACTAACCCCCGTAGAGGCCTGCTGCCCTCGCGGGCTTCGCCCGCCACCCGCGATTTTTGACATTGCACGAGGCCCCCCATGCCTCGTGCGACAGTACTCAGCCCGCCCGTGGTGGGCTTCGTTGAAACTGATTAGATCTCAAGTGGAAGGAACATGCTCTAATTGTAAGCATTGTCTAATCATGTTTAGTATGACTTTTTAAATTGTAAGAAGTTCTCGTAAAGTTACAATTTTAGCACGTTTGCAAAGTTCAGTAATTTTGATAAAATTAATTGCAGTTTATTAAAATTCTAAGCTGCATTTCTATAAAAACTGCAGCTTGCCATTTTGAAAAATTGGAAGCTGGAAGCACCACAACTATATGCTGTTGTTTTGCAAGCCGCAAGCCTAAAGCAATCCAACATTTCACTAATTAGGAGTGCATTTTATTAGATCTTAGATGGTAGAAAAATTCTCAAATCCTCCAGACGGGCAGTGTGTAATCATGTTTAACGTGCCATTTAAAATTTTAAGAAATAGAAGTGGAGTTTACCATTTTAACATCTTTGCAATGTTTAGTTTGGTAGATAAACTCCATTGCAGTTTATCAAAATGGGAAGTTGCTTTCGTATAAAAACTGCAGCTTGCAGTCTTGATAAATAATATCCGTCTAGGGGAAACAATTCCCTGATTCCATTGTGCAAGCACCCAAATGGGAGCATATACATAGAGTGAGGCCTTATGAAATTTGAATTTAGAATTTGGTGAGTACTGCTTTAGATAACGGAGTACTGTATCACAATAATCTCTTAGCGAATAAGGATTATAAGGTTGATAATAAAACCATATGAGACTCCATGGATATTTCAAATATGAGCTTTGAAATCTAGCAAATCAAGGAATCCATATAAAAGATTTCTACTAAATATAAGCACAATAATAAACCTGAGAAAATAATCTGCAGGCAGCCCTATAGGTCTCCACAAAATCAGGATTCCTTCTACTCACCAACCCGCTTTGAGACCTGTAAAGAATGGCGATCAATGAAGAACCAAAATCAATGGTGTTGTACAGTGGAAGATTATTACAATGCAACAACGTATCAAAATCAAGGAAGATCCAAAGTGAAACAAATAAAGTTTGATTCCAGTAGTGATCATGCTATTTAATAGAGCGGTGAGTTGAACAAAATTGAAAATAATAAAAATTTTCACCATTTTGAACGGAACTGCAGGGAAATCAATGGAGAAAAGTTAAATTAATTTTTTTTTATTCCGGTAGAGTTCATGCCGTTAAATAGAAGGAAGGTTTTTACCATAATTGAACCAAATTGAAAGTAATATTACCCTGGTTTCATTGTGCAAGCACCCATATGAGAGCTATTCCTCTGCCAACCCCAATGCTTAAAAATTATTACAAGCCAAATGCAGGGAAAATGGGGTTAATGAGAACTAACAGAGCACCGGAGAAAAATATGTTGCGGAATTTTTCGAAATCTGAAATGAGAACTGATACGAACATTGAGACAATGCCTAGGGATGTTTGGGGGTCGGCGGTATGCGGGCCATCTTCTTGAAGATGAGCGGTCAGATTTTTCATGGATGCACCAGAGAAACCTAATCGCCACAAAGCAAAAAAAAGAGAACAAAGCAGTAGCATACTTGCAGCAGTGTTGGAGAAATATTGCAACCGTAGGCAAGTTTTAGAGTAGTAGTCCGAGAT
Source organism: Platanthera zijinensis (assembly GCA_039513925.1). Lineage (NCBI taxonomy): Eukaryota > Viridiplantae > Streptophyta > Magnoliopsida > Asparagales > Orchidaceae > Platanthera > Platanthera zijinensis. Next base: position 151,583,391 of record CM077089.1, read on the forward strand.
TGGATGCTGGAAGGGGTTGGGAGTTCTCGTAAAAGGAGCGACAGTGGTGGGTACAGTGGAGGAGAAGCGCCAGCGGCGGAGGCTTCGAGTGGTGGTTAGAGTCGAGTTGAAGCAAATCACCTCCTCAGGTACCATAATTTTTTGATGTGGAGATCACTTTAATAAAAAATTATTAATAAAATCTTACTTTCATTAATAATTCTAAATTTATAAGTGCAAATCACCACTTGTCCCCACATGGGCTTCTCCCGTCTCGCTCCAGAAATCATAGTCGTTTCCTATTCTGCCGTCTCGCTCATCCCTCCCATCGACGAAGAAGAAGGCTGCCTTGTCAAAAAAGCAGTTCGTGTTCAACGCTCTTCCCGCCGCCGACAACAAACACCTAAAAGCCCCATTCTCCCCTCAGCCTCGAGGTATGCCCACCTCCATTCCAGCAAAATCAAAGTTTCCAGCTTGCTCCCGTTTCTTAGTCGGCCTCCACGTTATGCTTGGATGCTCTTGACGGCCTTTGGGTTATGCTTGGACTCAACAACTTGAAGTGCATCACTGGAATCCATGTTCTCGTTGTTCCCTGCCCTACAATACCCATAAATAAATTTGGAGCGCATCACTAAAAATCATTTATAAGATCCTTTTAGACATAAATCATGTCCTGATCAATCAAAACTGGTTTACACATAACAACACCAGATTTTATTTTTAACTAATATGGTTAATAGAATTATTCAAAATTGATAATTATTGTCCTTCCCTTAGTGAAGTCATAGAAAACCCAAAAAGCCTTGTGCTAGGATTTCAATTTTTTTTGTTTGTACAAAACAATATGGTTTACACGTATAATTGGTCTGCACATATAATTGGTTTACACGTATTCAAAATTAATTTGCATAAAACAACACCCAAATTAAAATCATGGTAAGAGCGTTAGATTGATAAATGTGTCTCTCTTTTTTAAACATATTAAAGTTGTAAGATAATTTGTATTTAAGATTATATTGGCGACGTGCAAGCTTGATGATGACAACATGCTTTGAGCCCTCAACTTCATCCTCCTTTGCAAGCAGTTTCTTTGTCCACCTCCTCACCATCTCCCGAAAGCCAAATTCCATTTATATAACAACAATCTTTCTATGTAAGATCTCTCCGACTCTCCATAGATGACTAAAATCAGATGTCAAAAGATTAGAGGGACAAGCGGTCGGATGTTTGATAAAACTCAAGATCTATAACTTTGGATTTTTGTTTTGTTCTCAAAAAAAGATTTTGGGGGTACAAATAGCATCTTAGAGCACAGTAATAATTCCAGGATCTACAAAATAGCCAAGGAATACAAATAGTCAAATATGATCTATGAATATCAACACCCATGAAATATTAGATAGTGGGGAAAAAATAAGTGAGGAAAATAAAACCTATTATTTTTTGTATTTATAAATAATTAAGTATAATTAAGATGAAATATCATTTTTTATATAATTTTGCTCACTCAAAGCTAGTGGTGTGCAGAGAAAGGACTCGTGCAGATGCACCTAGCACGTTGATGCATCTTTCGTCGGCTTGTCGCTTGAGTTGTTCGGTCGTAACCTAAATTGCGACAAAGTGAAAGCTTTCTGCTTGGAAAAAGGAAAGTCAAACTGTCTAGTACTCATATATTTCTAATTATATTCATGCTAACTTTATAATAAAGTAGGATAGATATAAATTCTGTCTCTAATTTTTTTGATTACTAGTAAATAAATTTGTAACAAAAATATTTTTTTATCATTGAAAATGAGTTATAGTGACGAATTTATTGTTGAAACTAAAACTCGGTCTCAAGAAGAGTTCGGACTCAAGTGGTGTAGTCTGCACCTACTTCTCTCGAACTAGCACACATGACTGGACACTTGGAAACTAGGAACTGGCCCTGGGCTTCAGTGTGGAGGTCTTACCACACACCCGAAAAATCTTAAAGTGATACCCCTCTCTAGTCAAAAGCTAAGCTAGGCACCTTGGAGGGCACTCGTAGCCAACAAAAGACAACCTGAGGAATAAGAAGACAAAAGGACCCCCCCCCCCCAAAGGTGCCCTTAAGGGTCTATTTATAGTTTTCCAAGTCTGGTCCGCTCATAGAGGAATCCCGTCTTTTTGTTCTACTATATGCAACCCAAAGTTGGTTTGCCAACAGCGGAAATCCGCCGTTTGGAGGGGTTACTGGCATACCACTTTTGGCATCCTGGTAAATTCACTGATGGGCATGTGACTCTTGCAGCTACCACTCGCCTGGGGTGGCAAGTGCCCGAATGAGGCCAGCACTCGCCGTCTCGACCAGGATTAAGGGCGAGTGCAGGCCTTTTCGCCCCACTCTCCTCTCTCCTAGCTTGGTCCTAGGGAGAGGGTAAGCCTATGTTCCCCACTCACACTCATACCACTGACAGCTTGATCCTCCGTGAGCTGAGGAATTTTGTCCCCACTCTCCCATCCGACTCGCTTAGGCCTAAAAATACTTTATTTGACAAAGTCTTCCTCTGACGGACTCACTCGGTGAACACGAGGTTGTACATTTATATTGTGTCACTAAAAACACGTATTTAGTGACGAAGTATATTTTATCACAAAATCTTAGTCACTAAAAATGTACATTTAGTGACCGGACTTTGATTTTTTCACTATAGCCATGCTTTTAGTGACTGGACTTTAATTTTGTCACTAAAGACGTCGCTTTAGTGACCGACATTAATTTCGTCACTGAAGTTGTAGCTTTACTGACCAAAATTATCCCTGTCATTAAAACCATGCCTTTAGTGACGAAATATATTTAGTTACTAAAATTTGGTCACTAAAACTCAATTTTCTTGTAGTGACTAGTTTGCTTCTTGCTGCTCCATGACACCAGCCTCCCACCAAGGAACTAACAGGTTCATGTGGTACTTTTTCTGTCTTCCTTGCATCCAGCAAAATCTACATCTGAGAAACCTGTTAATAGAAAATCTCTATTCTTAGGGTACCAAAGGCCTAGATTAGGTGTGCCCTTAAGATATCTCAAAATTCTTTTAGTTGTAGTATAATGAGATTCCTTAGGGCATACTTGATACCTAGCACAGACACATGTTGCATACATTATGTCAGGTCTACTAGTAGTCAAGTATAATAGGGAGCCCATTATCCCTCTATACAAAGACTCATCAACAGGTTTCCCTGCTTCATTTTTGCATATAGGCATACTTGTTCCCATTGGAGTTTTCATTGTAGAAGCTGAGTCCAAACCATACTTCTTAATCAACTCCTTGGTGAACTTAGATTGGTATATGGACAACCCACTCTCAGTCTTTCTAACTTGAAGTCCCAAGAAGAACTTCAGCTCACCCATACTTCTCATCTCAAACTTGCCTTGCATAAGTTTGGCAAACTTCCTACAAAGGCTGTTTTCAGTAGAACCAAAGATAATGTCATCCACATATATCTGGATTAGTATTATCTTGCCTTTTGATTGCCTATAGAATAGAGTTTTGTCTATCTTTCCTCTAGAGAATTTATTCTCAATGAGGAAGGCAGACAAGGTTTCATACCAAGCCCTTGGAGCTTGTTTCAAACCATATAGAGCTTTCCTAAGCCTATATACATAATCAGGAAAGTGAGAGTCTACAAACCCCGAGGTTTGTTTGACATAGACTTCTTCTTTTAAATCACCATTAAGAAATGCTGATTTCACATCCATTTGATATACTTTGAACCCTTGATATGCAACATAGGCCAAGAACAACCTTATTGCCTCCAACCTTGCCACTGGAGCAAAGGTTTGATCAAAATCAATACCTTCCTCTTGCCTATAGCCTTTTGTTACTAGTTTAGCCTTGTTCTTGACTATTGTTCCATTCTCATCAAGCTTGTTCCTGTAGATCCACTTAGTTCCTATTATGTTGTGATCCTTAGGTTTTGGCACCAGTTCCCAAACCTTACACCTTTTGAACTGACTGAGCTCTTCTTGCATTGCATCAATCCAGTTTATGTCTTGCATGGCCTCTTCAATCTTCCTAGGTTCTATATGAGATAGGAAGCTAGAACACAAAACTGTGTTCATGCTCCTGCTCCTTGTTAGAATACCTTGACTTGCATCACCAATGATCTAGTGAGCTGGATGATCCTTTAGGTGTCTTCTTGCTGGAGGAATTCTGTCAGCATTATGGCTATCTCTAGTTTCCTCATCTTGATGCTCCACATTTTCTTCTTCACCCAGAGAGACTTGATCTCCCCCTGGATAGCTGGCATATTTATCCTCATCCAGTTTAGTAGGAACATCTTCATTGATGGTCAGCTTGTCCAGCTTATCTGTTAGATCTGTAGGACTAACTGAAGAACTAGACAATTCACTGTTAATAAACATTGACTCATCAAATACAACATGCAAAGATTCTTCTATAACTTGAGTAGTCAAGTTATAGATCCTGTATGCTCTACTATAGTTCCTGTACCCAACAAATATCCCTTCGAGAGATTTGGCAGCAAACTTAGTTTGGTAGTGTTTACCATTGACTAGTACAAAACACTTACTACCAAAGATTCTGAAATAAGATATGTTTAGTTTTCTGCCTTTTAAAATCTGGTAGGGAGTCATCTTGTGTTTCTTGTTAATAGAGGCCCTATTGAGCACATGACATGCAGTATTTACTGCCTCAGCCCAGAAGTATTCAGGGAGAGTAGTGTCATGCAGTAGAGTTCTACTGGCTTTAATTCGAATCCTATTCTTCCTTTCAGCAACACTATTTTGCTGAGGAGTTCTAAGTGAAGAGAATTCCTGATGAATCCTAAGTTCTTCCCAGAATTTTGTCATACATTCAGACTGAAACTCAGTTCCATGGCCACTTCTGATTTTGACCACCGAGCTATTGTATTCATTCTGTATTTGTCTGACAAAAGTCTAGAAAATAGTTGGGGTTTCAGATTTCTGCCTCAAGAAGAAAACTCATGTAAATCTAGAATAGTCATCCACAACAACAAGTGTGTATGCTTTCCTACCAACACTATGGACTGGCATAGGACCAAACAAATCCATATGCATGAGATACAAACATCTCTTTGAATCTTTGATGTCAAGTGACTGAAAAGAGGACTTAGTCTGCTTGCCTTTTTGACAAGATGAGCACACACCCTCTTTTATGCACTGAACTTGAGGACCATTCCTCACTAATCCCATGCTGAACAGCAGTCCAATTAACTTATAGTTCAGATGAGCTAGCCTCTTGTGCCATTTGACACATAGAGAAGCTTTCTCTCCTGCAACCAAACAAATAGGTGAGTTGTTAGACTCACATTCTAGGTTAAGGCAATACACATTTCCTTTCCTAGTGCCAGTCAAAATGATCTCTTGATCACTTGACCTTTTTATTAGGCACTCCCCTTTATGAAAATAAATATCATAACCTAGATCACTAAGTTGACTTATGCTAATCAAGTTATGTTTTAAACCCTTTACATAAGCCACTTTAGTGATAGTAATTGAATCACAAGAGATGTTACCAAATCCTTTTATGATTCCCTTTTATGATCGACCAAAGATAACTTTTGGTCCATTCTTTATGGGCACATAGTCCCTCAACATTCTCCTTGTTCCAGTCATATATCTGGAATAGCCACAATCCAAGTACCATATAGTGGTATGGTCACTTGGATTTACCTATAACAAATAATGAATCACTTACCCTTAGAACCCAACTTGCTAGTGAGTCCTAGGTCCTTGTTAGTTTGAAACCCTGTGACTGATCTAATAGGAATCCTACTTTTGGTTTTAACATTGAAGTTAAACCAGCAATCCATAGCAAAGTGGCCCACCTTGTCACAACACCAACACTCAAACCTATTATACCTATTCTTAGGTACATGCCTTCTTACTTTGTTGTCAGTAGGCTTGTTAAGTGTTGGTGCTGGAACATCATCCTTCAAGAATTCCTCTTGAATATGATGGGCATGTCTATAGATTGGTCTATTGGCATTAGCACCCTTGCTCATGAAATTTTCATGCTCACAGTGACCATGTGTCATGTCATGATCATACCTATTAGTAGGATTCACTATATTTTTAAAGAAAATAGGGGGATTAAAAGCTTGAGGCTGAACTGAAACTTTACCTTTTCTATGAGAATTGGTAGCCCTAGTTCTTCCCTTGAAGTCCAGACCAGTCTTTCCTTTTTGTGAAACAAAATTATCTATCAAAGGTAAGACTGATTTTGGCATGGAGAATTTTGCCACTAGCTCTCTCTCTCTTGCTGAAGTTTTCCCTCCAGTTTCTTGATATGATTCTCTTTGAATGAGATTGTACCCATCTGAATAACTGTAATGTTTTTCAATTTGGCAACCTCATTCAGTTTTTGATCCAGCAGTTTTGCTGAATCTGCTGCAGCCAGTTTGAGAGACTCAATCTCCTTGGCCTGCTCTTTAACAAGAAACTTTCTCTTCTTTAGAGCATGCAACCGCCCACCATACTCATTAATGAATGGGTGAACATCCTCCTCAGACTCAGATCCATCCACTTCTTTTGAAGAAGATGCTTCTGATTCTGATCCGGTAAAATAATCTGAGACTAGGGGTGAATTGTTTACCATTCTTGGTCAAGGCTGATCCTGGCACTTGTCTTCTTCAGATTGAGCCATCAGCACATTACAACAATACTCTTCCACTCCATTTATGGAGTCCAGCATCAGTAGGAATTCTAGTTCTCAAAAATCCTCTTCTGTTGAGAAGAGTCCAACATATGCTTCTGCCTCTTCTTCTTCAGATTCTGAAGATGAAGAGTCTGTCCAACTCTTCTCCTTCTGAGCCACTAAAGACTTCTCCTTCTTGCCTTTGACCAGCTTCTTCTTCTTGTCCTTTGACTCTTTTCTTTTGTCAAGACAGTCAGCTATGACATGCCCAGACCTGTTGCAGTAATAACACACAATCTTAGAATTAGATGGTTTACCATGTTTAGAAGCATACCTGTCCTCCTTAGGAGTTTTCTTCTTCCTATAGTATTCATCCTTGGAATAGGATGCTGATGAAGGCCTGGTTCTCTAATTCTTTTTCTTCATGAACCTTTGGAATTGTCTTGTGAAGGCAGTAAAGTCTTCATCAGATGTATGACTATCTGATGTACATGCTTCAGTAACACCTTCTTCTGCTTCAGTACTCCTTCTAGGTGGAGAAGGAGATTTTCTCCTACCCTTCCTTGAGCCCTCAGCCTTGAAGGCTACTAACCTTTCTTTATGTTCAGATCTGCTGCCCTTCTCTTCCTCTTTCCTAGCAGTAAGCTGCATTTCATATGAAAGCAGTTTTCCAAAAAGTATAGGTGATGGTGTGTCAGCAGTTTGGCCACTTCCCTGATGGCACATATCTTAGTGTCCCAATCCTTTGTTAGGGACCTAAGAAACTTGTCATTCAGTTCATAAGTACTGAAGACTCTTACATATGTCATCAGTTCATTCACTATTCTGAAAAACCTTTTATAGCATTCAACTATGCTGTCAGTTTTATTCTGCCCAAAGCTCTCATACTCCTGATTTAGCATAGACTTTCTGTCCTCTCTGACTTCTTCTGTGTCTTCCATATAGACAATCAGTGTATCCCACATTTCTTTGGAGGTTTTACAGTGCACAAGATTCTGGAATGTTACATCATCTATGACACTTACAATTATATTCTGAGCTCTTTTATCTAATGTAGCCAAGATGATCTCATCCTTAATCATCTCTGAATAACTCTTAGGAGTTTGAATGTTTGCATCAAGAACTGAAACCTTCATTGGGATGAAGGGGCCTTCCTGTACTGTGATATAAATTCTTGGATCAGATGCTTCCATAAATAGCCTGACCCTTTCTTTCCAAATGCAAAAAGATTATTTCCTGCATATGGGCAATTTCATAGAGGCTTCATAAGGACTTATTTCATACTTGCGTTGACTCAGGTTGGAATCAATCCTCTCATTCCAAGCTTGAGAGGCCTGTCTCAGACCATATAAAGCCTTTTTAACTAATAGACTTTTTCTTCTTCCCCTTCTTTTATGTATTCTTCTGGTTGATGAACAAACACATTTTCATGTAATTCCCGATTCAATAATATGGATTTGACATTTAACTGGTGGATCTGAATGTGTGTTTGTGCAACAAATGCCATGAGCATCCTTATTGTTTTCATCCTGGCCACCAGAGCAAAAGTTTCAGTGAAATTTCTTCTGGACTTTTGTGAGTAGCCTTTGGCCACTCATCAAGCTTTCTGTTTGTCAATTTCTCCTTTACCATTAAACTTAATCTTATAGATCCATTTCACACCAATCACATGTTGATTTGGTGGGAAAGAGACCAATTCCCATGTGTTGTTTTTGTTGATCATGCCAATCTCAGCATCCATGACAGCAACCCAAGGGGACTGAGTGACCGCTTCAGAGAATGTGGTGGGTTCTTTGCACATAAGTGTGACATTTCATGACTCATAAATCTCAACCAATAAACAAAAATTTTTGGTGGAGGAAGAATCATACCTAGTATGTTGAGGAGATTATGAACATCCCTGGTGAGATATATCTCATAATTGAAGCCTTAGGGACTGGGTGGTTACGCAATGTCATTATCTAGGTTATCTTGTGCAGCATCCTCCTCAGGTATTGAGAAAGATGAATTCTGATTCTCTAAGAAAAGATGACTTTGATCCTCAACTCCCCCATCCTAGTGGCTAAGCTCATTAAATATGATGTCTCTACTCACTGTGAATTTCTTGGTATTGGGATTGAATAGGTGGTATCCTTTTGATTCTTTCCTGAAACCAACAAATATGTATTTCTCACCTTTAGACTCCAATTTTTCTCTGTTCTCATTTGCAGGCAAGGCATAAGGGATGCAACCAAACGTTTTGAGATGTTGCAGGTTTGGTTTTTTATTATGCCACATTTGATAAGATGTTGATTTGGTAAGAGACCATGCGGGTGCTCTGTTTAGTAAATAGATGGCAGTGCTCATTGCTTCTCCCTAGAACTCTTTTGGCATTTTTTTTGTGTTGAAGCAGACACCTTTCCATTTTACACAGTCATGCTCCTCCTCTCAACCACATCATTTTTTCGTGACTTTGGGGAACAGTCAGCTGATGTCTGATTCTATTCTTTTAGCAAAAGGAATGAAATTATTTGCTTGTGAATCCCCCCTATCAGTCCTGATAGCTTTAATTTTGTAACTAATCTCTATTTCTACCATGGTTTTGATGTGGCTGAATTGGTGGAAGGCATCATACTTGAGGGTAAGGAATCGAATCCACATCATGCGAGTATGGTCATCCATAATTAGCGGGTAATATCGATTCCCTGACCATATGGGAGTAGATGTTGGTCCCCAGATATCTATGTGAAGAAGTTCTAGTGGTACCTTAGCTCTCCATATAGTGGCACTTGGGAAGGGTACTCTATGAATTTTATTAAGGGCACGAACTTCGCAATCTCTTTTGTTTGTAATGTTACCTTCCATTCCAATAGATAAAGTTTGAAGTCTTTGTAGATCATTAAATTCATGTGACCACATTTGTGATGCCATAAATTTGAGTTTTCTATGGTTGTGGCAACATGAACCTGTTGTCTTAGAGGGGAGGTTTCTGTCTCAATTTGCATAGACAGAGGGAAGATTTTGTTAGGTGTTATCTTAACTACATCAATAACTCATTCGGTCTTTCTTTCTTGCACTGTGCATATCTCTTTATCGAAGGTTAACATGTATCCCTTCTTTATGAGCTGCCCTACACTGAGCAGGTTTTGTGACAGGGTAGGAACAAATTGCACATCATGGATGTGATTGACTGTCCCATTTTTTAGTCTAACCGCAACAACCCATTTTCCTTATATAATTTTTGAGTTGTTATCTCCTATGATTACCTTTATCTTATGTATCTCGTCCAGGGAAACAAAAGCATCTTTGTTGTTGCACATGCGGTTAGAACAACCAATGTCCAGAAACCACACACCACAGTCACTGGTTTTGATTTTGTGGCAAGTGAGGAACAAAGTTTCTTGATTTGATGAGAAGTTTGCTTCCTCCTTTGGCCGTAAATCTCTATACTTGTAGTTTTTCTATAAATGCATATTCCTCTTGCATTTCTTAGATCTAGAATATCAATCTTTGGTGGAGTGGGTGTTTTTGTTGCAAAGTTTGCAATACAGGGTTTTTTTCTCTCTTTCTTTTGTGCCTGAGCTCCAAGGTGGGTAGACTAGTTTGATAGAGTTGATGATGACCTTGCTCTAAAACGCCTACTCTAGAGCTGATTCCTTCTTCTTCATTCTGACTTCATGTCCCAACAGTGAGCTCATGAGATCTCACACTAACATCTTGGTAATGTCTCTTGCTTCCTCAATGACAGCCACAACATGTTCAAAGCTATGGGATATGTAACACCCCAAAAAGACCCCAAAGGACTCAAAATGATTTTTGAGGTACAGGAAATTTTACACGGCCTGGGACACGGGCGTGTCCCAGGGCGTGTCGGGGGTACACGGCCTGGGACAAGGGCGTGTCCCAGGGCGTGTTCAGGTTAGTCGACGATTGGGAGTCGACGATCGTCGAGCCTGGGACACGGCCTCCGACACGGGCGTGTCCCAGGGCGTGTTCGAATTAAATTTCGAAATTGGCCTGTTCGAGTCAGAAAAGTACACGGACTTGAACACGGCCGTGAACACGGGCGTGTCAGGTGGGACACGGGCGTGTCCGATGCCGTGTTCCGACCCGTGTACTGGGTGTAGCTCGATGAAGCAGGTTTGACACGGGCGTGTCTCAGGTTTGACACGGGCGTGTCAGGTTCGACACGGGCGTGTCGATGCCCGTGTTTTGCAGTCGGTTCAAACTGCGTGTGCCGCTTAAGGGTACACGGCCTGTGACACGGGCGTGTCACAGGCCGTGTCAGCCAAAAATTGGGTTTTTTGGGCTGATCGTGGCCGTTCAGATTCTCTCTTTAGATCCAAGGGCTCAGGTGATTCCTGGCTGGATTAAATTCGTCAAGGAAGAAGTCATTCTTCATTTGTGCTTAAGGAAGAGAGAAAGGAGGAAGAAGAAGGAGGAGGAGAGCAAGCCACCGGCGGAGCTCCCGTGGTCCGATTCGTGATCCGAAACCGGCGTTGTGAAGGCAAGGCTGCTGCGGTTCTTTCTCACCGGCTAGTTTTTGATGGCTCCGAAGAGATCGACAAGGGTAACGATCTCCCTCCTTGGACATGTGAAGTCCTTCTTTTCTGCATTGCATAGGGAAAACCCTTCCCCGTAAGTGTGCGGTGGGTTGTGGTGTCCCTTGGGGTAGATATGTGAAGTCCCCCTTGTTAGAGGCCGGAATTGGAGTACGGCTCTAGGCATGCTGTGTGAAGCCCATCTGGATGTAGTCTGGATTGGTGATGCTTGTTTGCATATCGAAGAAGGCTCCGTGATTATGGCTTGTGATGCCTTGTTCCTACCTGTTGCTTGGTGCGGCAGGAAGTACTGGACGATGTCCAGGAAATGAAGAGGGTTGGATGCAACTCTTGTGGCCGTGTGTTGCCACTTTGTGAGTGGTTGAGCCGTTGGGCTGCAACTCGATGAAAAGGCAGATTGCCGAACAGGAAAGGTGAAACCGACCCGCGCCTATAAATAGCCATGGATACTTCCGTATTCGAGGTGGCACGGCGACTTGAGCAACGGGGGGTGGCTGATCCGTACCTGCGTTAGGTCCGTCCGACTTGGAAGCCTGGTTATAGGTTTTGTTGGAGCACCTAATGAGAGTCTTAGGCCCGCGCGCCGGAGAGACTAGAATGCTCAAATACCGTGTAGACGGTTGACCCTGGTATTCCGGTACACCAAGAATGTGCCCTGAGTGCACGGACTGTCGGGCCGTGTGGCCAATAGTTGTGATGGCTTGAATGTGCCTGCGCGCACATAGTTGCTATTTGATGATGCCATGCTTGCAGGGAAAGAATGCTCATGCCCCGAGAAAGGGGTAGGATTGTTATAATTGGGTCAGCTGAATGCTGACCGTTGCATTGTTTGCCACTGGTTGGGTGGATTGTTCCCGTGCAGGTACTGGGAGCCAAGTGGTAAGTGATGGGCTGAAGCCCTACTGCTGTTGCTGCTGCTGCTGCGGCTAGCCCTTGAAGGCTAAGCAAACGTTTTGATTGTTCTCTTTTACTCATGTATGGCCGGCCTGCGCGCCGAGGTTTGTAAAACATGTTGTATGTAAAGAGGAACTGTAAGGCCTTAAGGCCAAACCTTTGTTGTACATTCCATAGTTTTATATATAAAGGTGGTTTTATATATTGGACATTCCGGTTGAGAGGTCAAAGTTGTAACTTAAAGCTTCCGCTAGAATGCTCTGAGTTAGGATTCGTATGGTTTGGCATTATCCTGTGACCTCACCGTCTGTTTGTGGCATATCGTGTGGGGCCCCGGCCGGACCTTCTACTATACGTCATTTAACGGATGGGGTCGTTACAGGATAAATTGCTGAGAATCTTAGAAACAATGTGTTTCTCTGGCAATTCATTTCCATAGGTACAGATTTGATTCACCAAAGCAGTGGTTTGAGAAATGTATTTATGAATACTCTCTCCTTCTTTCATGTTTAGATTGTCAAACTCTCTCCAGAGTTGTGTTAGTCTCATGGAAATTGTAACACCCCAAAAATGAGAAGTGATCATTGGAGGTTACCGCGCGGCGATAGGCCTACGCCGTTGATAGCTCGGTGAATTAAAAGACCCAGGGCTCGGGTTGTTACCGCCTGACGGTAGGAAGCTAGCGCGTCGTGGTAGCACTCAACGCTTTCGATGAATCATTGAGTGTGATATCACGCAACGCCTCAACGCTTTCGATGAATCGTTGCGTGTGATATCACGCGATGCTAGAGAGTTATTGCGGGGCGATAACTCTGGATAGTGGTGTCAGCTGGTCAAAACAGTCACCGCATGTGTTACCGCGCGGCGTTAGGAGTTACCGCACGGCGGTAGCTTTCAGATAAAGGCTGGACTTGAGATTTCATTCTCATTTTGTCTCACACGCTCACTTGCTTACTTCTGGAGAGGGAAGAGGAGGAAAAGTCCAGGAGCTCAAGAGAAGTCGATCCAAGGTGTGCTTGTGATCAGAATCATGAGTCGACGCTAGATCCGCGAAGAGGAAGTTGTGAAGATCAATTCCATCTGAATCAAAGATCACGGTCATGGCTTCGAAGAAAACTACAAGGATAATGATTTTCTCCTTGGACAAGTGAAGTCCTCAATATGCATACTTGCATGGAACCCCTCACCAAAAGGTGAAGAAAAGGTGGTTTCCAATGGGTAGATCGGTATGAACCCCGTTTAATATTGCATATAGATCCGGAAATATAGAGTACGAAATAGACATGCTGTGTGAAGCCCATCCGGACGTGTTGGTCTGGATTGGTGATGTTTATTTTGTGTGTCGGATAAGACTCCGAGTATAAATGTGTAGTTGTATGGAGTCTGAGGGTTGTACCTATGAAAGGAGATTAATAGGAAGTACTGGAGTTCAAATCTAGGAAAATACCCAGGAAAGATCACAGTTCAAAGAACTGTTGATGCCGCCAGGCGATAGTGAATGTTGTCAGGCGATAATTCCCAGTGAGCTAAAACTTTGTGTTGCCTGTCTCTAAGAGACATGGGGTCCATTGCATGTAGAGCTGTGATCTTAAATTGCGCAGCAATGGTAGGTGTCAGCCTGAAATGGTACAAAGCCGTGTGACTTATGTTTGAGTTGAGCCGTGGAGGCCAACTACTGTCCCATCAAGTTAACTACCTTTGAACGACTGAGTCATCATGTTAAGTACCTCTGAACGGGCAGTCAGTCGTTAAGTTAAGTACTTATGAACTACATAGTCTTCAAGTTAAGTTCCTATGAACGACAAGGGTTACCGTTAAGTTAAGTACCTCTAAACAACATAGTCGTCAAGTTAAGTACCTATGAACGGTGGTGATATACAGGAAATCTAGTATACCAAAAATGTGCCCTAAGTGCACTGGGTGTGTGGCCGTTGAGCCTACGTCTGTAGTGAATGGTGCTTAAATGCACTTTGCTATTGATATATATATATATATATATATATATATATATATATATATATATATATATATATATATATATATATATATATATATATATATATATATATATTGTTGTTTGCATGGACGGAGAACTGCCGCCCCGAGTAAGGGGTGAGGTCGTTATAAATTGGTCAGCAAAATGTGGATCGTTGCTTTGTTTGCCACATTTGTGTGGGCCATTTGTGCAAGTGCTGGAGAGCCAAGTGGAAAGTAGCGGGCTAAAGCCCTTGTGTTGCGATTGGCTTGCCCTTGAAGGCCCAAAGGCGAACTTTTTATTGTTTTCATGTGTGGTCGGACTGCGTGCCGATGTATGAAGTCACTTGATATAAATGAAACAGTTATAAGACCGAAAGGTCAAAACATGTGTTGTATATTATTTATATATATATATATATATCATTCTTGTTCAATCATTTGTAGTGGACATTCTTACTATTATGGGTTCTTAACCTAAATTCTTCTGGTAGATTGCTCTGAGTTAGGACGCGTTCATAAAATGAATTTGGATTTGGAAATAATAAGTAATCTCCTTACCTATCTGTAGTATATGGCGTCGGGCCCCAGCCGGACCTTCTATCATATGCTATATAACGGATGTGGGCATTACAAATTGGTATCAGATTCCGTTCACGGTCTTCCTTCTTCGAATTTGTAGTCGAATTTTTTTAAGGGGTGGTGAGCACGTGCATGTGCGCTACCTTGATAATATAACTGAACCCATGAATGTCCACTTAGGAATGAAAATACACATGTTTGAGGAACTAGTATGTTCCTATATTTACTTTTGGCAATATTCGTAGTTGCTTAATTGTGTGTTTCACATTCTAGGCGACTAGAAGTGGTTCGGGGCAGCTAGAACCCCAGTGCTCGGTGGAGAGTAGTTCACCAAATAAGGTGCCAATACCTCCTCCTTCGGTAGAAAATATATGGTAGGTTGTTGAAGCCGTGTTCACAATGATTAATGCACAACCAGGGGGTCAGAGACAACCTTCTATTCCTGCGATGGTCCAGGAACCGGTTGGCATGGTTAAGCACGTAGCGTGAGACAAGTGGCTATTGAGACAGTGATCGCAAGGCGAGCGACGGAGAAGCAACTGAAACACGTAATGAGTTTCAATCCCCCTATGTTTATGGGTACTAGAACCCCTACACAAGCTAAAGATTGGCTCTCAAGAATAAAGAGGGTCCTGACGGCAACTAAAACGGAAGAGTGGCAAAAAGTCACTGTGACTACCTTCTTGTTGGATGGTGAGGCAAGACTGGTGGGATGAGCTGGAGCTGTACCAGTTTGCTGGTTTACCGTTGATTGAGATCTCAATGAAGGAGTTCTCAAGGTGTTTTCTGGCAAGATACATTCCATCGGCACAACGGATTGCGATGGAGAACCAATTTCAAAGGTTAACTCAAGGCGAGAGGTCGGTGGATGACTACTTGCACGAGTTTATGAGATTGAGAAGATATGCAGGCTTTACGTTTGCAGATGAGGAAGGAAAAACAAATCGGTTCTATGAAGGGCTGAGAGACGACCTGCGGTTGCTTCTCTAAGGATCGAGGATGCATGGTTTTCTTACCTTGGTCAATACAGCCCGCTCCCTCGAGCTGGACATGAAGCACGTGCAGCGTAAGAATGATTGGGCAGGGAAGAAGCCAGAGTTCAAGGTACCTAGTTCTTCAAAGTTTGGGTATCTACGGTGGAAAAAGAAGCCTAAAACTTCTGCGCCGACTCCTTCTTCTCCTCTGTCTGGAGCAACATCTAGGAGAGGTCCGCTCACATGTTATACATGTGGCAAGGTGGGGCATATGGCTTGAGATTGCTGGAGTGGTCTTCCAAAAGGGGAGAAAAAGACGGGTGCGTCTTATGCTGAAAAGGGAAAGGCAGTGGTGGAATCAACTACATCTCAAGCGCAACCCCAAGTCTATAATCTTGGACAACAGGAGGCCATAAAACAAAGCGACGTCGTAACAGGTATGAGTTAAGATACAATTTTTACTGCTTTCCATACTTAGTACCTTGTGCATTGCTTGTGCATGACTGGTTTTAATTAGGCTTTGTCCTGATTTTGGAGTGTCCGGCGAGAGCACTGTTCGATACAGGAGCTTCTCCTTTCTATCGGAAGACTTCGTGGGGCGTATCGGAGTGCCTTCGTTTATGCCAACAGATCGAGTGCATGTGCTGCTACCTAACAGGTGCTTGATGCACGTGGATCGAGCCTGTTGTGTTGAGGTACAGATATGAATTCGGGATTTTTGATTGGAAGCATCTGTGCTACCGATATCAGAGTTTGTTATAATCTTTGGTATGGACTAGCTCTCGGAGCAGCGTGCCTATATAGATTGTAACTCTAAGGAAGTCATACTGTGACAGAACACCGAATGAGAGACTAAATTCATTGGTATGCAAGGATCGAACAAGATAATGATGTCTGTTATCCAAGTAGTCAAGGCAGTTCAGAAGGGCGCGGAGTTGTTCTTCACGCTGTTGGAGGCTGTTGAGCCGAGGCCCAGTGTGAGTCATGTTCCTTTTGTATCGGAGTACACTGATTTGTTTCCTAAATATCTTCCGGGGTTACCACCCTAGCGGGAGATTGACTTCGCTATTTAGTTGGTGTCAGGTGCGAAACCTGCGACCCGCTCTCCATATCGTGTTGCGTCAAAGGAGATGGTGGAACTAAAGGTTCAATTGCAAGAGCTGTTGGAGCAAGTCTTTATACGTCCAAGTATGTCACCTTGGAGCACTTCGGTCCTATTTGTGAAAAAGAAGGACGGAAGCTTGCGGCTATGCATTGACTATCGAGAGCAGAACAAGCTGATGGAAAAGAACAAGTATCTGATTTCACGGATTGATGACTTGTTCGATCAGCTAGTGGGATCAACTGTCTACTCAAAGCTAGATTTAAAGTCTGGTTATTATCAGTTGAGGATTCAGGAATGTGATATTCCCAAGACAGTGTTTGGTACACGCTATGGTCATTACGAGTTCACTATAATTCTGTTTGGGCTAACAAATGCACCATCGGTATTCATGGACCTAATGCACTGAACATTTTGAGAGTACTTGGACTTGTTTGTAATTGTCTTTATTGACGACATATTAGCATACTCTCAGGCTCCATTTGTTTGGGCGGTGGCGGGTCGATCCAGCGGGTGGAAACGGAGTGTTCGAACCGGAGGGGGGAGATGGCTGCTCCAAACAGAGCTTTTTGGGGGCGTTTCTCCAGGGGGCGGGTGGAAATGGAGCAAACACCGCCGGAGGTTCATTTGTTTTTTCTCCTTCTGGCGGCGTTTGCTCAAAATGGAGCAACGAAACGCCCAAACAAATGGAGCCTCAATCTGAAGAAGACCATGCAAATCATTTACGAATGATGTTGCACACCCTGAGAAGGAACAAGCTCTATGTCAAATTCTCAAAGTGTGAGTTCGGGTTGTCGTCAGTGGCCTTTCTTGGTCACGTAATAAGTGGAGACGATATTGCAGTGGATCCGGCGAAGATAGTTGCGGTACGGGAGTGGTCGGTTTTGTCTTCTATGGCTGAAGTCCGGAGTTTTCTTGGACTTGCGGGCTACTACAGGCGCTTCGTAGAGAACTTCTCACAGATAGCCTTGCCTCTCACCATACTGACGAGGAAAGATCAGAAGTTTGTTTGGATGCCGGAGTGCGCGCGAGGTTTTGAGGAGCTGAAAAGTTGTCTAACTACAGCGCCAATCTTGATGACGTCATGTGGCTCAGACGGCTATGAAATTTATAGTGATGCATCAGGGAGTGTCTTAGGTTGCGTTCTTCTTTAGTTTGGTAAAGTGATAGCTTATGGATCACGCCAGTTGAAAGTGCATGAGTGGAATTATCCCGTCCATGACTTGGAGTTGGCGGCGGTGATATTTGTACTTAAACTATGACGTCACTACTTATATGGCGTGAAAGTTGATATCTTCACGGACTATAAGAGCCTTAAGTATCTCCTGGATCAGAAGGATCTAAATATGCGACAGCGGAGGTGGATGGAGTTCATCGGGGACTACACCTTCCAAATTCATTATACTCCCGGGAAGGGAAATGTAGTCACAGATGCTTTGAGTCGTAGGACTCCGGCAAGGGCAAGTTGGTTGCAGATGCATGATGGGCATCTAATCCAGGAGTTGGAGGCCTTAGACATCTCTTGTGTGGACAAGAATGTTATTGCAAGTACGTGCCTGAACTGGACGGAGGTACAGTATGACCTTGCGAACAGGGTTCGGCGAGCAATAAAACTTGATGAAAGTCTACAACGCTATGCAGTGGATGGGTCAAATGCCCAATTCTCCTGGGATGAAGGCCTTTTGGGAAAAGCTGGTCGTTTGTGGGTCTCGAATGTGGGTAAACTATGAGAGGAATTAATGTACGAAGTGTAACATCCCATTTCCGGCTAGACCCCTAGGAGTCGGTTTGTCGTGACAGAACCCTAGGAAGCCCAAAAATTGAAATACATCGACCGAGATTTCGGGTCACGGGTTGGTTACGCCCGTGACTGACCCGTCACGCCCGTGACCTAGGGCATGACTCCTTCGACGATCGTCGATCTCAGGGAGATGATCGTCGAGCGCAGAATTTTCAACCCGGCCCTGTCACACCCGTGACCCATGTGTCACGCCCGTGACCTAGGGCGTGACCCCCTTCGGCGATCGGCGATCTCAGCGAGACGATCGCTGAGTGCAGAATTTGCGTCATGGCCCTGTCACACCCGTGACCCATGTGTCACGCCCGTGACCTAGGGCGTGACCCCCTTCGGCGATCGTCAATCTCAGCGAGACGATCGCTGAGCGCGGAATTTGCATCTTGGCCGGTCACGCCCGTGACCTACGTGTCACGCCCGTGACCAAGGGCATGACCACCTTTCGACGATCGTCGAACTCAGAATTTGCCACTCGGGCCTGTCACGCCCGTGACCCACGTATCACGCCCGTGACAAAGGCCGAAACGTCAGCCATACTGGAAATTTCTGTAACCCGATTCATAATCAATTCTGATTATGGGAAATTACAGCATGAGTAATTATGAGCCGTTTCTTTCTTTAATTACTTAATAAGAAAGAGAGATTGAGGTCCAATAGGAAATCGCCAATTGGTAAACGCCTCTTCTTATTCCAACGTTTCCTTCTCTCCACCATAACCGAAAAGCCATTCGTTAAGGGAGCTTTTATTGCCATGAATGATTCACCCTTCCCCCTCCCCACTTGGAGATCTATAACAGCCTCCTTAGAGCAAGAGGAGAAGGTTACACGCTCGATCAAATGGATTCAGATTTCTGCTCTTGCTGTTGAAGAAGTTCGGGAATGCCACCACCGCGCCATGACAATCCGACGTTCATCTCGCCTTCAAACCGCGAACAAGGTCCTCCTCTATTTCTTCTCTTATGGGTAGATCTTAGGATCATAGAAATGAAGTTTGTGCTCAACGGAGCCGAACCTATCTCGAGTTTTCATGGATAAACCATGAAAAAATATATTTTCGGGTACGCCGGAAACCGCCACCTCCGGCGGCCAAACCACCGCCGACCGATAGTCATCGCCTCGACGGAGGTGGTGGTGGTGGTGGATGACCAGGGAAGTGATCGGACGGCCGGCGACGGATCGCGGAAGAGCTACAGGAAATATGAGTTTTCTGTGTTCTGGTTTTCGGATTCTGTAGAAGATGAACAGTAAAATCAATTTATAATATATAAATTATGTTTATAGTACATAATGAAAAGTTAAATTAATTGAGTACATTTTGAGGCTGCAAAACGAGGCACCTAGAGGCTGATTTAGGAAAAATGACCAGTCACAAAAGTTGTAACCATTCGAGTCTAGATTAATTTAAAATTAGTTTCAACTCATTTGGGTAAGCGGTTCAACCGCAGAACCCGTTTTAATAGGGGATGTACCTAGTGTTGGGCAGAAATTAAAATGGATGCCCACGCTTTGTCCTTTGCCCAAATGACCTGAAATTTGGGCAGGGGGTTATCCTTAGCCATATATAGAGGCTGTCCAAAAATGGGAATTTTTGGAGATACTTTGTCTAAAGTTTCTGTTTTAATTTAATTAAGTTAGAGGAATTTATTTAAGTGGTCAAATGACCTCCAAACCCTCCCAAATTTTGGTGAGTGGTCCCTGGCTATAAAACTTAACTCTGTACAAAATTTCAACTCACTTAGATTAGTTTTGGATTGGGAGTCACCTATTCTTAACTAGGCAATAGTGAGACATTTTTGAGTAAAAAGTGCACTAGAGGTTAGAATGGTCATATCACCTCAATAGAGACTGATATCTTGATCACTGACTTGTAGGGGTTATTATAACCCACTTGGAGAAAATGGTGTGGTTTAGGGTTGATTTACCCTAGGATCCAAGCTCAAACCCTAAATGGAGGGTTTTGAGGGTTGAGAAGGACATGGGGGCAATTGCTCTCGTATTGCCTTTAAACTCTGTAGAGTTGACATTAGAATGATAAGAATCATCTGAATGGAATCTTAGAGAATTTGGAGACAAGTAGATACCTCAAAACCTTAATCTTAGCTTTAGGGGAAAATACTAATTAAGTACAATCCATCACTAAACTTTATCTAAAGGCTGTGAAATTAGGGTAGAGTAAGTTTTGGAGTGGGTAGAAGCTATAGAGATTTTACTGGAATTTTATGATGTTTATTTCCAGCACTTCATTTGTAAAGTTTATTATAGCCCTAATTAATGTTTTAATTATTTGGATCTTTATGTTCATTAAAACCCCATGTAATCTTGTAAATAAATGTTTTAGGACATAATGAATACCCTTGAATTTTTGTATAATTTTTAGTTGAGTAAATCTAGTACTTCCTTCACAAATGTTAAAGAGGGGTTTTATGCTTTGAAAATTAATTAGGGATGATATTATTACTGAAAAATTATGAAATTGAGCCAATGATATTTTTAAGGCTTTATCTGCATATTATAATTTATTTATAATTTTTGGAAGAATATTCTCTGTACTTGGTTCATAAATAATGGAAGATAGTAAATATTGCTAAAATAGTTTTTAGTGCCCTTTTTATGATAGAAAATTATGATACTTTGGATTTACCCTATTGAGATAAGCTTCTATTTATTATAAATTTTCTGGACATCTTGCATGAGAACTTAGGGTAGTTCATGTTCAAACCGATAGCCCTTGGAATTTTTGAGAAAATTAATTAAATGCCAGATAAATTAGGAAAATTATCACATTCTGGATTTAGGTTATTTATATCATGATAAGTCTCCAGTAAATATTTTAGGGCATTTGGATGAGTTTTGGGATCATTGCATAACCGGTTCGACATATGGTCTAGGTTGGTCTGCATATAGCAAATTTGTGAATTGCAATAGGACATGATCTGAGAAAGTCGTTGGAGTTAGTCATTTTGTCTGGGTGGACAATTGTGGATGATATCACAATAGGATGATATGAAAAGTAGAGAGAAGTAGTGATAGCTAGGGTTAAGAGGTGTTCGGGTTCGACGAAAGATCGTCTTTCCCGAAGAGAGGAAGGTTAAAAATCACTCTAGGATAGTCTATCGTAATATGAGAAGGGAATGGGTAAAGGGGATCAACCAATAACAATAAATGCCTTGCGAAAGGGAACGATGGGCTTCAGCTACCATCATAGTTCCTAGTGCCCTTTGAGAGCCCTTCACGGGGAATACCGGGGGCAGTCCTGGGTTAATGTAAACTACAATAACAAACTAACAAGAGTAACTTAGTAATTAGTGTTGCACCTTTCACAAACACTGTTAGCACAGGAAGATTTATGGGAGCTTCGACTCGGTGGGTTAAGAGACGGACGGAATGGTCCGGGGAGCTTCGGCTCGGTTGGTTAAGAGACGGGCGGAATGGTCCGGGGAGCTTCGGCTCGGTTGATTAAGAGACGGACGTTTTAGTCCGGGGGGCTTCGACTCGGTTTTTGTGTGTTTACGATTAAATTTGCATGTGCATAAAAGGAATGAAAATTAAGGTGGTGGGTCTTCGGTATTGGAGGGTCGATGCACCGACGCCAATACGCTGACTCGGCAAGTGTGGTTAGCACTTCGCCAACAGAAGTCTGGTGCGCCAGCCGGCAAGAGTACGCAGGCGCCTGCTTAGTGCACCAAGCATTGAGGCGTACGATAGGTCTGACCGGTAGTGCTTTACTGGTTTAGAGGTGGGCGAGGCCCAACCCACCGCTTCTGTCTGCCACTACGGAGGTATCCTGGGAGGTAACGGCTCCGAAAAGGGGAACTAAAGGTCTATGTGCACAGAGTCAGGTGTGTGATTTGCACTTGCATGTTTTCATCATACCCACTTGCATGTCATAGCATAATCGATTCATTTAACCCTGATACCTAAAGTATAAGTGGTATGAGACGCTTATACATTAGGACCTGCAAAACGACCCCTTGGTCTATAAGCTTGTGTGGGCAAGTTTATAAATTAAGGTTAAATTCTATATATATATGCTGCTGTTTGATAACCGACACCCCAACGTATAAGTGGTATGAGAAACTCTATACGATGGGAGCCTTGCAGAAGATCCCTTGGCTTATGCGCTTTCGCACATAAGTTAAGGTTACTTTTCCTACTTTCTGTTATTGACATATTTATTATAGAATTGCTAGATTAGTTCCGCTGCCACCTGTTTCTTTCATTAAATCGCCACCTTCATGTCCTTCCCTTTCTTCCTCTCTGCTCGGTACCTAGGAGCCATGGGGGAAGGGGTAGGGGATGATAGGGCTTAGTCTTTATGACTAACGGTTTTCGAACCGCATCATTTTAGGGGATCGTGGAGCCCAACATAGGGGAGCTGCCCCAGAGACCGGTGCGCTTGGAGATGGGGCAGTCTAGCTCTGGAGTTCATACAGCCGGGACCGTGAGTATCGGCCTTGAGTAGTTTTGTTTTTGCTTCCGCATGAGCGTTTTGTAGTGAGGACATGATGTACCGGGCATAAGCCCGTATTTTTAGTACTCTTATGTATTATTCTGTGGACACTCCCTTCGTGGAGATTTTATTCTATATATGTGATTTACTTTCAGTGGATTTGCTCTTACTTCAATTATTGTGCTACCTTTCTGTGATCGAATTGGCCGGCAGAATCGGCGTCTTGTGGTGATGACCCTTCAGGACGTGAAGGTGTCACCGCAAAACGACGATTCTGGGCCTAAGACCCCGGGTTTTAAAAAGAAAAAAAAGGGGGTCTTACACGAAGCACATTTTATAAAGTACTCGATCCACCCAGGGAGCA
This sequence comes from Platanthera zijinensis, assembly GCA_039513925.1. Lineage (NCBI taxonomy): Eukaryota > Viridiplantae > Streptophyta > Magnoliopsida > Asparagales > Orchidaceae > Platanthera > Platanthera zijinensis. Next base: position 151,606,684 of record CM077089.1, read on the forward strand.
CTAAGATGTACAAGAACATGAAGAAACTGTTCTGGTGGTCAGGTTTGAAGAAATACATAGCACATTATGTGGCAAAATGTCAGACCTGTACCTTAGTGAAAGTTAAATGCCAGAAACCTGGAGGTTTCCTGAAGTCATTGTCGATTCCGGTATGGAAGTTCGATGACATTTCTATGGATTTCGTGCATGGGCTGCCGAGATCTCAGAGCGGAAACGATACGGTGTGGGTGATCGTTGACCGGTTAACCAAAGTGTCGCACTTCATACCTAACAGGAAGGGTTATTCAGTTGAGAAACTTGCTAAGTTATACGTGGATATTATTGTACGATTGCACAGTGTGCCCCGCAGCATCGTAAGTGATCGAGATGGGCATTTTACTTCAAATGATTGGAGGCTAATCCATCAGTTGTTGGAGACTAAACTAAAGTTTAGTACGACCTTTCATCCACAAATGGATGGCCAGACTGAGAGTACCAACAGAACAATGGAGGACATGCTCCGTATGTGCACCCTGGATTTCGGGAAGAGATGGGAAGATCACCTCTATATGATTGAGTTCGCCTATAATAATAGCTATCAAGCTAGTATACAAATGACACCCTTTGAAGCTTTATACGGTAGGAAGTGTCGTACACCGTTAGCTTGGGCGGGAACAAGCGAGTCAAAGATCTATAAACATAAGGAGGTTGAAGATACAAATTCGATCATATGTACTATTCGAGAGCGGCTACTGATAGCCCAAGATAGGCAGGTGAAATACTACAATACTAAACACCGAAATGTGGAGTTTGTGGTGGGCGATTAGGTATACTTAAAGATCAAGTCATTCAAAGGTGTATTCAGGATTCAACGCTTGAAAAAGTTGAGTCCAAGGTATCTTGGCCCGTTTGAAGTGGTGGCACGAGTTGTAGAGGCCGACTATCAATTAGCTCTATAAACGGAGATAAGTGGCTTGCATGATGTGTTTCACATATCGGTGTTGAGAAAAGCTGTGAAAGAGCCAACTCAAGTGATTGCAAATAATCGAGTACCAGTCGATAGTGGGCTAACGACGAAGATTAGGCCCATTCGGATCGAGGATACGGAGATCAAGCAACTGCGGAATAAGATAATCGGGATGGTCAAATTCCATTGGGACAAGTGTGGCCGTGAAGAGCTGACATGGGAGTGAGAGCAAACCATATACGAAGAATATCCCGAGTCATTTGTAAAATGATGTTGTAACATTGTTTTGTGAAAGGAAAATATGTTTTAACATATTAATTGCTGGTTTTCCTTATAGATGCGTACAATTTCGGGACGAAATTTCTGTAAGGAGGGAAGGATTGTAACACCCCAAAAATGAGAAGTGGTCATTGGAGGTTGTACGGAGTCTGAGGGTTTTACCTGTGAAAGGAGAGTAACAGGAAGTACTGGAGTTCAACTCCAGGAAAATACTCAAGAAAAATCACAGTTCAGAGAACTGTTGATGTCACTAGACGATAGTGAATGTTGTCAGGCGATAGCTCCCAGTGAGCTAAAACTTTGTGTGACCTGTTTCTAAGAGACCTGGGGGCCATTGCATGCAGAGCTGTGAGCTTAAATTGCTCAGCAATGGTAGGTGCCATCCTGAAATGGTACAAAGCCATGTGACTTATGTTTGAGTTAAGTCGTGGAGGCCAACTACTGTACCATCAAGTTAAGTACCTCTGAACGACTAGGTCGTCATATTAAGTGCCTCTGAATGGGCAGTCAATTGTTTAGTTAAGTACCTCTCAACGACATAGTCGTCAAGTTAAGTATCTCTGAACGATAAGGGTTGTCATTAAGTTAAGTACCTCTGAACGACATAGTCATCAAGTTAAGTATCTCTGAACAGTGGTGATACACGGGAAATCCAGTACACCGAAAATATGCCCTCAATACACGGGGGGTGTGGTCGTTGAGCCTACGTCTGTGGTGAATGGTGCTTAAATGCACTTTGCTATTGCCACTATATATATATATATATATATATATATATATATATATATATATATACTAATATACGAAAACTACTCTTTGGTGAAACATTGCCTGATGTCCTTATATTGCCCTTATAGTTGTATTCATAATTACACAATTATACCAAACTTTATATTAGTATATTATAAAGACAATATCCTTTTATGTAATTACACAACTTTACAATATTAAAATACAAAAAATAAAAACACTAGATACTCTAAACCTATTGTCTCTAGCTAGGAATGACAAGAGAAAAATTAATGTTTTAACGTTAAAATATAATTTATTTTACAAAATAAAAATTGTATTCTTGATTTATATTTTTTTATGTCATTTTGAGTACTCATATGTATATGTTGCGGGTCGGGCGGAGCCTACCGGGAGCGGGTGGAGCCTGCCGGGAGCGGGCGGAGCCTGCTGGGAGCGGGCGGAGCCTGCCGGGAGCGGGCGGAGCCTGCCGGGAGCGGGAGGAGCCCGCCGTCGTCGGTCGGGTACTGTCACGTGAGACCATAGGGACGGGTACTGTCCACGACAAACGTTGTCGCCCACGACAATTGCCGCTGCTCACGACAAATATCGCCGCCCACGACAAATGTCGTCCCTACGACAAATGTCGCACCACTGGCAAATGTCGCATCCCGGCGAATGTCGCATCCCGACGAATGTCGCACCCCGTTGAATGTCACACCCCGTTGAATATCGCCCGCCGAATGTCGCACCCCATCGATTGTTGCACCCTCGCCGAAGGCCCCTAGGGCCGAAGGCCCGTATATGCTGCTGTTTACAGGGAAGGAGAACCGTCGCCCCAAGTAAGGGGTGGGGTCGTCATAAATTGGTCAGCAAAATGTTGACCATTGCTTTGTTTGCAACATTTGTGTGGGCCGTTTGTGCAGGTGCTGGAGAGCCAAGTGGAAAGTAGTGGGTTGAAGCCCTTGTGCTGTGATTGGCTGGCCCTTGAAGGCCCAAAGGCGAAATTTTTACTGTTTTCATGTGTGGTCGGCCTGCGTGCCGATGTGTGAAGTCACTTGATGTAAATGAAATAGTTGTAAGGTTAAAAGGCCAAAACATGTGTTGTATATTATATATATATCATTCCTGTTCAATCATTTGTAGTGGACATTCCTACTGTTATGAGTTCTTAACCTAAATGTTTCTGCTAGAATGATCTGAGTTAGGACACATTCATAAAATGAATTTGGATTTGGAAATAATAAGTAATCTCCTTACATGTCCGTAGTATATGGCGCCTGGCCCCGACCAGACCTTTTTTCATATGCTATACGACAGATGGGGGCGTTACAGAAATAACACTTTCATTACCTATGTATTCCACTTTCAAGATCTCTCATGTCTTTTTTGAAGTTTCTACATCAATCAAGAGTGGTAGAATTGATCTGCCAACACCTTGCTGGATACACAGGATGGATTTTACATCCCTTTTTTGATTTTCTAGGAATTGGATCTTGGTTGGTTCACTCTTTGCTTCAGCTGCTTTCTTTGAAGGCAGTGAGTAGCCATCTTGAATGAGATCCTATGGGCCTTGTGGGATGAAAAAAATTTTCATTTATTTGCTCCAGTAATCATAGGCTTTACCTTTGAAGATTGGTATGTTAGTGGGTGTGTAGAGAAAAACTTGGTTGCTTGAGGAGGCAGCTATATGATGAGATTCAGGAAGGAGGAATGAATCGAGATATGATTCAGATACACGATACTATACGAATCTTCTTATGGCATGAGTTGTGGCCTCTGATACCAAATGTTGAAATAAAAACTAAATACTCATAACTGTGATTGCAGGAAAAAGCACAACAAAGAACAGAGAGGAGGAAGAAGAACAAAGGAAGTGCAACAAGCTTTACTCCAACCTTGTCCTTAGCTTAACACGCTGCTTGACTAAAAATAAGTCACGACGTAACAGATAAGGAAATAAAGTATTTTTAATATTACAACACATAGTTCAAAATAATGTTAGTATTTGCATAGCAAAATAACTTGCAGGAAATACAGTGGGATAAAGAAGAAGATGGCAAGACAACAATGACGAGTCCTCCTTCTAGCAAGGAAGAAGATAGCCAGATATAATGATTAAAGGTCCTGCTGCATTTACACCAAAATTGGGAAAATGTAAAGTACTGGGAAAAAGTAAACAGATAAACACACACACACACACACACACACACACACACACACATATATATATATATATATAAACTATGGAGTGCTGATAGAGTGGGCAGAATTAAATAGATAGCAGATACTCCATCTAATCCCCTCCTTTAATTTTGTTCTCGATATCTTCTAGGTTTGCCTCCGCGATGCTGATAACTCTAATGCCCCTCCGGAATGCTTGAAACTTATTTGCCGACAACGCCTTTGTCATCCCATCTGCAAACTGATCCTTGATGCTGCAGTGGCATACAACAATTTCTTTCTCCTCTATTAACTCTCTAACAAAATGATGCTTGATCTGGATATGTTTTGTGTGATTGTGAAGAACAGGGTTTTTGCGTATAGAGATCGCTGAAGTGTTGTCCACCATGAGAGTAATAGCAAGTATTTCTTCATGTTTCTGAGTGGTAAGCAAGCGATTAAATCACACACCATCTTTTGTTGCTTCCCTTACCGCAATATACTCTGATTCTGCAGATAAGAGGTCTATACACTTTTTTTCCTTGAATTCCATGATATCGTCATCTACCCCAACTGAAACAGGAAGTCGCTCATGCCCATACGGTCTTCTGCACTTCCAGCCCAATCACTGTCAGAATATCCAATAATATTCTCACCATCACTCTCTTACTTCTTGGATATGAGACCAAAATCCCTAGTCCTTTGTAGGTATCTAAGAATTCTTTTCACCGCTTTCATGTGACTGATCCTTGGATCACTAGCAAATCTTGACACCATTCCCACCGAGTGTTCAATGTATGGTCTACTGTTGATTAGGTAGATAAGAGCCCCAACAACACTGCGATAAGTTGCTTCACAAACCTTCACCTCCTCATTACTTGTCATCAGTTTCTCACCTATCACCATGTGGGTAAAGGTAGGCTTGTAGTCCTGCATATCAAAATGTTGCAACAATTCTCCTATATACTTTTGTTGGCGCAAAAAATGGACCCAGGCAATTGCACAATCTGTAGACCCAAAAAATATCTCACGATGCCTAAATCGGTCATTTCAAACTCATGTTTCATGATGGCTTTGAACTCCTCTATCAGCTGGGGGATGACCCAGTTACAACCAGATCATCAACATAGATACAAACAATCACAAAGCTATTATGAGACGAGTACTTGACATAGAGTGAGGCTTCATAGGGGCTTCTGGTATATCCACTCTTCTTTATGTATGTATCAATCCAATCATTCCAGGCTTACGGTGCTTGACGCAGGAAATACAAAGCTTTCTTCAATTTATAAACTTTGTCTTCACTCCCTTCCACTATAAAACCCTCTGGTTGATGTATAAACACCTCCTTTTGGAGCTCACCATTTGAAAGGTATATTTAACGTCCAATTGATGGATTTTCAATTCCGTTGGACGCCAAATGCAAGTAGCATTCCTTATAGTCTCCATGCGCGCAACCGGAGAAAATGTCTCCGTGAAGTCCCTCCCAGGCTGTTGAGAGTATCCCTTTGCGACTAATCTGGCTTTGTATTTTTCTATCCCTCCTTGCTCATTTAACTTCAGCTTGTACACCCATTTAAGACCAATAACAGTCTTATTGACTAGTTTTAAAGTAAGAGACCATGTGTCATTCTTATTTATCATGGAAATTTCCTCTTCCATTGCTTCAACCCATTATGGTTATGCTTGCAGCCTCAGAGAACTTTGTTGGTTCACGACATAGAAGTGTCCATATTGCATGATTCATATATGTCAGTAATAGAACGGAATTTGGGAGGAAGAGATGATGAGTCTGACCCGTTATCCAGAAGTGGATTATCAAGGGCATATGTACTGGGCGGCTATTGATCATGATCAGTAAGTGGTTCGTACACAACATCCTCCATTATGATAGGGAATAGAGGACTCTGATCATGCACAATCTACCATTCATTCCATCTCCCTTCTTCATTAATGTAAAAATGAGCTAAATAAAGGTAAATTTTATTGCTCCAAAAAGATAAATAATGCATAGGTATGCCCCCTTATTTATAGAAAATGGGGGAGATGAGAGAATACAACAAGAGATGTCGAACTAAATACAATCCGTTCGGCTATACGGTTTGTCATTGTCAAACCGCAACACTGTACAAAGAGCATCTGAAGAGGAACACCCAGAACCAATAGAGATAAGCCGCTAGATCGCCACTGCTAGCTGCCTGACCATAACTGCTAGCTGCCTGACCGGAGTTGTGGACTGTAACACCCCTATCTGTCACATAGCATATAGCAGTAGGTCCGGCCGGGGCCCGACGCCATATACTACGGACAGACCGGTTGGTTACGCGTTGAAACCACACAACCAATCAGAGCGTCCTACACAACACCTAGCGGAAGCAATTTAATTAAGTTGCAAAAAGATAAGAACCCTGCCACAGAGCATGAATGTCCACTACAACCCAGGAATGAGTACATACACAAAAGAGAAGAAATAGCCTTAAGGCTTTACAAGAGTTGCTTAAATACAAGTGTCTTCCAAACCTCGGCACGCAGGCCGGCCACACATGAGTACAAGAGGTAAAACACTCAAAACAAGGCCTTCGAGGGCCAGCACAGCAACTTGGGCTTTAGCCCGCTAATTACCTCTCAGCTTCGCAGCACCTGCAAGCAACAACCCACCGCACGGTGGTAAACAAAGGCAACGGTCAGCAATGCTGACCAAATTATAACGATTCCGCCCCCATACCGGGGCGGCAAAGCTTCTTCCCTGCACTTGTTAGCAAAACACGCAACACAGCCAAACAAGCATCTCAACATAGGTGCACGCTCTCACGGCCGTACACCCCGTGCTCTCAGGGCACTTACTCGGCGAAGCCAGTCCGAACCCCGTCCGGTCCTCGACTCCACCACCACCCCAGGATGGCAATCTTTGTGAGCATTTAGTCTTCTCAGCCGCAGCCTAGACTCGATCTCCAAATCTCGGTAAGTCCCACGTAAACTTTAGGTCGCTTTAACCGAGCAGGTGGAGCGGGTAGAGGGCTACTAGTCCGTTGCTCACTCCGCCACTGCCATTCGGCCCTTTGGCGCGGACTAAGCTTTCCCCAGTCCCAATTAACGATCAAACACGGTACATAGCCCCGCTAAGTACCCGGTTGGCTCCCAGGCCACCGTTATGACAGAACTGCATTTCCGTCCAAGATTTCCGGGTGCACCTCGGGTTTCATCCCCAAGGCTCCCTGCTGCAATCAAACGTGATACATAGCCCCGCTATGTTCCCGGCTGGCACCCAGGCCACCGAGATGGCAGAACTTCGTTTCCGCCCAGATTTCCGGGTGCACCTCGGGGTTAATCCCCAAGATTCCCTGATGCATTCTACCGCATAGCAACCCGAAAACAACCACAACGCTCGGAGTCTTCTCCGGCTAAAATATGCATAACAAAACATCACCGATCCGGAAAACACATCCGGGTAGGCTTCACACAACATGCCTATGTCCGTACTACGATTCCGGACTCTAACAAGGGGGACTTTACTTATCTACCCCAAGGAATACCACGATCTCGCCGCACACTCGCGGGAGAGGGGTTTTCCCATGCAAAGGAAGAAGAGCTTCACATGCTCAAGAAGAGAATCGTTACCCTCGAAGATTTCCGCGGCGCCATGAAAATGTAGTCGGATGGAAAGCTTCGCCTCGCCCTTGCCTTCGAGGATCCGGACTCGGATCGCGAATCGGGGCTCCGGAGCTCCTCCGGCGGCCGGATCTTGGGCTCCTCCTTCCTCTTGCTCTCCCTTCTCTCTAAACACTTAGAGAGAGAGTGGACCAAAGAAAATGAGGATTCAAAACCCTAATCCCGGCTAATAACCCCCAGGAGCAGCCCCCACCGTCGGATCCAGATCCAAGGGAACGGACGGCCGAGATTAGATCCAAAATCCCAAAAACTGGGCCGAACACGGCTTGACACACGGCCGTGTGTCTGGCCGTGTAGCTCATTCGCCGATCGACACGGTTCCTGACACGCCGTGTTCGAGGCCGTGTGCCCCACACACGGCTTGAGACACGGCCGTGTGTCTCAGGCCGTGTACTTCTCTGACTCGAGACTGCACAAAAACGCATTCGACCACTGAACACGGGTAGGCACACGGCCGTGTTCCTGGCCGTGTGCCCCTGAGATGACCTCAAATCGAAAAGTGGTCAACATGAAAGTTGTAGATCTCGTCGAGACGAACAAAATTCATGTTGACCATTTTTCCACCCGACACCGTTTTGACCCTCAAAACGGTGCCCGAACGCGATCATCTCCGAGGTTGGGGTCTTACAACTCCCTCCCCCTTAAGAAAAATTTCGTCCCGAAATTAAGAACAGAGACTACACAAAATAAACATAACGAGTACCTGAGGGGAACAACTCGGGGTACTCCTCGTGCATTGTCTGCTCTCCTTGTTCCGAAGCCGCTTGACTTCGAAATCCTCAATAGATATGGGCTTGACTTTCGTTGTCAACCCTTCCTCAACCGGTACTTGATCCGCCGCGATCACCTGCGAAGGCTCTTGCACCGCCTTCCGCAACACAGAAATGTGGAACACATCATGTAATCCACTCAACTCCACTGATAGCTTCAAACGGTATGCCGCTTCGCCGACTCGCTCCAGTACCTCAAACGGCCCAAGGTATCTCGGACTCAACTTTTTCAAGCGTCGAATCCGTGAGACACCCTTGAACGGCTTGATCTTCAAGTACACCCAATCGCCTACCGCGAACTCCACGTTCCAGTGCTTGGCATTGTAGTACTTCGCATGCCGGTCCTGAGCGATTAACAAGCGCTCCCGAATGATTCGCACTAACGAGGTAGCACTCTCCATCTCCTGCTTCTTGTACAACCTTGCCTCACCCGCTTCAAGCCACGATAACGGCATGCGACACTTCCTACCATACAGGGCCTCGAAGGGCGCCATTTGTATGCTCGCTTGGTAGCTGTTGTTGTACGCAAACTCCACCAAATAAAGATGGTCTTCCCAATGCTTACCGAAGTCCAGGACACACATGCGTAGCATGTCCTCCATCGTTCTATTGACCCTCTCGGTCTGCCCATCCGTCTGCGGATGGAAAGCTGTACTGAACTTTAACTTTGTTCCCAACATCTGCTGCACCAACCTCCAATCATTTGACGTGAACCGCCCATCGCGATCACTCACAATGCTACGAGGCACACCATGCAGCCTAACAATATTGTCAACGTACAACTTTGCCAATTTCTCGACTGGATCATCCTTCCTATACGGAATGAAATGAGATACCTTGGTTAGCCGATCTACGATCACCCAGATGGCGTCGTTCCCCTTCTGCGACCTTGGCAACCCGTGCACAAAGTCCATGGATATATCGTCGAATTTCCACTCCGGTATAGGCAAGGACTTCAGAAATCCTCCCGGCTTTTGGCACTCCGCCTTCACCAAGGCGCACGTTTGGCATTTAGCCACGTACAACGCCACATCTTTCTTAAGCCCCGGCCACCAAAACAACTTCTTGAGATCACGATACATCTTCGTGCTCCCTGGGTGGATTGAGTACTTGGTATGATGAGCCTCGTACATCAACTCCGCCCGGAGGTTGCCCCCACTTGGGACGCACAAACGATGATCCTTCCTTAATAACCCGTCTTCTACCGAGAACTGGGAATTTGACCCATCCAGAGCGGCCTCCAAAAGCTCCTTCATGGAATCATCCAACTCCAATGCCTGCCGAACCCGGTCAGCCAGGTCGTACTGCACCTCTGTCCAGTTTAACATTGCTTTGGCGCTCGTCTGCTTGTCCACGCAACAGATCTCAAGCTCCTCCAACTCCCGCACTAGCCGCTCATCATGCACCGACAACCAGTTGGCTCGGGCGGGATCCCTGCGGCTCAGCGCATCCGCAACTGCGTTGCCCTTCCCGGGTACATAATGTATCTTGAAGGTGTAGTCCCCCAGGAACTCCATCCACCTCCTCTGCCTCATATTAAGGTCCTTTTGATCCAACAAGTATTTTAGGCTCTTGTGATCGGTGTATATATCGACTCTTACGCCGTATAGGTAGTGCCTCCACAACTTGAGTGCAAAAATCACGGCCGCCAACTCCAAGTCGTGCACCGGATAATTCCTTTCATGCACTTTCAGCTGACGCGATCCATACGCGATCACACTTCTATGCTGCAACAACACGCAGCCCAAGCCACTACCCGAAGCGTCGCTATACACCTCAAAGCCCTCGGTCCCACTCGGCGAACTAAGCACTGGCGCCGTGGTCAACCGCCTCTTCAGCTCCTCAAAAGCTTGCACGCACTCTTGCGTCCACAAGAATTTCTGATCCTTCCTTGTCAACTTCGTGAGAGGTAACGCTACCCGCGAGAAGTTCTCTACGAAGCGCCTGTAATATCCGGCAAGCCCCAGCAACTCCGGACTTCCTCTACCAAAGACAACACAGGCCACTCTCGTATCGCAACAATCTACGCCGGATCCACCGCAACACCTTCCCCACTAACTACGTGACCAAGGAATGCCACTGAGAATAACCAAAACTCGTCTTTGGAGAACTTTACGTAGCTCGTTCCTCCTTAGCGTCTCCAAAACCAAACACAGGTGCTTGAGGCGATCTTCTTCGCACTGCGAGCACACCAATAGGTCGTCAATAAAGACGATCCCAACATGGTCTAAGTACTCCCTGAACGTTTTGTTCATCAAATCCATGAGCACCGATGGCGCATTAGTCAGCCCGAACGGCATGACCGTAAACTCGAAACGCCCATATCTTGTGTTGAACGCTATCTTTGGGATAACACTTCCCTTGATTCTCATCTGATAGTAACCAGACTTAAGTTCCAACTTTAAGTACGCCGATGACCCACCCAAATGGTCAAACAGATCGCCAATTCTTGGGATCGGGTACTTGATCTCTTTTAACGACTTGCTCAGTTCTTCATAAACGATTCAGAGCCGCAAACTCCCGTCCTTCTTCTACACGAAGAGGGCCGGTGTGCTCCAAGACGACAAACTTGGACGCACAAAACCTTGATCCATACGCTCTTCAAATTGAACTTTCAGTTCTGCCAACTCATTAGGCGTTAGCCTATGAGGAGAGCATGACCCAGATTTGGCACCTGGCGCCAGCTCACTCGCGAAATCGATTGCTCGCTACGGAGGGCTCCAGAGGCCCATCAGGGAAACACATCGGGATATTCGGATACCCTCGAGCTACTACTCAATGTAGGCTTAGGCTTCAAAGCCTCCCATGGTGGCAGCAACGACGCTCGCACGTCGAATCCCTGACCCCTTAACTGTAACCTTGCTACACAGAATCTCTCTCCGCGCGCATGAACATCCATTACGCCACAACGCCTCCACTTTGTCCTTTTCCATCGAAGAAGGTACTTCAATGTACGATATAAATCTTTTGGACAAAAGGAGCGCGAAGCTTCCGCATCGGACAATGCTCTCACCGGATTGCCAAAAATCCAAACAAAGCCTAGAACTTCCAGTCCTAAGCTAACACACAAAAGGTAACAGGTATAAAAAGCTAATCTGCTATCAATAAAACCATACCTGCCTTCCCGACGATCGGCCACATGGCCTCCTGCTGGCCAAGGCCGCCCATTCTCAGTTGGGCCAGAGTAAACAGCGGTGCGGCGGACGCCACCGCCTTTCCCTTCTCCTCAGATAATGCCCCAGACTTCTTTTTGGACATTGGGCGTCCACTCCAACAATCGCGGGCATAGTGCCCCGGCTTTCCACAAACAAAGCATACATCCGGGGTTTGAATTGTAGTCGCTCCGGATGTGCTAGAGGAAGGGACTAGACCCGACCTCCTAGCCTTCTTGTACCACCTACGGTACCCAGATTTTGAGGTTGTCAACTTGACCACCGAATCCTTTGTCACAGCATCTACGACTGCTCCTGCCAACACTTTTCTTGCCTTCTGAGCACTCTCCCAACACTCTCTGGCGAGGTGCCCTTTCTTGCCACAAGAATGATAATTTCTCTGTGTCTTTCGATAGGCAGTCCTTATAGGATCTGTAGGGTTTGGTACCCTATTCACTGGTACTCGGTGAGTTTTCCCCAACTCCACTTCCAACGCTCTGGCCGATTCCACCAAAGCTCGGAATCCCAATAACTTTGGTCCTAGCAGTAGGATACGCAACTCGCTGCGCAGACCGTTATAAAATCTATCCACTATAGATTGCTCGCTTTCCCATTCAAAGCCTGGGTAGCGCCTTACCATAAGGAACGTCTGCAAATATGCGTCCACCGAATGCGCTCCCTGCGCCACAGTTAGGCTCCTCTGCTGCTCTACTTGACCCCCAAATGCCCTTTGCTCCAACATACCACCCGATATTGGGGCCACCTCAGGGACAAATGGTTGCACATTACTCCCATGATGTGCGTTGGTCACAGCGAACACCGCTTCAACCACCCTTCTTATGGTTTCCAAAGACGTAGGGGTCTCCGGCACGTCGCTGGGTGCAATACTTTTCCCAGAAAGTGTGCATTCAGACTGCCATGCGCCACACTCGTACACCTACAATCGTACAGAACACCAATAAGGGACCGAATAAAATTGCAAAAAGCAATTATAGGAACACCTAGGTTTCCCAAACATGTGTATTTTCATTCCTAAGTGGACATTCATGGGTTCTTTTCATGTTATAACGATGACGCACATACATGTGCTCACCACCCCTTAAAGTGAATTCGTCCACGAATTCATTTAAGCTTGACCGAAACCAGAAGTCTGATACCAATTTGTAACACCCCTATCTGTCACATAGCATATAGCAGTAGGTCCGGCCGGGGCCCGACGCCATATACTACGGACAGACCGGTTGGTTACGCGTTGAAACCACACAACCAATCAGAGCGTCCTACACAACACCTAGCGGAAGCAATTTAATTAAGTTGCAAAAAGATAAGAACCCTGCCACAGAGCATGAATGTCCACTACAACCCAGGAATGAGTACATACACAAAAGAGAAGAAATAGCCTTAAGGCTTTACAAGAGTTGCTTAAATACAAGTGTCTTCCAAACCTCGGCACGCAGGCCGGCCACACATGAGTACAAGAGGTAAAACACTCAAAACAAGGCCTTCGAGGGCCAGCACAGCAACTTGGGCTTTAGCCCGCTAATTACCTCTCAGCTTCGCAGCACCTGCAAGCAACAACCCACCGCACGGTGGTAAACAAAGGCAACGGTCAGCAATGCTGACCAAATTATAACGATTCCGCCCCCATACCGGGGCGGCAAAGCTTCTTCCCTGCACTTGTTAGCAAAACACGCAACACAGCCAAACAAGCATCTCAACATAGGTGCACGCTCTCACGGCCGTACACCCCGTGCTCTCAGGGCACTTACTCGGCGAAGCCAGTCCGAACCCCGTCCGGTCCTCGACTCCACCACCACCCCAGGATGGCAATCTTTGTGAGCATTTAGTCTTCTCAGCCGCAGCCTAGACTCGATCTCCAAATCTCGGTAAGTCCCACGTAAACTTTAGGTCGCTTTAACCGAGCAGGTGGAGCGGGTAGAGGGCTACTAGTCCGTTGCTCACTCCGCCACTGCCATTCGGCCCTTTGGCGCGGACTAAGCTTTCCCCAGTCCCAATTAACGATCAAACACGGTACATAGCCCCGCTAAGTACCCGGTTGGCTCCCAGGCCACCGTTATGACAGAACTGCATTTCCGTCCAAGATTTCCGGGTGCACCTCGGGTTTCATCCCCAAGGCTCCCTGCTGCAATCAAACGTGATACATAGCCCCGCTATGTTCCCGGCTGGCACCCAGGCCACCGAGATGGCAGAACTTCGTTTCCGCCCAGATTTCCGGGTGCACCTCGGGGTTAATCCCCAAGATTCCCTGATGCATTCTACCGCATAGCAACCCGAAAACAACCACAACGCTCGGAGTCTTCTCCGGCTAAAATATGCATAACAAAACATCACCGATCCGGAAAACACATCCGGGTAGGCTTCACACAACATGCCTATGTCCGTACTACGATTCCGGACTCTAACAAGGGGGACTTTACTTATCTACCCCAAGGAATACCACGATCTCGCCGCACACTCGCGGGAGAGGGGTTTTCCCATGCAAAGGAAGAAGAGCTTCACATGCTCAAGAAGAGAATCGTTACCCTCGAAGATTTCCGCGGCGCCATGAAAATGTAGTCGGATGGAAAGCTTCGCCTCGCCCTTGCCTTCGAGGATCCGGACTCGGATCGCGAATCGGGGCTCCGGAGCTCCTCCGGCGGCCGGATCTTGGGCTCCTCCTTCCTCTTGCTCTCCCTTCTCTCTAAACACTTAGAGAGAGAGTGGACCAAAGAAAATGAGGATTCAAAACCCTAATCCCGGCTAATAACCCCCCAGGAGCAGCCCCCACCGTCGGATCCAGATCCAAGGGAACGGACGGCCGAGATTAGATCCAAAATCCCAAAAACTGGGCCGAACACGGCTTGACACACGGCCGTGTGTCTGGCCGTGTAGCTCATTCGCCGATCGACACGGTTCCTGACACGCCGTGTTCGAGGCCGTGTGCCCCACACACGGCTTGAGACACGGCCGTGTGTCTCAGGCCGTGTACTTCTCTGACTCGAGACTGCACAAAAACGCATTCGACCACTGAACACGGGTAGGCACACGGCCGTGTGCCTGGCCGTGTGCCCCTGAGATGACCTCAAATCGAAAAGTGGTCAACATGAAAGTTGTAGATCTCGTCGAGACGAACAAAATTCATGTTGACCATTTTTCCACCCGACACCGTTTTGACCCTCAAAACGGTGCCCGAACGCGATCATCTCCGAGGTTGGGGTCTTACATGGACTCCCGCCACTACTACTGCGGCAAGTCTCCAGGTCGCTGCTATGGCAAGTCTCCAGACCGTTATTGCGGCTAACCATCAGGCTACTGCTGCGACAAGTCTCCAGACCACTGATGCGGCTAACCTACTGACCGCAGGTGCAGTTAACCCCTAGACCGATGTTGTGGCTAACCTCTAGAGCACAGCTGTAGTTAACTCCCAAACTGTTGTCGCGGATAACCTCCAGACCGCAGCTGCGGTTAACTCCGAGACCACTACTGCGGCTGACCTCCTAACCACTACTGCGGCTAGTCACCATACCACAACTACGACAAACCAGCAGGCCACTGCTACTGTGGCAAAACCTCCTGACCGCTGAGCCAAATCACCAGAACAAGGAGACTAGCTGACCGCTGCGACTAGGAATCAAACCGTTCGGTCTCCTCAAGCTTCAACAATCAAAAATGACATCTCTACTCAGCACTAATTTCTGATTTTTAAGGTTGAAGAGTCTATATACCTTGGACTCTCTAGACTATAACCCACGAAGATATACTTCTCTCCTTTCTTCTCTAGCTTATCTCTGCATGTGGTTGTTGTGATAGCATGTGGCTACTGACCTACTGTAATAGCGTGTGCCAAACTTCCAAATATATTTAGATGGGATATGGACGGTTTATGCTTGTGTCATACCTCATATGGAATTGTGTCCTCAAGAGCCTTGGTTGGTGCTCTATTGAGGATATAGACTGCAGTGCTCATGACCTCCCCCAAAAATTGTTTATGCAGTTGTTTCTGAAAGCATACTCTTCCCCCCATTTAAACCACTGTCTGATTTTCCTCACCATAACACCTTTCTGTTGAGGGGTTTGAAGTACAGTCAGTTGCCGTTTAATGCCCTGAGATTCACAGTAAGAAGTGAATTCCTTACTGGTGACCTCACCCCCTCTGTCTGTCCTGAGGGATTTAATTTTGCTGCTCATTTCATTTTCAACCTGGTTTTTGAATTTTACAAATATGGCAAAAAACTTATGGCTTCAATGTGAGAAAGTATATCCACATCATGTGCATGCAATCATCTACTAAGAGAAGGTAGTATGTGTTACCTGCCCAAGTGGGTGTTGTTTCCTAGAGCCCCTGTCACCATCCCCTTTAGTTTCTTTAAAGCTTCAAAGTTGAGATGTCCATACCTGCAGTGCCACAACATTGAGTTGTCCAAACTTTTGGTTGTGTTTGCTTGATACATTTCCTCAGAGCTCAGTTGCAAATTTAGAGGGAAAATTTTGTTTGTTGTCATTTGCACGACTGTAACAATTTTGTGGGTTCGTATATCAAGAATGTTACACTCATCTTTATCAAACACGAGCTTATATCCCTTCTTAAGTAATTGACCCACACTTAGCAGGTTTTGGGAGACTTGGAACATACTACACATCATGGATATGGTTGGTTTCTCCAGTCTTTAATCTTACTGCTACCACACCTTTACCCTATATCATTATGGCATTTTCATCCCCCATAATAACCTTTGATTTTTCTGACTCATCAAGTTGAATAAATGCTTTTTTTTGTTGGACATGTGGTTAAAGCAACCACTATCAAGAAATCATACATTTGATCCAGAGTTGGCAGTTTTAAGACATGAGTAGAATAAAGATTCTAGATTGTTAGAGAAATTTGCTTCCTCTCTAGCTCTATTTTCTCTATACCAACAATCTCTTTGCAGGTGGCCTGAATTTTTTCATTTTTACATTTTGAGAAACAGTCTTTTGTGTTGTGTATTTTTGTTGCAAAACTTGCAAAATTGTTTGAGTCCCTGATCAGCCCCTATCTTTGTTAGGCTAATTCTAGTGACATCTCTCTTCTGCCCCTCTTTCTCTAGCATGTTGGTTCCACGAGCTGGTATTAGGCTTTGCTGAAGACAGTGCCAGCCGACTTGGGAATGCCTGCTATAATTGTATGTCTTTGCCTTTCATCCTGGCTTCATGGCCCTGCAAGGAACCCATGATTTCAGAAATAGACACCTTCTTGATATCCTTGGCCTCTTGGATTGCAGCAACAACATGCTCAAAATCATGACTGAGGCTCTGTTTGGGAGGACTTATTTTCACTATTCAAGCGATTACAACTGCATGAACCGGACCTTAATTATGATCCGGTTCATGCGGTTGTAACCGCTTGACCGGTGAAAATAAGTCCTTCCAAACGGAGCCTGAGACTACCAAGAATGTGAGATACACCACATCTCTCAGGGAGAACGTCACCATATGTTCTTATTTGATTTACTATCATTGATATTCTTGAGATGTATTGTTGCACTGATTCACTATCTTTCATTGTATAGGTGTCAAATTCTCTCCACAGCAAAGTGAGTTCCATAGAGATAATATGTTCATTACCTTTGTATTCATTTTTAAAATGTCTTATGCCTATTTGGTTGCTTCTTCATCGATAATCAGAGGAAGAACATGCCTGCCCACTCACACTTGGATACACAGGATTGCCTTTGCATTTCTTCTCTGGGTTTCCATGGTGGGTTGGGTTGTAGATATTTCTCCTTTGTCATCTGATGCCTTTCTTTTTTCTACGATTGTGGGCAAAGAGTACTCGTCTTGAACCATGTCTCAAAGACCTTTAGAAACAAAAAAAGATCTCCATTTGCTTGATCCAATAATCATATGATTATCCTTCGAAGATAGGAATCCCTATCTGCGAGTACAGAAAGGCTTGAGATCCAGACGGTGCCGCCATGTGATGAAGTTCGAAGAACACAGACAAATCACACAATGATTTGAGATGCTATACAGGATCTTCTGATGGTGCGAGCCTTTAGCTCTGATACCATGTTAGTATTTGCATAGCAAAATAACTTGCACAAAAAACAGTGGGATGAAAAAGGAAGAAGAAGATGACAAGACAACAATGACGAGTCCTTCCAGCGAGGAAGAAGATAGCCAAATATAATAATTAAAGGTCCGTCTGCACTTACACCAAAATTTATGAAAATATAAAGTACTAGAAAAAGTAAACAGATAAACATATATAAACTATGGTGTGCAGATAGTGGGGGCAGAATTAAATAGATAGCAAATACTCCATCTAATAAATAAGAGTTAGGAATGGAAAAAGTGATTGCCCTAAGCCAGAAGGCGCCACCGGCATTGCCCTCGGCAAGAACCCAAAGAAAAGCTCGGGATGACGCGCTAGCATCTCCATCTCCGGCCACCGGCTCTTGAAATGCCGCACGTGTCTCAAACTGCGGCAGCTCCAAGACGCAACGTGGATAGCTAGGAGAAAATTCAGAAAAAATGATTTTTTCATTACCAGTTGGTCGAAGTAGTACTGCTGGAATATGAGGTTGGTTTAATTAATCTTCATGCAATCATTCATTATATATATATATATATATATATATATATATATATATATATATATATATATATATATATATAGCCGCAGTGGTTAATTTCGTTGTGAGGTGTTTGGGAATCAATGAGTGGTGTAGAACTGAGATTTTGGAATAGAGGGGGTAGAGAATAAAGAAAGCGAGGGAGAGCGAATAAAGAAGCTGGCTTTGGTTCCACAAAGAGAGGGAGGGGAGAGAGAAGAATCACTTCGCACACGGTAGGTCGAAATTGGGTTTGGAACCGGAGGAGGAGAGACGGGATCGAAACGGAGCGGTTCGGGGCTGTTTCCTCCTTGCTGCGGGTGGAAACGGAGCGAGGACGGCGGGTCATTTGGTTACCCGCCGTCCGGCTGCGTTTGCTCCAAATGACGCCCGAAAACGCGGAACCAAACCGAAAAGAAGAGGAGGGGACTAAGGCTCAATTTGGGAGGACTTATTTTCACCTGTCAAACGGTTACGATCGCATGAACCAGATATTAATTAAGGTCTGATTCTTGCTGTTGTAACCGCTTGACCGGTAAAAAGAAGTCCTCCAAACGGAACCTAAAAGGGGAAGGGGAGGGCTGCTAAAAAAAGGATTATTATGTCCTCTGGTTTTGGAGGAAATGGGCTCCACGGCTGGGAAAATTTTTGGTTACGGGTCCCGTTCCTTAAGCTAGGAACGGGTTTAAATAAACGATTATGGGACCCACCCTTTTTCCATTTTCCGGTTTAGGGTAACTCGCACAAAAGTTTTTGCCTTTAACGCCTCCCCTCCTTCCCTCCTGCTCCCACCCACGCGGAATCGGAGATAGCCATCGCCGCCAAGAGGCCGGATTGAAATATTCTGGGATCCATGGAGAAGGGTGACATGGGGGTTTGCGACGGCGAAGCGGATGAAGCATGTCAAGTAAGCTTTTCTCACTGCATTTTTGGCTGGATGAGTGAAGTGTTGGTAAAAAGTGTTGATTACAGTTATAGTTACCTAGGAAAACAGTTGGATTTGAAAGCATCAAATAGGAAATACAGTTGGATTTGAAAGTATCATATAGGAAATACAGTTGGATTTGAAAGTATCATACAAGAAATGCAGTTGGATTTGAAAGTATCATACAAGAAATACAGTTGGATTTGAAAGTATCAAACAGAAATACAGTTATGAAAGTGCATTATTATAGTCCAACTGTATGTCATGTTTGATGGTATCACACCATATGTACTCCACCTGTTTTTTTTTGAGCAGATTTTATGCAATTCATTACCATTGTTTTTAAATACAATGTATTTTTTATTGTACTTGCAGATTCCAAAACAACCCATTTCTTTCCCTGTTGTCCAGTCAGAAGAGGAGGCATATGCTTTTGTATTGCGAGTACGCTCATAAAATTGGATTTAGTGTTCGTAAAGAACACATTATTTATTAGGCACACACTAGAATTATCAAAGTGCGTGAATATACCTGCTCCAAGTCCGGAAAGAAGCACCAAAAACCGTCACCAATTAAGTATCGCAAATTAGACACTCGGACCGGTTGTCTTGCTTGTTGTCATTTTAGAACCGATACAAATGGTCAGAATTGGAAGGTTGCAAAGCTGGTGGAGGAGCATAATCACCCACTAGCATTGGATAAAGAGACGCATTTGTTGAGGTCAAATAGAAAGGTTTCAGATATGCAGGGCAATCTAATAAAAAATATGGCAGGAGCTGGTATTAAAACTGTACATGCGTACAATTTTCTCTCCGAAGAAGCTGGAGGTGTGGAAAATCTCGGTTTTAGCAAGGTTGATGCCTATAATTATGTCCAACACAGTAAAAAGGCTTTAATAGAATCTGGTGACTCGATTAGTTTGCTGAAGATTCTACAGGCTAGACAACTTGAGGATAATATGTTTTCATACGAAGTACAGACAGACGAACTAAATCGGCTAACAGGTTTTTTTTGGATGGATGGGCGCGGTAAGATTGACTATGATTGTTTTGGGGATGTTATTATTTTTTATACTACCTATAGATTGAATAAATATAATCTGGCTTGCGCGCCTTTTATTTGCGTTAACAATCATTGGCAAAGTATTTGCGTCGGGTGCACTTTCATAGCAGAAGAAACCATTGATTCCTTCTGTTGGGTTTTTGACACTTTTCTTAAATTCGTGGGTGGGAAACAGCCCATTACTATTTTCACTGACCAAGATCAGGCTATGGCTGTTGCTATTGAGTGGGTTTTCACCACCAGCAGTCATCGGTTGTGTCAATGGCACATCTCAAAGAAAGCGCCTTCAAAAGTTCATTGCTTCAACATTGACAAAGCTTTACGAGGTTTATTCTATCACTGCATGAGCAAGTGTGATACTGAGTTTGAGTTTGAGCAATATTGGAATGAAATGTTGTTGAAAGGAAACTTACATGATAACAAATGGTTGGGGGACTTATATTTAGTTAGGAGGAAGTGGTCGACTGCTTACAACAAGGATGTGCTGGATCTTGGCATTTTGTCGACTCAAAGGAGTGAATCGGCAAATAATGGTCTTCATGGTTGTTCAAAAGCAACAAGCTCTTTGGTCGAGTGTTTCATTGGTTTGGAAAAACTTGTGTTAACATGGCGAAGAGCTGAGCTTGACGAAGATTTTAAGTGCACACAGGGATGTGTTGATTTGAAATATAAAGGTAGCGTCATACTTAAGCAAGTTTCGAAGGTTTATACCAGAAAAATCTTCTCTATTTTTGAAAAATCATTCATGGAGGGGGCTATTGGGGTTAACATAGTCAATGAGACGATATATGACGACAGTAGTACTTTATATGAGACCGCAAATTGTGATGAAGATCAGCATGGAAAAAGATGGTTTGTAATCCTCAATATTAGTACAAGTGAAGCGGAATGTTCTTGTCGAGGCTTTGAAACCAAAGGAATCTTATGCAAACATATTTTACGGATATACATTCAAAGGAATCTAAAGCTTGTTTCCGGTCAGTATTTAATCAAAAGATTTTGTTTGAATGCTAAGAGAGGTATTTACCTTCCCAACTCGCCCTCGATGACCCAAAGCGATTCAAAGCTGGTTTTCCGAAATCAACTAATGAGGTTTACATACGACTTATCCCTCCAAATTGAGAATTGCCAACAAGCAAAAGAACTTGTTATGACTGCAATGAATGATTTGGCTACCAAGGTTGAATTTTTAGTCATGGAAGGTGCGAATCCTATATCACAAACTCCTATTGACAACAATAATTCACCGGGAGACCTAAAGGACCCTCCCAAGAAGCGTCCGAAAGGCGTATCTAATGCAAGACTTAAAGGTCATTGCGAGAAAAACATCAAAAAACCAAGTAAGGTTTTCTCTTTTTTTCTATCAAACTTACCATATTTAAGGAAAATGCTCATTCATTTTTTAATAAATTTTGTTTCCACATGCAGGAAAGAAAGTTGTAGCGAAGAAAGAAACCATCCCGGAATATAACTTTATGGATTCTCCGGCTTATGCGCAGCAGCCAACGCCGCCGACCAATCCTACATATTTTGATTCTCAAGAAGACTTTGATTTGGATTTATCCTTTAATTTTTCGAGCATCCCTGATGTATTCAAACCATGATTTATTGTATTATAGTTGTATGAGATGTTTGTACACGGATTTGAAGCACTTGTAATCAAAAATGAAATGTTTTTAAAATCTTTGAGGCACTGCATTCAAAAATAAAATGTTTTTACATAATCATTGATTGAGTTTCAATCAGTGTTTGTGCTTCAATTTATAACACAAATCAGTCTATACATAATTACAACATGTTTACTCATTGCTCATGTTAATTAAGTTTGAAAACGCTCTGAAAATGTTAGCTGTTATCTGAGCTCGGAACTTAGGCATCTCCTTGCACCAATCAATAGTTTCTTTCCAAGCAACGGTCTTGGACGACATCACCGCCTCCATGTACTTCATCACAAAAACCCCGCAATCGTCCCCATTGTCTTGCTGTGGCAGATCATCGACGTCGTTGATAGGCCAGTTCATAATATCGGCTGGCAATGAATCACTAGCATTCTCGTATAAACACTGGATCTGCATGAAATGTAAATTATCATTAAAATTCAAACCTCAACCTTCATATGATTGTGGGAATGTACCAATTTCGGAAGAGTGGCGCGATGACGGCTACTTCTAAGTGAATCATAGAACTCCCAACATCGCTCCTTGAGCCGATAGATAAGCAATGTCCAATGGGCTGACATGTGGCAAGGCATAACTATAAGATCAACTGCCTGCACACCGGACAATGTTATGTGACTCAACATGAGTTGACAGTTTGGAACCTTGTTGGTCTTGTAATACTGCAAAATCAATTTGATAGAGGTTCAATAGCAAAAAGAAATAATCGTCATTTGAAGTAATGTAAAAAGCATAGACAAAAAAACATACTGCGTGATTTGGTGAAACGTATATGAAACTTTTCATTCCTCCCAACGACCGCTTCTGCTTTGAAGCAAGGAACACTGCATAAGCATCCAGATGCGTGTCGGTTATCCAACCGCTGCCTAACAGATCATCTGTTGCACCCCTTGTGAGCTGAAGGTTCCCGCTTGAAAAAATAACATTGGAGCTGTATTAAACTTAAAATTAGTATACATGACAGGTAAGTATTAGTGTAAGATTACGCGCACGAAAAACAAAAATTACCACTCCCCAAACTGTTTAAGGATAAAATCGATGGAATCTCACATACGAGGGGAAATATGCGGCCTGCCCGGATAGTTAGGCACCGAATCAAGATGTTCGAAAATATGAGAGCTGACCAATTCCTTCCTCCTCCTGTAAGCCGTGTGCTGTACTGGCACTCCACGTTCTAATTTTGTCGGGCTTTCCAGGGTGATAATTTGCGTTGTAGAGACTAATGTCATTTCGGGGGTGGATTGGGTGAAATTTGATGAAGTGGGGGAGAATTTAGGCTTGGGTGTAGATGGTTTGGGTGATGGTGAACGACGACGCGATTGAGACATGTCGGATTGCAGCTTCTGGAACCAGGTGTCACAGTAGGTCTTCAAAGAGACTTCAACCTTACTAACTTCCTCACGTATAAAACCACGAATCCGAGTTTCCATTTTTCTCAAATCAGACCTTGTCTTTCCTCTTCTCTCCTTCTTCTTTTCCATTTCCTTCTCCGTATTGAAAACATTTTCCTTCTTCTTTTTGGCCTTATTAATATCCTCAAAGTCGGAGTCATCCTCGATCATCATCTTCTTCCTAAAATCTTTCACTCTTCATCTCGTTCTCTTGATTTTAACTTCTTCAAAATCAGACTCCTCCTCCTCCAACCCTAGGAGTGGCTTCTCAACCTCCTCCACACTTCCAAACTTGAATCTTATCTACAAGATAAAACAAAAAGTAGTATAAACAAGAAGATATTGGTATTGCAAGTACATGTGAGAAACAAAATAATTAAATATACATGATCTGGTTTCATTAGCACCACACGCAACTCCAAACAGAACTTCCCACTATAACTCAATTGGTCTGACCATCGACAAATTCGAGGTCGAGCAAGGAAATCTACTACTCTCTGCACACTGGTGTGCTCAAAAAACCACACCTACAAAACATATTTTAGGTTGTAATACATAATGCATAAGTCATTAATTCATATATACTTGCATCTCTTACCAATAGTACGATTGAGCAGCCTTCGAAATAACCTAAACAGGTGTCATCCTCTCGATCAGTATTGGCCCGACTAAGACTGTCTAGCTGTACATGCAGGAAAGCATGAATGGCCTTGGGCCAATTGTATTCTTTCAATGCTACCACCCCATCCTCCAACACTGCAAGACATTTGGGTATCTTGAGAGTTTTAAGTGGGAATAAGAATACAATAACCAAATACTTAATTAGCATATTAACTCGTCGACACTCCAGATCCTCTGACCACTCCTCATTAACAAGATTTTGCATTTCATTAAGCAAATCTCTGTGAGAATGCTCGATGCAAGGGAGTCTAGTAAAACAAAATTCTCTACCCCTGTTTGGTAGGCCGAGAATCATAGATACTTCATTCACTGTTAGTTTAAGGTAATGTTTCCCTAGTAAGAAACACCTCTTGTTCCTTTTGTACATCTTCACTAGATGATACAACAGAGGAATGTTCTGGGGCAGAGCTTGCATAGTGAATAGAGGCGGGACATTAGCTTCCTTTAGGACATTCTTCGAGCTCTCCGAAATAACATCTAGAAGGGGCTGAGAGTTTGAAATAAAGGTAGATACAGCGCGACGACAACTCAGATATTTGCTTCCCGGCATCTGAGTACAACAAAAACATAAAAATGGGAATACAGATTACATTAGGACCTGAAATACATAAGGACTAGAAATACAGTTTAGTTGGACCCTAAACAGAAATACAATTATATTGCACTACAAATACAGTTGGATTCGAAAGAATAAAACAGAAATACAGTTACATTGAAACAGAAATACAGTTGGATTTTGAAATTAATCAAACAGAAATACAGTTGGATTTTGAAGGAAAAAACAGAAATACAGTTGGATTTATCTTATTCATCAAACAGAAACTATAATACATTCATATCTCCATGCACACACAAGCATATCTCCATGCAGCTAGAAACTATAATACAGTTGAAGTTGAACTAAATGTACAGTTGCATTTGCAATGTGTCGAACCTCAATATCTTCCAGTTCCGCAAATTAGGTATGGAGAGAGTCGCCGGAGCGTGCTCAATGGATTTAGATTCACAGGCGGTCCCGTTCTTTCTTGAGTTGAAGGAAAATGCCGGAGTCGACTGCTGGAAAATTTTCGCAGAAACCGTCGCCTCTTCCGTCGCCTAGGTTAAGATTTTTTTGAAAATGCCGGAGTCGACTGCTGGAAAAGGTGTGGGCCCGATATTTTTGAATGGTTTATTTAAACCCGTTCCTAGCTTAAGGAACGGGACCTGTAACCAAAAATTGACGATTGATTGGGTGAGTGAGAAAGTATTCTGGAATGTCCTAGTCAACGTTGGAGAAGATTTTTTGTATGCATTAGTCAACGTTGGAGAGATATTTGTATGTTGTTGCAGATGTTATATTTTCTAATACAAGTGACGGGCGCAGGACTCCGTAGTCGGGGCTCCATCCTTACGGTCAATCGTGACAATATTCTGATCGTGACAGTGCAAAGGGCGGGCTCCCAATACCCCGATCACACGTTGACGGCGCTCCGCTGCTCGCAAACTTCCTAACACTATACCCAGCCTGTCACTCGTTTTATACTTGTGCATATGGAGGTTTGTGAGTGACATTAAGAGCACATTTTTTTAAATTAAAAATTAAAAATTAATGAAATTAAAATTTTTATAATAAAGAGAGAGAAAATCAAAAGTTGAATGTTTAATGGAATAATATTTTTTCTTTTAAAATAGTATAAATATAGGTATTGTTACATATTTTTAGACAATTTTTTCAAAATTTCATTTAGTAGATATTACTTATTAGGTTAGATTGTTAGTGACTTTCCGAATTGTTTAAAAGTACTTTGATGGGTTCACATAAACCTTAAAGTGGGTGATCAGACTCCGAAGCGCAGTCTACTATCTTTTTGAAGTAGAGTTTTTATAGTGAAGGATAATACCAGTTTTTCTAGTGGAACAAAATGAATTGAAAAACTTCTATTGATAAAATTAAAGTCTCATTTCAAACCTGTATATAATAATGTTGTGTGTCATCCAGCTTTTTTCTGGTTTAGAGAATTGGACCGCCTTAGTTTGAAATTGGACAGGGCGTACAAACAATTAATGAAAAACAACAACAAATGACAAAAGGTGTTTGGTTATATACAAATCATTATTATATACAAACCATATTAATTCAAAACCGGCTATATGTCGATCAAATTGTTATATGCAGACCAATGTAAAAATTAAAAAAAAAAATCAAACTTAATTTTCTTATAAGCAATCAACTACTATTATATTAGGAGAACATTTATAACATATTATATTAGCAAATATTACAAAAAAAAGAGATAATTCAAGTGATTGTGTCTTCCGCACACCACTTCAACTCTTCATTCATCCACAAGCGTATCATTTTGACCTCTTACTTGAAACGGGCAACCACGCTTTTTGAAGTGCTCTTATGCTTATTTTGTCTAACTTGTTTATGGTTGTCACGAAAAATGACTGGCTCTCACGAAAAATGACCAGCTCTCTCACAACCCAATAAAACATGTGGGCGCGGTCTAGCAGTGACTTTATCATAACATAATATTGTTACAACGTAACATAGACTCCTTCCAACCTCACGTGTCCAATCAATCAAATCTTTCTTTGATAAAAACACAATGTTTGTTTGAAATAACGAAGTCACATCTACATGAGAAATTTAACAACCAATACGAAATAACTATCGGGAGCACTAGCAATACAATGCTAATGATTGATTCTGCAACAATATGCAAAAAATAAAAAATTAGCATATGTTGTGTTGAAGCCGGGAAAATTCCCCACTCCAAAAATCGGATCAAGGCAGCCTAAGGTTACCGGCTCAACGGATGGGCTCGACAGCTAGCAGGCTAAGGCGCGGAAGTCACCGAACAAACATGATCCCTGGTGTTGCGGCAGGAAGGTCCCACCACGTACCCGAAAGCTTAGAAGAAGCAACTCCTCCACAACCAAAAATGACCGAGCAGGATACGAGAAAGACTAGCTGGTAACTAAGTCGCAACAACTAAAGGGAATAGTCGCAAGGTCGCGGTCTGGTCTCTGAGAAAAAAGAATTCACAAGCTCAGTTAGCGTCCAAGAAAAAGAGCGTGCGAGAACTTGGCGAGATTTCGAAGTGTTTCTCCTCGTACCCCTGTGGTCTTATTTATAGGGAAATCCAAAGGGGGGGTCTTATTTATAGCCTCATCCCTTGGCGACTAGGCGAATTCCTAGAGGAGCTCGCACAACTGGGCGAGTAGCTGGCCTAGTCGTCTACCTAGCGAGTATGCGAGGGGAGCTCGTCATACTCGGTCAGGCCTTCTGTCGCCTGGTGCGTTGACTCTGACCTATACTTGACTTGTTGACTTTGACTCCTAATGACCTGCTCTGGAGAGATCCACCTTCGACGAATACAGATTGTACACAATCCCCGCTCTTTACGAGCGACGTAGGAACTCGAAAAGAATCATCCAACACTTATTCGACGAGCTGTTTGGCCGAGTATCTGGGTTACTCGCCTTTGTTGGATGTCTGTTGAACTCTATAAATAGGGGGGTCGTCTTTGAGACACGCGTTTTGAACTCGCACGCGATGTCGAAATCTACCGAGAATGCCTACCAAGCTAGCCTTGTCGCGGTGTCAGGATTCTTTGAGCCTCAGAGGTCTAAAAGGCCGCAAGAAGGCGAAGTCGCTGACGATCTGCCTTCTAACAAGAAGAAGAAATTGAAAAACTTGAAGAAAACGCTCACCTCCAAAGCTGACAACCCGCCTCCCGCGGCTAAGAAAGTCGCCACCACGACCGACCATCCCGAGCCTTCTACCAGCACTCAACAGCTCCTTGATGACCTCAGCTTGAGCGATATCCCCGAACTATCCGCTCTTGACTTCACTCTCTTCCCTTCGCCGACTTCCCCTCCTGCTTCGGAAGTCGCTGGGTCGCAAGCTCAGCTGCATGCAGATCTCGCTGCCTCGCAAGGTCGCTACCTTGCCGAACTTTGTTAAAGTGGCTGATTGATATGTAGTTCCCTTTACTGACTTGTTCCTCGTATTTGCAGCTCGTGCGTCGACTACTACAGATGAGGTCCTCGACATCGCCCCGCTACGAGGAGTTCCACTGGTCGCTCTCGAAGCTCGACATCCGCCTCAAACCACGCACATTGTTCGACTCAATGTCGGCTCCAGGAAGGGGTCTGAAAACAAGTCTCTCCGGCGAGGAAGGAGGATCCTCCGGCGACTAAGACCTCAAATCCTGGGATGGGCAAAGTCCCTCCTCCTTCGGTTACTCCGACGCCGGAGACGGCGAGTATCCCACCACCATCCCCACCTCTTTTGGCCAAAACCACGCTGTCGGCGGTGAGCACTCCTTTGTCGTTGCCACCTCCTCATTTGTCTAACCTACAGAAGGCGAAGAGCGCACCCACGTTGCCACCGCCTCCCTCGGCGAGCTCGCAACGTTTGACGGCGAGCATGACATTGCCTCCACCGCCTCCTCTGCCTTTGAGCGGCGAACCTCGCCCCGAGCTCTGTCTGGATACCTCAGTCCCTCGGATCCCGCCGGAGGGCTTGGCGCGAGATCCAGAAAGAAGGCGCCCCAGCTACTTCCCACCGAGAAATGAGAGTCGCGACCTAGGAGATCGCGGTCAGGGGCAGCCCGGCGAGCACCCTAGCGGCTCGTCATCAGGCCCGCGAGAATCAACTCGCCGCAGCCCTTCCCCTCGGCAATCTCAGTCTCCTCGGCAAGGTAGCTCGCACTGCTGCTAGGCTGGCTTGACTGTTGTAGCTGGTTGGTTTTTTAACTGATTTGGCGACTTTTCTCTGTTTTGATAAGTCGGCCTAGTACTCCTGGAGCGGCCTTCATCGACGCCCTTGGGCTCTTCGGGAAGAAATACCGCCACGCTGCTGCCCACGACTACATCGAGTTGTAGGTGAGGATGACGAAGATGGAAGAGCTACAGAAAAGCTTGGCGACCTACGAGGCCCTCTTCCACGTGATCCAAGAGGTGGAGCGGCGCCAGGCGATGACCGACCATCGCGTCCAGCTCTTTGGTGAGGAGTTGGTCGGTATGCACGCGAGCATGGGATCCACTGGGAGACTGGCGAGGATGGAAGAGCAGCTGCGGCGAGGCGACAATGCGATGGTAGTGGCTAGAGAGCACTTCCGCCGAGAACGCGAGATGGGCTGGGCTGGGCGACATCCATATCTTCCTAGTCGAGGGCCTCCTAGGACTTAGGAAATTTTTCTTTCATTTCATAATTTGTACTCTCCACTTGGCGACTATGTAAAAGACAATTTGATTTATAATAAGCGAGTTTGAATCTCGCGTTATTATTGTCGAGCTTGTATTCGATTCATGCTTTTTCTTGTACTTTTGTTTTTTTTGCGATGTATCGATTTTTGTGCAGGTTCTGGCGAGCAGGCGAGATTCTGGATTGTTTTATGTGAGCGTCCGTAGTTAGGGTCGATATCTTGGTTAGGACGTGAATTAGGTGGATACTTGTGCGAGCTAAATATACACCTCCCTGGCCTCTGCCTATAAAGAGAAGGGTAGATGAGACTTTAGTATGTTGTTGCGAGTAACTGCCCTTGCTCACGCCTTCCTTTTCATTCCTCACTAACTCGATCTTTCCTCTCGCACTTACTACTTGCATAAGATGGTCATCGATGATGTCAGCACTCGCCGACAGGCTCATGCAATCAACTTCACGGATGCTGTCTTCAAGAATCTTCCACAACAGAGCGAGATCTGGAGGATTTTTGCCAAAGGCACCTCCCAGAGGGATACTCGGTCAGGCTCCCCGTCCGGAACGAGCGACTAAACACCTTCCTCGAAGGCGAGTTAGTCATTCCCCTCCGCCACTTCGAAGTCGTCCTGCGACTCTCTTTGTGGCCCGAATATCGCAAGATCCTGCGATATTTCGACATCATCCCCGTCCCTATCAACCCCAACGGCATGGCGATGATCATGGGCTTCCCCTACTTCCTTTGGGAAGAGATGATTGTGTTTGACCTTTCTGTCTTCCGGAAGGTATTCGCCTTCGTCGCGACTGCCGAGGGAGTTATCTTTTTCAGCAGCCATGTCTGCATCTTGGTCGGCACGGCGAGCAAAGTCCACCGGTGGAGAGAGTATCTAGTCATCGTCGTCGGCAACTTTGAAGGCGTGCCACGGAGGCCTCACCAACCCGCTGAAGTTGCTTTCCTGCCGTCGATCTTGGAAGGCGCACGCGAGAGGCTCTTCGAAGCATTCCGTGGGCGGCGATTTAATGTTGTCTTCTGGCACATCAACGCCAATGTGCTCGACGAATTCCTCCCCTATGAAGGTATGAATATGCGAGATTATGCCATGTCGTCTCTGCTTACTGCTAAATTCGTGTTAACTGTTTTTCGGTACCTGCAGAGGCTCATGAGCTCCTGCAACAACCACTTCTTCCGGCGAAGGAGGTCGCATCCTCGCGCCGAGAATCCTCGAACCTGCCTGCCGAGGTTCAGGAGATCCTGCCTCCAGCGAGCAGCAGGGGACAGACGTGCACTGGCGATAAGGGCGGCTTGCTGCAGAAGAAGCTCTCCAAGGGAAAGGAGAAAGTCAAGCCCCTGGATCACGCGAACAAGCGGGCAAAGCTTTCTCGCGAGCTTTTCGACGAGAAGGAGTCGCTGGGACGCCCTACTACCACCCGAACTACAACCTCGGGCGGGAAGGTAGGGATGTCCTTTGGCCGCCTGGTCTCCTGGTTTGAGAGTGAGCATAAAGTGGCATTGAGCACAAACCTACCTGCATGGTCGAAAAACTGGGAGTATAAGGGTGAGTCCTTCGATGTCGCTTACGCTCTGTATGGGCGAGAGGACGCTGAGTCCATGGCCGACCTCAGCTTGGAGGTGCTCGCCCACCAGATGTCCCACTCGCTCCTGCGAACTACCGAGTTGGGGCACTATACGACGAGGATGCTCCTAGAGATGGAGAAGGCCCTGAAGATCGTCTCGCAGAAGGCGATCGATCTGGGGTTACAAAATGCTCGGCTGAAAGAGTATGAGGTAAGTCGCCTCCTCGGCGCAACTTAGCCGATCTTGGACGTTCACTTAGTAACTGTTGGTTGTTTATATTCGCAGGCCGCCGAGGTTGAGATGGCAAAGAAGTTCTCTGAGCTCGAGCAAGAACTAGCCAATAACAAGGCCAAGCTGGAGGCTTCACAAATCCGGGTCGCCGAGTGAAAACTTGCCCGATCGCCGCAGAAGATCACCCTGGTACCTTCGATACTCGCCCGGTTGAGCAGCAACAGGAGACGAGTCCACATGGGATGGGCAAGAGGATCCGCCTGCACGGGGATGAGATGTCGGCAATTCGTCGCGGGATAGTGCGAGCATCAAGGAAGGTCGTTCTGGCCAAACTCAGAATGGATGGCTTCCTCAGCGCAGAGGCCGATTACCTGACAGTCTTGGATCTCATCCCGGGCCTGCTCGCCGAGGTGTCCAATTCGCCTGATCGCATCCTCTCCTCGGCTTCTAGCTCCAGCAGCAGCGATAGCAATAGTGGAGAGAGCAGTGATGGCAGCGATAACGAGGATGATGGCGAGGATGTTGCTCAGGATGAGGAGGATGTCACCATCGGGGACGATGAGTACAAGCTCGATACTGGCGATGCCGAGTCGTAGTCGGCTGGCAACCTCCTACATCCACTCGTGTACATATATTTTTTGTAAACAGAAAAGTTTGTAAAGTTATGCAATGCTCGCCATGAAATATAAGAATTTTTTGTTACTCGTTTCTGTATGTGTATATTCGCCTGTTTGATGATGCTCGCTAGGCTCATAGGTGCGGGGAGGATGCGACTTTGCTATGCGCTTACTCGCACGTTGATATCGCTGGTACTTGTGTAGTCGCCGCTCGTACTTGCGTAGTCGCCGCTCGTACTTGCGTAGTCGCCGCTCGTATCTGTATAGTCGTTTTGCATGCTCACGTATTATTGCTCGCACGTGCACGATCGTAGTCGCATACTCGCATGTTGATACTCGCACATGAAAGTGGAGGCTGACTCGTGAGGCAAGTAGTCGGCCTGAGGGGGTATGTATCCGATATGCTGGAGAGGAGCTCGCGCAGGAAATCGGACTACGACTACTCTACGGCTCGAGGACTCGTATCGATGTTGAAGTAATTTGACCTGCTGCTCATGAGGTAGCCAAAAAGAATTAAACGCACAAATATTTTTGAGAACATAGGAAATTCTAAAGAGATGGCGATCTTTTCTTCATAAAATTGGGAGGTTGGCATCCATTGTTGTTCCTAATAGTTCCTCCAGTCAGAGGAGGGATGTAATCGGGGGTAGCTAGGCTGATATGCAAGGGTGGAGCTGATCTCGACCGTCAATACAGGGGCTCGATCTTACAAGGATGATTAAATCCCGAGGCATCGTCCCATTGTCCGCCCTGGGATATTTAGGAGGAACAGTTTGAAGGCTCGTCCCCCAATCTGACTGTGGAGATAGGTCCAGCTCTGCCACCTGGCAATCAAGGACGAGGTAAGAGTGAAGAGAAATGATCCTCGATGGTCCTACATGACACATTCGAGTTCACCATCATTCCACGGACTTGTGCCTTCCAGAGCTTGGTCGGTTATCCCACCTTGGCAACAACAAAGACGCGTCATGCCCCACAGGACAGACCATTGCTACAAGCGGGTCTTTTAGTCTTCTCAAAGACCGATGGTTCCTTTGCACGAGGCATCACTTTGTGAGGTTGATCCTTCATCGAGTTTAGGAGGTTAGAATTCGGACCTGTACCTAATTGTTTCTCCAGTTGGAGGAGAGATGCAATCGGGGGCAGCTAGACCGACATGTAATGGGGGAGTTGATCTCGACCGTCAATGCATGGGCTTAGTCTTACAAGGACACTTAAATCCGGAAGCAACGTCCCATCATTCGTCCTGGGCTATTTAGGATAAACAGGTCGAGCGCAGGTTTCCTAAATCGATAGTGGAGTCAGACTTCACTGCTTCTAGCTTATCTTGGGGTGAATCGACAAAAAGAATATAACACGCAATCTCCCGTGGCTCTGGGTTCGAGGAAATGCATATATTGAAACGTGATTACTAGAGTAATTACAGGTTATCGCTACGGGTAAAACCTTTTCGGGTCGTCCCCTCTCCAAGTGCTCCCTAGTTGCTCTCCTTCCTGGTTTTGTAGACGGTAGCCCCCAGTAGTTAGTACATCTTGGACGATGTAAGGTCCTTCCTAATTAGGAGTTAGCTTGCCAACGGCAACTCCCCTTCCCGCGGCGTCCACCTTCTTCATGACCAGGTCTCCCGCAAGGAAATGTTTGAGGCGGACATTTTTGACGAAGTGCTTTGTCATACACCTTTTGATTTCCTCCTAGCGGACGGAGGCTAAATCGCGGAGTTCCTCGATGTAGTCCGGCGATAGTCTCTGAGAATCTTAACTTTCTAGGCCCCACTCATCGCTACCTTCTCCTGCTGCCACGACTCTTGGGCTCCGAACCTAAAATTCTACTGGAATGAGTGCCTCAGACCCGTGGTATAACTTGAAGGGTGTTTCCCCCGTGACCGAGTTTGAAGTTGTTCTCAAAGCCCATAATACTGAGGGGAGTTGCTCTGCCCAATTGCCCTTTAGATTGGTGACCTTCTTCTTCAGTAGGTTGATGATCAACTTGTTGGCGGCTTCCAGCTATCCATTGCTCTGAGGATGATGCACAGAGGCAAATCGAAGATCCATCCCCAGTTGTCTGCAGAAATCCTCCAGCTCCAAGCTGGAAAACTGCGGACCGTTGTCGGTGATGATGGCGAGAGGGATCCGGAACCTACAAGCAATCTCTCCCCATATGAAGTTCTTCACGATCTGAGAAGTGGTTTTGACAATGGCCTTTTCCTCGATCCATTTGGAGAAGTAGTCGAACATAACGAGAACGAACTTCCTCTGTCTGGTGGCTTGGGGGAAAGGGTCAATCAGATCTATTCCCTAGATGACAAAGGGCCATGGAGCGGTGATCGAGAAAAGATGTTGAGCTGGCTGCAAGTGAAGTGGCGCGAAGAGTTGGCATTTCAGACATTTCTTAGAGAAGGCATCTGCATCCTTCCGAATGGTTGGCCAAAAGTAGCCATGCCTTAGAATCCTCTGCTCGAGAGTACGGGTCCCTGAGTGGCTACTGCACTCTCCCGAATGGATCTCATCTAGATCTCGAGGGATTTTAGCCTCTGAGACATCTGGCCAGAGGACCTGAGATGGTCTTGTGATAAAGCTCTCCTTCCTACAACAGGTAGTAAGCAGACTTGTACCAGAACTTCCTCTTATCTCTTTCACTGGCAGGAAGCTGACCCGTCGTTTAGAATGTAATAAATGGGTCCTTCCAAGAAGCCCTCTGCTCGATCTCCATCAGCCCCCCTTCCTCGATGGATAGTCGAAACAGCTCGGTCATTGTCCCCCCCAGCCCGGGGACCATACTTGGCAGAGATAATCCGCCTCTGAATTCTTCTCTTGAGGCATGTGCTCGACGAAGAAGGATTGGAATCCTCCGACCAAACCTTTGACTTTGACCAAGTGCTTTTGCAGAATGGGTTCTTGCACCTCGAACTCTCCCTTGATTTGTGATGCGACTACCGTCGAGTCGGTGAAGGCTTTGAGGTCTTGGATCCCCGACTCCTTGGCATGGCGCAAGTCTGCCACCATGGCTTCATACTCTTCCTGATTATTTGTGATGGGGAAGAAGATCTCGACAGCTTACTCGATCCTAGTTCCCTGCGAGCTCACCAGCACAACTCCAGCTCTCACAGAATACTTGCCTGAAGCCCCATCCACAAACATCTTCCAAGATACCGGGCTAGAAGAGTCTTCATCTCCTCCTACCTTGGCTAAGAAGTCGGCTAGGAAGTCTGTCACTGCCTGAGCCTTGATTTCCACCCTCAGAGAGTAGGAAATGTCGAACTCATTAAGCTCCACCGCCCACTTGGTCAGCCTGACAGAATGCTCCAATCCATCTAAGATACTATGTAGCGGGTGAGATGAGACAACCTTGATGGAGTGAGCCTGAAAGTATGGGCGGAGCCTACGAGCTGAAACCACCAAGGCAAAAACCAACTTCTCCAGGACAGGATACCTCGTCTCTGTCTTCCGTAACACTCTACTCATATAGTAGATGGAGAGCTGCTTCTTGCCTTCCTCTCTGACCAATACTGAACTGACCGCTTCCGCTCCCACTCCCAGATAGAGGAGGAGGTCTTCACTTCCATGCGGGCCTTGGAGGAGAGGAGTGTGAGTTAGCTACTGCTTGAGCTTTCCAAACCCTCCTCACACTTTGCAGTCCACTCAAACTTTTGGTTGCCTTGAAGAGCTTTGAAAAAAGGAGAACACTTCTTCCGGCCTTAGAGAGAAAATGGTTAAGGCCCACTCGCCTTTCAGTCAACCTATAAACTTCCTTGGGAAATTTCGGGGGCGTCATTTCCAAAATGGCTCGGACTTTGTCAGGGTTGGGCTCCACCCCTCTCGGAGTAAGGAGGTGACCTAAGAACTTTCCCCTTCCTGCTCTGAAGACACACTTGGTCGGGTTGAGTCACATCTTGTACTTCCTCAGAGTGGCGAAGGTCTCCACAGATCCTTTATGTGCTCCGCGATGCTCCTACTCTTGACGAGGAGGTCATCAACATATACTTCCAGATTCCGCCCCTTATGCTCCTTGAAGACTTGGTCCATCATTCTCGGGTAGGTCGCACTCGCGTTCTTGAGTCCAAAGGGCATCATCTTATAGCTATAATAGTCATCGCTAGTGATGAAAGAGATGTCGCGACAGTCGGGGGGATGCATCTGGATCCGGTGATACCCTGAAAAAGCATCAAGGAAACTCAGTATAAGAAACCTGACAGCTGAATCAACCAGTGCGTCGATTTGAGGCAAGGGGTAGCAATCCTTCGGGCAGGCTTTATTTAACATAGAAAAATTGATACATAAATGCCAGCCCCCTCCGGAATTCTTCACCATTACAACATTGGAGACCTAGACTGGATACTGGATCTCCAAAACGAACCCTGCCTCCAGCAGCTTTTTCACCTCCTCTCGAATCGGCCTGAACAACACGATGGCGCTCTTCCTCTGCTTCTAATGGACGGGGGTGATCTTTAGATCCAGGTTGAGGCGATGTCAGACAACATCGACATCGATCCCTGACATCTCTGCGGCACTCCATGCGAAGATGTCCATGTTCTCCTGCAGGCACGCGACCATTTCCAGCTTTTCGTCCGTCGTCAGAGATCCTCCAACCTTCATCAGCCTCGACTCTCCCCTCCGTGAGGTCACTTTAATCTCCTCCAGCTCCTCAGCAGCCCTCAGACCTTCCTCCCTCTCCAACAGCTTCTCCAACCTCTCAGCATCCTCCATCCAGCTGATGGTACTGACGGCATTCAGGCAGCACTCCATGACAGCCTTTGGATCGCCCTGATCCTCACTTGGACATCTTCCCGGCAGTACTTCAGGCATTGATGGTATGACGATGGAACTGTCTTGAAGTAGTTGATGAGGGGACGCCCAAAGATGGCATTGTAGCGGCTCGGCATGTCGACAATGATGAAGCGACATCAGATAGAAATGCCACCAAGGGTGACCAGAAGGTCCACTCCTCCCTCCACCTCTTTCTTCTCTCCTGAGAAGCCAAAGAGGGGTCCGTCTGTAGCTTGGATCCTGGACGCTTCCACCTGCAGCCCGATGAAGGTCCTCTTGAAAATGGCGTTCACTAAACTCTTGTTATCCGCAAGGATTTGGTCGACGGTGAATTCCTTGATGACATCTTGGATGACAAGGGAATCATGAAAGGGGTTCTCGTTCCCAAACATGTCCTCATTGGAGAAGGCGATCTCATCCAACGGCAGCGGAACCTGGGAGGTTTAGGCGACGCTCTTCCAATAGATCTGATGGAGGTTCCCCTTGAGGAAAGCTCTGAGTCTAGCCCCGTCGTTGCTCACTCCAACCTTCCCACCTCCTAGGTCGTGGATCACCTCTTCGCAAACTCCTAAGTCGACCCGATCTTCGTTCCTCCTCCTCGTCGGAGCATAGAACGCTACCGGTCCTGTCGGCACTTCCTATCTTGGCGTCTCCCTCTCCGCTGATCTAGCTTCCAGCCTCCTCCTCTCCTCCCAAAACTAGGCAACCCATCGTCTCATGCACCTCTACCTGATGCAAGTCGCAGTAGAGGGGAATCTCTGCCTCCTGGCGCCTTTCCTGCTACTCCCTCTAGCGATATTTATTACACAGTCGGACAATAATCATTGCCTCTCCCCCAGCTCCTCTCCGGCATCCATCCTGCCAGTGACCCACTCCTCCTCTCTAGCTACTGGAACCACGGCCTAGCGGGCTGCCTCTACTGGGGCCAATTCACCGGATACTGGAATTGCCTCCCTTCGCCTCTCCTCTCTGGAGCCTCCACGGGTCTCCTCTCTTCCCTCCTCTGAGGCCTCTCCTGCCTCCTCCACCCTTCCGCCCTCCTGGGCTCTTCCCTCTTCCTCCGCTCCTCTCTCCTCCTCTCGATATGCCTCTCTTGTTGCCCTCTAGCCCTCACTTCTGAAGGTCCTCCTCTCTCTCTTCTCCCTGGCTCCTCTCCATCCAGCCTCGCCAAGAAATCTCAGTTCTTCTCCTCTCCCTAGACGAACGTATTCACCCTATTCACCATCTCCTCGAAAGACCTTGGGGGTTTAGACCCGATCTCTAGACTGAGGAGACCCTGCTTCAGACCAAACTTCAGGGCTAGTATCAGAGTGAAGTGTCCACCTCCTCTACCTCCAAAATTTCCTCATGGAAACGTTCGATGTAGTGGTCGAGACTTTCATAATGTCCCTACGTGATCTTGAAGAGAGCAGTTGCCTCATTCTTCCTCTTCCTAGATGTCGTGAACCTTGCCATAAGGCCCCAATGCAGATCCGCGAAGCAGTAGACGGAACCGGCTGGCAATTGACGGAACCAATCTCTCGCATTACCCTTGAAGGTGTTCGAGAAGAACCTTCACTTAAAGGCATCTGACATGTTGCGGATGGACACCACGTCCTCAAACCACTGGGGATGCAAGACCGAGTCATCTCTGTCGGAGTAGTAGGTAAGGAATTGCTCTCGGAACCCCACGGGAACTGGGGCTGCGAGGATCTCGTCACAGAAGGGGCTCCTCCCTCCCTGGAGGTGACGAGTTTCATCCTCGCTGGTATCATCATCATACTCGCTCCACTGGCGAGTATCACGATACCTTGCCAGCGGTTCTGGATCATGGAACCTGATCCCTTGGCTGCTCGCCGGATAGTGACGCAACTGCATTGGCCGCTCCTCCTTCTCCCAAGCTCGCTCCTTCCCAGGTATCCTCGACGGCGCTTCCTCGTCCGACGGTGTCACGCGATGGGGCAAGGTCGCTGTGATATCAGGGCGACGAGGGAGCCCTGAGAGGATGGTCCCCTCGATACTCCTCACGAACTCTTCGAAAGCAATTGCGGTCACAATCTCGCCTCCTCGCGCCGAGTTACCGACTAACTCACCTTGCTCGCATGCACTTACCATCTCGCCTACCAGCGAAGCTTTACTTCCTCGGCTGCCATTCACGCTCACCGCACCAAGCGTTGAAGCCGGGAAAATTCCCCACTTCAAAAATCGGATCAAGGCAGCCTAAGGTTACCGCCTCAACGGATGGGCTCGACGGCTAGCGGGCTAAGATGTCGAAGTCATCGAACAAATAGGACCCCATGTGCTGTGGCAGGAAGATCCCACCACGTATCCGGAAGCTTAGAAGAAGCAACCCCTCTACAGCCAAAAATGACCGAGCAGGGTACGAAGGAGACTAGCTGGTAACTAAGTCGCGACAACTAAAGGGAATAGTCGCAAGGTCGTGGCCCTGGTCTCTGAGAAAAAGGAATTCACAGGCTCAACTAGCGTCCAAGAAGAAGAGCGTGCGAGATCTTGGCGAGATTTCGAAGTGTCTCTCCTCGTACTCCTAAGGTCCTATTTATAGGGAAATCTAAAGAGGGGGGTCTTATTTATATGCCCCATCCCTTGGGGGCTAGGCGACTTCCTAGAGGAGCTCGCACAATTGGGCGACTAGCTGGCCTAGTCGTCTAACTGACGAGTATGTGAGGGGGGCTCGTCATACTCGCCCAGGCCTTCTGCCGCTTGCATTGACTCTGACCTTTACTTGACTTGGACTTGGACCTGATGACCTAGCTCTGGAGGGGTCCACCCTCAACGAATACGGGTTGTACATGTTGCATCAAGGGACATCAGAACAATCACAATCAAATGTACAGATTACTAAGATATCATATGTTGCATACTTAAACAATTATCATATATTGCAAACTTATCACAAATATCACATATTAACAAACCGAGAATCGAAACCAGCAGAAAAACAAGAAATGCAAGGCTCCTTATTAACAGACATGGGAGGTTTGCCGATTTTCAAAAATCCCGACCCAGGTCGCAAACATCCGAATGTGGGAGGTTTCTGACAGAATTTGTATAAGCAGAGGGAGGAAAATAGTAGGGTTAGGGTTTTGAATACCTCATTTTGAGAGGACCGATCCAGGTCTAAATCATCCGGATTCCTATTTCCGGATCCATCGCCAGACTTGGGAGGTTCGTTGGCCATGAAGAATGCCACTGGAGTGCTCATCAACGATTTATCAAGGGACATTGGCCGACGGTAGCCACCGCCGACCACTGGAGACGGGATCGTTGGAGTAGGCCTTATCGCACGGGAGCGGGGAGACGGGAACGACTAGGGCAGCAATCGAAAATAAAAATGAGGAAAGTGATTTTTTTGAGAGGAGGGAGGTATTAATTTTGTTTGTATATAGTAGGAAAAAAGAGTAAAAAACTAAATTTTAGGTCTGTATATAGCCAAACATGGTCTATATATAACAATGCCCTAAAATTAAGTCTCATATCAAACTTGTATAGAATAATGTTGCGTGTCATCTGGTTTTTCCCTGGTCTGAGAATCGAACCGTCTTAGCTCGAAATTGGACCGAGCGCGCAAATAGTTAATGAAAAACAATACCAAATGACAAAAGGCTTTTTTTACGTGAAAAACCCGAAAATAGAGAAAAACCACGTAGTTGTTTCTGTGTCGGACCAAAATTTATTATTTTGTTTGAATTTATAAGAATTGAGAGATTTCCTTGGAGGGTGATAAACCACTTTTCTATTACAAGTTCAAAATATGATAACAACAACAAAAAACTAAATCCTTGGAGTATGGACGAGAGCACTCCAGTGGGGAAAATCACTAGGTCCTCGGAGTCTTGATGAAAGCGCTCATGTTGAGTCGGAGTCTTGATGAGAGTGTTTCGGTGTAGAAGGATGTCACGTCTTTGAAGCCTTGAGATGTCTTCGCACTAGAGAGGAGCAGAGCGAATTCTGAGCAGATGATCGATCTAAGTCCCACAGCCTCGCCGAAAAATGTCAGAGCTCTCTCTAGCCTCTGGAATTGATTGTCTTCAAATGAAGGCATGAGAGTCTATTTATAATTTTCTTGAGGGATATACTGGTAATTGCGCCGGGGCGGAATTTTTGCTGATGAATGACAACGCTTCGTTTCGGTCACCTGGATCACCAATTTTTGTGAAATGACAAAAGTGCCCCTCGGGCAGTTCGGGAAGTCCGGGCGGGGTGCCCGATGGCGGCGACGACGTCTGCCGGCGTGCGCGTGCCCATGGGGCGCCTGATGTGCGCACGTGGCCCAAGGGTGGGCGCGCTCAAGTGCCACACGCTTGCGCGAGCGCGCGTCGTGCTTGCTCTGGCGTGCTGCGCTTGTGCTCGGGGCAGCTGTGCTTTCGTGCGCTTCTCCTTACGCAGTCACTTGGTCCCCTTGGCCTGACTCTGTAATTCTAAGGGGGAACACCATCAAATACCCCCAAATTTTCTTAAGTCATAACCCACGAAGCGATGAACGCAGATATTTTTTACTTCAGCTTGGGACATCCTAGAACCTTGTGATCATCAACTTTGACCGTGAATAATCGCTCACTGAAAATTAGAATGGAAAAATAATTGGGTATTTCTTGACATATCGCATAGAATATTATCTGACATTTCTGCGAGATATTCGGCCAAAATATTCTTTACTCCGCTGCTCTTTTTGAGGCAGGAGAATTTTATAAGAGATATTCTAGCATCAAAGTCATCTTCCATTATAAGCCCTCTTACGAAGTTTATAAATTCTAGAGGGTCTTTTGCTCTTCTTCTTACACTACTGAAGAGTTCTTGGAGTCTTTGCTTAGAGTTCGTTTGGGCTTACCGCCGTCATGTCTTCATCGAAAAAGGTCGGCATTTTTTATGAAATTATTCTAAGTCCCGGTGAGGGGGATTAAGCGAGCGGAAGTGGGTGTGCGCGGAGAATCTCGCATGCCGTGCCGCCAACGTGAGGATGCGCAGTGGAGTCGGTGTGATGGGGCCCTGACGTGGGCACGGGGAACGGCGCCCGTGCGGGGGTGCCCGGGCTGCTGCGCATGGGGGCACCCACATGGTGGCGGCTGCGCGTGGGGGCGATTGCGTGCGCGGGAAAGCCCGCGCGGGCGCATGCGCGGGGGGAAACCCGCGGGGACAAGTGGGCACGCGGGGTCGCCCAAAGCTATTGCGGGTCACTCGGATTTTCCTCGATCCGGAGAATCAGACTGTCTTAACTCGGAAATGGACCGGGCACGCAAACAGTCAATGAAAAACATAAGCAAATGACAAAAATCTTTTTTTGACGTGGAAAACCCAGAAAGGGTGAAAACTACATGGTCAGATTTATGTCGGGTCAAAATCCAATATTTTGTTTGAGTTTACAAAAATTGAGAGATTTCCTTGGAGGGTGACAAACCACCTATATGTTACAAGTTCAGAATATGAGAACAACAGAAAAGTAATTAAGTCCTTGAAGCCTGGATGAGAGCGCTCCAGTGGAGAAAATCGTTAGATCCTCGGAGCCTTGTTGGAAGTGCTACTCCTGAGCCGGAGCCTTGATGAGAGCGCACTGGTGGAGAAGGATGACACGTCTTTGAAGTCTTGAGATGCCTTCACACTAGAGAGGGAGCAAAGCGAATTCCGAGCGGAGGATCGATTTAAGTCTCACGACCTCGCGGGAAAACGTCAGAACTCTTTAGCCTCCGGAGTTGTTTGTCTTCAAATGAAGGCTTTGGTGTCTATTTATAGCTTTCTGGAAGGATATACTGGTAATTGAATCGGAGCGGCATTTGTGCAAGTAAATGACATCGTTTCATTTCTGTCACGTGAATCACCAGTTTTAGCGAAATGACAAAAGTGCCTCCGGGCAGTTCGGGCAGTCCGGGTGGGGTTCCCGATGGCGGCGGTGGCGGCCGGCGAGCGCGTGTTGCGCGCGCACGAGCGCGGCCATGGGGTGCACGGCGCACGCGCGTGCCTACGAGTGCTTGCTCTGGCGTGCTGCGCTTGTGCTCGGGGCAGCTGTGCTTTTGTGCGCTCCTACTTGCGTGGTCGCTTGATCCCCTTGACCTGACTCGAAAATTCTAAAGGGAATCCCCATCAAATAATATAATTTTACATTGCATTTTTTGCACATCAAAAACTCACAATGAGCTCGAGGTCACACATATACACCTCTCACTATTTCTCCAAAGCTGGCTATTTTGTTTCGCCAGCTTTCAGAGCTTAGGATGCATTTTTCATCAATGCCTAGAGTCTATTTATAGGTCTAGGTCAAATGAAATGTTGCCAAATGGAATATTGTCAAATGAAATGTTGTCAAATGAAATGTTGTCAAATGAAATGTTGTCAAATGAAATGTTGCTAAATGAAATATTGCCAAATGAAATATTGCCAAATGAAATGTTGCTACACCTAAAACTCCCACAGAACATTTATCACGTAAAAAAATTATTGTTTGTTCACACCGACTATTGCACTCACTCTTAAACTAAGACGACTCGACTTGACTGATCCGCGAGTGCACGCAAAAGCTCTCAACACATTACATGAATCTCTCTTCACATTTTGTTACATCTCTACTAATATACGAAAACTACTCTTTGGTGAAACATTGTCTGATGTCCCTATATTGTCCTTATAGTTGTATTCATAATTACACAATTATACCAAATTTTATATTAGTATATTATAAAGACAATATCTTTTTAGGTAATTACACAACTTTACAATATTAAAATACAAAAAATAAAACACTAGATACCCTAAATCTATTGTCTCTAGATAGGAATGACAAGAGAAAATTTAAAGCCTCATTCGTTTGCAATGTTTTCATTTATGGTTTTCGTTTTGCTTCAAAACGAAAACATCAAGCGTTTTTGTTTTGGGGCAAAACGAAAACTTATGTTCGTTTGCAACATGGTTTTCATGTCCGTTTTAAGGCAAAACGAAAACAGATGTTCGTTTGCATCATGATTTTCTGTTTTATATGGAAACTTCATATTTACTAAATTTGTGGATTTTTTAAATTGAATTTTTGTAAACTTTTATACATTTCTTGATATAAAATTTTCAACTTTCATGTGAACACATGAAGTGGAGACACAATTCAAATGAAATCATAACCAACTCCACATGCTACACAAGGCATGCAAAAGGCATGCTACACAGGACATGCTAGGCATTACAAAAGGCATGCTACAACGATCATCATAACTAAGAAGATCTGGCAGTTGTTACTAAGAACCATACTACCCAATCCACATGCTAAGAACCATACTATACTAAGAACCATACTAAAAACCATACAACGATCATCATAACTACAATCATAACCATACAAAGAATTATGAAAAAGGATAATAATTACAATGAGCTAAGCATTACAAAGGACATGCTACACAAGACATGTTAGGCATTACAAAAGGCATGCTACAATTACATATTACAAAATACACGTTAAGCATTACAAAAAGCATGCTACTAATTACATATTACCCAATTCACATGCTAAGCATTACAAAAGGCATGATACACAAGATATGATATGCATTACAAAAGACATTCTACAAAGCGATCATCATATTTCTTTATCGAGTTGCACACGCAACCAACTCCTCCTAAGCAGCTCTGGCATAACTAGGAAGATCTCACACTTCAACTCGCTGGTGCACAACATATCTATTGCCTTTATGAGATCAGCCTCTGAAAGGTCTGACATAGTTGCCAATGCAGCGTACATTCTTTCAACCATTGTCCTTTCTGGTGCTGGCGGCCCATCGATGTTGTTTGCAATATGAGTGACGGCCATTGCTATCATATCGATAGAGGATGGTTTCTTCACCTTTTTCTTCTTTGGTTGGCTTGCCGCTAAATCATCATCATCAGGAATCTCCTCTACTTCAATAGAAGTTTCATTACA
Organism: Platanthera zijinensis; assembly: GCA_039513925.1. Lineage (NCBI taxonomy): Eukaryota > Viridiplantae > Streptophyta > Magnoliopsida > Asparagales > Orchidaceae > Platanthera > Platanthera zijinensis. The sequence goes on from CM077089.1 coordinate 151,650,995, forward strand.
TGCTTCCACCCCAGTCGTTGCATTACCACCTGTTGCCCGGTCTGTCCCACACAGGGTTGCGAGGTTCCCCCAATTTACAATCACCTTATCCTTATAGTGCCTCATAGATGGATGTGCCTGCAGTTTAATATTGAACACATAAGCACAAAAAGTTGAAATAAAAAGATGAACGATATAGAATAGGTGTAAAAAAGATGTACCTTAATTTAATCGCTCCACACCTGTTCACTATCAACCATAACAACATGTCGATCCCAATCCCACCCAAAACCGCTGGTATCCAACATTGCGGATATATCTTGGTAATGTTTGCTCCAAGTTCTCAATCTTGCTGTTACTTTTTCTTTGCTTATATGGACTTCACACTCATCCCACAAAGCCTTGATAGCAGCAGTGAATGCGGGTCCCTTCCACCCATTAGCACCCTTGTGCCCGAGGTTTTGTTGCTCCAAAAGTGTGGCCGAAAGTGCATAATCCATTTCGGCGGTCCAATGAATATATGATTTTTCCTTCTCCTTCCCGGCTTTGATGTTTTTTTTGTCCATTGACAACACTGTAATTAAGTATTTTCAATTTATAAATAAACAAAAAACATGTAGTAGATAATCTCTTATACTCCTAAACGGTAACTATACGAACTCAAAACTATTTCACATTAGCGATTGCGCTGCTCGGGCTTGTTATTCATCAAACATTGCAATAGCTAAATTATCTTTGAATTCGGTCCACTCATTTGTCGCTTGGATGTTTTCAACAACATCCTCGTATTGGAAACTATCCCCGCTATTATTCTGGGTTAAGAGTTCCGCATCAACTTCCGCTAACATTCTTACATCACGTGCAAGCCTCCGGTCTATCAAAAAATTATGGAGAATACAACATGCAATGATGATTTTAACCTGCATAGTAAGTAATGTTTAAAATCACATAGCTTATTGTTTATAATCACATAAGAAGTAATCACATAGCCTATATTTATACCTGCCCTTTAATGTTGAAGAAGGAAGGTTGTTGTAAAATTGCCCATCTTTTTTTTTAATAAACCGAAGGTTCTTTCAATAACATTGCGCTTTTTTGAGTGACGAAGATTAAATAATTCTTTATAGGATGTTGGACTATTTCCTTGAGTGGCCCACTCTTGAAGGTGATAACGAGTTGATCGGTACGGAGCCAGATAGCCTGGACCATTTGTATACCCCGCATCGACAAGGCAATATTTTCCTACATTGTTAAATCAATGATATAAGTAGAGAACCACAATTTATGGGAAAAACAACAATCTTAAAGTATGTGCATTTACCTATGGGTACCTCAAAGCGATCCTCTCGCTCTAGTGCATTACGCAGGACTCTTGAATCAGACGAAGAACCCTCCCATCCAGGCAAAACATATGTGAATTTTATGTCAGCATCACATACTCCAAGGACATTTGTGGTAATAGCTTGTTTCTTATTTCAGTATTTACCTTGATCACGTACTGGGACAGTGACCTCAATGTGCGTGCCATCAATTGCATCAACACAATCATGAAAATACCCCCACCTGTTTGTTTGTGATGTTTCCGGACGCCTAATCATCTCCGCACTCAATCACAAGACCTAAGAAAAATATAGACTCAATCACGTAACACAATCACAAGACCTAAGAAATATAGACTCAATCCTTGAAAGTTGACTGTTTTTAGTGAAAAAACATAGACTCAATCACAATACCTGAGAAATATACGAAGATTACACAAGTTCAGGTATACCTTTCGAACGGCCTGGGGAAGACACAAATAGCAGCACCTCCACTGCCCTAGAGCCGACTGGTTGCGCTTGGGGAAGAAGCACCAATGCCCTGGAGCTATCTAGGGCTGGGTCACCTCCATTGCCCTAGAAAAAAACATCAATTGGGTCACCTCCACTGCCCTAGAAATTAACAGCAACAATGGGGAAGAAACCACTGTCGATAGGGAAGAAATCATTGGGAAGATCGCGACAGGAACAATGACGAAGATCACGACTGGAATAAACTGGAAGCGGGAAAATCGCGATAGGGAAGAAGGGATGTCGCCGGGAAAAACACACAGCAAGATGGGGGAAGATCGCGATAGGAAGAAACGTGCACAGTGAAAATCGCAACAGAAAAAACTGCGGAAGAAAATGGCACCGGGAAAATCGCGACAGGGAAGAAAATGGCGTCGGGAAACTGTTGCTGTATAGGCCTGGGCGGACAGGCGGTTAAAGACCGGGCGGTTTGGTAACCGCGCGGGTTGACGGGTGTCTCCGGCGGTCTGATATCTGAACAATGATAGCGGGTTGGCATGGCGGTTTGGTAACCGGGCGGTTAGCCGGTTACTCTCTGGGATATCGATGGTCAGCGGCTCGTCTCCTGGTGGTAACCGAGCGGTTAGTGTTCTTACTAATCGCGCGGTTAGGCGGTTAGGCGTTTAGCTTTGTATATGCTGTATTTCTGTATTTAGTCCCACATTGGGTATTTCTACTCTATCTCATCTCCTACATTCTATATAAGGGAGGCTATACCTTTGTAATAGATAGTTTTTTGGATAATAAAATTTCCATTACTCTAGTTTCCGGATTGTTTTGGTTCTATTCGCACATGGTATCAGAGGCAGCGATCTAGTCCCCCTGTTTGCGTTTGCCTTCAGCTCGTGCGATCTGCTTGTCGCGCGATCTCTCGCAATCTCTCGTGATCTCTCTCGTTTGCCTTCCCCTCTGCTTCTCTCGCGATCTCTTCTCGCCCGAACAATCTGTTCATGCGATCTGCTTGTCTCGTGTGACCTGGCTTCACTTAGCTGCCCTCTATAATCTGGTTGTCCGCAGTTGGTCGTGGCTTTTTCTAGCCGCTGCTCTCTCCTTTGACCGCTGCGATCTTCTCCTCCTGCTGCTCGCCCGGTTTACTTTCTTAACCGCGCGACCTCTCTTCCAGAATGATTACTTCTGATGTCTCCACCTCGACTACTGTCGTTACCCACCCTCCTCCTCCTCTTGCTGCGTCCGGGAACCTTGGAACAGTTTCTATGCTTCTCGGCCCCAATTATCCCGACTGGAGTGTCTCGTTTACCTTTCTTCTCCGCTCTCAGCGCAAGCGTCATCATCTTACCGATGACCCTCCTCCTGCGGACTCTGACCAGTTTAATGACTGGGATGCGAATGACGCTCTTGTTCGTACGTGGCTGACAAACAGGTTGCCCGATGAATGTCTTCCGGTCATCCGTCACGATGAGACGGTCAAGCAAGCTTGGCTTCACTTAGCCGCCCTCTACTACAAAGGGGGTCAAACATCTCGCATCTATACTCTGTATGTGGATCTCTTTGCTCGTCAATCCATGTCTCCTGCTGCGGCTTACCAACAGGTCCAAGCCCTTGGAGCGGAGATTCTTCAACATCGTCCCCTCTCTGCGGACGTGGCCACCCAACTGAAGCACTTCCAGGAACTCCTGGTTGTTTGTTACCTTCTGAGGCTCCCGGATTCCTATGATATGATCCGATAGCAAATTCTTGGAGAAGCTGAATCTCCCACCCTGGATGCTGTCGCTGCCCGCATTGCCGCTGTTACCTCTCTGCTCAATCGTCCTTTGCTTGTCGCTCCTCCTGCTCCGGATGCCTATGCCCACCAAGCACATCGTGGTGGCTCGGGTGGACGTGGTCACCAGTCCGGCGGGCGCGGCCCTTCTCGCTATCTCTGTTCTCACTATGGCCGCACATGCCACTTGATTGACCGCTGCTGGACAAAGCATCCGCACCTTCGTCCTTCTGGTGATGCCCCCCACTCATCCAACTCATCTGCCTCGGTGGCCACGACTTCAGGTAGTGCCCATGTGGTGACTCAAGGTAAATGACTAATCGACTCTGGCGCCACTAATCATATGACGGGCAATCCTTAGTGTTTTTCTCTGCTAGAAACATATGATTGATTGCCCCCGGTTCTCGTTGCGGATGGCTCTCCCTCTCCGGTGCATGGGACTGGCATGGTTCAAGTTACTCCGTCCCTTCGCCTAGCGGATACTCTCTATGTGCCCAAGTTCCCGTGCAATTTATTGTCGGTTACTTCCCTTTGTAAGCAACTTCAGTGCTCAGTCACGTTTACTCCTGTTTCTTGTTCTTTTCAGGACCCGGAATCCAAGCGGACGATTGCTACTGGGACTGGGAGAGGCGGCCTTTACTTCCTTGATGATGTATCCGCTCTTTCAGCATTCTCATCCGCTTCTACAGATCTTCTTCAGTGGCACCTTCGTCTTGGGCATCCTCCATCACGTCTCATCCACCAACTGTTACCCCACCTACCTCAGCATGTTTCTCCTATCAACTGTGATACCTGTCAGCTAGGCAAGCATCACCGCTCCCCCTTTCCTCCTAAGCAAGGTCGTGGCTCTTCTAAGTCGTTCGACCTTGTTCACTCTGATGTATGGGGTTCTGCCCCCACCCTTACCGTAGGGCGGGGTAGTTCCTATTTTGTAACCTTTATTGATGATTTCTCTCGATGTACATGGGTGTATCTTTTAAAAGAACGCTCTGAACTATTTTCTGTATGGCAATCCTTCTATTTTATGATTAAAACTCAGTTTAGTGCTTTTGTGAAAGTTTTTCGTTCAGATAATGCTAAAGAATACCTGAGTAATGAATTTTCTGCTTTCTGTATGCAACACGGCATCATTCATCAAACTAGCTGCGTATATACCTCCCAGCAAAATGGGGTGGCGAAACGTAAAAACTGTCACCTCCTCGATGTCGCTCGCACTCTCATGGCACAGATGCAGGTTCCTCGTAGCTACTGGGGCTATGCAGTTCTCATCTCCTGCTTCCTCATCAATCGTCTTCCCTCGACAGTTCTTAAAGGCAAAACATCTTTTTCCATTCTCTATCCAGCCAAGAATGCCTTTCCCTTACCTATACGCATTTTTGGCTTCACCGCCTTTGTTCACAACCCTTCCGTAACTCGCGACAAGTTATCCCCACGTTCCACCAAGTGTATCTTTTTGGGTTATTCTACTACTCAAAAAGGTTACTGTTGCTTTGACCCTGTTCATCGCAAACAGTTCGTTTCGGCGGATGTGACGTTCTTTGAAAATGCCTCATACTTCTCCTCTGACCTTACTCTTTCTCCGGCTGACTTGCCCTCTCCAACCATTCCCTCCGTCCCATCCTGTTGGGGCTGCGGTCCGGACTCCTCTTGAGATTAGTATGCCTTTGACCATCACCAACTCCACTGCACACTCGTTTCATCTGTTGATCCCCTGCAAAATCATATAAAGATTAGTATGCTTCCTCCTCTTTTGGTGCAGTTGGTAGCTCCTCTCACATCCACTCCTCTTGGATTCCTCCATCACCAACTCCACTGCACACTCTCTTTGATCCTCTCCCTCCTCTCCTCGGGCCTCTCCTCTCCCGGGCCAGCCTTCTCCGCCACGGATGCACCGGCGACTGAGGAACTAGATGACCTGGAACTGCCCATTGCTCTTCGCAAAGGGGTTTGGACGTGCACCCAGCACTCGCTGGCCGCTGTTGTTTCTTATGATCGGCTAACACCTTCTCACAGGGACTTCGCCCTAGCCATCTCGACGACTTCCACTCCTCGCAACTACCAGGAAGCCCTTGATGTTCCTCACTGGAAGGCGGCCATGGATGAAGAAATTGCTACTCTCTCTGAGCGGGGCACTTGGACTCTTGTGCCTCCTCCTTTTGGCACGGATGTGGTTGGATGTCGCTGGGTCTTTGTCGTCAAGTTCCGTCCGGATGGCAGTGTGGACCGGTACAAGGCCCGTCTTGTGGCCAAGGGATTTACCCAGACTTACGGTGTTGATTACTTCGACACGTTCTCTCCGGTTGCTCGTCTCAGCACTATTCGAGTTCTTCTATCGGTGGCGGTCAACAAGGATTGGCCTATTTCCCAGTTGGATGTCAAGAATGCCTTCCTCTATGGTGATCTTCATGAGGATGTCTACATGGAGCAACCTCCTGGGTATGTTGCTCAGGGGGAGACTCGAGTATGCCGGTTGAAAAAGGCCATCTATGGTCTAAAGCAGAGTCCTCGGGCATGGTTCGACAAGTTCAGTGGCATAGTTGGGGAAATCGGTTTCACAAGGAGTTCGGCGGATCACTCCTTGTTCATTCGCAAGACATCCTCGGGTCTGGTTGTGCTAACCGTTTATGTGGATGACATACTTCTTACTGGCGACGACCAAGCTGGTGTAGCCCTGACGAAGGTCCATCTCCGCCAACACCTTGTCACGAAGGATATGGGTTCTCCAAAATACTTCTTGGGAATTGAAATCTCTCGGAAATCGTGCTCCTTGGTTCTCTCCCAACGCAAGTATGCTCTTGACTTATTGAAAGAGGCAGGATTGACGGGCGCTAAACCTGCTCGGTGTCCCATAGCTCCTGGAGAAGACAAAACATGGACTGACGAATCACCTCCTCTATCGGACACTACGAGGTATCGGCGTCTTGTTGGCAAACTCATTTACCTCACGGTGACCAGACCAGACATCTCTTATGCAGTAGGAAAGGTCAGCCAGTTTATGCAGTCTCCTAGGGAATGCCATCTTCAATCCGCTCTAAGAATTCTGGAGTATGTAAAGTCATCTCCTGGGAAAGGTCTCCTCTTTCAGAAGAATAGCCATTTGAGAGTGGAAGCGTACTCCGATGCTAGCTATGCGGACGACAAAGGGGATCCCAAGTCGACATCTGGCTTTTGCACGTTTGTTGGAGGAAATCTGGTTAGCTGGAAGAGCAAGAAGCAATCCGTTGTCTCCAGATCTAGTGCGGAAGCAGAATATCGAAGTATGGCGTCAACCACGTGCGAGTTGAAATGGTTGCGGGCTCTCATGCTGGATTTAAGAGAGGTCTACAACTATCTTTTTCCCATGTTTTGCGACAACAAGACGGCCATCTACATTTCCAAGAACCCGGTCTTTCATGAGCGGACAAAACACATAGAGGTTAACTGTCACTTCATTCGGGAAGAAGTGTTGAAGAACCAGATTTGCACTCCGTTTGTTACGTCAGAGAAAGAGTTAGCAGATATCTTCACAAAGCCTGTATCCGCTTCCTTTTTCCACATTTGCAGCAAGCTGGGCATGATCGACATATATGCTCCAGCTTGAGGGGGAGTGTTGCTGTATAGGCCTGGGCGGACAGGCGGTTAAAGACCGGGCGGTTTGGTAACCGCGCGGGTTGACGGGTTGTCTCCGGCGGTCTGATATCTGAACAACGATAGCGGGTTGGCATGGTGGTTTGGTAACCGGGCGGTTAGCCGGTTACTCTCTGGGATATCGATGGTCGGCGGCTCGTCTCCTGGTGGTAACCGAGCGGTTAGTGTTCTTACTAACCGCGCGGTTAGGCGGTTAGCTTTGTATATGCTGTATTTCTGTATTTAGTCCCACATTGGGTATTTCTACTCTATCTCATCTCCTCCATTCTATATAAGAGAGGCTATACCTTTGTAATAGATAATTTTTTGGATAATAAAATTTCCATTACTCCAGTTTCCGGACTGTTTTGGTTCTATTCGCACAAAAACCTTACCTGGGGAAGAAGAAGATGCGCTTCCAGAAATGGCGTCGTGAGCTTCGTTTGCCGGTAGGGAAGGTCGGGAAGGAGGAGATTGGCCGCCGGGAGCGAAGGTCGCGACAGAGTTTCTTACGCTCTGCGGGAAGGAGGAGAAATTCTGTTTGCAAAACCTGCGAAAACCGACCTATCAGGCTCGGTTTTGAGGGGGGAAGGTTTATTGAAGGAGTTAAAACGCATGTGTTTTGGGTGAAAACCAAAACAGATTAAAACAGAGGCAAACGAACACCTGCATTAAAGCTGCGAAAACCGAAAACCAAAACCGGCTGTCAAAACCAACCAAACGAACGGGACCTTAATGTTTTAACGTAAAAATATAATTTATTTTACAAAATAAAATTTGTATTCTTGATTTATATTTTTTTACGGTAATTTTGAGTACTCATATGTATATGTTGCGGGTCGGGCGGAGCCCACCGGAAGCGGGCAAAGCCCGCCGTCGTCGGTCGGGTACTGTCGCGCGAGGCCATAGGGGCGGGTACTGTCCACGACAAATATTGCCGTGCACGTCGCCGCTCACGACAAATGTCGCCGCCCACGACAAAAGTCGTTGCTCACGACAAATGTCGCCGCCCACGACAAAAGTCGTTGCTCACGACAAATGTCGCCGCCCATGACAAATGTCATCCCCACGACAAATATCGCACCACCGGCGAATGTCGCATCCCGGCGAATGTCGCACTCCGCCGAATTTCACACTTCTCCAATTGTCGCACCCCCGCCGAATGCCCTCAGGGCCGAATGCCCTCAGGGTCGAAGGCCCGTGCCTGTCACTTGTAATATTATAAAAATTTTGTTCGTTTATCCAAAAAAAGTATTATGTATTTAGAAAATTACATACATAAAAAATTATGATCAAATTCACTGGTTTTAGAAAGAAATTTGGGAAATTTGGGCTATATTCACAGTTGAGATTCAAATTCTTGCTATGTCAGATTTTATGTTATATTTTTTTTACTGTCAAATATTGTTTATTATGTAATAATTATGATCAATCGTTTTCTCTTCAACTATTAAATAAAAAATTATGTACCGTATTTGAATATGTTGCCTGTTCGTATTCTTTGAGATTTTTTTATATGAAATTTATATAGAACTTTGCATCATAACTTTTATTAAAATACATGTGTATTTTAAAATTTTCACATAAAAATAATATATATTTTTTTAAAAAAATTTCTATAAATTTAATAATACTAATTCAACTCTCCTCTAAGAGCATCTCCAACGGGAGATCTTCATATTCTCCAAATATGGAGATTGCAGTGCTACAGTGTTCTCCAAATATGGAGAACATGGAGAACCAACTCCAACCATGTTCTCCATATTTGAAGAACATTGATTTTTTTAATATTATATGTATAAATAAATATACATTTATTAATGTCAAAATATATTTATATAAATTACATATTTATATGTATAAATAAATATATATAATAATTAAAATAAAAAATAAAAAAATTATATTTAAATAAAAACGTCGAGCTGAGCTCGACGTTTTTCCCGAGCTGAGCTCGACGAACGTCGAGCTCATCTCCACGTTTTTTTCATATTTTTATTTATTATAATTAATAATTAATATAAATAATAATTTATATAAATAATAATAATTAGCTTGCCAAATTAAAATAAACATTACATTATAAAAATAAAATAAGCATTACATATTTCAAAATTAAAATATTACATTTGAAATTTAAACTAAAAATCTGGGAGGTCATCACTGGGTTCGATACGATTTCCGCGCGCGCTATCCCCCTGTTGTTCTCCTCCATACCTTGGTATGTTGTAGTCGCTTCCTCCATACTGGCTTCCTCCCTGCTGGTCTCCTCCGAACTGATGTCCTTCAAATTGGCTTCCGTCGTACTGGTTTTCTCGGTATTGGCTTTCTCGGTACTGATTTCCTCCAAATGGAGGTCCTCCAAATTGAGGCCCTCCAAATGGAGGTCCTCCATGTCGGTCTCTTTCATATTGGCTTCCTCCGTACTGACTTCCTTCATGTTGACCTCCTCCAAATGGAGGTCCTCCAAATTGAGGCCCTCCATATCGAGGTCCTCCATGTCGATCTCCTCCATACTGGCTTCCTCCACACTGGCTTCCTCCAAGTTGACCTCCTACAAATTGAGGTGCTCCATATTGGCTTCCTCTATATTGGCTTCCACCGTAACCACTACCTCCGTATACGCCACCTCCATATTCAGTTCCTTCGAGTGATGAAGATCCTCCAAATAATGGTTTTATAATATTTCTATTCATAATTTCTTGTTTTTTTTGTCGAAAATACTGTCGTTCTGGAGTTCCTTTGATGTTATCCAAATCTATCATCATGATATCGTGATCTTGTTTAGCGCTCTGTAGATCTAGTTTTCTTTTTTGATTTTCTGCTTTCATTCTCATGAGCTCTTGGATAGCAGACATATCGTTTGCTCGTTGTTCTTGCCCTCTCTTTAAAAACTCTAAGATTTCTTCGTTTTTTTTAGTATGAGTCTCGATATCATAACCCTTACCACTCAATTGTCTCCTCCTCTCCTTTTCTTGCTTTCTCCCAGTTGGTCGTTTATTGGAAGTTGAGATTGGAGATTCTTCATCCCCAGTACTACCAAGATTCATGTTATTGTTATCTGAATTTAAGTCTATTCCTCTCCCTTGACTGGGAGTGTTAGAACTTAATGTTTGTGACATGTTAATATTTGGAGAGTTCTTATTTTTTGTAGATCCTGACGTTTCCATCCACTTCTCTGTGTTTTTTAAGATATGCCAAACATGCTCAAACATGAAGCCTTTCTTCTCTTTTGAATCAGAGGCATATAACATTTTGGCTTCATTGAGCTACAAAAAAAATTACTTTAATCACACATTAATTAAGATATTTATGCATTTAAATTCTAAAAAATTCTTACAATATCAAGTTCAGAAGCACCGCTGGGATTTCGTTGCTCTATCTGCCGAATACATCCTCGGAATTTGCTTGTTTTACTTGCCAAAAGAGACCAACGACAAGAAAGAGATTTTGGGGTTCTCTGTCCTACACAAGTTTGAGGTCTTGTATTGTGAAAGATGGTTGAAATTCTTTCCCACATTCTTTGTTCTTTCTGATTACTCCCCATAACGGGGTCTTCCGAAACCTCAAGCCAAGCATAACATAGTGTTTGATCTTCTTTTGGGGAGAATGCTTGGCCACGAATAGATGACATGATGACGAGGAAAGAAATTAGAGAGTTCTTGATTTTGGGGATAGAGTGATGAGAACTTGAGTTCTGCAATGGGTACTTATAGAGAGTAATAGAATGAGTACTTATGAAAAAGAGAGGCTTGAGTGGAGAAGGCATCCAATGTTTGGGAGAAGACATTCAATGCTGGGAAAAAACAAGGCTCCGGATTATGAGATGACAGGATTGACAAAACAAGACAGAAGCTTGAGTGGAGAAGACATCCAATGCTTGGGAGAAGACATCCAATGCTGGGAAAAAACAAGGCTCCGGATTATGAGATGGCAGGATTGACAAGACAAGACAGAGGCTTGAGTGGAGAAGGCATCCAATGCTTGGGAGAAAACGCCTTAAATAGGCTTCAGCATAACAGATCGTCGAGCTCGGCCGAACGTCGAACGGCGTTCGACGATCGTCGAGCTCGACCGATCGTCGAGCTCGGCCGAACGTCGAACGGCGATCGACGATCGTCGAGCTCGGCCGAACGTCGAGCTCGGCCGAACGTCGAACGACGGTCGACGATCGTCGAGCTCGGCCGAACGTCGAGCTGGGTTCGGCGCGTCGGACGTCGAGCTGGGTTCGACGTTCGACGTCGGGCTGGGTTCGACGATCGTCGAGCTGGGTTCGACGATCGTCGAACCCAGTTCGACGATCCCAGTTCGACGACTGGAGAAAACATCTCCCCAAAAAATTTTGTCCGGGGGCGTTGCCCCCGAGCCCCCACCGGGGACGCTGTCCCCTGGACCCCTGCCCGCTGTCCGGTCAGCGGGACCTCCGCCGGGGGCTGCCGCCCCCGGACCCCCGCTGTCGTCGGTCCCGGAGATGTCGAAGGGGGATCACACTTCGATTCTTCTAAGCTCACGTGGGCAAACCCGGTGTGAGAAACAAGAGGACCAGAAGTGTGCCACAAACCCCAACAAAGACAAGACAGAGGCTTGAGTGGAGAAGGCATCCAATGCTTGGGAGAAGGCATCCAATGTTGGGAAAAAACAAGACTTCGGGTTACGAGATGACATGATTGACAAGACAAGACAGAGGCTTGAGTGGAGAAGGCATCCAATGCTTGGGAGAAGGCATCCAATGCTGGGAAAAAAACAAGACTTCGGGTTACGAGATGACAGGATTGACAAGACAAGACAGAGGCTTGAGTGGAGAAGGCATCCAATGCTTGGGAGAAGGCATCCAATGCTTGGGAGAAGGCATCCAATGCTTGGGAGAAGGCATCCAATGCTGGCGAGCTATATAAACGCCCTTTTAAGATAGTCAATGATACATTCAAAACATTCTTTTCTTCTAAGAAAAATGAACTATGGAGAAGGTTCATCCCATTTGCGATCTTCATCATCTTCAGATGATGATGAACAAATACTTCTTAAGTGGGAAGAAGAGCTTAAAAATTGGGAGAATGAAGATGAAGTTTTAGCTCGCATGCATGCCTCCAACAATGCCATAATCGCAGCTCAACTTCAAGAAGATGCACGTCCGCGACGCAGAGGTTCAATACCTGGCCACGTGGTAATCAATCGGGGCAGGATTGAAGGCAACACTAGACTTTGGAATGATTACTTCTCCGAACACCCCACGTATGGGGAAACTTTTTTTCGACGAAGATTTCGAATGCGAAAAAATCTTTTCCTTCGCATTGTTACTGAAGTGCAGGAGCACGACAATTTTTTTGTTCAAAAGAAGGATGGTGTTGGTAAGCCTGGACTATCAACAATACAAAAAATTACAGCAGCATTTCGTATGTTAGCATACGGAACATCAGCTGATAATTGCGATGAGTACATTCGAATTGGCGAGTCTACTGTGATTCAATGCTTGAAAAGATTCTGTAGGGCAATCGTACAACTATACAAAGATGAATATTTGAGATCTCCCAATGCAAATGATGTAACAAGACTACTACAGAAAGGTGAAGAACGAGGTTTTCCAGGGATGTTGGGAAGCCTAGATTGTATGCATTGGCAATGGAAGAATTGCCCAACGGCATGGGCAGGCCAATATTCAGGACGTCATGGTGGACCTACAATCATTCTCGAGGCAGTAGCATCATACGACCTGTGGATATGGCATGCATATTTTGGCTTACCTGGATCTAACAATGATATTAATGTCTTGCAGGCATCAAATTTATTTGCAAACTTAACCCAAGGTATAACGCCTCCTACCAATTATACAATACTAGATAAAAATTATGATGTTGGTTATTATTTAGCCGACGGTATCTATCCGAAATGGTCAACACTAGTTCAAACCATTTCTCATACACAAGATAAAAAAAAACAACACTTCGCAATGATGCAAGAGGCATGCCGAAAAGATGTAGAACGCGCATTTGGAGTTCTCCAATCACGCTTTGCAATTATTAAGGGGCCTTGCCGTTTTTGGGATAAAAATGTGTTGCATGATATCATGACTGCTTGCATTATAATGCACAATATGATTATTGAGGACGAGCGAGATGAAAATGAAGATATCGTTATTTCTCCACCGCCGCCAACTCAGAATGTTGAAGAGATGGACACAAGTGAAGTCGAAAGATTTCAGCAGTTCCTAAATCGACATAAAAAAATCAGAGACAAGGCGGCACATTTCGCACTTCGAGATGCACTGATCGAACATCTGTGGACACGACATGGTAATGAAACAATGTAATTTGGAAAATTGTATGCATTTTAATTTGAATGTATTTCGGTGTATGTGCAATTTTATTTAGTAAATCGTGTTCTCTAGCTATTTGTATGATCAATAATATTTAGAAAGTATGCAATATTAGTCTCGTTTTGTAGGTCTCGAAAAAACAAATTTATTGGTATATTATATGTGAAGTTTGAAATAATATTTTAGCGGCTACGAACGTTATTGTGTAATATACGTTTTTCTTAAATATAATAAATATATAATTAAAATAAAAAAAAATTAAAAAAATATTTAAAAAGTTGAAATGGAGGGCCTGCATTTCCTCTCGTCGTTCTCTAAATTTAGAGGAGGAGGAGGCGGAAATGCAGGCCCCTCCATAATTGCAGCCTCCAATACCGATGCATTGGAGGGCAACCGGCCTGCATTTCTGAGAAATGCAGGCCGGTTGGAGATGCTAACAAATATGAAATCCCTCCGAAAAACATTCTTTTTGAGTTTTTTCTCTATTAGACAGATTTTGAGCACATGACAGGTTTATCAAAAAAAAAAAAAAAAAAATCCACGCAGCCTGATTTTAGAAAGAAATTGCTCCTGCATTCACATTTTATTTTCAAATTCAATTTTATTCCATGTTTGATAGTTTTTTAAAATTCAAAAAAGCCCCACTCTCCATAACTACTCTCTGCGGTTCTCTGCGATGAGGTGGGATTAAAAACCTTCCTTCCCCACTAACGAAAATCACGACCGCCAAAATGGGAAACGTTTTCGAGGGAAACCCATTCCCTAATTTGCTTCGCCGCCTTCATAAACCTCGCCGCCTACATAAATTTCTCTCGTCTTCCTCCTCGGGCGTCCCCAAAACCCTCCTCCCCTGTCTCGACATGGTACAGTATTCTCTTCCCTCTCCTTGATCCATGAGCACCGTGGTTCCTTTAATGCTTTGCATGGCGATTCTTCATAAAGGCAGGTTCTCTTAAGGGGCGTGCTGTGGAAAGGTGGGAGTGCCGACATGAACTTTTTGAGGGAGTTTTTGGTTACCTATGGTTTAGGGTTTAGGGATGGTTTAGGGTTTAAGGATGGTTTAGGGTTTAGGGAGCTTTTTTTGGGAGTGAGAGAATAACATTCAGTCCTCTAGGTTTAGGGTTTGTGATTTATGGTTATTTAAGACATATAATAAGAGGTTTAGAGTCGCCATTAATTCCTTCCTTGCTCGTGAAAGTAGGTTAATATTTTTGCTTATATTGCTGGAAGAAATTTTTTCGTGGGGTTGTTTAGTGTTGTGAACTGAGGCTTTGTTTGGAGGGACTTATTTTCACCGGTCAAGCGGTTAGGACCGCATGAATCAGACCTTACCAGTGAAAATAGGTCCCCCCAAACGGAGCCTAAGTCAGTGTGATGGTAAATATTTGACATGGATGGAAATCTTCTAGGGTTCTTCTTTAAGAGTAAGATCTGAGTAACTCTCTCGAGGGAACACAATCAAACTCCATTTTTATACATGGTTTAGGGTTTTGAGTTTTTGTTCACTTAGCCTGTAATTAAAGTTTAGATGTAGTCAGGCGCTTAGCAAAGTACACCTCACCTTTGTTAGAGTAATGGTATTTTTTTGAAGGTGAAGAGAGATTCCTTTTTGTTCTTTAAAGTGTAAGATTCATCTCATCATCATGATGTCTCTTTTGATCGAACTGACATTTTCATCCTGACAAATGTGTCATACCTCTAAAAGTTATCCTAACACGATTATCTTAACAAGAATTTTGTACGACAAGGTTTAGTGTCTTTAATCTCGCTCCCCTCTTTCATGTTGTCTTATATGATGTTGCAAGAGGTTCAACCTTTGGCTTAAATTTCTTTGTGATCTCTTGGAAAACAAAAGTTTAGATGCTCCCTTTTCTAATCAATCATGAGACTCCATAGCTTTTTCTTTGATGCACATGTGGTGCGAGAAATATGAAGTTCTATGTCTCATGTCCACTTATATTTTTCATATGAAACTTTATTGTTATGTTCTTCTATCTTGTTCTCTCTAATCATATTAATATTTCATCAATCAAATCATCTTCATTCTTTTCTCATAGTGAAAAATGAGAGAGAAATGAATAAGAGGTAAATAAAGCGTAAATTTTATTGTTCCAAAAAAGTAACTTATTTATAGAAAACAGGGGAGGTGAGAGAATACAAATGTACAATACACGATGTGAGCGTAAACTTAAGTCGGGCGGCTTGTGCAGTTTGACATATACAAATCTCACACTACACAAAATACAATAATACACCCTGCGGCCACTAGAGAAGATCGTCATAATCTATGGAAGACCGCCAAACAAGCCGCCAGGCCGCATTTGCGGGTTGCCACCAGACCGCAGTGCGGCTACCCATTACTTCACTACTGCGGCTTCAATCAGATCGCTGCGACTACACAAGACCGCTGTGGCTAACACCTAAACCATAGCTGCGACCTCCTGTCAGGCAGATGCAGTTTAACCCCAGATCACTGATACGGCTCTATACAGGCTGATGCAACTTTACCAGATCGCTACGGCTAATCAACTAGACCGTTGATGCAGCTAACAACCGAGGAATAACTGCGGGCTCAAACTAGCTCGCTGGACAACCATCCCAATAACTCGCTGTGCAAAATCGCCAGAAGCCCGACTGGACAGGCCGCTGCGGCTAGAACGGCTAATCATCCGAACTGAGTTCTAACACTCTCCCTCAAGCTGGAGCATATATGTCAACCATGCCCAGCTTGCTACAGACTTCTGTGAACGAAGTAACCGATTTCGTGAAGAAATCAGCCAGCTCCTTACCAGAGGTAACGAATATTGTACATATCTGATTCTTCAAAATCTCTTCTCTAATAAAATGGTAATCAACCTCGATATGCTTTGTTCTAATGAAAGACCGGATTCTTCGAAATGTATATAGCTGCTTTATTGTCACAGAACATCGGTAGGAGGTGATCATAAAACTCTTCCAGATCCAGCAAGAGAGTCCGAAGCCACTTCGGCTCACAAGCAGTCAGAGTCATGCTTCTGTGCTCTGCTTCTGCACTCGATCTGACAACTACATGCTGCTTCTTGCTCTTCCAACTGACCAGATTTCCTCCATCGAAGGTGCAAAAACTGATGTTGACTTCCTGTTACTCTTGTCATCTGCGTAGCTTGTGTCAAAATAAGCCTCTACTTTTAAATGTCCCCTTTCATGAATAAGAGCCATTTCCTTGGTGCACCTTTCACATACTCGAGAATCTTTAGAGCTGATTGCATATGACACTCCCTAGGAGCTTGCATAAATTGACTTACTCTCCCTATCGCATAACAAATATCTGGTCTTGTAACTGTCAGTTAGATGAGTTTACCAACAAGATGCCTGTACCTTGTGACATCTTCAAGAAGAGGAGAGGTCTCACTCCAACATTTGTCATCTCCCACAGCCATAAGAGACCGAACAGGTTTAGCTCCAAGAAGACCTGTCTCTTGTAAAAGATCCAATGCATACTTCCGCTGTGAAAGAACGGTAGAACCAGGTTTTCGAGATATCTCGATCATTTGTAACAAAATGCCGGAGCATATGCTGCTTTGTCATATCAATTCCTTTCTTATCATTCCCTGTAAGAAGAATATCATCCATATTGTTGAAATCAAAAACTTGGTCTCTCGTGGAGTTCGGGGTCCCAAAAGAGAGGTGATCTCACACCTACTACACTCGGGGGAACGTCACGGACCAAAGATTTGGGAAACTAGGAACATACCCTCGGCTCTAGCGTGGAGGTCCCACCACACACTCGGAAGGTCACAGGAGCACTTCCCCTCCCTCACCAATGGCTGAGCCGGGTATCTTGGAGAGCTCTCTCAACTCAACCAAGAAAGAAGAAACCAAGGGAGGAGGAAGTCAAAAACTCATCCCTCCAAAGGTACCCAAGGGGGTCTATTTATAGTTTTTTCAAGCATGGGGGCCAAAATGTCCAAAATATCCCTACGACCAATTGGCCTTGAGCCAATAGCAAACCTCCACACCGGGGGGTAACGAGGTAACTCCACCCCAAGGGCACAATGGTAAGAGCATGGCCAAAAGAAGACCCGGGCGAGCCTGCGGCCTAGGAGGCGAGCTAGCGGCCTGGGGGTACTCAGCGGTCTGGGGGTACTCGACGGCCTGGGGGTACTCGGCGGCCTGGGGGTACTCGGCGGCCTGGGGGTACTCGGCGGCCTGGGGGGTACTCGGCGGCCTGGGCGATACTCGGCGGCCTGGGCGGTACTCAGCAGCCTGGGCGGTACTCAGCAACCTGGGCGGTACTCGACGGCCTGGGCGGTACTCGGCGGCCTGGGCGGTACTCGGCGGTCTGGGGGGTACTCGTCCTGGGCGATACTCGGCGACCTGGGGGGTACTCGGCCTGGGCGGTACTCGGCGGCCTGGGGGGTACTCGGCCTGGGCGGTACTCAGGCGGTACTTGGCGGCCTGGGCGGTACTCGGCGGCCTGGGCGGTACTCGGCGGCCTGGGCGGTACTCGGCGGCCTGGGCGGTACTCGGCGGCCTGGGGGTACTCGGCGGCCTAGGGGTACTCGACGGCCTGGGGGTACTCGATGGCCTGGGGGTACTCGGCGGCCTAGGGGGTACTCGGCCTGGGCGACCCCGCAAAGGGGTCGGGGGGAGACAGATATTGCATCTCCCTACTAGTGAAACACAAATCCATACTAAATTGACCTCCAAGAGTGCAAAACCTCAAAAAAGCTTAAAACTGCACAACAAGTCTTGCGCCTGCTGGGGGACCCTCACTCTGCGAATAAGGGGTTGTACACAATCCCTGCTCTTTTCGAGGTTGACACAAGCTCGAAAAGAAACATCCAACTCAACGTATTCGCTGAGTGCCCTCTTCTCGTGATTTGAAAGATTATAAGACCTCTCCGAGGGGTCAACCTGTCATGCCAGCTAATGAGAGTGAGTGACGAGACAGTCTCGGGGTGAAAACACTTAGCCTCCCGAGGGGTCAACCTGTCATGCCAGCTAATGAGAGCCTGTTGATGAGACAGCCTCGGGGTGAAAACACTTAGCCTCCCGAGGGGTCAACCTGTCATACTAGCTAATGGCAGCCTGGGTGACGAGACAGCCCCGGGGTGAAAACACTTGGCCTCCCGAGGGGTCAACCTGTCATGCCAGCTAATGAGAGCCTGGGTGACGAGACAGCCTCGGGGTGAAAACACTTAGCCTCCCGAGGGGTCAACCTGTCATGCCAGCTAATGAGAGCCTGGGTGACGAGACAGTCTCGGGGTGAAAACACTTAGCCTCCCGAGGGGTCAACCTGTCATGTCAGCTAATGGGAACCTGGGTGACGAGACAGCCTCGGAGTGAAAACACTTCCCGAGAGGTCAACCTGTCATGACAGCTAATGAGAGCCTTGGTGACGAGACAGCCTCGGGGTGAAAACACTTAGCCTTCCGAGGGGACAACCTGTCATGCCAGCTAATGAGAGCCTGGGTGACGAGACAGCCTCGGAGTGAAAACACTTAGCCTCCCGAGGGGTCAACCTGTCATGTCAACTAGTGGGAACCTGGTCAGCGGAATCATCCCGGAGCTGAAAGGACTTAGCCTCCACGAAAGATCAACCTGCCCTGCCAGCTAGTGGGAGTCTGGTCAGCGGAATCACCCCGGAGCTGAAAGGACTTAGCCTGCACGAGAGATCAACCTGGCCTGCCAGCTAGTGAGAGCCTGGTCAGCGGAATCATCCCGGAGCTAAAAGGACTTAGCCTCAACGAGAGATTTACCTGCCCTGCCAGCTAGTGAGTGTCTGGTCAGCGTAATCATCCCGGAGCTGAAATGACTTAGCCTCTACGAGAGATCAACCTGTCCTGCCAGCTAGTGAGAGTCTGACAGCGGAATCATTCCAGAGCAAAAAGGACGTAGCCTCCACGAGAGATCAACCTGTCATGTCAGTTAGTGAGAGCCTGGTCAGCGGAATCATCCCGGAGCTGAAAGGATTAGCCTCCACGAGAGATCAACCTTTCCTGCCAGCTAATGGGAGCCTGGTCAGCGGAATTATCTCGGCGCTAAAAGGACTTAGCCTCCACGAGAGATCAACCTGCCCTGACAGCTAGTGGGAGCCTGGTCATCGGAATCATCCCGGAGCTAAAAGGACTTAGCTTTCACGAGAGATCAACCTGCCCTGCCAGCTAGTGAGAGCCTAACAACGGAATTATCTCGGAGCTAATGAACTTAGCTTCCATGAGAGATCAACCTGCCCTGCCAGCTAGTGGGAACCTGGTCAGCGGAATCATCTCGAAGCTAAAAGGACTTAGCCTCCACGAGAGATCAACCTGCCCTGCCAGTTAGTGAGAGCCTGACAGCGGAATCATCCCGGAGCAAAAAGGACTTAGCCTTCACGAGAGATCAACCTGCCCTGCCAGCTAGTGAGAGCCTGGTCAGCGGAATCATCTCGGAGCTAAAAGAACTGGGCATGTTACCTGAACACTACTAGATTTCAACACCCTCCAACGGGAAAAAAGATTTTGGTTACATGGCCCCCCCCCCGACTCTACTGGTTGGGGGATGGACTCATTACAACATAAGAAAAAGATACAAGACTCCGCCGAGGCGAGGCTTCTTCAGGGAGTCTGGGCATGATGGTCATCCTCCGACTCCATCCCACTGGACACCTCCATCCTGTTCAGGCTCTCCATGATCTTCTCCATCTCCTCCGCCTTGGCCAACCAAGAGATGGTGTTGACAGTCGTGACGTAACACTGCCTCGCCATCCTGGAGTCTCCCTTGATCCTGACCTGGATCCCTTCTGAGCTGAACTTGAGGCACTGGTGAAGGGAAGACGACACACAACGGAAGGCACTGATGAGAGGCCTCCCGAAGATGGCGTTGTAACTGCTTGGGGCGTCAACAATGACGAACCTTCAGTTTCTTGAGGTCCCCCTAACTTCACCTGGAGTCCGACTTCACCTTCGACTTCCTTCCTCTCCCCTGAAAATCCAAACATGGGTCCGTCCGAGGCCAGCACCCTCCTTGGCTCTACCTTCATCCCGTCAAATGCTTTCTTGAAAACGACGTTGACAGAGCTTCCGTTGTCAACTCGGCCTTGACTCTACCTTCATCCCGTCAAATGCTTGGGGTACTCGGTACGGGCGGTACTCGGCGGTCTGGGCGGTACTCGGTGGCCTGGGCGATACTCGGCGGCCTGGGCGGTACTAGGCGGCCTGGGCGGTACTCGGCGGCCTGAGCGGTACTCGGTGGCCTGGGCGGTACTCGGCGGCCTGGGGGTACTCGGCGGTCTGGGGGTACTCGACGACCTGGGGGTACTCGGCGGCCTGGGGGGTACTCGGTCTGGGCGACCCCTCAAAGGGGTCGGGGGGAGACAGATATTGCATCCCCCCTACTAGTGAAACGCAAATCCATACTAAATTGACCTCCAAGAGTGCAAAACCTCAAAAAAGCTTAAAACTGCACAACAAGTCTTGCGCCTGCTGGGGGACCCTCACTCTGCGAATAAGGGATTGTACACAATCCCTGCTCTTTTCGAGGTTGGCACATGCTCGAAAAGAAACATCCAACCCAACGTATTCGCTGAGTGCCCTCTTCTCGTGGTTTGAAAGATTATAAGACCTCTCCGAGGGGTCAACCTGTCATGCCAGCTAATGAGAGTCTGAGTGACGAGACAGCCTCGGGGTGAAAACACTTAGCCTCCCGAGGGGTCAACCTGTCATGCCAGCTAATGGGAGCCTGGTGATGAGACAGCCTCGGGGTGAAAACACTTAGCTTCTCGAGGGGTCAACCTGTCATGCTAGTTAATGGGAGCCTGAGTGACGTGACAGCCTCGGGGGTGAAAACACTTGGCCTCCCGAGGGGTCAACCTGTCATGCCAGCTAATGAGAGCCTGGGTGATGAGACAGCCTCGGGGTGAAAACACTTAGCCTCCCGAGGGGTCAACCTGTCATGCCAGCTAATGAGAGCCTGGGTGACGAGACAGTCTCGTGGTGAAAACACTTAGCCTCCCGAGGGGTCAACCTGTCATGTCAGCTAATGAGAACCTGGGTGACGAGACAGCCTCGGAGTGAAAACACTTCCCGAGAGGTCAACCTGTCATGCCAGCTAATGAGAGCCTGGGTGACGAGACAGCCTCGGGGTGAAAACACTTAGCCTTCCGAGGGGTCAACCTGTCATGCCAGCTAATGAGAGCCTGGGTGACGAGACAGCCTCGGGGTGAAAACACTTAGCCTCCCGAGGGGTCAACCTGTCATGTCAACTAGTGGGGAGCCTGGTCAGCGGAATCATCCCGGAGCTGAAAGGACTTAGCCTCCACGAGAGATCAACCTGCCATGCCAGCTAGTGGGAGTCTGGTCAGCGGAATCACCCCGGAGCTGAAAGGACTTAGTCTCCACGAGAGATCAACCTGCCCTGCCAGCTAGTGAGAGCCTGGTCAGCGGAATCATCCCGGAGCTAAAAGGACTTAGCCTCAACGAGAGATTTACCTGCCCTGTCAGCTAGTGAGTGCCTGGTCAGCGGAATCATCCCGGAGCTGAAAGGACTTAGCCTCTACGAGAGATCAACCTGTCCTGCCAGCTAGTGAGAGTCTGACAGCGGAATCATTCCGGAGCAAAAAGGACTTAGCCTCCGCGAGAGATCAACCTGTCATGTCAGTTAGTGAGAGCCTGGTCAGCGGAATCATCCCGGAGATGAAAGAACTTAGCCTCCACGAGAGATCAACCTTTCCTGCAAGCTAATGTGAGTCTGGTCAGCGGAATCATCTCGGCGCTAAAAGGACTTAGCCTCCACGAGAGATCAACCTGCCCTGACAGTTAGTGGGAGCCTGGTCAGCGGAATCATCCCGGAGCTAAAAGGACTTAGCTTCCACGAGAGATCAACATGCCCTGCCAGCTAGTGAGAGCCTAACAACGGAATCATCTCGGAGCTAATGAACTTAGCTTCCACGAGAGATCAACCTGCCCTGTCAGCTAGTGGGAACCTGGTCAACGGAATCATCTCGGAGCTAAAAGGACTTAGCTTCCACGAGAGATCAACCTGCCCTGCCAGCTAGTGAGAGCCTGACAGTGGAATCATTCCGGAGCAAAAAGGACTTAGCCTTCACGAGAGATCAACTTGCCCTGCCAGCTAGTGAGAGCCTGGTCAGCGGAATCATCTCGGAGCTAAAAGAACTGGGCATGTTACCTGAACACTACTAGAATTCAACACCCTCCAACGGGGAAAAATATTTTGGTTACATGACCCCCCCCCCCCCCCCCCCGACTCTACTGGTTGGGGGCTGGACTCACTACAACATAAGAAAAAGATACAAGACTCCGCCGAGGCGAGGCTTCTTCAGGGAGTCTGGGCATGATGGTCATCCTCCGACTCCATCCCACTGGACACCTCCATCCTGCTCAGGCTCTCCATGATCTTCTCTATCTCCTCCGCCTTGGTTAACCAAGAGATGGTGTTGACAATCGTGACGTAGCACTGCCTCGCCATCCTGGAGTCTCCCTTGATCCTGACCTGGATCCCTTCTGAGCTGAACTTGAGGCACTGGTGAAGGGAAGACGACACACAATAGAAGGCACTGATGAGAGGCCTCCCTAAGATGGCGTTGTAACTGCTTGGGGCGTCAACAATGACGAACCTTCAGTTTCTTGAGGTCCCCCTAACTTCACCTGGAGTCCGACTCCACCTTCGACTTCCTTCCTCTCCCCTGAAAATCCAAACATGGGTCCGTCTGAGGCCAGCACCCTCCTTGGCTCTACCTTCATCCCGTCAAATGCTTTCTTGAAAACGGCGTTGACAGAGCTTCCGTTGTCAACCAGGATTCGGGAGACGGTAAAGCTTTCGATGGCGGCTTGGATGACCAGGGCGTCGCAGAATGGATCCTCATGCTCTTGCATGTCCTTTGACGAGAAGGTGATCCTTTCTTCCGGGGGAGGGGTCTGGGATGTCGAGGCAACGCTCCTTCGGTACATCACATGGCGACTTGCCTTCCAAACGGCTTCAATCTCCACCCCCCGTGGATCACTGTTATTCCTCCTTGGTGTCCTACGTCGACCCGGTCCTCGCATACATCATCTCCTCCCCCTCCGTGGGGCAGAACTTCAATCCGCTCCGGCAGCTGCTGCTGGGCTGGAGCTCATGTTCCCCTCACTTCCATGAACTCGGGGCAGGTAGTCGTGGCGTGACCCTCCAACTGGTGGAAGTCACAGTACGGTAACTCTACTCTGTCTCTCCCTCTTCCCCTGCGATTCTTCCTCTCCCTTTGACCTATCGCCATTACTTGCTGCGGTAGGGGCAGGAGCTGTCTTGGGACTTGCCTTTGGAAGTTGAACCTCTCTTGCCCCCCCATGAAAGTTCCCCCCACATTGGATGAGAGCTCTTCCTGGACCCTGGGCAGGTTCTCCCTGCTGTCTCCAGCCTGGTTCCGGACCCTCCTGTCCCTGGAACCCTTGAGCTCTCTGCTCTTCTCTCCGCCTTCCTTCCTGATGCCTTGAGCCACCTTGCTCATTTGGCTTCGACTTTGTTAGCTTCGCCAACTTTTTGACAAATGCCGGGTTGGCCGCCTCCATGACTATCTCCTCAGCCGCCCTTTCCATCAGCTCCTCGAAAGAAAGGGGGGCCTTTCGGGTCAGGCTCATCTTGAAGAACCCCTCGCGCAACCCCACCGTGAACGCCATTTGGAGGGAATACCCTGACATCTCCTGGATATCCAGGATCTCCTCCTGGAACCTGTCAACATAGTGGGCCAGCGACTCCTCGTCCCTCTTCCTTATCAGGAAGATGGACTCAGGACTCCTCTTCCTCGTCTTGGAGGTGGAGAAGCGGAGCTGGAAGCTCCGGCTTAAGTTCTCGAACCCATAGATTGACCTCGGAGGGAGTTGATGAAATCAGTCCCTTGCCTTCTCTTTCAACGTGATCACAAAGAGACGACAATTAAAGACATCCGTCATCGGCCTGATGGAGACGGCATCCTCGAACCACTGCAGGTGCTGGACGGGATCATCCTTCCCGGTATAGTAAGCCATGTCTGACTCTCTGAACCCCTCGGGAACGGGAGCTGAGATGATCAACTCACTGAAGGGTGACCCCCTAAGGGGTGCTCTCGCTACCTCTACTCGCGCGACCTGCTCGCCTGGAGGGCTAGCACTCGCTGGGCTAGGGAACAGCTCCCGGACGGGGAGGTCTCGCTCGACCCCCTCTCCCATCCTTTCCTTCCCAGGTCGCTTACCTGGTACACTTTCTTCTCCCCCTGCTGGGGTCATCTCGCCTGTGCCCCTGGGAGGCAGCTTGTCTAAACCACTCTGGGTCAGCTCGCCGAGACCCCTGGGAGCTAGTCCCTGGGGGGTGGGGGTTGAGCTATCAGCCCGAGGGTCAATGCCTCTCAGCATCTCCATGATGCCTTGGATGGAAGCCATGAACTCTTCCCTTCCTACGAAGGGTCCGAGGTTGGGGAGCTCGCCGAGATCATCACCACCTCCCTGATCTCCAGTCATGACGCTCTCTCGAGATCTTCTGTGCTGTTCACTCTCCACGCTCACCGCACCAAAATGTTGAAACAAAAAACTTGGTCTCTCGTGGAGCTCGAGGTCCCAAAAGAGGGGTGACCTCACACCTACTACACTCGGGGGAACGTCACGGACCAAAGACTTGGGAAACTAGGAACAGACCCTCGGCTCTAGCGTGGAAGTCTCACCACACACCCGGAAGGTCACAAGAGCACTTCCCCTCTCTCACCAATGGCTGAGCCGGATACCTTGGAGAGCTCTCTCAACTCAACCAAAAAAGAAGAAACCAAGGGAGGAGGAAGCCAAAAATTCATCCCTCCAAAGGTACCCAAGGGGGTCTATTTATAGTTTTTTCAAGTATGGGGGCCAAAATGTCCAAAATACCCCTACGACCAATTGGCCTTGAGCCAATAGCAAACCTCCACACCGAGGGGTAACGAGGTAACTCCACCCCAAGGGCACAATGGTAAGAGCATCGCCAAAAGAAGACTCGGGCGAGCCTGTGGCCTAGGAGGCGAGCTGGCGGCCTGGGGAGCTCGGCGGCCTGGGGAGCTCGGCGGCCTTGGGGTACTCGGCGGCCTGGGGGGTACTCGGCGGCCTGGGGGTACTCGACGACCTGGGGGGTACTCGGCGGCCTGAGCGGTACTCGGCGGCCTGGGCGGTACTCGGCGGCCTGGGCGGTACTCGGCGGCTTGGGCGGTACTCGGCGGCCTGGGCGGTACTCGGCGGCCTGGGCGGTACTCGGCGGCCTGGGGGGTACTCGGCGGCCTGGGCGGTACTCGGCGACCTGGGCGGTACTCGGCGGCCTGGGCGGTACTCGACGGCCTGGGGGGTACTCGGCCTGGGCTATACTCGGCGGCCTGGGGGGTACTCGGCCTGGGCTATACTCGGCGGCCTGGGGGGTACTCGGCCTGGGCGGTACTCGACGGCCTGGGCGGTACTCGGCGGCCTGGGGGGTACTCGGCCTGGGCGGTACTCGGCGGCCTGGGCGGTACTCGGCGGCCTGGGGGTACTCGGCGGCCTGGGCGGTACTCGGCGGCCTGGGGGTACTCGGCGGCCTGGGGGCACTCGGCGGCCTGGGGGGTACTCGGCGGCCTGGGGGGTATTCGGCCTGGGCGACCCCTCAAAGGGGTCTGGGGGAGACAAATATTTCATCCCCCCTACTAGTGTAAAACACAAATCCATACTAAATTGGCCTCCAAGGGTGCAAAACCTCAAAAAAGCTTAAAGCTGCACAACAAGTCTTGCGCCTGCTGGGTGACCCTCACTCTGCGAATACGGGGTTGTACACATATATACTGCAATAATTACAAGACCAGACGAGGTCTTCCGAATAAACAAAGAGTGGTTTGCAGCGCTTCGAACAAATCCAGCAACAGAAATAACCTCGTTGAACTTGTCAAACCAGGCTCTTGGACTCTACTTAAGACCATAGATGACTTTCTTCAACTTACACACCTGAAACTCCCCCTGAGCAACATATCCAGGAGGTTGCTCCATATAAACTGTCTCGTTCAAATCACCACAGAGAAAGACATTCTTGACATCCAACTGAGACATTTCTCAATCTCTATTCACAGCCACAAAAAAAGGACACGGATAGTAGTAATTTCGGCAACAGGAGAGAATGTATCAAAGAAATCCACATTATAAGTTTGCGTAAATCCTTTAGCCACAAGCCGAGCTTTGTATCTATCAACAGTATCATCTGGAAGATACTTGATGACAAAGACCCAGCGACACCCAACCACATCAGCACCAGGAGGAGTAGGAACAAGAGACCAAATATCCCGCTCAGTCAGAGTTTTTATCTACTCATCCATAGCAGCTTTCCAATATGGAATAACCAGAGCATCACGATAAGACGCAGGAAGAACATTTGTCGAGAGGGCAAGAGCAAAACTTTGCGCCAGATGAGACAGTCGTGTATAAGACACCACACCAATAAGAGGATGTTGAGTGCATGAACGAACACCTTTCCGGAGAGCAATCAAAAGATCAAAATCTGTCATGTCTACTTGTTTAGTTCCATTCGAAGGAGAGACTAGCGAACCAGAAGCTGTTGGCAGCGGCTCAAAAGATGAATCAGAAAGAGCAGGAGAATCACAAGGAGAAGAAGGAATGACAGGCTCGGGACAAGGGGCCGACACAAGAGGAAAAGAGAACTGGATCATCAGAAGAAGGAAGAATGGAGGAAGGTGAAAAGATTGTGATATCCTCAAAGAAAGTGACATCGGCAGAAACATATTGTCGGCGGAGAACAAGATCATAATACCTGTATCCTTTCTGTGTCGGACAATAACCCAGAAAAATACATTTGATTGAGCATGACGACAGTTTGTCACGACCAGAAGAAGGAGAGTGAACAAACGCAGCGCACCCAAAGACACATGGAGGCAAAGGAAAAGGATTCACATTAGGATGCAAGATAGAAAGGGGGGTTTTCCCATCAATAACCGACGACGGAACTCGATTAATAAGAAAGCATGAGAGAAGAACAACATGACCCCAATATGACTTGGGAACATGCATATGAGTAAGAAGACTACGAGACACATCCAGAAGATGATGATTCTTCCATTCAACAACACCATTTTGTTGCGACGTATAAGGGCAAGTGGTTTGATGAGCAATACTATGATCTATACAAAATGATGTAAATTGATGACTAAGATACTCTTTAGCATTATCAGACCGAAGTATTTTAATAGAAATATCAAACTGTGTATGGATCTCATTATAAAATGCAGTGAAAATAGAAAAAATTTCAGAGCGTTCACGGAGCAAATATAACCATGTACAACGAGAAAAATTATCAATAAATGTCACAAAATATAAACTATTCCTACCAACAGTTTGAGTAGGAGCAGAGCCCCATATATCAGAATGTATAATTTCAAAAGGACGAGAAGAACTAAGTTCATTTTTAGCAGGAAAAGTTGATCTGTGATGTTTGCCAAACTGACAAGCTTCACAACGAATAGAAGAATCTCTCCGAGGTAAATCAGACAGAAGTTGATAAGGAATCCGAGGAGGAGGATGTCCGAGCCGATGATGCCACTGAAGCAAAGGAGAGGAGGCAGAAAGGCTAAAGAAGTATCAAGATAGAACAAGCCGTCGCTTTCAGTCCCAGTAACAATCGTCTCTTTGGACTGAGGAACCTGAAAGACGCAAGTAGAAACAGTAAATATAGCTTCACAGTTCAACTGTTTACAAAGAACAGTAACAGAAAGTAGATTGCACGAAAAGTTCGGGACATAGAGAGTGTCCTGAAGCTGAAGAGAATGAGTAACATGCACTGTGCCAGACCCATGAACTGGTGACGGAGAACCATCAGCAATAAGAATCGGAGGTAACCGGGTACTTTGGTTAAGAGAAGAAAAAAACCGAGAATTCCCTGTCATATGATTAGTAGCGACAGAATCAATAAGCTACTTACCCATGGTAGCTAACTGAGCAGCACCAGAAGTAGCAAGAGAAGTAGTGGACTTCTTGGCAGAATCAGCAGAAGCAGGACGAAGGTGAGGTTGTTTGACCCAACAACGATCAACCAAGTGGCCAACTTTGCTACAATGAGAGCAAAGAAATTTAGAATAATCACGGTCTCCAGTACGGCCACCTTGACCACCAGAATTGTCCTGACGTGCAAGATGAGCAACAATATCAGAAGAAGGAGAAGGAAGCAAAGGACGCCGAAGCAGAGTTGTAACAGCAGAAATGCGAGCAACAGTAGCATCGAGAGTCGGAATATCCGTCTCTCCTAAAATCTGCTGACGAATTATGTCATACGAGTCAGGAAGACGAAGCAAGTAGCAAACTACAAGAAGTTACTGAAAATGTTTTTGTTGCTCAACAAGATCAGCAGAAAAAAGACGATGTTGAAGAAGTTTAGCCCCAAGACTCTGAACCTCCTGATAAACAGTAGCAGCGGTCATAACAGGACGAGCAAAGAGATCCGTATATAGAGAATAAATGCGTGAAGTCTGAGCCCCTTTGGAATATAGAGCAGCAAGATGATTTCATGCAGCTTTGACAGTTTGATCATGTCTGATGACAGGAAGACATTCATCAGACAAACTGTTAGCCAACCAAGTGCGGACCAAGACATCAGAAGCATCCCAATCATCATAAGTGGTTGAGCCAACAGGAGGGGGATTATCAATCAAATGAGAGCGCTTACGCTGAGAGCGTAAAAGAAAGATAAGAGATACACTCCGGTCAGGATAGTTTGGGCCAGTAAGCTTAGACACAGTACCCAAATTATCAGAAGTAGACACAGAAATAAAAGCAAGACGGAGTGTCCATGAAGAAGAAAAAACAAGCCGCACGGTTAAACAGTCAAACCACGCGAACAAGCAGGGAGAAAAGAACCCGCGAGAACAGGAGAAGAGACCGCCCGGTCTCGGTGTCAACACACCAGCAGTAGGAATGATGCTGTGACCAAAAGACGGTACCTAAACAGAGAAACCGTGCGAACAAAAAGGAGCACAAGAAACCGCGCGAACAAGTCGCAAACAACACGGCCAGAAAGCAAGGGAGGGAAAAAGAAACCGCGCGGTTACAAAAGTCAAACCTCAAACAAGGCGGAGCAAACAAAATGAAGCAAAAGACCGGTTTTCCTCTGATACCAAGTGAAAAATGGAGCAAAGGACCTGCTCCTGTCTGGTTGACGCAAGGTCTCAAAGTTCTTCAATGTAATCGAAGGAGAGGTTTTGAGCTTCCTCATTCTCGAGGTGTCGTTCTTCGTCTCCTCCTCCTGCCGCAACCACCTTGGGGCTTTTGACCTAAAACTCCACTAGGATGAGAGCCTCAGATCCGTAAGATAGCTTGAAAGGTGTCTCCACCGTAGCCGAGTTGGGGGTGGTTTTTAACGCCAAAAGAATCGACGGGAGTTGTTCCGCCCAATTTCCCTTCTGGTTCGCGACTTTTTTCTTCAAAAGGTTAATGATGAGTTTGTTTGCAGCTTCCACCTGCCCTTTGCTTTGGGGATGATGCACCAAAGTGAATCGAAGATCCGTCCCCAACTGCTGGCTGAAGTGGGTCATTTTCAATCTGGCGAACTACGACACGTTGTTCGTGACGATGACGAGGGGGATCCCAAATCTACAGGTGATCTCACCCCATATGAAGTTCTTGACGACTTGTGATGTGGTCTTCGCCAGGGCCTTGACTTTAATCTACTTGGAGAGGTAATCTATCATCACAAGAACAAACTTCCGCTGCCCGCTTGCCTGGGGGAAGGGTCAATCAAATCCATTCCCCAGATGACAAACAACCAAGTGGTCGTGATCGAACGAAGATGCTAGGCTGGCTGCAGCTGAAGCGGAGCAAAGAGCTGGCATTTTGGGCACTTCTTGGAGAAGATTTCAACATCTTTCCTGATTGTCGGCCAGAAATAACCATGCCTCATGATCCTCCGCTCCAGAGTGTGAGCCCTTGAATGGCTTCCACACTCCACTTAATGAATTTCTTCCATGACTCGAGGAACCTTGAGCTCCGATACGCATCTGACCGAGGGGCCAAAGATGGTCTTCCAATACAGCTTCCCCTCGTGCATCAGGTAGTATGCCGCCTTGTATATGAATTTTCTCTGATCTCCTGCTTCCGTTGGCAACTGACCCATAACGAGAAATGCTACGAATAGGTCTAATCGAGAGGCCTGTTGCTCGATCTCCATCATCACCCCTTCCTCAATGGAGGGTCGCCAAAGCTCAGTAAGTGTGCCCCCGGCCCTCGGGGCGTACTTTGTCAGGCGATCCGCTGACGTGTTCTTCTCCCGAGGCACATGCTGAACGAAGAAAGATTGGAAACCTCCAATAAGTCCTTTCACCTTGACAATGTACTGATGTAGAACGACATCTCTAACCTCTAACTCGTCGCGGATCTGCGATACGACTACCATCGAATCTGTGAAAGCCTAGACGTCTTGAATCCCTAACTCCTTGGCTAGAGCCTAGACGCAGTCCTGCGATTATGGCCTCATACTCGACCCAATTATGGCCTCATACTCGGCCTGATTGTTGGTGACAAGGAAGAGGATTTCAACAGTCTGCTCGATATTGGTTCCTTGGGGGCTTATCAGCACGATGCCCATACCTACGGAGCTCTTACCCAAGGCTCCGCCCACAAACATTTTTCAGGGAATAACTTCAGAGGATTCTCTGCCCCCATTCGCCTCCGCCGAGAAGTCTATTAGGAAATCTGTCACTGCTTGCGCCTTGATCACAACCCTTGGGAGAAAAAAATGTCAAACTCACTGAGTTCTACCTTTCATTTTGCTAACTGCCCTGAATGTTCTACCCCACTCAAGATACTTCAAAGGGATGATCCGTTACCACGCGGATGGAGTGCGCTTGAAAATAAGGTCCGAGCTTTCGGGCTGGGATCACTAAGGCAAAGGTCAGCTTCTCCAGAATGGGGTACCTCAACTCTGCCTTTCGGAGCACCCTGCTTGCATAGTAGATGAGGAGCTGCTTTTTCCCTTCTTTCTGAATTAGTACTGAGCTCATCGGTTCTGCTCCCACTCCCAGATAGAGTAGCAGATCTTCTCCTTCCTTCGGGCCTTGGAGTAGGGGTGCTTGTTTCAGCTGCCCCTTGAGCTGTTCATAGGTTTTTTCGCACTTCTCAGACCATTCAAATTGTTGACGGTCTCGGAGAGTCTTGAAGAAGGGGGAGTACTTCTCTTCAACTTTAACCAAAAAGCGACTAAGGCCCGCCAACTTTCCAGTCAACCTCTGTAATTCCTTGACGCTGGGATGCCATCTCCACAATCGCCTAAACCTTGTCGGGGTTTGGCTCCACTCCCTCAGGGGTGAGAAGATGTCCCAAGAATTTTCCTCAGCTTACCCCGAACACGCACTTTACTGAATTGAGCCTCATCTTGTATTTACGCAGCGTCGCAAATGCCTCCACCAGATCTTAGATGTGTCCTTAGATGCTCTTGCTCTTGATCAAGAGTTCGTCAATGTAGACCTCTAGATTGCACCCCTTTTGTTTCTTGAAGACCTAATCCATCATCCGTTGGTAGATGACCCCTGCATTCTTCAGTCAAAAGGACATCATTTTGTAGTTATAGCAGCTATCACAGGTGATGAAGGAGACGTTACGACAGGTGCATCCAGATCTGGTGATACCCTGAAAAAATATCAAGGAAACTAATCACAGAAAATTGACAGTTGAATCACCAAGTGCGTCGATCCAATACAAGGGATAACAATCCTTCGAGCAAACTTTATTTAATAAAAAAAAGTCTACACACATCCTCCAGCCTCCCGAGGCTTTATTCACCATCACTACATTGGAGACTCAACCTAAGTACTGGATCTCTGATACAATACCTGCTTCCAGCAGTTTTTCACCTCCTTCCGGATGGGCTCGACTAACTTGGTGGCCACCGCCCTTTGCTTCTGCCTGATGGGCTTAACCTCCGGGTCGAGGTTGAGGCAATGACATGCCACATCAGCATCAACCCCGGGCATGTCGGCGGCGCTCCAAGCGAAGATTTCCACGTTCTTCTGTAAACTTGCCACCAGATCCACCTTCTCGGACATCAGTGCCCTCCTATCTTCAGCATC
This sequence comes from Platanthera zijinensis, assembly GCA_039513925.1. Classification (NCBI taxonomy): domain Eukaryota; kingdom Viridiplantae; phylum Streptophyta; class Magnoliopsida; order Asparagales; family Orchidaceae; genus Platanthera; species Platanthera zijinensis. The sequence goes on from CM077089.1 coordinate 151,683,478, forward strand.
CCGGGCCTCCCGCTCTCGGTCACCACTTCCACTTCCTCCACCTCCTCTACTGCCTCCAGCTTAGCTTTTCCCTCCAAGGCCTTTTCCAACTCCTCTGCTTCCTCCATCCAGTTGATGGTGCTCACCTCGTTCAGATAACACTCCCAGACGGCTCTTGGATCGCTCTTGATCCTCACCTGGACGTTCCCCTGACAGTACTTTAGACATTGATGATAGGAGGATGGGACCGCCTTGAAGGAGTTGATCAAAGGCCTTCTGAAGATGACATTATAACATCTCGGTGCGTCCACAATGACGAACCTGCATCAGATCGTCGTCCCCCCAGTGTCACCTGCAGCTCCACTCCTTCCACTTCCTTCAGATCCCCGGAGAAGCCGAAGAGAGGGCCATTCGAGACGATAACCCTTCCTGCCTCCACTTCCAACTCGTCGAACGTCTTTTTGAAGATGACATTCACGGAGCTCCCGTTGTGCATGAGGATCCGATCAACGGTGAAGTCTTCGACGACGGCCTGGATGACGAGGGCCTCGTGGAAAGGGTTCCCGTTCTCCAGCATGTACTCCACCGAAAAGGTGATCTCCTCTAGCTGCTGAGGAGCCTGGGAGATTGAAGTGACACTCATCTGGTAAATGGCGTGGACAGTTACCTGGCCTCCACCCCGACTCCTCTATGGATCACTCAGATCTCTCTCCCTGCTCCTTGACCGACTCCTCCATGAGCCCTTGGTCAACCCGGTCCTCGTTCCTCCTCCGCAAAGGGGCTTGTTGCCTCTCCGGGTTCTCTTGACTGGGTGCTTCTTCTCTCGCTCCTTCTCTGGCTCTCCTCCGATCCTCCAGGAAGTCAGGGCACGTCATGGTACCATGCCGCTCAATCTGATGGAGCTTGCGGTAAAGGGGAGCCTCCGCTGTTCTTTTCCTCACTCTGATCCCTCCTCTGGAAACGGTTGCCCTGCTTGGCAACCACCATTACTTCCCTCCGGTATGCTCCTTGATGTCGTCCTGGCTGGTAACAGTTGTTCCTCCTCTCTGGGGAATATCTCCTTCCGGTCCCCCCTACTGAGCCCTTCCTGTCGGCCTCTACGGGGGTCGATTCACGGGATACTGGAACCTCCGTCTCTTTTCCCAGCTCTCCGTAGACACAAAGGGCCTCCTCTCCTCCTTCCTCCTCTGCTCTTCCCTTCTTCTCAGCTCTTCCCTCTTCTCCTCCCGCTTCTTCCCTTCCCCCTTCCTCTGCTCCTTGGGCCTCCTCTCTTGCATTTCCTCTTCATCCTCTTCTCGGGTTGCTCTGTCCAACTTGGCCAGGAAGCTGGGGTTGGTTGACTCCCCCTGCACGAATTTGTTGGCCCTCTCAATCAACTCCTCATATGACTCCGAAGGATCCATGCTGACTTCCAGATTAAAGAGCCCATGTTTCCGGCCAAAAGTCAGGGCCAATTACAGGGTACCGCGTCAAAGGAAAAAGGGCAACCACCTCCTCTTCTTCGACGTCGTAAACCTCGCCATCAGCCCTCGGCGCAGGTCCTCGAAGCAGTTGATGGAATTTGCTGACAATTGGTGAAACCAATCCCTAGCCTTCCCCTCAAAGGTGATAGCGAAGAACCTGTACTTAAAAGCGTCTGTCATGCTACAGATCGACACCACGTCCTCGAATCACTAGAGATGTCTGACCGGGTCATCTCTACCCGAGTTGTAGCTCAGGACCAGATTCTTGAAACCTTCGGGGACTGGAGCTGACAACACCTCCTCGCTAAACGGGCTCCTCCCTCCTTAGCGGCGACATGCGAGTTGGCGAGAAGCACCAAACTCGCTACGCGAGTATCCCGGATCCTCCCCTGATACTCGCCTTCCCTGATCCTAATCCCCTGGTTGCTTGCCGAGTAGTACATTACAGCGATGGTCGCTCCTCCTCCTCCTCCAGCATCGGCTCCTTGCCCGCTCGCCTAGACGACGCGACGTCCTCCGACGGGGTCTCGCGACCTGGAGACATTGCCTTGATCTCTGCACGAGGAGCCAGTAGCGAGCGCACAATATCCTCTAAGCGCTGCGCGAGCTCGCCGAACTCCGTGCTGAACTCTGCCCGGGTCACATACTCACCTGGACACTACAAGTTTCCTGCCACTCCTTGTTCACCTCCATCCACCATGTCGTCTATTTGCTGGACTTTCCTCCTCCGACTGCGATCCACGCTCACCACAACAAAGTGGTTAACCCAGAAAAATTCCTGCTTTGAAATTCGGATCTAAATATAGCCCGAGGCTACTGGTCCCGCAATTTGACCCACCAGTTCTGGAGACTGGAGCAAAGAAGAGAGAAAATGCAAGAAGACCCAAGGCGTTATAGCAGAGAGGTCCCACCACATACCCAAAAATTTTGAGTTAATTTCCCCTCCACAACCAAAATGGTCGAGTAAGGTACGGGAAAGAAACTACCTAGAAAGTTGGAGTCTCAAAAAAATGGGGGTGGGGGGTGGGGGGGGGGGGTAGGATTGCAAGGTTTCAAGGTGTCATTCTTGGTATCCCTGGGGTCTTATTGAAGGAGCCCACCTGAGGCTTCTCTCTGAAACTACTGATCTCAAGACTTGTCCCCTGGCGACCTGTTCCTGGCGACTATTGGAGGAGCCCGCCTGAGGTTGATGAGATGTCGCTGAAGGTCGCCGATTGTGCGAGTATTCATGATATTCGCCCAGAATCTCCTGAGGACTGCTCGCTTGGGCAAGCATATGTTTGTTGTTCGCTTATTCTTCTGACGGGTTGCTCGCTTGAGCGAATATGATACTCGCCCCATAAAGAACGTCTGTCTTGGTAGGTTGCTGATTTTGACTTGTTCTTTGATGTTGACTTTGACCTGCTCTTTGATGTTGACTTTGACCTTTGCCTACGTGGTGCGACTGGGTCCTCCCTTGATGAATGCAGGTTGTACAATATATATATATATATATATATATATATATATATATATATATATATGGGAAAATCACCCTTTGATGATATATATATATATATATATGTATATATATACTATAAGGGAAAACACCCTTTGATGTATATATGTGTCTATATATATAACGGTTTGACTCCTGTTGAACCTAGGGGTGTTCACGAACCGAATCGAATCGAATACCTTTTCAATTGAATCCAAATTTGACATAGAATGCAGTGATTCAGATTCGATCGAATATTTGGCGTCGAATTCGGATTCAGATTCGTCTTGAAATGTTGGATTCGAATTTGGGTTCGAATTCAAATATGAATTCGGATTCAAATATGAATTCAAATTTTATAATATTTAATTTAATATAATATTCAAATTTAATTGTATTTAATATTTATTTACATATGTTAATTTTTTTAAATATATATTTCAGTATTCGCGAACTCTTCAAATATGAATAAAATTATTCGGATTTGAGAACTATTCGAATCCGGAATTCGGATTGGAATCAGGATTCGAATTCAAAAAATAAGAATTTTAATCGAATCTTCACGAATCGAATCCCGAATTATTCACGAATTATATTATTTGTGAACAACCCTAGTTGAACCAGTTAGACCTGTTCAACCTTAGACCTTTTGTTCCATCAGTTCGATGTTCGGTCCAGTTGTCAAAGCTTTCGTGATGATAATTGCCAGGCAGGGTAATCTACACTATCGAAGGAATCAGTAATGGAGGAACATGCCAGAGGAGATCTCCTTTACTGTGAGCTGCAACAAGTGGAAGGTCACGACATCATGCCTTGTCCAGACTTTCTGGAGGCTAGACGAAGAGTCGGAGGGTAAGAGGAGAAGTGCAGAGGCAGGTGACTCCTATCGAGCTGGGGGTGTTTCAAGCCCCAGTTCAAAGGAGGTATAAAGTCAGGATCGACCAAGGAGGTTGTGGAGGAGTAAGTCGGGGAGGAGGTGGAGGAGTAGGCCATGGTGGAGGTGGAGGAGTAGGAGTCATCCATAGAGGAGCTGAGCTAGGAGCTTCCCGCAAGGGAAGTATTCATACCATCTATCGCAGGAGCAACTTCGACCTCCCAAGCCCCACTCCTGTTGGAGAGATCTTCTTCTCGGAGGAAGACATGCTAGAGAATGAGAACCCCTTTCATGATGTTCTTGTCATTCATGCAGCAATTGAAGACTTCACCATCGACCAGATCTTGGTACCTAAGAAGTACGGATACTTCCCCGAAGGCAGCGTACCCGTACCGGATACGTATCCGGTACCGGTACGTACCTGATACTCGAAGGATACACCTATGTTGAGACACTTGGACTTAGCACATCATTCTGCGTATTGTGATAGGAGTCTGTTTTCTAGAGTAAAAAAAAGTTGGCTCTATGCTAAGAAGCGTTGGTACGTCCAATTAAGTTGTGTATTTGTATCGAGCATGTAGCTGGTATCGGTACGTTTGCTGTTACAAGTACGTGTATTGAACGTGTTTATTCAACGTAAGTAATTAACAAAATGGCTAACTTGTCTCTAGACTAATCGGAGATTAAAAATGTTGATTTCCAACAATGAAGAAGAAGAAAAAAAAAGACTGATAAGTAGACTTAAGTTTAATTTTATCTCTTTTGGTTAAACTTATAAGATGTTCAATTTTATAATATTTACGAATGTTTAATGTTTGAAAACTTTATGTTATGTTGCATTAATTTGTGAACTTGTACTTCAAGTTATGATTTATGTTTGATGTTTCAATGTTTTGAGAATTATTTATTGCACTTGTGATATATAAATATATATTATACTTGTTATGACGTATCATGACGTACCCGTATCCTTGTTTTTTAAACTTTGTCGTACCGTCGTACCAGGTACGTATTGTATCCGGTACCCGTACCCGTATCGGTGCTTCCTAGCTTGGTACACAACCGTAGTTCAATAAATGTTATCTTCAAGAAGATTTTTGATGGGCTAAAAGTAGAAGTAGGCAGGGTGATAACCTCGGGCGGTCTCTTTGACTTCTCAGGAGAGTGGAAATAGGTGGAAGGAGGAGCGGAGTTGCTGGTGACTCTTGGTGGGAATTTGATCAAGTGCAATTAACTCCTTCAAGGCCATCCTGTCTTTGTACAATTGTACTATCCATGCTTGAAGTATTGCCCGAGAGATGTCCAAGTGAGGATCAGGAACGATCCAAGAGCGACACGAGAGTGCTACCTGAATGCGGTAAGCACCATCAGTTAGATGCAGGAGGCAGAAGAGACAGAAATGATCATGGAGGGAATGACTAGGTTGGAAGTGGCGGAAGAAGTAGAGGAGGTTGCGGTGATGACAAAGGGCGGTTTCCTGGGGTACTGAAGATCAATGGAGCACTGAGGATCGAAGAGAAGATGAAGATGGTGGCTTGCCTGGAGGAGAATGTTGACATCTTCACCTAGAGCACACCATAGATGTCAGGGGTTGATGTTGATGTAGCTTGTCATCGCCTCAAACTAGTCCTCGAGGTCAAGCCCATCTGGCAGAAGACGTGGGCGATAGTCGCTGTGCTGGCTGAGCCCATTATGGAGGAGGTGAGGAAGCTGCTTATGACAAGTTTTGTGTCGGAGATCCAATATCCAAACTGGGTCTCCAATGCTGTAATGATTAAGAAGGTAGGAGGAGGGATGTGTGACGACCCAAAAATGCGCCAAATAATTTTAGGCAAATCGAATTTTTTTGAATAATTTTTGCGTTTTTGTTTATGTTTCATTTCATTTAATTGGTTACATTTACTTTATTTATTCATTTTGGTTGCCATTTATTTTATATGGGCTTGAGTAATGGGCTGGCTGAATTTACTGGGCTGGCTGACTTTGTTGCTGGCTGAAATTTGTGGGCTAGCTGAGTTAGGTGTGCTTGTTGGTTTTGGTGAGCTGGCTGTTTAGATGTTGGCTGGTTAGAGCCATAGTTGTCAAGGCGCGCGCCTAGGCGCGCCTGAGGCACCGGGCGCAGCCTGCCGCGCCTCAGCACAGCTGAGGCGGGCGATGTGCCCTAGGCACGCCCAGGCGCGCTCTGGCGCGCGCCTTACAGGTTCCCTGGCGCGCCAAAGGCGCGCTCGGGCTTTTCAAGGTATTTTTTTTTAAAAAAATTTTGATATGGGCAAAAACATGATCTTAGGCGCACCCGAGGCACCCCTAGGCACTCTTGAGCGCCCAATTCGCTAAAACTTAGCGAATTGGGTGCCCAATTCGCTGAAACTGAGCGAATTGGGCGCCCAATTTCAGCCAATTGGGCGCTCAATTCGCCCAATTTCAGCGAATTGGACGCCCAATTTCAGCGAATTAGGCGCCCAATTCGCCCAATTTCAGCGAATTGGGTGTCCAATTCGCTCAATTTCCTTTTTCCTCAATTTTGCTCCTCATGTGCCTCAGGGCTCAGGGGCGCGCCTGCGCCTTGCGTCTAGGCTCCAGGGTCCCTTTGCGCCTCGGTGCGCCTTGCGCCTTTGATAATTTAGGTTAGAGCATGGGGCTTAATTGGGTGGCACCTGGATCATTTCTTTGCCTCTTCTTGTCTCTGTCTGCTTACCCCTTTGTTATATAACGAGCCCAAGCTTTTGCTTCTCCCGCACATTTCACTCTGTCGCTGCTCTGCTCCTGCGATTCTTTCTTCCTGCCGCTGTTATGCTTTTGCGACTACCTGCTTTTTCTTCTTCTTCTCCTTGGCTTTCTCTCTGTGCTTCTGAGTCGACACTGCTTCTGAACTATCGTTGTTGTGCCGCCGATTTTGCTGCGTCGTCGATTCTGCTGTGCCGCTTAGGGCTTGCTACTACTTCCCCTTGCTTCTCCCGAGCTGCTGCTGCTCCCGAGCTGCTGCTGCTCCCGAGCTGCTGCTGCTCTCGAGCTACTTTTGTGTAGCTGTTGTGTTGTGAGCTGCCCTTCTCTTTCCCCCTCCTTTACTGGTTTGATTATTACTTCTCTAAATTGGTTATTTTGCTTACCCTTTTGAGTTCTTTGAGAATTGGGGTGCTGATTTTATTTATTTATTTGCTGGATACAAATTTTTGGGGCTGGTATAGTACTGGACAGTCATTTTTATTGCTGAATATTTCTGTACAGTCCTTAAAAAGGCTGTTTTTGTGCCGATTTTGGCTGATTGAGCGCTGGTTTTTGAGCTATTTTTGAAAATTAAGTTTGAGCTATTTAATTGCTTTTTTACGCTATTTAGACGCTATTTTTGAGCTACTTAAGTGTCGTTTGGACGGCTAAGGTTGAATTCACAGTCTCGGTTGAGGACTTTTTTGGTTGGATAGCTCTTATAGACATTTCTTTCGTCGCTTATTTTGACTTTCGGATTTTAACGAATTTTAAAACATTAATGCTACGAATATCAAGTGACGCGACCCAAATAAAAAATGCGTACAATTTCAGTGGTTTCCGAGGCCCAGGAACAAGAGGATGACATAACAAGATAATCATGACAATAATGCAAATAAAAGTGCTAATAAAGGCAAGGCCTTGGTGAGTTTCTTATTTCTTGGATTAAGTTTTATTCACGTAATTTCATATTCCATTTTTTCCTTTTAAAATAAATGTTGTCTGTGCATATGATTTAACTTAATGCTATATCGCTATGGAATAACTGTGGGCGAGGAAAATTGAAAGCAATACAACCTTCTGAGGGGAAATTTTATGTTAAAACACATGTTTTATGTAAATTACGTTAAGATAAGAATAATAAAACTCTGCATAAGGAAATGTAAAGGATTCGAATCTGATGATGTAGAGGTTATCTGCTGATGGATTCACCAGTAGGGGTGAGCCTATACTTACGCCTTTCGGGGGTGGGGCCCAATTCGAGTTTGCATGTCTGGGCATTTTCTATTTTATTTAACTAAAATTAAGGGGCAAGTTAAGATTCAGTATTGAGAGTAAATGAAATTGATGATTTATTCTAATGTATACATATTGTTATTCCTCATTGTCTGCATGTATAACTGTTTCACGAAATACTTTTCTCACATAGTCATATTTTTATGACTAACTCATTGTAGACCCATTTTTCAGGCAACAGGAACCACTCCTAGTACTCGGAAAGGGATTCCGCCGAAAGAGTTGACGAAGGTATGGTTGAAAATTTTTATAGGCATCGGCGAAGCTCAGGAAAGGCACAAAGCCTCGTGTACCGATCCAGATTGTGATTTTTGTATCGAGTATAGATGGATACTTGTAGTCTCTTAATCGTTGGATGTAAATAAACAAATGAATGAATAAAATTTTCGATGTTCATGTTCTTTGTACTGTGATACTGCGATCTTTTTTATTGAAAATATGTTAAATTCTCGAATCATTTGGGAAGCCCGGAAAAAGGGTCTTCACAGGATGTGTATAGATTTCTCTTTGCTCAATAAAGCTTGTTCGAATGATTGTTATCGCTTGCCTCGAATTGACACCCTGGTTGATTCAGCCGTCGATTTTTTGTGATGCATTTTCAGGATACCACTAGATTCGGATGCACCCCCCAAATCGTCACAACGTCTCCTTAGTCCTTCATCACCAACAATGGATGTTATAGTTATAAGATGATTCTTTTCAGGTTGAAGAACGCCAGAGTTACCTACCAACGGATGATGAGTCGTGTCTTTAATGAGAAAAAAGGGCAGAATCTGGAGGTGTACGTGGATGATATCTTAATAAAAAGCAAGAATATTTAGGAGCATGTTGATGATCTGGTGAAATTTTTTGCAACGCTTCGGAAATTCATGATGAAGCTCAATCCAACAAAGTACATATTTGGGGCAGGGAGTGAAAAGATCTCGGGACATCTTCTCACCCCAAAGGGGGTAGAGTCCAATCCTGAAAAGGTTAAGACAATCCCGGAGATGGCGTCGCAGATGAGCTAAGGGGGTTCAGAAACTTACAGGAAGGTTTGCGGGCCTCAGTCGCTTCCTGTCAAAAATCTCTAGAGCGGTCAGCAGTTCGTGTGGACGGAGGAGTGTGAGAGGGCCTTCGACAACCTAAAGCGGTAGCTAATGCAGACGCCTCTACTCCAAGGCCCGAAGGAAGGTGAAGATCTACTCCTTTATTTGGGAGTGGGGGCAAAGACAGTAAGCTCAATGCAAGTTAGGGAAGAAGGGAATGTGCAACTCTCCATCTACTATGTGAGCAGGGTGTTCTGACAGGTGGAAATGCGGTATCCCATCTTGGAGAAACTAGCTTTCGCCTTGGTGGTATCAGCAGAAAAACTCAGACCCTATTTTCAAGAGTACTACATCCGTGTCGTGACAGATCATCCTCTTAAGAGCATCATGCACGAGGTGGAGCACTCGGGGCGGTTGGTAAAATGGTCGGTGGGACTCAGTGAGTTCGACATTTCCTTCTTCCCAAGGGTGACGATCAAGGCGCAAACAGTGATGGATTTTCTGGCTGACTTCTCGGTGGAAGCAATTGAACACAAAGGCTCGCTTGGCTTAGTCTCCTGGATTCTAGAAGATGTTTGTGGACGGAGGCTTTTTTCAAAACTTTTGTGGGAGTGGGCATTGTGCTAGTGAGATTATAAGGAACTAGGATCGATCAAGCAGTTGAGATCCTCTTCCCCATCACGAATAATCAAGCTGAGTACAAAGCTACAATGCAGGATTGTGCCTAGCCAAAGAGTTGAGGATCCATGACATTACAACCTTCACTAATTCAATGGTGGTCGCGCCACAAATCTGCGGAGAGTTCGAAGTCCGAGACGTCATCCTGCAACGGTATCTCGTGAAGGTGAAAAGGTTGATAGGAGGTTTCTAATTCTTCTTCGTCTATCACGTGCCTTGGGAAGAGAAATTGGCGGTAGATTGTCTTGCAATGTATGGCCCGAGGGTCGTAGGTTTGATCACCTAGTTGTTGTGACCATCTATCGAAGAGGGGAAGATGATGGTTATTGAGCAATGAGCTTCTTAGTTAAATCTGTTCGTAGTATTCTTAGCTACTAATTAGCTCTCAGCCGATGTGGACGACAAGATAAAGTTCAGATACAAGACGGCTTGCTATCTACTGCATGGAGGAGAGTTATATCACAAAACCATTTCGGGCCCCTTGGCCAGATGTGTGTTAGAAGTCGAGGTACCTCGAGTGTTGGAAGAGATCCATTCCGGGGAGTGTGAAAGACATTCCGGGACTCGCACTCTGGAGCAAAAAATCTTGAGGCAAAGTTATTTTTGGCCGACTCTCCGAAAGGATGCTGAGGCTTTCTCAAAAAAGTGTCAAAATGTCAGTCTCTTCCCTCCTCTTCAGCTAGAGCCGACCTAGCATCTTAGATTGATCACGGCCCCTTGGCCCTTTGCCATCTGGGGGATGTATTTGATCGGCCCTTCCCCCAAGTCAGTGGGCAACAGAAGTTCGGCCTCGTAATGATTGACGACTTTTCAAAGTGGATCTAGGCCAAGGATTTAACCAAGACATCTCAAGTCGTGAAGAATTTCACCTGAGGGAGATCGCTTGTAGGTTCGGATACCTCTCGTAATTGTCATGGACAATGTGTCGCAGTTTGCCAGTCTGGAGCTGATGAACTTCTGCAAACAACTGAGGATAGATTTTCGGTTTTCTTTTGTGCATCATCCTCGAAGCAATGAGCAAGTGGAGGTCGCAAACAAGCTAGTCATCAACCTCTTGAAGAAAAAGATCGAGAATCTAAAGGAAAACTAGGCGGAGCAGCTCCCTTCGGTCCTATATACTTTTAGAACCACTCCTAAATCGGCCACTGGCGAGACACCTTTCAAGTTGTCCTACAAGTCTGAGGCTCTCATTCCAGTGTAGTTTGAAGTCCAGAGCCTGAGAGTGGTCGCGACAGTAGAAGGAGATGAGGAGTGGCGCCTTGAAAATGAAGAAGCCCAAAGGTTTTCCCTCTTCTACATCGAAGAGCTTCGAGACTTGCGTCAGCCAGACAAGAAGAGATTAAGAGGAGGATGGCACGGTACTTTTGGCAAGCACGTCCGCAACAAGCAGTTCCAAGCATGGGACCTTGTCTTTAAGAAGGTTGATGCAACAAGAAGGTCAGCCGTCGTCGGGAAGCTCTACCCGAATTGGAAAGGGCCATTCATCATACAAGAGTCACTCAAGATTGGAGGGTATCACCTACAAACTCACGAGGCGAAACTACTTGGAAGCACCCGAAATGATGATGACCTGAAAATGTTCTACCCATAGAGAGAGAATGTTATGTTTGTTTATTCTTTTACGTACTTATACACATGAAAACTTTTTTACTCACATCCTGAAACATGGGAAGTCGTGTTCCTCTTCATAAAAATATCTCAAGGGTGCATAGGTAGGAAAAAGCAATCTCCACGGTCGGGTTGGGAAACGAGCCTCCAGCTTGACTCTCATAAAGCCCAGAGCGGATGATGGGACAGTGTGCCAGGTTTATAATGCTTACACTTAAGTCCAAGCCTCTGCGCTTATGACCGAGATCATCTCCCCCTTGCATGTTGGACAACGGCCCAACGATCCCCCGAGCGCACTTCTCATCCGGCTGGAGATGTTATTAAGAGAGAGTCTGAAGCCAACCTCCCTACTCGACAAAAAGAAGATTGTTTTTCCTCGAGTAAAGATCCTTTGTCATCAAATGCGTCGTAAACCTCGAAAGAGCTGGAAGCTCGATACGAGATCATAAATCTTCTTAAATTTAAGCTTAACATCATTTCTTTTAGTCATGAGAATTGGTGTGGTTTACTCTCTTTGATTACCGAGCGATATAGTAAAAATCCTTCTAGAAGGAACATGATCCCCCGAGTGTCATTTCCATATCCAAGTTCCTTCGTTTTCTCAGCCAGTGGTATGATGGAGGCCTCGTGTGTGTGCTTCCAGCAAGACACCTTGAGTGTCATTTACCTATCCAGGTTCCTTCATCTTCTCAGCAAAAGGTAGAATGAAAGCCTCGAGTGTGTGCGTCAAACAGACCCCCCCCCCCCAGTGTAATTTTCCTATCCAGGTTCCTTTGTCTTCTTGGTAAAAGGTAGGATGGAGACCTCAAGTGTGTGCGTCCTGCAGGACCCCCCGAGTGTCATGTCCCTATCCATGTTCCTTCATCTTCTCAGCCAATGGTATAATGGAAGCCTCGAGTGTGTGCGTCCAGCAGGACCCCACAAATGTCATTTCCCTATCCAGGTTTCTTCGACTTCTCAGCAAGTGGTAGAATAGAGGCCTCGAGTGCGTGCGTTCAGCAAGACCTTCGAGTGTCATTTCCCTATCTAGGTCCTTCGTCTTTTCGATAAAGGGTAAGATTAAGTCCTCAACTGTGTGCGTCAAGCACCACCCCCCGAGTGTCATTTCCCTATTCACGTTCCTTCGTCTTCTCAACAAAAGGTAGGATCAAGACCTCAAGTGTGTGCGTCCAGCAGGACCCCCCGAATGTTATTTCTCTATCCAGGTTCCTTCGTCTTCTAGGTAAAAGGTAGGATGGAGGACCTGAGCGCGTGAGCCTGCCAGGACTCCCGAGTGTCATTTCCCTCCCCAAGTACCTACATCTTTGCAGTAAGACTAGTATGTGATACTTCGTGAGTATTAATAGGCGAGTAAGCGTCTTACTCGCCCAACCAAGACATCGAGCATCCAAGTATGCCACATAATCCAGGAACATAGCAAGCACTCAAACTCTCTTGAGCCTATGTGCCTAACGAGTACTCTTCGCATTTGAGCCTAAAAGTATAGCTAGTATCGCCTCACGCGAGTAAGCAAGAAACTGACAAACAAACAAAATGTTCCATTTTATTTCTGTTAATGGCAAAGACATTACATTCAAAAAGTATCATGCATCACCCAATATAATGTAAGTATAAAAAACCTATACACATCAACGAGTTGTTCAAAAAGTTCCCCGGTCGACCAAGCTGCTCGCCGAACGCGACTAATCTTCATCCTCTCCCTCGTCCTCATCTTTATCCTCGGCATCTGACAACAGTCTTCCTCCGACTTTGTGGGCTGCGAGAGATCAGAAGATTCAGCTTCTTCAGCGAGGAGTTCACGGATAATATCCTCGGTCAGATTCTCAGCTTCTGGAACAAGTAGGTCGTCAAGCTTTAGCTTGTTGAGGAGTAGGTTGCCATCGACTTTCGTAATCTCAGGCCGCAGCCTGGACATCTCGTGGCGAGCTATACACATTCTCTTGCCCACCCTGGAGGGAACCGCGTTAGATTGACTCCTTGCCAGCTTGCGAGTTTTGAACTCAGCGACTTTGACCTGGGCCGCCTCCATCGTGACTTGGCTCTCTTTCAGCTCCTGCTCCAGGTGCGAGAGATCCGCTGAGCGGCAACTAGTTCGGCTTCCTGCAAGTAAGAGACAACCAGTCGTTAGTATGGCGACTTGCGAATAGCGTGCAGGAGAAAAAAGAATAATGATTTATCTTATCCAAAGTCACATCGTATTCTTTGCATTCGGCGGCTTTCTCTTTAGCCTCGATTTGCGACTTATCGATCTTGGTTATAAGCTCGCCTTGCACCTTGATCTTCTCCTCGACAGCAATCAGATTCCTCGTCGTCTGGTGGGCGAGCTACATCGAACGCAACAACGATCGTGAGGTCTAATTGGCGAGATAGGAAGGAGTGGACTCCTGCAACACCTCCACATCGTCCCGACCATAGTTGGCGAAAGCGTCGTTGAAGGCTTCGTCGTCATCTTCCCAATCCTCTGACCGTGGAGGCAGATTCGAGCTGTAGTGGATCTCATGCTCGTCCTCGGTCCAAGATACTAAGGACGACCAGAGCGATCTACCCCGCCCGCCCATGGCCAAAGTTGGGGTGCGAGGAAGGAGCCTCGGGATCATAGTCGCCCCCATCATCGTGCTCGCTCTTCCTCGTGATCTCCTTCCTTATCATCATCTCCTTTCCATATCTCTTCCGCTTCTTGACGGATGGCTCACCTTCTTTCGTCCGCTTAAGTTCTTCGACCACCGAGGGTGGCATGCCGAGATTCCATGCCGTCACGTCCTCGGGAATCAGCGACATCTCGACAGGAGAAGTAGGCAACACCTCAACGCCACACCGGCGAGATCTCGCGCTTGGCGGAGGAATGACCTCCTTCGCCACCGGAAGAGGCTCCTGTGGAATTGTGCGAGATCCTGCAAATGGAAACAAGGCACCGTTAGTCGCCAAAACGTGTTAGTGCGAATATGTTTGAAGCTCGCTCAAAAATTATCTTCCTTGGGAATGACATATTGCAGTTCCATCCACTTGTCGCCACCAGTAAGCGACATCGAACTTGCGTTATCGGAAAGCTTTTCGCAGTTACTCTAGTGGTCTTTGCAGGATAGGAGTGAGGAAGACCGCCTCTGACGACTGCTGAGGGCGGCAAGGAATGGACTCAAAGTCGGCGGCGACTACGAAGCGCTCGTCCCAGCGATCAACCTTGTTCATGGTTTTGGCGATTGTACAGGTATAGCTGCAGAAGAAGATGACACCCTCCTTTGTCGCCCACAAACGGAAGACCTTCCTGAAGACTGACATGTCGAACGAGATATTCTCTGTTCATAAGAAGTTGATGTACCCAACGGTGATCGCCACACCGTTGGGGTTGATCTGAGTCGATACTAAGTCGTAGTACTGGAGGATTTGGCAAAACTCCGGCCAGAAAGGAAGTCGCTGCCCGACTTCAAAATGGCGGATCGTGAGGATGAGCTTGTCTGCTAAGGTGTTTATGCGTTCCTCCTCACGAGGCAATCTCACCGGGTAGCCCTCTGGAAGGAAGCGCTCTTTGAAGTCCTCCAGGTCTGCGCGGACGGTAACCAATTTCTTGAAAATTGCCGAAGAAAAGAGCTCTGCGTAGCTCTATCGGCGAGCAACAATGTCTTCGGCAGACACCATTTCTGTAGGTGAGATGTGATGTACGAGTAGCGGAGTTTGAGAAGAAGGCACAACTTGGAAGCTCGCAGGAAGAAAGCAGAAATGCGGAAAAGCACCGTCGTTCTGGCACCCCCTCCCCCCACCCCACTGTCCCCACTGCACGCTATTTATAGACAAAAAGGATGGGGAGTAGCTATAGTTAGTCGCACGCTTAGCAACCTGGCATGTTGCGAAGCTCTTACCGCGGTTAGAATCTCGCAAACCTAGGTTCCAAAACGATTCCCTGAGTTGCGAAACTCGCGCAAGTTTCAAAAAACAAAATATAGATAACTCGCGAAATCCAACATCAAACAAAAGAGCATGCTCGCAGAAATGAAGACAAAGCCTTAAACATCACCGCAAATTGCAAAAATGAAAGAATAAACAAAAAAACAAGAATTCATACTCGCAAAACATGAGGTACCAAACCAAATGACAATGTTCACAAGTCGCATGAAGTTATTACAAGACAGATGGAAGAAAAGTGAGAGAAAGCAGCCTAAGGCATTTGGAGATTCTCGCGCTTATCAGAAATTTGAGCATGTCGGCCAACTCATCCCAGATCGCGCACACAAAAAAAAATGTTCGTTCGCCCTAGCCAGGTGCTCCTCGCCTTGATGGATGTGATCGTCTATCCTCATAGGTGTGCCCACGAAGCCCATGCTCATCCTCATCCGTAGAGCTCGTCAAGCTGAAGGTCCTACCTGCCGATGTTCCAGCATCGCGACTCGTCGTTCCAGATCGTTGATCGCATAGAACCTAGACTCCGCGCCAACTAGTTGGAATTCAAACTCCCCCGTCTTCGCAACTTGCATCTCCAGCGCGACTATCACGCGGTTTGGCTCGCAGACCGCCATCTGGTTTAATTTGGGCTCCAGATCAAGAGATTGATGCGGCCTTCTCTTGATACTCGCGTCGCGGAAGACCGATGTCGTCAATCAGCGCGCCTCCCAGAGTAGAAGTGCGACCTATCAAATAACTCGTTCAATTAGCTGGAATTTAGGCAGAGAAAGGGCGATTATTTCCAAAAAGGAAAAAGTACTAGGGTGTGGGGTTTGAGGCATTGCGTCGTGCCGAGGAGTGTGATCTCGATGGCGAGAGTCACAACGAGGTGTACGATTCCGGCAAGGATAAGGGCTACGTTGTGTAAAATCTCATCAACCTATTGACGAACCCCCGCGATAATCCCTATCTGGCTGAGCAGGTTGCTGTTGTGAGGATCCAAGTTACCGTGAAGGGTCAATAGAAGGATCAGTAGGAGCCTTTCCACGAGTATCATGTACTCGTACACCGTCACTGGGATGATGGCCGAACAAATGAGAGTTGTTGCATGTGTATCGGCAGTCGTGTCATCAATAAGATCACGATGGAGTATCGTTTTCCCATTCCCGCCTCGACGACCTCCTCGATGCGATGGTTTGTGCCCAGATTTTTTTGAAGATCGACTTACGGAGCAGGTACCATTAGATTAGGGTAAGAGAAGGGGACGAGTGGAAGACGACCTTCAAGACAAAGGATGACATGTATGAGTAGTTGGTTATGCTGTTCGGACTGTCGAACACATTGAGTACGAAACCCCCGCTATAATCCCTATCTGACTGAGTAGGTTGTTGTTGTGAGGATCCAGGTTACCGTGAAGGGTCGACAGAAGGATTAGTAGGAGCCTTTCCGCGAGTATCAGGTACTCACGCACCGTCAATGGGATGATGGCCGAACAAATGAGACCTACCATTCCCCCTGACGCGCGAGGATTGCTGAGGAGCATTTGGAGTAGTAGCCGGGGAAGGGTTGATGTCAGTAGGCAAAGGAGGAGGCGATGGTAGGTTGCCCGTCAATGGCTGAGATGTGTTGCTCGCCAAAGGGACTTGCGAGTTACCAACGGAAGGGGCCGGTCTCTCTGGTGTCTTCGACAACAAGGAACCCGCTCTAATGTAGACTCTCCCTCTGCCCTAGTTGATTCACACCGAGCGACCAACCCTGAAGCTTAACACATCCACGGAAGAGACCGGCGGGACAGAGCGCAAAGGAGGGACAGAGCTCGGCTCGCTCGGAGTTCCTGTCGGCGGCGGCCTTGCGAGGAAGGATGTCATCAGGGCAAGCATAGATAATCCAACTGGCTAAATAGCGTAGGTGTATTCCAAACCTCGCGAAGCGAGATTGGGTTGAACCTAAACCTTTGGCGTGTTCGGGTCCTCGACGGGTTCGCCCTGCTGTATGGTGAGGGGGGAGTCTCAGAAGCGAGTTGTTCGGCATTCTCGCCCAAGCCCATTTGGTTCAACATTTCCTGAGTAGCCGCGAGGATTGGGGAATCATCGGCGGATTGCAGAGCATTGTCGGCAGGAGCGGGCACTTTAACCCCCTCCTTTGCGATCTTCTTCATTTTCTTATGATCGCCAGTGTCGTCGTCTTGGCGATGACAGTTTGTTGAGATCAGATTCAATAACTTCTCCAAGCTTATTAGATGTGATTTCTTCAGTAGTGACATACATCTCGCCCAAACTCAGAAAGGATGTCCTGTAAAAGAACCACCTATTTATAGACGACGGGGGCCGACCCTCAAGATAGTGCTTAGTTAGCCAGTTACTTGCCAAGGCACTTCATCGAATGAGGGCTGGATGTTTTTTCCGAGCTTTATAATAGCCCGAAAAATGGGATAATTGTGTACAATCCGTACTCGTCAAGGGTGGTTCTATTCAAGCCACGTAATCAAAAGTCAAAGTCAAAGGTCAAGATAGAATCAACCAATAAGAACATTTTAAGGCCAAGTGTTAGTATTGCAGTTACTCGTCAGGTATGCGACAGTTGGCGACATCTTGCCATCATGGACTAGATCCTTCCATAGTCGCCGGGTCGACAGAGGCAACCTCGCAGTGGGCTAGGCTTTCTCGCTTGTATATCCCCTAAGATTTACCAAATAGGACCCCGAGGGGTACCAGGAATGACACCTTTTTTTGGGAGATGACCGGTGTTGTCCTGAAGTCTTCAACCCCCTCCCCTCCCACTACTTGTCAGATACTCGTCAAGTGGTGTCTTCCTCGTACCTTGCTCAACTATTTTTAGTTGCGGACGGGAAGTTTCTCCTAAACTTCCGATATGTGGTGGGACCTCCTTGTTGAAGCATCATGGGTCTATTTGTAGCTCTTTCTCTCTTCTTCACTATAGCTTTCAGATTTGAGTAGCCGGACCGCGGGATCAGTAGCCTCAGGCTGCCTCTGTGTCAGAACATTTGGGGTCTAGAATTTTCATGTCATCAACAATGGGGGTTTTGTAGCTGCGCACCTCGGGACCGCTACTTTGGAATTTTGATCGTCTCATAATGACTTGGAGTTGTGGCTCCAGCTAGATGAAATGACAGGATTGCTCTGCTGACACTTAACGTCGATCATTCTACGCACATATCACTCACTTCTGTCTTATATACGGTCGGGACCCTCCTCACTTACTCACCTACGATGCTGGATTGGCGAGCTCGGCGGCTGTGAACCAGGAATTACAACCCCATGACCATATTCTCAATCTCACTCATGAGCTTCTTCTCCAGGCTTCTCCAGGCTCAAGCCTGCATGGAGACTGATTCCAATTGGGTTCATCACGAGCTCTTCTTCACCCCTAGGGATTGGACTTGGTTGAAACGCCAACATTATCGCTAGACCTCCGTCTCCAAAAGTACTTAGCACAAGTTGGTGCTCAAATTCTATGGGGTGCATGAGATTTTGTAGTGAATAAGCGACATGACATACTGTCTACAGCTCCCACCGGAAGCGTGGATTCACAATGTCTTCCACGTTTCACAGTTGAAACCATTCATTGGAGAGCCACACTCAGTACCCTTAGTCCAACTTCCACCGCAACTGTAGGACAAGATTGATGTTGACGAGGGTGGAGATGTTGTGGAGCGGGTTAATCTTAGTCTTTATTGTGTTAAGCCTAGTGAGGGGGCATTCTGGGAAAACACAAGGGAGAAATAGGGTTTTATTTTATATCAACTGGGGTGGGTATATGGTGGAAGCTTATGGGTGTTTTGATTTTATGCAAGATTATTCTGATTTTCTTCTCTTTTCCTCCTTTTATTCGGTCTTGAATGCCCTATAACCCGCCGCACACCACAAGCTCCCCCAATGCCGCACCTTCTTTGCACCGACTCCTCCCCCACCCTCCTTCCATCACGGAGATAGGGTCCTGTGGGTCCAAGAAAGGGAACTTTAACTTCCTCCAAGAGTTCTCTGTATCTCGTCACGCATGGGATTTGAAATGGGGACCCCTATCACCCTCCTCATCAACTGCCTCTCTCTCCTGCCTATTCTCAATCAGTTAACCACCCACCTTAAATCCTCGCCAAACAACCCAATCTTCTCTATTTTCTCCTGTCAACACTCTCATGATTTTCCCCTGCAATACTTGTTCATCTCCATCTAAAAGCTCCCCTTCCAGTCCCTCTAGCATTCAACTAAGACCAATCAATCCAATCCTGGTCTATTTAGCCCTTTCCAGCTATCCCTGGCTTTATTTGCACTCCCACACTCTTTCCCCGCCCTAAATGAGCCCCAGTACCCCCTCTGCCAAAATCAGTCCACTTATAGTCATATATTCCCTTCACAGTCTTAGTATAATAGTCTTCACTTCTAGGAATAACCACTGTCGTTTCTACAATCATCAGATCTCCACTCATTCGCTTTTGGCCCTTTTATTAGTGAGTCTTATGGTTTGGTTTCTTTATTTTCAACATTATTGTATGAAGCATACATTTTATGTTGTTTAAGATGCGATTGATGCAAACTTAAGGTTCAAGTCTTGCCGGGCTCAGAGGTTGCACATTTGTGTGCCTTTTTTGCACCTTTGGAGCATAAAAGTTGTGTATATTGAGATTTTTGTTGTAATTTTTTTAAAATAAAGAAAGAAAGATTGTAAGAGCTCGATAATTTTTGCATTACTTAGTGTTTGTGATATTGTTGGTTTGTCGTGGCGGCGCAGTCGCTTCCATGCGGTGGAAATCCGCGAAAAATCTGGGGATTTCCCTTGGCGGGGCTGATCCCTGCTGCCCGTCCGCGTCCCCGCCAGACGGCGCGCGGGTGCAGTCGGGTGGTGTCATCTGTGTGACCGCAACAGATTAGCCCCGCAAAACGCATCCATAGTCGAGCGTTTAGACTTGTAGATATGATGCAAATTGTACATTGATGTTATTTTTAAGAGAGATAAGTGATAGTAATGAATGATTAATGAGTAGAATAAATGAAAGATTTGATTAAGAAGATGAACTGATGTTTGATGCTTGATTATTTAAAATTGATGTGTTTGCACTTTACCCTGATCAAGTGCGCGTCTGCGCCTAGGCTCCAAGACTCATTTGCGGGTGCGCACCTTTAATAACTAAGCATACATCTATATTTCTATGGATGTGTGTCTTGTTAGCATGTTTGTTCTTGTTTTTTTATTGTGATTTGCATGGTTCATCCTCTTGCGCGTATTAATTAATGGACATCTAATCAGAGGAAAGCCTAACTTGTTCTTCAATCTATTTAAATATTATTTGTGTTAATTGCTTTGGTTACATGATTTTATTTCTATTTGCAAATCATTGTTAGATCTCCTTGCTTGAATACATTATTCTAGAGTTTGATAATATTAATTTTTATTACACTACACTTAGGGCTTATATTGTGATGGAGGGCAGCCCGCCCGACCCGTAGTTGATAGGGGGCAGCCTGCCCGACCCGTTTGGGTCTAATCTCGACGACCTCAGGCGCAGTGATGATTGAGACCGCTCATTTCGAGCGGCTCACCGATTATAGTATTTTTGTCTCTTGTTGCTTTTTATTTTGAGTTGTGTTTTTGTATTTTTTTAGTTGGAGCGTCAACCAATCATAGTCATTCATTGCTCCCTAGAAAGTTATAAATAGAGGGTGAGGGCTCTCATTTGGGGTATTGAAGGATTGAAGCTTAGAAGCCTTCCTTTGGTCATCTCGATGTCGGGCCGAACATCGGGTGCGAAGCTCGGATCTATCCCCCTCCATTCCTCTCCACTTTCCCTCCCATTTACCCCCCCAACAACAGTGGTGCACGAAGTAGGTCTATCTGCAGTCCTAGACCCGGATGACATCTTCAGTAGTGCGGCCTCTACTCTACTGGCTCTATTAGACACTTTACATAAATCTCTATAGTCGTGCAATTCAAGCTCGTCCCTAATAGTCTAACGAAGTCTGTTCAAATAATGTGACACTGTCATGTTGTCTTCCTCATGAAAATCTAGCCTAGATTGCAACACTAAGAACTCGTGAGTGTACTCGTCCACATAAAGCTTACCCTAACTAAGGTTGTGGGACGTAACGCTTTTGTAGTTGCGTCTTAAATTCTAACCACGTGGTTAGGGGCGAGGCCTAATATGAATCGTGCGCGCTCTAGCTGAACCCATCAGACTAGTGCTGATCCTTTAAGCCTAAGAACTACATATTCGACTTGTCGATTTATAGGCATTTGTTTCCATGCCATGAATCTCTCCACACGCTCACACAAATCCAGACATTTCCCGGGCTCTATGTGACCCCCAAAATCACCTACATTTAAATTAACTCCATCATCCCAACAGGGTTGGCGGCAGAGTCCAGGTTCATGTTGAGTAGTCTTTGTAGGCCTGGGGATGTGATCTTTGTGTCTAGGGTTTGATGGAGGTGCCTGATTTATACTTAAGTGTTGGTGGCTACTAGATTATTGATGGAGTTCCTTAACCCATTCATGACTTGTGTAACATCACCCATTTTAATTTTGAGTGTCTCCACAGCCTTCACCAACTCACCCATTCGCTTAGCTAGGTTTCCTACTCTAGTTTATATATGTTCTATGTGATTTTCCATGTTGTTTTAACGGAAATGCTATTTTAAAGTACTTAATAATTTTAAAGATATTATTATATAAAATTTTATTTTGTTTTTCTATACTAGAAAGAGTGCACAATTTTTTTAAACTTCTAAACGCATTAAAACATTTTTTTTATATAAACTCTTTTTCTTGTAAAGAAACAAATCGTCGAATTCATGATAGGAGTGAATCCAGCCCCTCTAGATACCAAACTGATGTATTCTAGAAATCCTCTTATTTAAAATAAGGTGGAGCAAGTGGGCATTGTGGATGACTATTTTTCCTTTATTGCAAGAAAGAGATTCATCATTTGTTCCTCACTCACTCTATCCTTTGTTATTCATGTCTCAAATAGTATTCCTAACCTTCTTTCCATTAATTATTTAACCAATTTTTAGAATTTAATAAAAATGTATAAAATAATTCTATAAAATGTTATATTTATCTATATAATGAAACATTTGTTTCCTACTACGCCTGTCTTTGCTTTGAAAATTTTATTTGTGATGTATGTGAACTTATATCATCACAATATTTCATTTATTCATGCTTTCTTACCTAACAATGCTCTTTTTGTTATTATTGATACTGATGTTTAGGGACCTTGTCCACTGGCTTCATGTTTGAATGTTGTGTGTTTGTTATCTTCATAGATTATCTTTTCTCGAACTATTTGGGTTTATTTAATAAAAATAAAAAATGAAGTATTCCATCTTTTCAAACAATTTCAGAAAATAACCACTTAGTTCAACAACTTTAAAATTTTTTGCAATGATAATGATTGTGAATATATTGATTTTCAGTTTGAGTAATATCTAAATGACCTTGACATTAGCCACCAAACCTCCCGTGTCTATTCTTCAGCCCAGAGTGAGGTCGCCGAGAGAAATCGCCACCTTGATGTGGCCTGATGTTTTTTGCTCAAGATGCACCTCCCTAAATATTGGACATGTTGTTCTTACTGCAACTTACTTCATTAGCAGTATGTTTTGGGAATAACACACCCTTCAATAATCTTCAGGTGACTCCTACGCAATTGCATCGCCGAGTCTTTGGGTCCATGTGTTTTGTTCATGTACATCACAAAACTAAACTTGATTCTCAAGTCTTGAAATGTGTCTTTATTGGATATTCTCACTCTAAAGAGTTATAAATGATTTTATCCAGTGACCAATAATACTTGTCACATTGGACTTCACTTTTCGTGAATTGTAAACCTACTATGGGCCCTCCGTTCGGGGGAAATTTACCTACATTGGAAGTGAGTTCCTCATTCATTTATCTTTATCATCCTTTTAATACTTTTCTTATTCCTCTACCATATCATCCTTCCATTACTCTTATTGAACACATAGGTTCATCCTGTGATGTTAGAGCCGACACCAGATCCATCTTCAGTGCTTATTGATCTCTCTATTGCTCCCAAGGAAGGCATTGGATCTTCTACTCAACATCCTTTTTATCAATTTGAGACCTGAATTTCTTTTACTTATTCATCTAAAGCCTTTTTTCCTTGGCTTTTATTTCTATCTCTTCATCGTGGCAAGAAGCACTTGATAAATGTAAGTGGCACTTGGTAAATATATGAAGCACTTGTTAGCTATGGGATATACCTTTTATCAGGAGATCTTTGTTCCCATGACAAGGATAAATTCTATTGAAGTATTATTACTCTTAGGTGTTGTCTATAAAGGGTTGGATCTCAGTCAGCTAGATATGGAGAATGCATTTCTCCATGAGGAGTTAGAAGATGAGATATATATCTCCCTATCTCCTGGGCTTGCTTCTGAGGGATTACAAGGGAAGGTCTGCAGGTTAAAGCAATATACGGCCTTAAACAATCTCTTAGAACTTTGTTTGAGAAATTTCACAAAGTTATGACATCCTTTGGTTGTAATCAGAGCAATGTCAATTATACTTTGTTCATCAAGCACATAACAGGTAAACTGACAACTCTTATTGTTTAGGTGGATGACATTGTTATAAAAAAGGATGATATAGACGAGATCCAAACCTTGAAGAAAATGTTTTATAATGGAGTTTGAGGAGAAAGATCTTTTAGAGAAACTCGGTATTTCTTGAGCATTAAAGTTGTCTGATCAAAATATAAGATTTTCATCTCACAGAGGAAGTACATTCTTGACTTGAGAAATCAAAGATGGGTGTGCATAAGTTTGACGACGCCTATATTGGAGCCAACCACATATAGGGGATGGAGAAGGAATTGAAGATATCGCAGGATTTTAAAAACTGATTGGGAGACTTATCTACTTGTCTCATTCATGCCTAGATATCTCCTATGTTGTGAGAATAATTAGTCAATACATGCATTCATCAAAGACCCGTAATTTGGATGCCTCCCACAAAATTCTAGATATCTCAAGATTTTCCTAGAAGCAGGAGTTTATTCTCTCCCAATGAAGAATTAATTGTTGAGGTTTATACGAATGCAGATTGGGCTGGCTCGGAGGAGCATCGAAGATCCACATCATGATATTGTTGTTTTGTCGGTGTGAATCTAATTGCCTGGAGGAGCAAAAACATGTTACCCGTTCAAGTGCTAAAACAATGTTCAGAGCCATCGTTCATAGGATCTGTGACAAGCGATCTTGTTCCGCATCACACAATCATGTCCAACATGATTGCACCAAACAGATTGAAGTGGACAGACACTTTATTAAAAAGAATATTGAGAGGAATTGTTTGTATGCCATGCCGTTTGTCCCATCCAACGGATAACTTGTTGATTTTCTCACAAAGTTGTTTAGTGTCAGTGTCTTTGAGAAGATTATTGCCAATTTGGATATGATGTCACACACTCAACTCCGGGGAGTGTTAGCATTTGTTAATTGTTGTGTTTTCTTTTACTTTTGTATTATTCCATCCCTCCTATATATATGTATATTAGA
The DNA here is from genome assembly GCA_039513925.1 of Platanthera zijinensis. Lineage (NCBI taxonomy): Eukaryota > Viridiplantae > Streptophyta > Magnoliopsida > Asparagales > Orchidaceae > Platanthera > Platanthera zijinensis. Next base: position 151,707,996 of record CM077089.1, read on the forward strand.
CTGCTTGGTCTTGATTGATCATTGAGTTCTTTTTCCAATAGATATCACATTTCTTCTCATTTTTACGGATTGATGCTATCTCTTAACAGTATTTGCTCGTAGCTAGTTGTCTCTCCTGAATCTTTGTGATTTGCAATACCTAAATCTTTGTGTTTTTGTTATGAATTGTGGTTATTGTGTTCTAGATTAACAATCTTGTTATTAATTATAATCTCGTCAGATTTGACCTTAGTACTGTTCCACCGTCACTACATTGTTAGATTTCTAGCAGGTCACCACCACACTCCTACCTTATCCTGTGTCAAATAATGGCTCCTATATTGTACTTTCAATACCTTTTTCTTCAGGAATTTCACTGGTGAATATCAATCATTTTATTTTATAAAGATTTTCTTTGTTCCGCTAACATTTTTGTCGATTGTCAGCTGTTATTCTGTTCTAAAGTATGAGTTTCCATTCTCTTTTTTATATCAATAGGGTAATATATGTTGGCAGTGTGGTGATATTGGTATTAGTGAGGCTCTCCTGTACTGCAGTAGGTGCAAAAGTAATCCAAGGCATAGGTATTTTGTTATCGCTGCTTAAATTTTATTGGTTTTCTGTACCCTCCATGGCCATACTGAATTGTTTGTGTGTTAATTGTTCAGCTATTGCCTTCATGAACTGATGTTCAACTACTGCCTTGATGAACTGCCTGAAGATCTTAGTGCAGGAATCAGTTGGTTATGTGAAGATTGCATGATAAAGTTTCCTAATTTTACAAGCCAGGCAAGGTTTCCAGAATGTTCCCCACGATTGCTATTACATTGTTCTGGAAAAACCACAATAGGACCAAAGGATGCTTGTCAAGTGATTGGTGCTGTTAATGACCATTCAGTTAATCCCCAAGATCAGCATCTAATTACTAATGTTAGAATTGTTTCAAGTGTGAATTTGGATAATCATGTTTCCTATGACACCAAAAAAGTGACCTTAAGTTGTAGAAATGGCGATGAACCCGGTACAGTGAGCCCATCGTCGTGCACTGAACTAAGTGAAGATGGAATAGGAGAATATGGGAAAGAAAATCCGGAAAGGAAAAGTTTTATGCCATTGGAGAAGGATGAGTCAAGCAAATCTATTCATCCAGTTCATTCTCAAGATACAGATATTCAGTTTCAAGCTAAAAGAATACCTGTTACCTCGGTTGAAGCACATGATATGCAGTTAATCAAGCAGACTTCAGACTTTGACACTGGTGGATTAGGTGCAGGAAGATCATCTCCCTGCTCTGGGCCAAGAGAAGATGAAATAAAAGATTCTGAGAAGGGAAGGTTACAGAGAAGAGGATCGACTTTACTAGCCAAAGAATATTTGGATAGTTTTCGTCCTCTTGTTGATGGCAAAAGGAGAAGAAGGGGAAAAAGGAGTAGATTGATTTTACTATCTAAGTTGGATAATTATCATTTTCTATTTGATGGTAAAGGTACTAATAGTTCATTTGCAGTTCAAAGTTTACCTTGTACTCCTGTTGAGCGATTCGGTAGAGAGATAATAGAGCGACCAACCAGCTGCACCACTTATAGAATTGGCGCAGAGAGATCTTCTATCAGGTACAAGGAAAAAAAGTATAAATTTGGAAAATATAGGAAGAATATTTCAAAGGAAAGAAAATCAAAGCTGCCAGCTAAGGATGAGTTTGGCAATTATTACCCTTATGGTCAAAGTACCAATGTTGCATGCACAGTTAAAAGGGTGTCTATCACTTCTGTTGAGCCATATAATACACATGCAATGGGAAGAACCTTAACTGGCGACGTGAATACGTTAACTCCGCTAAACTCATCTGTGTGCTTTGGAAGATTGATTCCAGGAGCCAAGGTGCATTCCACTAGTGAAGATGAATGTGCCAGTGCTTCATCTTCTATTGAGCCATCTGCCTGCTTTGAGTTAAAACCCGTTCAAGCAGGTCATTGTAAAGAGAAGCTATTGAGAAGAAAATATATTAAATCAGGCATGAAGATGGTGGACTCTACTCATCCTCTTTCTGATGTTCAAAGTATTTCTATTGAGACATTGGATAATCAAGGAATTGATGCTTCAGATGCAGTAAGATCATCTTCTATTCCACCAGCCATGAAAGATCAAATGAGAATGAAAAGAATGATTCCACCGGCCAAGGGGGAGAGTGATAATGATCTAGAAATCAACATTTTATTTGCATCAGATGGACAGACTGAAGAGGTAGAAATAAGTCAATATGGGAAGGAAAAGACAGATAGGCGAAGATCGATTCTCAACGACAATAATGAATTTAGCAGTTTGCATACCATTACTGACAGTCAAGGCAGTAGTAAAATGTTTGCGGATAAAAGTTTACCCGGTGGTACTGTTGTGATATCTGATGTGAAGACATGGAGAACTGACATGAATGATCAAATAAATTTTTCGTGCCCACAAGCATTTCGTTCGCTCCCTATTGTTCCTCATGTTTGGAGGTTAGTATATTCTTATCTGTATTATGTTCGCAGCTGTAAGATTGAATATGATATTTGTTTTCTTGCTTGTTTTTCTTATTTTATGCTATTATTATTATTATTTGCTTGAAATGGTGTTGTAGGAATAACAGGTATGAATATATCTAACTAAATTTTGATCATGGATTTTATATCTAGCAGAGGAACCTTCAGTATTAACAAAAGAGAGTTTGGCCCCTTTAGAGCTCATCTGTCTAGCAGAGCATGTGAGAAGGCGCGCAACTTGGCTAGAAAGCTGCCTTTGGTCCTTTACATGCAGATGCTCCCAAGGTTGGTTGGTTGGCCAAATAGTTTCAAGGCGTCGGCTCCAACAGATGATAGTGTAGCCCTTTACTTTTCTCCTGAATCTGACAGGTATTTATAGAAGCTTGATCTTTCTTTTAAACGGAAAACATAGAGAATGTGACCAACAATTCATTGCATAGATGCTTAAGCCACCACTCGTGAAGGAGTGAATGCAGAAATATGCGCTTAGGGTTTTGATTTCAAAATGGGTTCATAATTTTTATTACAAGGTCTTATTTTTTATTATTACAGAGGATAAAGGTTTGTACCTCAATTATATAGGGGATAAGTAAATATATTGTATTATAGTTCATTTTAGTCCAATAGTTTGCGAGGAGTTTGTGACTCTCCACACACACGTGTGTGTGTGTGTGTGTATTGTAATGTCATTTTATTACAAGTTAATAAGGTTGAAAATATTTTGACATGGTATTAGATAGGGTTTAGACTATCTTGGCATCTTCTTAGCCCCACTGAAATCAGCTTCTACTTGTACAATCAAAATCGATGAACTTGTCTACTTGGATTGTTGATCCCATTTGTTGGCTTCATCGTCAATCCCTTCTGCCCGCTTCATCGTCCATTCCCTCTGCCCGCTTGGAGCGTCCATCTCCTCTTGCCCACTCGGAGCGCCATCACCCGAGATTGTGGTATGTGTCGTCGATTGGAATTGTTGTTAACTGGGATTGAAACCCTTGTCCATCCACTGGGAGTGTCGTCGATTGGGCTCGTCTGTGATTTTGTTTCTTCAAATACTGCCATTGATTGGTCATTGATCCTACTGCCATCGAAGCCCTGCAGAGATCCATGAAGCCTTTCAACTGTGACTTTGCTAGCTGGATTGAAGCCTTTGCTAAAAAAACTGATGTTTGACTTTATTTTCTTTGTTTCTCCCTATCCTTGCTTGAGCCTTTACCTGCTTTGCTTAAATCTGCCAAATGGAGGCGGCGATTTCTTCATCTTTGTCCACCTTGCCGACTTCTTTCATCTCCTCTCATTATAGGCCTTGGGATGAGCTCAAGATTACAACCACTTCTTTGGTTGGGAAGAATAAATTGTTTTAGTGGGTTCATTCGACGCGTAAGATACTTCAAACTAGTGATTTCTTCATATTGTTCCTACTAAGCTATTGCTACTTAATGATGGTCGCATTCAGTCTTCAATACTGAACTGCATTCAGTCTTCAATACTGAACTCTATGAATGGTGAGCCATACAGGATGTCAAGACATATCAGATGATGAGCCATTCCATGAGACATTCAAGATTATGTTTGGATGACTTAAAATCTTACTATGGTTGATCGTTTCCAACATTTGTTTGACTTTGAGATGTTGGAATATTTTTTAAAATTTGATGATACAAAATCATGATAAGACAAGGTACAAAAGATGGAAGATGCTCAGAACGAAAAAGCCAAGAAAATCTAGAAAATTGGCTAAGTCATATAGGAGTAGTGCCGACAGAGTGTTCACTGATCGGGGACCCGAACGCTGACTGCTAACCCTTAGTACACCCTGCAATTGGTGATTGATACATCCCTTCATCAGCACTCACCGAAAGGAAGTTCATTCTCTGAAGAAAGACCTGAGAACGCTAATTGATAGCTAGGGCTTAGCGATCATCGATCGACCCAGAGCTCAGTGTATGCCAATTGTTGGCCAAACCTATGGCTTTGTCAGGATTCAGAATAGAGCCATTGTAGAAGCAGACAAGGAAAGATTAAAAAAAGGAGGGAAATTTGATCAGGAAAAAGGAGCAATCTTTTCCTCACCAGATCTTGAAAGAAGATGAGTATAAATTGCCTCTTACGACAGAAGAAGCTCTCTCTCAGCCATAGCTTTCGAAGTACGTTCTCTCAATCTTCTCTCTTTCTTCCTGTAATTTCTCTAAGTTTTCTCTCTTCTTCTTAAGACACAGTTAGAATCATCTTTCTCTCATTCTTCCTGATATCTGGAACATGTCTGACCTCTTTCAACTCTCTCACTGCTCCATCATGCATCCAAATTAGAATACTCCCAACATCAATAGTACGACAAGCCTGATTGTTACCCATAGTACTAACACCAGTATCCAAAAACTTGTAAGTACGGAATTACTCCAGATTGAAATAAATGTGATAGGTAGCACCCGTGTTCAGAATCCAACATGAATCATCATTAAATAAATACTAAGGAATGACAGAGAGAAACATCATACTCACCCCCATTAGTAATCTCCCGAGTAATATGGGTCTTCGTCTTTGAGGAATCTCCCTTATTTTTCTCTTTTAACTTGATGCAATCCTTCTTCCAGTGACCCATCCCCAAATAGGATGTCCATTGATTGCGCATAAGACTTCTACGCGAATTTTCTTGCTTCTGTGCATCATTATCACTCTTCTTGTGACAGTTCTTCTTTTTCTCAAATCTGCCCCGATAAGACACCGATACTCCGGCGGTTCGGTCGATTTCGCCTTCTATGACTCTTTATCACTTCGACGGAACTCGTGATTCAACAATGCCGCAGATATCTCACTGTACATCAAGACCTCCTTTCCATGATGAGAGACATAGTAAAGTTCTCATACTCATCTTGAAACGAATTCATTGGAAGGAGCGCCATGTTTTCATCGCCAATATCCTCGTCTAAATTCAACAGATTTACCAATTGAGACTACACGTCTCATTTGAAACCAATACAATCGGCGCTTCCATGCTCTTCGCGAGATATTTATTCTCCAACGTCCTTCAAAAGTTTCCCGCAGACGTTTCCAGCATAACCCTTATTTGATCTTATGTATCAAACAATTTCTAATCGACCCGGAAGCGCTCTGATTCATATTCGTCTAAGTTTTCTCTGTCATCCCATCAGGACGTTCATCACCATCAATAACATCCTCCAAATTTAGAGAGCATGGTGCATTCATCACCTTGCATCGCCACATGCCTAAGTTACCATTTCCGTCAAACTTGGTAGCATCAATTTTAACTGGATGTGAACTTGTATGATGAATCACCGATTCCACGGCCACGGAGTCTCCCATTATTTTTGGTTTTGATCCCAAAACAAGAAATAGAAAACCGCCAAAAAAGTTTTGTATTTTTTTCGGCAATTTTTCAAAAGTTGGGAAAAACAACAAAGAAAGCAAAAAAACTAAGAAACATTACCTCTTCACTGCCTCCAATCAAGTGGAGAAAAATTATCTCTCCACTACGAACAAGGAGCACGTCCAAAAAATGATCTGAGCGCTGCCTCCTCCAAAAACAACTAACCCTTTTTCAGACCAATGACGACCGAACAACTGCTCCAGACCGGCAGCATTTCCAACGATGACAGCCTACCTGTCGCTCCTGTGTCGTGGAAGAAGACAACCAAAAAAGGCTCCTAATTTTTTCGCCTCCCTCCAAAGGAAGGAGGAACAAAGACCACCTTTTTTTCTCTGTTCGGCTCCGCCTGAGCCGATCGAAAAACAACGACACTTGTGTCGATCTGCGACAATCGGAAACAAACATGAGAGGCCGCTGAACAACAAAAGATCTCCATTTTTGTTTTGTTTTTCCAGCACCGCTCTCCTCTTCTGAAAGAAAGATCCACATCCAAGTGCTGCCCTCTAACTTACAACCACCTCCAAACCAAAATCACACTGAAATCTAGCTTTGATACCACTTGTGTGATCGATGCGAAAACCAAAATCACACAACAACAAACAAAAGAACACGTTGCGATTTGCGTGGTTCGGCGAGGAGCATCTATGTCCATGGGGAGGGGCTATTCACGATCACTGGTACGGGGAGAAAAAGAGTGGTCAATACAAATTACAACTCTACGAAGCTTAAAGAGAAGGTTTTTTTTGTTGGTCTCTTTCCAAGCAGTAGGCGTTTTGTAGCCATCAACTTTATGGCGATCAAAGGTTGAGGAGTTGGACTTCTCTTCCTAATGAAAGCATGTTTCACCCTATTTGGGCCACACAAGTGTGTATGGCACCTCCGATCGCACGATTATTTCATAGTATTTGGTAAATTTATGGTATCTTTGGACCTATACTTTCTTATTCTGCATTTGTTGTCGGACAAATGCATGCTCAAGACGATGGGGATCAATCACATTATATTTGGAAATTTGCCTTTATCTACATTTTTGGAACGTTGGATAGATGATCGGGGTTTGTGATTTCGTCGGGCTCATTTTTTGCTTTTTTCATGTATTTGTTTTTATTCTTCGTACACGTATTTTGACAATTACGTCAAGTAATGTGATCGACCGATTTGGGTCATCGAATCACTTAACTTATCCCCCCCCCCCCTCCTCATTTATTTATGCTTGCAGCCTTTATTTACGGGGGTCGAGATTTAGGGTTTCCAAAACCGCAAGTCGCTTTGGCATCATGAGTGCCGACGTCTACGACTGCCGCCAAAAGGCCTTCTCATGACCACTGCTTATGCTGACGCTAGCCACTGCCTCGTCCGTCAGCCTCTACCGCTTCGCTCAAGGCCCGTCGTCGTCTCCTTCACCTCCAGCCACTGTACGGCTCTTCCTCACCCCGCAACTGCGCCCCCCTCCCACACCCACCCACCCTCCCACAGACACAGCTTCCAACCTCTTTCACCAGCCTTAATTCAGCCTCGAATCCTGCAACCACCCCCATTCCTCCTTCAAATCCTACAACCCACTTCCCAAACCGCATTCTACCCCCCGGTCTAAGTCTATCCAGCACCCGGAGACCTTATTCATGTTGCCAGGTCATACTCACCATCTCACTGACCCCTTCAAGCCTCTTCCAAACAATTCTAGTTCACAAATAGCCAGTTTTTCCTTTGACGGCCCCACACAGTAGCGTCTACAGTTCCGGGCAGCCACCACCACCATCGGATCTCGCTCACCACCTCTGTCATTGATTACTTGGTGAGTTTTTAATTGTAGTTTTCATTTCTTCGCATTGTCCTGATCCCTTGTATTGTTAGTAATATTTTTCTCAAATTAATTTAATTATTTTATTTTTTGAAGACGTGTATTTCTTTTTCGTCGTATTTTCAATTCTGATGCACTCTCAATTAATTTTTATTTGCCTTTGATTACTTAATTTGAACATACGCAGTTAATTTTGATTAAAGACACGAGTGTTAAATTTTATTGTTTAATAAATCTCTCGTTGGAATTAATTGTTTGTTTTAAGTTTTGCATTCACATTAGGTTTAGGGTTTATGTCGTAGCTATCCTGTTTATTGGATTGTGTGCTTGCATTTCTGCCGCATCTTTAGGGTTGTCGTTGGCTCCATTTCATTCATTGTGGTTGCTTGCTTTTTCATTTAGGGTTGGTTCATATGAACCCTAAAATATCCATATGTAGAATCTAAACCTGAAAACGGAACTATATCTTGATAATCTTAGGGCTGTCTCTAATTACAACTTTGAATTTCGTGTGTACTTGTCTTACTTCAGGGCTGAAAGTTCCCTTGATGAGGTTGTGGATGACATCATCAACAACGACTTAATGCTAAGATTTCAGTTTGATGAGGTCGAGTTGCTCATCTTCTCGTCATCCGTGCTTCCGCAAAGAAGTCAGAGTAAGTGCCACCTCGTGCAAAGAAAAATCCGACCATCCGTAATTATGGGTCTGTTCAGTGTTGAGATCGCCAGCGCGGTTGGAACGGCAGATTCCCAAATGCTACCGTTATCCTCAATACTCGTTCCGCCGAACACGTGTGCCGGCGCCCAGCAGACCGGTGCGCTGCGCTTTTGGTTGGGGGGAAACCCCGCACTGGCCCGCAGTAATATGTTTGTTTTTTTTTATAATTCAAGTGGAGCATTGAACTAATCACAACATAGAAAACTGCTGCGCTAACTTTCTAATGCGAGCTGATGTCTGTTTAATTGTAGTTCTGTATGGGAAGTATTATGCATGGGGAGTTTTCAAGCGAAGATCTGCTCAGGTCTGCAGTTCTCCCGCAGTTTCTCATGCTCTGCCTGATGGAGTTTCAAGAAGAAACGAAGCGAAAGGCAATGTCGACATGCTGCTATTAAAAGATCACGCTGAAGAAATCAATTATCTACCTTTTGGCAGTCCTTCGATTCGATCAAAGTGAAGATTTTAAAGAGTGTTCGTTTTGATGGAATTCGAGCACTGGAATTAGATTTGGAACGATGAATCAATGCTCAATTCCGTATTCAACTCGAAAGCTTAAGTTCTTGGGTGAAGTCAACCGCATGTTATTGTACACTGTATATGTGATGCCGAACCGAACGCTAGAAGCATGTGATGAAGAGAAGCAATCGTGCTGCAGACTTGAAGCTCTTGAGAAGGAGTGTGATAGATTAAGGTGAAATATTCTGCTGCCATAATTCTAGTGCTGCCCGATCTGTTACCGTGCAACAATCGGTGCTGCTGAAGATGAACAACTTGGGGACCAGATGCCGGGCTTTTTTAGGTTTTGAAGCTGCCAAAGATTTTATTTTTGACCTTGAGGTGAGTCGAAGATCGAGAGAACGAATAAACTAAAGCACTCGGGTAGGCAAATTTCAAAGTAGCTGGGGTGGTTTGGATAGAAAAGAAGGTAAATCTTTTGCATTTGAGAGTTTTAGGCTGTGTACTATGCATAGAGGTTGGCTTTTTGGCTCAAGTCCGACGTTGTAGGGAGGAATGCGGAATGAATGGTAAAAGATATATATTTTTAGTGATAATGCAGCTAAGTTAAAGAAATTTTCGTCTTTCCATCTTATTGAGAAGGCTGTTCTGATTTTCATTTCCTTTATTTTGTCGCGCCACCGAACAATGGAATTTGGATTTGATCGCTCTGTAATTTCAATTCTGCGGGCTCAATTATGAATGGAGCCTAAGGTTTTGGCCATAATTTCATTGGGATGAATGCGGCTAGGCTCAACTATTACATCAAGAGCTCTACAAATTCAGTTGGAGCAGAGGGGTGCAAAGGAGTCGAGCTCGGCGAGCACAGTTTATCTTGTCTCGAGCTCGAACTCAATACCTTCTTACCAAGCTCGCGAGCTCGAGTTGCTCCGGAGCTTTTTAGCTCACGAATCTTTTTTTAATATATATTTTTTTTTTAAAAAAATGAAAAAAAAAACTCATGAGCTCATGAACAAAAAGTGAGCCCGAGCTCGACTCATAATTGAGCTCGTCGAGCTGAAATTCCACAGACTCGAGCTGAGTTGAGTTTTTTGCGAACTATCTCATCGAGCTTTTGAGCCGGCTCAACACAACACACTCAACATGAGGTCACTCAACATGCACCCCAAGGAGCTCAACATTTTAGGAATGCTTTGGATATTTTTTTTGAATTATTTTTGGAAAATAGTAGTCCAAAAACTTTCTAGCATTATGCCCCTGGCTTGTAATAAAAAAATTGAAGAAGAGATTTCAACTTGTGGGAGTTAGCGATGGGAACAAACCGTGCGTATGTAATAAAATTCTTGATTGTTTTTAATAGAGTCGAACGTGCTTAGACAGAACCATAAGCACGCCCATGGTGAAGGGAAATCGCATGCTGCAAAATAGTCATAAATAAAAAGATGCCAGCATAGAAATATTAAAGTGTCAAAAATCAAGGGGGATTCTTCCACTTGATTCCATCTCGCTTGCTCCTGCCTGTTTTTTTCCTGAAGGCGTACATGATCGAATACTTCAACACGTTCGGATACTTAAACACGCCGGTGGAGAAGTGTCCCCCGACAATATAATGACCAAAGATAGTAAATAAATACTCCTAATCATCATTTAATTGTCACATAAAGATTTCTTTCCTTTAGAAATAAAGTTCAGAAACAAAAATCTTTAAAAAAAAAACATTAAACCAGTGGGACCAGAGAGTCTTGAAATTTAAAGCATTGCAAATGATTTTCTTAAAGGTCTCAAATCTTGGAGAATGAACTCATAATTTTGCCTTTTAAGGAATGAAGTTTTTATTTTCCTCAAAATCAATCTGAGAAAATAAAATACATCACTTGCGTTAAAAAATTGAGAAATTTTGTGACGTTCAAAACTTATTTTATAATATAACCAATCAGTTGAGAGCCCCAATATCATACCAGTGTAACATAACATTTTCTCTATAACTCACATATAAAAATGTAAGGCCAAAAGAGACAGTCAGAAAACCCTAGGTATGAATATGAGGAAGACTGCAACATCTGAGAGGTTGTTTGCGCGCAAAATATGGAAAACCCCCAAAAGATTGTGTCTCTGTGCTAAAAAAGAAGCCCTTGTACGACGAAGCTGCGCTTGAAAACATTTTAAAAGCTGTTCATGTTAGTGTGTTCCAAAGTATGGTTCAAGGCGACTGGACCATCATCTCCGAGACTAAGCTTTCTGAAATCCAAAGGCGAATAATCGCTATTCACGTGCGGTCCTGAGTCAAGTAGCAGCGACGAAATGCTTTTGCTCCTTCGATGACGTCTTGAAATCATCTTCAGTCTTTCTGCCTCTCTCTGTAGGTGCTGATGCTCACCTGATTCCATGTGGATATCCTTCTAATGTCAGTATTATAAATCAAAATGTTGTTGTTTAAGAACATATAAGACTGGATTAATTATCAAGATCTTCTCTGAGACTCTGCATAATTACAAAAAACCTCTCTCTATGTTTTAAAAGTTTCAAAAAATTCACCTCTGAGTTTGCAGGGATAACAAGGAACCCCCTTCCTATAAAATTATGGAGATTTTTTTTTATTAATTTTTCTAATTTACCCTTTGTAATAAGGCTTGAATAATTAGGGTTAATTACCGGGGTCTCCCCTAAGAGTTAGCATAATTACAGGTTGCACCCTTCTATCTTTTGAAATTACCTTCGCCTCTCCTACAAGTTTACTCAGTTTACAAAAATGCCCCTTCTGAATGAAAATGATAAAATGGGCTAAATTATTTTATAATATTTCAATTTTATACTTTTATAATGATTCTAATTTCATTACAAAGGGAAAAATGTAACAAACTCTTTTCAATGTAGAGTTATTACAACGAGTAAATTGGAATATCATAAAATAATTTGACATTTTTTTATCATTTTCCATCTATATTTCCAAAGAAAAATGCCACACATTTCAATGTAAAGTCATTACAAAAGCTAAAATTGAATATCATAAAATAATTTGACTGATTTTATTATTTTTCATCCATAGTTCAAACGGAAGGGGTATTTTTGTAAACTGGATAAACTTGGAGGGGAGGAAAATGCAATTTTGAAAGATCGAGCGGTGCAGCCTGTAATTATGCAAACTCCCAGGGGAGTCCAGGTAATTAACCCAAATAATTATGAAAAGTTACCCTTCTGTTATGTTTTATTGATTCTCGGTACCCTTTGTACTCTTGCTCAAAGTACCCTTTGTACTTGGGGTCCATTTAGCACGGCGGCGGCAGTCGTGAACGTCGTTGTTATGAATGATCGGTTGCGAACATCCAACCTCACATATTTCATGACAATGATGTTTCTGTCCAAACTCACCGGTGCAAAAATGCAGCGCCAAACGGATGAAGGTTCGCAACCACCGCGTTCACGACCGTCGCTGCCGTGTCAAACGGACCGTTAGAGGGGACGCTCTTGTAATTTGAAAGCATAGAGGGGGAGGTCATTGTAATTATGCAGAGTTTCAAAGGAGGTCTCGATAATTAACCATATATATATATATATATATATATATATATATATATATATATATATATATATAATTTAAAGCTCTGATGGCAGAAAAGGGAAACTCATGTACTCACCATCCTTGATGATCTTCTCGTGAAGAAGAACAGAAATCTGCTTCCGCAATGATTTGTTCTCTAAGGATAAAGAGACTCGCTGCTGAAAGACACAGGCAATATTGGCTGCTAACTCTGCTCCCATGGTCTACATGAAGAAAAAAAAAATATAGGCCATTAGTCTCGCCGAATACCATTGAAATCAATAATAGAGTGAGTTCAATGGCTACCTGAAGAGCCTCAACGGTTTTTTGAAGATCAGAAATATATTGAAGCTTCCGGACCCTTGATCGTTGTCCAGAGCGCCTACGAAAATTGTAGGTGCTAGGTGAGTGAATTAAATATTAGTAACTCTTAAAAGGGGGAAAAGCTGTCGGGGGGCTAACACAGTTTTGCATATGAGCAAAATTGAAAGACATCATCAAACCAAAAAGATCATTAATTTCTCACTGTGACAATGGGCATGACCTCCATCAAGGAAAGAGAATTAATTTTGAACATAAAAGTGAATGAGCTCCTAGGTGAGGTCGAATGTGGTAACCACCGTGTTCACGACCACTACAGCGGTGCCAAACAGAGCCTAAACCTGGACATTTGTTACAAGTTAATCATTGTAATATTTTATTTCTCATCAAATGTCTTTCAATTTATTGCTCCAGATCCAAATACACATCAAGGGCTACTGACCACTATTTTTTTCTTTTCAACTAACAGTATTCAGCTAAAGAAATTGCAGTTAGATAGACTAGCATATAGTTTGAACAGATTGCCGGAAGGGGGACGTAATATTCTCATCAAATGTCTTTCAATTTTTTGCTCCAGATCCAAATACACATCAAGGGCTACTGACCAGTATTTTTCTTTCAAAATAACACCATTCATAAGAAGTTGCAGTTAGCTAGACTAGCATATAGTTTGAATAGATTGCCGGAAAGGGGACGTAATCAATACTAAGTGCACAATGCGACATGAGTTTCCCAAAAGATAATTATATTCTCAACATGTTCCTTCACGGTAGGGTATTTGATCTCTAATTGGGTGATGTAAGAGTGGGTGTTGAAATGTGGCAAGGGGAGTTGAAAGTTGGAAGATAACCAGTAACTAAATTCATATTCAACCCAAAAGTTTAAGCCAATGAGTAAAGGCTAATCACATTGTATATCTATACCAACAAATACATTACATATCCAATGTGAGACACAAACCATGGATAATCTGCTCCTCACGTGACAACCCATTCATATTGGACGCCGCTCTCTCTCAAACCGAAGTCATCCGCAAGTATTATGATGCATCAAAAGCATACTCAATCATGTGGGCGTCGTGGCACTTAACCTACTCTTGAACGTTGATCAACCATGGCGAAAATCACTAAGGTCCATGAGAGTTATAAACCGTGACAATATATGGGTACATTGATGGGACCCAGTACTGATCCCTCGTGGCGGAAGTGGAATGCTGACAATTCTCTGGTGGTTCTTGTGGCTTCTACATTCCATGTCACCCTTAATCTATTGTAGCTACTTTCCTATGGACTCCGCCTTTGAGATATGAACTCGGTCTCACGAGAATTACTCTCAAATTGGTAGCTCTACCGAAGTGTATGAACTCACTAAGCATCTTCTCGAACTCAAGCAAAGCTCCTCTAGCGTTGTCGCCTACTTCAAATTCAAATGCCTTTACCAAGAACTTGACGACTTTGACAACGCCCGCGCATTAAAAACTAAGGACATTTATAGTCTCCATGTCTTCCTTATGGGCTCATTAGACGTCTTCTCGAACTCAAGCAAAGCTCTTCTAGCATTGCCTCCTACTTCTCTGAGTTCGAACGTCTTTATCAAGAGCTTAACTACTTTGAGGACTTCACTTCTGCATGCAAAACCAATGACCGTGCATTAAAAAACGAGGACAGTTATCGTCTCCATGTCTTCCATGAAGGCCTCACTATGGAGTTCGACGTGGTTCGCATGCATGACGCATGTCTTGAACCGCCAATATCTTCCCTCTCTTCGGAAAGCCTTCAACATGATTCTGGTTGACGAAGATCGCCGATCCACTCAATTACATCGAAATACATGATAGTTCCGCCCTTGCTGGCATTGTCCGAGGCCTTCAGTTTTTCGGTCTACGTGTTCAAATGTACGATCACTGCGGCAAACAAGGTTATCTCTGGGGCTCAAATTTTCGCCTCTATCCTCACCTTGCCCCTTCGCAGAGAGGTAATCATAGTCGAGGGTGTGGTAATCCTTGCCAAGCCAAGCATTCTCCTATTGCTCATGCCACTAAAGCTAATACAGGCATGAACTCACTAGGCGTCTTCTCGAACTCAAGCAAAGCCCTTCCAGTGTTACCGCCCACTTTTTTGAGTTCAAATGTCTTTATTGGCTACTTTGAAGACTTCGCTCCTGCATGTATAATCAATGCCCATGCATTAAAAACCAGGGAGGACAGTTATCGTCTCCATATCTTATGGGGATCACCATGAAATTCGACAGAAACATGTGAATGTTGAAGTATACATGGATGTTGACTGGGATAGAAGTCAAGAAGGCCGAAAATCTACTACCAGATATTGTTCATTTTCTTAGGGGAATCAATAGAGATTAAAAGGAAATAAAATTTATTATTCGCTATACAAAACAATACATTTCTCCTCTATATATACACACAAAAGGGAGACCCAAAAACATAATCTGAGATGTGGGACTAATCCCAAAAAAAGAGAGGCCGCTAACTGCACATCAATTTATACTATTTGCACACCAAACATCAACACTCCCCCTCAAGATGGGCGAAAGATATCCACTAAGCTCATTTTGTCACACATTCTACATAAATTCAGTGAGCTAAGTCATTTAGTTAGACAATCAGTCACTTGTTCTTTTGTAATAATATATCCCAGCTTTAGTATTTCATCATTCAGTTTTTCTTTGATGAAGAGCTTATAAATCATTATATGCTTGGTTCTATCACGTTGGACGAGATTATTTGTAATGCTAATGACTGACTTGTTATCGAAAAAAATTTAGGTGGGTTACTCTTACATAGAAATAGGCGCTCAGTTAAATACTGACCGTTGATCTGATATCCTACGACCCATATGGTATTAAATACTGATCGTTGATCAGTATTTCGATCAATCATGTTATTTCTGCAGGAAATCAACGGCCAATATTTAATACTGCACCTATTTCTAGGTGAGAGTAACTCACCTATAAGTTTTTTCTTGTTATCACACCATAATGTCATCTGTCTGCCTTGATCTATCTTGACTTCACTCAGCAGAGCTTTCAACCATAACATCTCCCATACACCTAAGGTCATGGCCATGTATTCTGCCTCAGCTGTAGATCTCACAACAACAGTCTGCTTCTTGCTTTTTCAGGAGACAAGGTTGTCACCCACAAACATGCAATATCCCAACGTAGATCTCCTGTCATCTGCACAGCTAGCCCAGTCAGAGTCGCAATAGCCCTCAATATTCAGATGTCCATTCTTTCGGAAGATCAGTCCCTTTCTTGGTGCATTCTTTAAGTATCTAAGAAACTGTAACACTGCATCCAAGTACCCCTCCCTGGGATCGTGCATATAATGAGATACTACTCTTACAGCAAAATATATGTCAGGATGAGTGTGGCTCAAATAGATCAGACAACCTACAAGCCTCTGATACCTCTCTTTATCAGTTGGCTCTCCTGTCTCAGCGTTGAGCTTGGACACTTCTGATCAATAGGAGCAATTGCGGGCCTGCACGGCTGCACTCCAGCATACTCGTCTCTTTGAGCAGATATAGCACATATTTTTGTTAAGATAGAATGATTCCCTCTGCACCGCAAGCTACTTCAATCCCAGAGAAGTATTTTAGCTGCCCCAAATCCTTCACTTCAAACTCATTGCATAATCTCATCTTTAGCTAAACAATTTTCTTCTCGCCATCGCCTGCAATAATCATATTGTCCACGTACACAACAAGCATTGTAGTGTGATCACTCCGCCTAAAGAACACGGTATGATCAGCATTGGTCTGCCGATATCCCATGTTAACCATCGCTTTCCTACCCTGTCAAACCAGGCTCGAGCAGATTGCTTTAACCCATACAGGGATTTCTTGAGTCTACACACTTTGTCTACCCTTTGTTTTGTGTCAAAGCTTGGTGGCACTTTCATGCATACTTCTTCCAACAAATCCCCATGAATAAAGACATTATTTAAGTCGAGCTGGTGCAGTTTCCATCCTCCATTCTCCTTCAAAGATATTAGTGTGTGTACCGTGCTCATTTTGGCGATGAGTGCAAAGGTCTCATTGTAGTCGATGTCATAAGTCTGACTGTAACCCTTTGCTACCAATCGAGCATTGTAACGCTCAACCTGACCCTCTGGGTTTGGTTTCACAGTGAAAACCCACTTGCACCCAACTGTCTTTTTCCCTGGTGGTAGTGACACGAGGTTCCAAGTTTTGTTTTTCTCCACTGCGCCAAGTTCTTCTAGCATTGCAACTTTCCATCGTGGATCCTTATTAGTAACCTGTCAACACTTAAGAATAGAAATAATGTCCAAAGATGTAATAAATGCTCCATGTGCAGGGGATATATGGGAGTAGAAAACAAACTGGACAATGTTATGTGGAAAGTCATATCGATCAGGAGAGACTCCCACATTCTTGCGAGAACTCCGCCTTACCGGCAAGGGAGTGAGAATTGAGAGGTTAATGGTGCAGGTGTCTCAAGGATCAGAGTAGGCAGAGGAAAGGAACTTGACACGGGTGGCAATGTAGTCTCACTCGACTTCTTTCTTCTCGTATACACTCTTAACTCCCCCTGAGTTTGAGGTCCATCAACAAATTCACTCTCCTCAAGAACCGACACCTTAGCTAACCATGCTTCATTTGGCTCAGGTGATAGTGGGATACTCACTAACCGCTTCTCACCGCCACAATTATCCTCCCCTTTTTGTCTCATATTATTTATACCGAGTGATTCTCCAAGAGGTGAGTCAATCGAAGATGAGTAATATGACTCAAACTCTCTAAATGTGACAGCCATACTGACGAATAGCTTTCCCTCCACCGGACTCCAACATACATACCCTTTTTGGGTAGCTAAATACCCAACAAAAACACAATTCAGGACCCTTGGATCCAATTTTTTCACATTTGGTCTTTTGTCATGCACAAAGCACACACAACCAAAGGGCTTGCGGGAAGAATATCCTCATTATTTCCTCGTAATATCTCAATTGGAGACTTCTGACCCAATACTTGTGAGGGCATCCGATTGATTAAATAGGTTGTTGTTAGCACGGCTTATCACCATAAGTACTTTGTCACCTTCATTGTTATCATCATACTCCGAGTCACTTCCAAAAGGTGTCTGTTCTTTCGTTCTGCCACTTCATTTTGCTCTGTTGTGTATGGACAAATAGTTTGATGTTGGATCCCCTGTGAGGACAAATACTCTTCAATCGCCCTGTTGGTGTACTCTATCTCATTATCAGACCTCAACACCTTTACGACTGCACCGTGTTGAGTCTGAACTCCTTTATGAAAATCCTTGAAGCAAGCAAGCGCATCATTCTTGTTTTTCATTAGGTAAAGCCAAGTCACACGAGAGAAGCAATCAATAAAAGACACAAAATACCGAAATCAATTCACAATAGGTGTGGGACATGGTCCCCAAACATCAGACTGTACTAGATTAAAAGGATAAGAACACCTACTACCAGAACTGGAATAAGTTTTTTTGATATGCTTTTCAGTTCACATGCATCATATATAAGTTTGTTATATTTAACATTCTCAAACAAAATAGGATACATCTGTCTCAAAACAGGAAAGAAAGGATAACTCAGACGTCGGTGATGAAGTAGGAGTAAGTCCTCTATGCATCTTCTACCCCATGCAGCGTCCTCTACTAGTGTTGAAAGAGGGGAGTACATATTCTCCTTATCAAAGTACCACAAGCCACCATGTCATGTGTCAGTCCCAAGTCTCCTTCTCCTGGAAGATCATCTTTGGGATATCAAACAAGACGACGCATTTAAGTTAAAGTGTTGACACATTACACGGTACTCTTACCAACCACTGGCTGAGCAGTGTCATCGGCAGTCTGACTGCGCTCTGGGACTGCTAGGGGAGTGTATGAAAGGAATTCCTTCGCATCCCCAGTAACTTGTCGAGAGATACCCGAATCGACTATCCAATCTAGCGAGCCAGTGGTGGATGTAAATGCAAGGGCAAGTGTATTATAAGTACTTGCGGCTATGTGAGCAAAAGAGACAACGTTATCCCTGGATGAAGTTACAGTGAGTGTGTCATCAGTCTTAGCCTCGTGTTTTTTCCGCATCAGTTGAGAGTAAGCATCTACAATTCTCTGCTCATTTGAGTAACCTGCATCAGTCATATTTCTTTCTGCCTCCTCGCCTGTGATCATTAAATTTGCTTGGTAGCCCCTCTACCACCTCTATAACCCCTACTGGCCACGGCCACGGGTTCCAAAGTGACTATGTTCACCTGTATCTCGCTCCTTTGGTGGCTTGGGGCAAGCCAATCAAAGATGACATATCTCACCACAATTCTAACATTGTCGAGCCTCGCTATTATATCTCGTGTGCCCTGGATTGGTGACTGCTAGAGCCAGTTTCACCCCCGGAAGAGTGGTTGCACCAGACTGAAGTTTAATCCTGCACTCCTCCTGCATCATGACTGAAATCATTTCTTCCAGGGAAGGGATTGTTTGCTGAGCAATTAGTATCGCACACCTCGGCTTCAAATGTCAGGTTCAATTCTCTCATAAAATGCATAGTCCACCTCTGAAGCATCTCCCTCCCCTTTTCAACATTCGGGGTCTTTGCAGCATGCGGTTGGAGAGAAATGATCATAGTATGCCCACAGTCGCTCCAGATCTGCGGCATACTCCTGAAACAAACGATCTCCCTGCGTTATCATCTCTATTTCTCTCTTAATTTAAAAAACCTTCAAGTTATGGACGGCTCCTGCATAGATCCTTTGCAGCGTTCCCCAAACATCACTCATTGTCTCTGTCATCCACCATTACAGTGATAGATGCGACCGTCGAGTTTAGGAGCCAAGTGTGCAGCAGGATATGTGTAGTCTTCCACTTGTCGTATCCATCTGATTCTTTCTCTGGCTCCCCCCTTCTCACCAGTGAGATGGCCCTCGAGATTCGTCCAAGAGAGTGCCCTCTTCACCCAACGAGACCAGCTTAAGTATGTAACTGATCCATCGAGTTTCAGCTATAAAGGGGGAAGATCCAGTTTCATTGGAGGCGCAGACGACTGAGCCGAGCCCTGGCCTTTAGACATCTGCAAGAACTCAAAAAATACATTTAAGTCTGCCTCCTTCATCTTTGCAACCAATTTCTCCATGAGTACGAACAACTCCTTGTTTATTCGTAATTATTATTATTTAGGGCAAATGACCTCGCACAACCACAATCCCAAAAGAACAGCTCTGATCATCCTCCCCTCCTCCAGTGATTTCCCTTGTGCGCTCATTTCCCACTGCCGCACAGTGCGTATCCCGCGTGTATTGTCACACAAAGAAAGCTCCCCCCGCTGCGCGCACTCCTTCTCCCTACTGCGTGTTGCTCTACTGCCGTACGGTATGAAGAACCGCACGTATCTCTCCCGAGGATCTGGTCCTGATGTGATTTAAAATCGTAGGATTGTAGTTTTGAAAATAATGTAGCGACGTATTTAAAATTAAAGTGCGCGGAAGACTTTGGCGGGCTATTTCTAACGCATAAAACGGTCGAGGCGTCGCTCGCGAACGCAAGGCTATCGCACATTCGCATTAACGTCACGAGTCCCAATTCCACCGGCACAGAATATGAAAGCAAACAACAAGGAAATGAAAAGTAAACGATAATTAAGCGATGGAGTAACTAGGGCAAGCTCAATTTAATTACTATTCATTTAAATATTAAAGCACAAAATAACAACTGGATTGAGAGAAGGGGAAGGGCGAGGTATACCCTGGGGGAATAGCAACAATGAGATCGGGTTGCCTGGACTGGGGAAACAGGGAAGGCGTCGGCTGGAAGCGATGAAGTCGCCAAGAGATATCTGAATCCGCCGGAGGAGGGAGCTGGTGAGGTCGCTGGGGCCAGGAGAAGCTCAGGCGAGGTCGCTGGAGGCGGGGGATGGCTCCACAGGCGGCGGCGTCAACGAAGAGGGGCGCTGGAAGGTGTAGGAGTTGTCGGAGGTTGCCGTCGAGGAAGGGGAGACTGGCTGCAGTTGTCGCCGGCCCGTGGAAGGAACTCCAGAGGCGGCACCGGAGCTGGACGGGAAGGAAGAGTTGGTTCTCGTCGGTTCCGTCGGGGAAGTTGTCCGGAAGACTCGACAGAGGCTGGAGGAAGGGTCGCCGGGCCGTGGTGGAGCGTCCAGAGATGGCGCTGCTAGCAGTTGAGGGAGAGAACGGCGGTGTCGAGCTTCGTCGAGCAGGAAGAAGGCGTCGGGCTTCGTCGTTTGCAGGGGGCGGAGCTGGGAGAAAAACCCGAACAAGGAAATAACTCATGTTCAGTTTTTCTATTCCAGCCCCCTTATGAATAGAGGGGAGGGTTAGTTTATATATGGGGGAATAGGGTTTTAATGCTAATGGCAGCCATCCAAATGAAAATAGGAATATGATTTTTTTTTTTTAGGAGTAATGGCAATGTGAATGGAAAATTTGAAGGCGGTGCTGGTTGCGGCGTAGGAAAATTATAATAAAATAGCTAATTAAAATTTGCTTGCCCTAATTAACCTACCTCCTAAAATACTGGACCTATGCATTTAGGGTCACGTTGGCCGGTCACACCAACGCGCCAAACAAAAATTGCGCGAACAACATGCGCGATACAAAAATACACAAAAGTGCTAATACGTGCGCGATATAACTGCAAGTAGAAAATGCGCGAAAGCGTGCGCTACAATAATAAACGACATGTGCGATAAAATAATCAAAATGAGGCGACGCAGGTTGCATCAATTCTCCCGGGGTTGAAAGAGCTCGACCCCGACGAGACTCGATGTAACCTGCAAGTAGAAAATCCAAGCGTCGATCGGATAAATGCTGCATGCTGCCCTGCTGATGTCGTTGCTGCGATCCAAAACCTGCAAGTAACCTCTCATCTCCAAAGCTCGCAATCCATTTAGTCAAAATTTCATGTCAACTATTTAAATAAACAGTAATTATTAGAGCTTTCAGAGGATGATAGGGGCGGTGCGTGGGGAAAACATGTGGCAGTAAGGGGAACATGAAGCAAGTAGAATCAGCCCGTGGAATCAGCAACGCATGACGCAACATGCTCTCATCCGATAGACATCTACGAACGTCTGCTAGACCCGGGTCGAATATCGTCCTAGTTTCACCTGCTAACGTCTCACTCGAGTCACAAAATTTTAAGAAGGCCCCAATTAGACCGTGAAAATTTTTCCATAGAAAACCTTTGAAGCGGGTGTCCCGATGAGGAGAAAAAAATATAAGTATTGTCTCGACTCTCTCGAGACTTCTAAACTTATAAGCATCAGAAAGCAGACGGTAGTGACGTGGTGGTGCAACATGTTGTCCTATATCTAAAGAGAAGTGATGTAGACCAAATGCGTGCTCGCCAAAAACAAAATCAATATGGGGTGGCAACTCGAGGGACACTGGTGAGGGACCACCAAACACAATGTCTGTGGCCGCAAGGGTTTGTGGCGGTAGTGTGCTAAGAACATCAGGACCAAAGACGCACGAGTTTGTGTCACCCAAGATGAGGGTCTCATCACTAACCAACTCCGCTGGGAGAAGAGAAAGCGATGAAGTGTCAACCGAGGTGAGTGACACATCACTAGTAAGTAGGGGTGTCCAAAAAAACCGGGCTCACCGGCCCGGCCCGGTGAAAAGCCCGGTAGGCCCGGTCCCGGGCCAAGTCCGGCTCGGGCCCAGGCCGGTCTATGGGGCCCTTCCGGGCCCCAGTATAAGGCCAATGCCCGGCCCGGCCCGGGCCCGGGCTAAGCCCGGGCATGGCTCCTACGCGCCTTTTAAAACTGCGTCTTTTTGGGTCATTTTCAGGAGAAGTGTTCAACATGAAAGTTGTAGATCTCGACGATATCTACAACTGTCATGTTGAACACTTTTTGATTTGAAACCGTTTAGGCCCCCGATTTGGCCCCCGAAAAAAATCACGCGGAACTTTCAAATGTTCCGCGTGATTTTTTTCGGGGCCAAATCGGGGGCCTAAACGGCTTCAAATCAAAAAGTGTTCAACATGAAAGTTGTAGATATCGTCGAGATGTACAACTTTCATGTTGAACACTTTTCCCGAAAATGCACCTAAAAGACGCAGCTCAAAAAAGCGCGTATTTTTTTAAAAAAAAAAATATTTATTTAAATAAAAATAAGGCCCGGCCCGGCCCGGCCCTGGGGGCCTTAGCAGGCCCCCTCCCGGAGCCAGGTGCCCGGCCCGGCCCGGCCTGGCTATAATCAGGGCCCAGGCCCGGGCCCGGTTAGGGAAAGCCCGGGCCTGGGAGGCCCGGTTCAGGCCCGGGCTCGACGGGCTTTTTGAACACCCCTACTAGTAAGTTCTCCCTGGAGTGGGGACTCGGGAAACAACTCGGCGGCTGAAGGATGTGAGTCAGTGGGGGAAAGTGGACACACCATGTCAATCAGGAGGAAAGAATGAGAGGGAAAGAACTCATCTTCCTGGAGCAGGGGCTCAGGAAGAACCTCCTCGATCGAAGGGGGTGCTAAAACGGAGACAGGTGGAGACACGACTTCAGTCAAGGTGTTAAAAATAGGAAGAAGCTCTTCTTCCTGGAGCATGGGCTCAAGAAGAACATCCTCGACTGAAGGGAGAGTTGTAGCGGAGACACGTGGAGTCGTGACATCAGTCGGGGTAACAAAGATAGGAGGAAAATTTTCTTCTTGGAGCAGGGGCTCCGGAAGAAACTCCTCGACTGAAGTAAGTGTCACAGCGGGAGTGGGTGGAGCTAAAGTGCTCGTCGTGCAACTGACGAGATGTGGGGGACTAACGAGACACCGAACCTCGGGTTCCACTATGTGATAGGATGTGTGGAGGTATGCAGGAGCAACATAATGCGTGTGCATTGTCGCCTCCAGGTTGTGAACAGAGGTGCACAACCCACGCAAATTCTGTCGAACGTCAGCAGTGACGCACTCAACATCTTTCATCAAAGCGTTAATGCGCACATCTAAATTACTCGTATTTTTTTTTTAAACGAAAACAAAAATCTAGACCTAGAATTTGAAGACGACCGGCGCTCGGCTATCCCACGATAGGAGTGAGATATCCCAGCAGCCACACCAAACTGATGTGATTTAAAATCGTAGGGTTGTAGTTTTGAAAATAATGTAGCGACGTATTTAAAATTAAAGTGGCGCGGGAGACTTTGGCGGGCTATTTCTAACGCATAAAACGGTCGAGGCGTCGCTCGCGAACGCAAGGCTATCACACATTCGCATTAACGTCACGAGTCCCAATTCCACAGGCACAGAATATGAAAGCAAACAACAAGGAAATGAAAAGTAAACGATAATTAGGCGATGGAGTAACTAGGGCAAGCTCAATTTAATTACTATTCATTTAAATATTAAAGCAAAAAATAATAACTGGATTGAGAGAAGGGGAAGGGCGAGGTATACCCTGGGGGAATAGCAACAATGAGATCGGGTTGCCTGGACTGGGGAAACAGGGAAGGCGTCGGCTGGAAGCGATGAAGTCGCCAGGAGATATCTGAATCCGTCGGAGGAGGGAGCTGGTGAGGTCGCTAGGGCCAGGAGAAGCTCAGGCGAGGTCGCTGGAGGCGGGGGATGGCTCCACAGGCGGCGGCGTCAACGAAGAGGGCCGCTGGAAGGTGTAGGAGTTGTCGGAGGTTGCCGTCGAGGAAGGGGAGACTGGCTGCAGTTGTCGCCGGCCCGTGGAAGGAACTCCAGAGGAGGCACCGAAGCTGGACGGGAAGGAAGAGTTGGTTCTCGTCGGTTCCGTCGGGGAAGTTGCCGGAAGACTCGACAGACGCTGGAGGAAGGGTCGTCGGGCCGTGGTGGAGCGTCCAGCGATGGCGCCGCTAGCAGTTGAGGGAGAGAACGGCGGTGTCGAGCTTCGTCGAGCAGGAAGAAGGCGTCGGGCTTCGTCGTTAGCAGGGGGCGGCGCTGGGAGAAAAACCCGAACAAGGAAATAACTCCTGTTCAGTTTTTCTATTCCAGCCCCCTTATGAAAAAAGGGAGGGTTAGTTTATATATGGGGGAATAGGGTTTTAATGCTAATGGCAGCCATCCAAATGAAAATAGGAATATGATTTTTTTTTTAGGAGTAATGGCAATGTTAATGGAAAATTCGAAGGCGGTGCTGGCTGCGGCGTAGGAAAATTATAATAAAATAGCTAATTAAAATTTGCTTGCCCTAATTAACCTACCTCCTAAAATACCGGACCTATGCATTTAGGGTCACGTTGGCCGGTCACACCAACGCGCCAAACAAAAATTGTGCGAACAACATGCGCGATACAAAAATACACAAAAGCGCTAATACGTGCACGATACAACTGCAAGTAGAAAATGCGCGAAAGCGTGCGCTACAATAATAAACGACATGTGCGATAAAATAATCAAAATGAGGCGACGCAGGTTGCATCAGTCCACTACCCCACGATCCTTGAAGAAAGTTGTTGCGCGCGCTTCGTACCG
Source organism: Platanthera zijinensis (assembly GCA_039513925.1). NCBI lineage: Eukaryota > Viridiplantae > Streptophyta > Magnoliopsida > Asparagales > Orchidaceae > Platanthera > Platanthera zijinensis. The sequence continues at coordinate 151,733,159 of CM077089.1, forward strand.
CAACACTTCCGCATATGACGAGGAAACTCCCCCTGTGTGTGCGGCAACTCGCACAGACGACGCGACACCGCAACTTCCCCTGTGTGCGTGGCAACTCCCCAAGACAGCGCGACACTGCAACTTCCCCCATGTGCGTGGCAGCTCCCCCAGATAGCGCGACAACTCCTTCTATGTGCATTCCTCCGACTGCGTGCGCTAAGCCTCCAACGGTACGCTACGTCGAATCTGTCGCTTGATCCTCCTGTGGCGTGCGGTTTCTTTCCTCACGCCTGTAGGTGGGGAAATCCTTTTCGAATGACGCACTTGGAAAGCTCGGAAGACTTTCCTTCAACGGAAGGGAAAAAAAGGAAAGGAAAATACGGGATTTTTTCAAACCTGACTCTGATACCAAGTAGAAACTAAAAGGGAATAAAATCTTATTATTCACACTATACAAATTGAAGAAAAAGCACGGACACTTGGGAAGAAACTATAAAACTTTGCATATACTTCTTGTGTATGTAAATACAAGTATGAATACATATATATATGAGAGAGAGAAGAGAGAGAAAAGTCCCTTTTTCAAGATGTGAGACTATTACATAAAGAGGAAGAAGGCCTATGATGGGTCACTATATGGGCCTTTATATATTCTTTTTCTAACACTCCCTCACAAGCTGAAGTGTACAAGTCGTAAGCACCCAGCTTGGACAAGAACTGATAAAATAGAGCACTCGGTAAGGTCTTAGTGAGAAGATCGACAACTTGGTCAATAGCCGTAACATGTTTCAATTTCAGCTTCTTCATTTGAACTTTTTCCCGAATGAAGTGACAGTCAACTTCAAAGTGTTTCGTTGTTTCATGGAAGACAGGATTCTTAGCTATGTGTATCGCAGCTTGATTGTCACAAAGTAAGGTGGCTGGTGAGGAGAGTTTTACTCTCATATCACCTAAGAGACTCTCAAGCCATGTAAGCTCAGATACAACAGACGTCATCGAACGGTACTCAGCTTCGGACGAAGATTGAGCAACCACAAACGGTTTCTTACTGCGCTAGGTAACAAGGTGACCTTCGAAGTAAGTACAAAATCCGTTGGTGGAACGCCGATCATCCAGGGAACCAGCATAATCAACATTTGAATACGCAACCAACATTGAAGTAGACGAGAAAGTTCTGTATACCACGCCTTTAACCAGGAGCATTTTTCAGGTATTGCAGAATACGTTCGACAACCTGTAGATGAGACGCCCAAGGAGAATGCATAAACTGGTTGATAACCCCAACAAAAAAGGATATTTCTGGTCTTGTGATTGTTAAATAAATCAGTTTTCCAACCAGACGACGATAGTATTCTAGATTTGGAAGAAGATCTATATCAAAGGCATGAGCACACAACTTGTGATTGACATCCATACGAGTGTTAACCGGCTTACATCCAGAATATCTAGCATCCTGAAGAAGATCGAGACAGTACTTCCGTTGAGACAAGGTCATTAGGACGTCTTGCGATCTCAAGGCCAAGGAAGTATCGAAGGTTCCCTAGATCTTTTGTTTGAAAAACAGAACTAAGGTGTTGTTTGACCACCTGTATTCCTTGTGAACTATGAAGCACGAATACTTCCCCGAAGGCAGCATACCCGTACCGGATACGTATCTGGTACCGGTACGTACCCGATACTCAACGGATACACCTATTGGACACACTTGGACTTAGCACATCATTTTGCATATTGTGATAGGAGTATGTTTTCTAGAATAAACAAAAGTTGATACGTCCAATTAAATTGTGTATCTGTACCGAGTATATTTCTGGTATCGGTACGTGTTTGTTACACGTGTATTGAACGTGTTGATTCAACGCAAGTTATTAACAAACAGCTAACTTGTCTCTAAATTAACTGGAGATTGAAGATGTTGATCTCCAACAATGACGTTGATCTCCAACAATGACGTTGATCTCCAACAATGAAGAAGAAAAAAAAGACTGATAAGTATAGTTAAGTTTAATTTTCTCTTTTGGTTAAACATATAAGATGTTAAATTTTGTAATATTTACGAATGCTTAATGTTTGAAAACTTCATGTTATGTTGCATTAATTTGTGAACTTGTACTTCAAATTATGATTTATGTTTGATGTTTCGATGTTTTGAGAAATATTTATTGCACTTGTGATATATAAATATATATTTTATTTGTTATAACTATAACGTATCATGACGTACCCGTATCCTTATTTTTTAAATTTTGTCGTACCGCCGGTACGTATCGTATCCAGTACCCGTACCCGTACCAGTGCTTCCTAGCTTGTGAATCATCTCATGTGATTAGGATGTCATCAACATACACCAAAAGGAGAACCGTTTCTGTTGTTCTATGTCGAGTAAACAGAGAAAAATCTACCGAGCTCCGAGTAAAGCCAACCTCCCGAACAGCCCTACTGAACTTATCAAACCATGTCCGAGGAGATTGTTTGAGATCATAAATCGACTTCTTAAGATGACAAACTTGGAACTCCCCCGTAGTCTCAAATCCAGGAGGTTGTTGCATATAGACAGTTTCTTGGAGATCACGATTGAGAAAAACATTCTTGATATCGAGTTGATGTAGGGGTCATTGACGATGCACAGATATAGAGAGGAGTACACAAACTGTGTTTAGCTTGGCCACTGGAGAGAATGTTTCTCATAATTGAGACCTTATTGTTGAGTAAATCCACGCGCCATCAGACGGGCCTTAAGACGATCAATCGTCCTATCAGGAGCATGTTTGATGACAAAGACCCATTTAGATCCAACAGTAGTCTATCTCGGAGGAAGAGAGACCAGATCCCATCTCTGATTAGCCCAGAGTGTCATCATTTATTCGTCCATGGTCGTCCGCTAGTCCGGATATTGAAGAGCCTCTTGCACAGAGTTAGAGACGGAAATAGAGGATAATGAGGTAGTAAAGGTTTGAAGTACTGGGGTCAAGCGATGTAAGGATACATAATTTGTCAGAGGATGAGCTGTGGAGGGAGAAGCTGGGTCGACGGGTCGCTAGTGGACCTCATCGAGTCTTGTCCGGCATTCTTCGAGAGAATTCTGACCCCTATTCATCGGGAGATGAATTCTTTCAAGCCGGGGAGAGTGATGTGGTGTGACGACTTACCATATATGGCATGCCCGGATCGACGATCAGACACCGTGGATGGGTCCAGATTCGCGTTGCGAATCAATTTCATATATAGCTTTGTGTTTTTTTATTTATATTTCATGTAGTTTTGACCCCGAAACCAACGACCAATCATAGCCGTTGATTCCGGATGTCCTAATTTTAGTTTATTATAAATAGATTGTTAGGATTGCCATCATTTCTGATTGCTGAAATTTGGAGAGTGCTCTTCCTCATTTCCGGTGATCTCTCTGTGGTGCTGACTCCATGGAACCCTTAGGTGACGACTCCTTGGGTAAGCCTTGTATCTTTTGATTTTTTTTCCTCCTCCCCCACCCTCCACCTTTCCATTTTTACTTTCCAGCCCCTGCTAACAGCAACGCCCCATCCATTTTCCCCTTTGTCCAGCCACTACCACTGTCCAGAAACCCCCTCCAGCCGCACCTCCTTCAAACCGCCAGCCACCGCCCCCTCAGCCCCCGGCCGCCGCCCCTCCACAGCAGGTCGCATGCCATTTTTCTGCCCAAATCCGGCCAGCAGCCCCTCCCCTCCCTGTTCCAGCCTTGCCGCCGCCTTCCCCACAGCCCGCAGCCCTCCCCTTTAACTGCCACCACCCCAAAAAGCCTGCTTGGATGTTTTCAGCCCCAAAAAAATCCAGATCTAGCCGTTTCCAGCCAGATCCAGCCGCCCCGCCTCTTCCCCTTTGCCCACATCAGCCTCCATCCCGTGGATCCTCCTCGAAACAGCCACCCAACACCAAATATGTCCAGATCTGGGTATTTTAGCCCGGTTCCAGCCATCCCCCGCCCCGATCCAACCCTCCTAATTCCCAACCAGCACTCCCCTTACCCGATCCAATCCACCAACCACCGGATTCCCTCTTTGAGCCCTCCAACATTCAGATCTTTTTTTACAGCAGCCCTAACATTCGTAATTTGTTTTGTATTGATTTGTTCGGTTGTAAACATTGCTTATGGTTTGGATATTTTGTGTTCGTTTGAGAATCTAGTTTATTATGTTATTTACTCTTGAGAAATCTCTAACTGCAGGAAGGATCGATTTGTCACGCGCTCGTGCTTTAGCCCTCCACGCGGAGGAAAGCCCAAGTCTTCTTTGCCCTAATAAATTATCCTGCCTTGTTTGAATTAATTGTGTGTCATTTTATTATTTATTACTGAATTTTGATTTAATTCGTCGGGCTTTGCATAGCATGTAGGGTTAGGTCACCGTTAATCCACCGCCTATAGATTCCTCCTGCATCAATAAGACGGGAGAAGCTCGACTAAAGATAGGGCACAATGGCGAAAAAGGATGATTGGCACCAATTGTAGAGAAGATGCGAGAAACTCGACTAAGATGGTTTAGACACGTACAAATGAGACCATTAGAGGCATCTGTTGGGCGTTGTGAGAGCATAGTCACTAGGCATGTTAAACGGGAGAGAGGTGGACCAATAAAGACTTGAAATGAAACTATAAGGAAAGACATGATGTACTTAGGCATTAGTGAGATTATGCCTAAAGATAGGGCACAATGGCGACAAAGGATCCATGTAGCCGACCCCACTATAGTGGGATAAAGGCTTGAGTGTTGTGTTGTAGTCTCGCACCTCTAATATTGGTTTGGGTCCGCATCTCTATGTGTATATATAGAGGTATCATATAATATTTTTTTTTAAAATTGAGTATAATACTTATTCCATTTCTTTATTAGAAGAACCACAATTCAATTTTTTGGGAGCGGGGAAACTTTAATATGATGAAATCATAGAAAACAGCTAAATAGAGATAGCAAACCATTTCAATTACAAAATGATAATTTGATCACTATTTGATGTATTTTACTTTATGTTGTATTAAAAGCTAGGTTCAAGGCCAATACCCCTTCTATTTTGCGTCTGCAGAGCCCATAAATGGAACTTTTATTTTCACAAGGGTTTTATGGAAATTATGTTTTGTGCAACCATAGATATGTAGAGGGTCTCTTGTTTCGCATTGATCATTGTGGGTTTTAGTTTTCAGTGATCTTTATATTCTCCTCCTTTGATTATAGCTAAACTTTCGCTACCCATGAAAGTAGAGTGTCCTTGACCAAACCACATAAATCTTGTGCTGGTGTGTAAGATTGTTGTTGTTGTTATGTTTTACTTCACAATTTTCACGTCATTTTCTAGAATTCAAATACTACAGTAGAGAAGACTTATATATATAACTAATGGCAAGATTCTCAATATTTAATGTGCATTGTGTACTTTAATAGAAATGAAATTTGAAGATTTAGAGTTTACCTAGATTTGTTTTGTAAATATCTCAACGGACAATCTATAGATGATTTAAGCAATGCAATTCCGAATTAAGAAAAAAGGATTGGCTGCAAAGAAACATAGGAAAGAGGTGAGAAAGATGGGTTCACTACTCGTTACCCATAAGTGACCACGCCTGAATCCAAGATTTTCAACCATCCATACCAACCAAGAGGCACTCCACTCACTCCATTTATAACCTTCCATGGCACATTGTGAATCATGTGCCAGTCAGCCCTACTGCTTCTTGTTCTTGCTCCCAATCGATGTAAAGCTTCGCAATTTATATTCCCTGACACTCTGACCTTGCTAGTGTTCCGCTTCACATCCACATCAACACTACATTGCGTATTATGAGAATTTGAAAATAAAATTTATTATTTCAATCTACCTTATTACAATGAAGCTCCCTTATATATAATAGATGAAGAGAAATAATCTTCATTAGAAGAAGTGAAACTAAATACAAGAGAGACAATTTATAATAGGCCTTTGTTTTGATCTTTAACAATTAGGCTTTTAACACTCCCTCAAGTTGGAGTATATATATCAATCATTTTAAGCATGGTACACATAAAAAATGGAGAAATAGGATTAATGAATGTCGGCGAGCTCTTTATCTGATGTTACAAACAGAGCATATTGATAACTTCCTCTCTGATGAAGTGACAATTCACAGTTCACTTCTATATGTTTTTTTTTCTTTCATGAAATATGGGATTTTTAAATATGTAAATAAAAATTATATTATTATAGAACTTCCTCTCTTATGAAGTGACAATCAACTTCTACATGTTTTTTTTTCTTTCATGACATACAGGATTTTTAGATAAGTAAATGACATTTTTATTATCACAGAACACCAATAGAGGATAATTGTAAGTTTCACCAAAATCTTTCAAAAGTATCCTCAACCATTTTAACTTATAAACAATCTGAGTCATATTTTTATATTCAACTTTTACACTTGACCAGGGCACCACTGCATATGTCATATTTATCCGGGTGACAACTTTTGATTACATGTGTGTAGTATTATGAAGTAGAATTTTAATCTCCCATATCATCTCCATAGCTTGTGTTTGAATAGACGTCAATATGTAAATGATTATTTCTTCTACATAGAATATATTTTTTGGGAGATCATTTGATATATTTTAATATCTTTAATGCATCTTCAAAATGACACTCTCTGAAAGTCTGCAAAAACTGGCTGGTTTTTTCCAACCGCGAAGAAGATGACAAGTCTAATCACACCAAGATGAGCTTGCGGATCAAATGCTTATAACAATTGATCCTTAAGAGGAGAAGATATTTCATCCTAAAGTCGCCAATGTTTATAAGCATTGAATTTTGGGTAGCTTTTGTGCTAAGAAGACGTGTTTCTTCAAGTAGATCAGGAGCATACTTTCATTGGGAGAGGACCACATCATTGTTGTGTCTCGCATTCTCAATGTCCAACAAATACAAAGAAGTCCCCATATCTTTGGTTACAAAATACGTCTAAAGATGTTTCTTATTTATTTTTATGCTAAGAGTCATCTAAGTGAGAAAGATATCGTCCACATATGACAAGAATAATCATCTCTTGGTCGATTCTTTTTATGAAGAGAGGGTGATCGTGCATTTCTTCAGAAAAAATCATTGGTAGAAATGATATGATTAAACTAGTCAAACCATGCTTTAAGAATTTATTTAAGATCATATATGGCTTTCTGCACCTTGCATATTTGAGATTCCCTCTAAGAAACATAATCAGGAGGTTGAATCATATAGACTTGTTCAAGCAAATCTCCATATAAGAAGCTATTTTTGATATCAAGCTGAAATAGTTTCCAATCCCAATCGACATCAATGGAGAAGAACTCGTATAATGCTAATATAAGCAATTAGAGAGAATGTGTCAAAGAAACTTGATGACCAAACGGGCCTTATATCGATCCACAGTGTTGTCAAGTGGAAACTTGATGACAAAGACAATACAACACCAATAATATCGCCACCAGGAGGGGTGGGAACAGTGGTCCAAGTATCACGTGATGTTAATGCAGGGATCTCATTCAAGGTTGCTTTCCAGCACGGTATATGAAGAGCTTTGTGATATGTTGAAGGGATAGTAATGGAAGATAATGTCAAAACAAACTTGTTGCAAGAAGGTTGAGGTTGGCATAAGAAACCAAATTAACAATAGGTTGTTGGGTACACATTTGTACTCCTTTACGTAGAGCAACTAGAACATCTTGGTCTAAGTCCTCCAATGTAAATAAACCTTCCGAAAAGAAGAAAGTTGGCCTAGAAACTATCATGGAAGCAGCCGGAGTGGAAGGGCAATAAGAGTGGGTAGAGTACGGCGTCTTTCATCATGATAAGAAAAAGGTAGAGCGAAAGAATGTAGTATTTGTTTAAGCAGGGATGCAAGAGATGCGTCATGAGGTGGAGTATAAATGATAATAACGGATAGCGCGGATGCTAGTGGAGAGGTGGGATACATGGAAGGTGAGATGTCAAGAGAAAAGTATCCATCATCCTCGGAGAAGTAGACACTATTCTCAAAGAAAATGACATCTGCAGAAGATGCCAGAGACATACTGACGTTAGAAATTTACCCTTTTGAGTAGAAAAATATCACCATAAATATATATTTGCTTGGCGTGTTTGAAGAAAACAAGGGCAATACAAACAAAAACATAAGGAGTGTGGTTGAAGAATAAACAAGGATGTCTTAACCTAAAGAGTAGAAGATAACATACGATTAATAAGAAAAAAAAAGAGAGAGAGAAATGGCCTTAATATGATCTGAGAACATTCATATGACACAGCAAAGTGCGGGCAACATCAGTATGACTACTAATTTAGAAGATTGTATAATATTTACTAAATGTTATTTCATTTACAATTATAACATATTTTCTCTTCATACTTAAATTTTATTCTTTCTATTACAGCTTATCAAAATTCATGGAAGGACAATGTCAAATATACCAATAAAAAAGAAAGCCAAAATGACTAATTAGAAGTTATACTTTATTACATGTTATAACAAAACTAACTTTTCTTTAATGTTTGCAGATCCATTTATTTTGTGGAAGATCGATTGATGGAGCTTAAAAAACTGTGTTAATTTTTTTAGGAATTCAAGACATTTATGTTCCATGGAAGATATAATTTTGTACAGCTTAATGTCTTTAACATGAAATTTTCCTTTGATGTGGTACTGGGTAATTGCATAAATATAAACATGAAAATCCTTTTTTTTAACATCTGTATATAACAATTTTAATTTTGTTCTGGTTTGCATGTGGTAAAAATTACATATAGTCAATACTGATATGCATATAACAACGCACAATTTTAATCCTAAATCTAACATTCACCTCAACAATAAGCTTATGTCGTAAGAATTACTAGCGTGAAAATTTTAAAAATAAATCTACGAGGCATGAAATTTTAAAAATAAATAGCCAGATTTTTCCCATCTTCCTTCCTTATTAAGCCACAACAAGATCATACATTATCAGCCGACGAACATTTGCTTTCTTATATAGTCAGTAAAGTTTAATATGCACTAACAATAAGAATATGCATGGAAGGATAAACTCAAACTAAGATCTTGGAAAAATTAAGTTTTTGTGCTTCATCGAAATCATGAAAGTAATCTCACATGCCTCTTTGTTATTCCAATTCTTTCTACCGATTCCCTTATTAGTCTATGCATCCACATTGGAGGGAAAAACCATATGAACTGATATGTCTATTTCCATTTGTTCAAGCTTCACATAACACAACTAAAAGTTCCATCCCATGAAGATGGCACTAGAATTTGAAGGGCTTAAAAAATTATTTCTTACTCTTAACTAAACAAATAATAGGAGAGAAGTGGAAATCTTTAATCTCTGTTTTGTTGAAAAAAATAGCAATTCATGGAGGAAAAGATCAAAATATTTAGAAAATTGCATATCTGTCCATCCTAACAATAAATAATTTTCTTCTAACAAAAATCAACAACCATTATGGCTGCGTTTGGGACACCTTTCCCGTTTGGCTCTAAGGGCAAGTTCAATAGGGAGTTACCAGTCCAGTTTGAAACTGGAATGGAGCCAAAACGATGCCCCAAACAACGCCACCGATCCAGTTTCCTCCAGTTTGAAACCGGAATGGAGCCAAAACGAGTCATATATGCGTGTATGCATACATAATTAATGAAAAATTTGAGCAACAATTTACATAACAATTTTGTTTATTGACAGCCCTATGAAGATTGTGCTGCAAACAATAAGGGAAGGCACTCAACTTTGTAAAAATAGACGGTTACCTTCTTGATGATTTCTCGGCTTCATGTTCAGCGGCAAAATTTCCCTCTTCATCTTGCTCATAAATTCTGCTTCCTCCAGAAATCTCAGCAAACGCGAGCTTGTTTCTCGGAACAGTTTCAAGAAGCGCATTCACTATTGCACTTTCTGAACTTGTTAATTTGCTCCTTTCTCTAGGCGAATTAGGACCATACACACAACTTTCTTCCACACCGCTACCATGCACATTCCCTGCCCCCTCTTGTGCTTCATGGATTACAGCATTGTGGAAGGCGGGGGGAGGCATGGGTGCATGAGAAATGGTTAGTGAATCACTTGCAGACCTCCGATGACAGTGCCCATGGAGGCTGCTAGTATCTGAATCAGCCAAGAGTTCATCTAACCAGGAAGGATGTTCTTCTAAGAGGGAGTCCATTGAAGGGTATCTGAAGAGCTCTGGAAGTAACTGATCATCTCCTAGAAAAACTTTGTCCGAAGAATCTAATGAACGGGTTCGCAGGCACTTGTTTTGCAATGGGCATCTAGGGGGGAGGTGTGAAGGGCGAGACATCATGAGTTCTTTAGAAGATCGCAGTGATTCTTCTAATTTGGTTTACCCATTTTGAAATCTCTCCCTTACCCTGAAATAGAAAGCAAAAAATCCTCCAAATTGTTATTCTGCAGAGAAGAATTAAAAATCCGCACAGAACTACACCTGCATTGATAAAACCCTAGATCGCAAACAAATCCATGCTCGCCTACGAAGTAAACTGTGTGCGATTCTTGAGATTTATCTCATTTTAAAGAGAACAGGGCGAAAGAGAATCGCACGCATTACGCGAGAATAGAAATGAATAAAAACCAGTTGCACTCCAGCAGCTAAAACCCTAGCAACCAGATTGTTTGTTTTTCGAAGAAAAAACACGAATGAGGGATGCAATGCAACAGTGCATGCAGGCGATCGATCTCCATAAGCATAATGAAATCAAACATGGCAGAATCAAGAAAGTAAAATCGCAGTTCCGGTTGACACCCACCGGCGACGGCGCAACTGAAAGCGATCATGGAACAAAAGCAAACGCACCAAAAGACGGCCATGGCTCCGGCGAAGCGATGCGGCGGAGCAAAGAAAGCAATCAATCCGTACGAGAAATTTACGCTTTCAATCCATTTTTTTTGTTTTTTTTTTCGTCGCAGAGTTTTGCTGGAGCGTCGCTTACCTGTTCTTTCTAATTCGGGAGTGAGGAGACACAGTGGTTTTGGCGACTTTAAAGAGAGGGGAAAAAAGCTAAAGGCATCAAGGAGCCAGAGAGGTGGCGGGGTACCTCAGGGAATCCAGCTGGCTCTGATGCTCACCATGCAGCAGCGATTGGATAAGTGACTTAGAAAGTTGATCTACACACCCTTCGTTTTACTTTATGATTCGCGCTGAGCAGATCAGAGAACTTTTTCTCTTTTTTGTTCTCTCGACTCCGACGGACAACGGAGCACGGTAAATTTGTCAGATTTCTTTATATTTAGGACGGTGCTATTCGCACCGCAGTTTTTTCTTGTCGCGTCGCACTTTTGCCTAATTTTTTGTGTTTTTTAGAAATACATCTTGTACATACATTTTTAGGAAAAATGTTCAACACAAAATTTGTAAATCACGACGAGATCTACAACTTTCGTGTTGAACACTTTTCCTAAAAATGCATGTAAAAGACGTATTTTCAAAAGACGCAAAATCTAGGCGTATTTTCAAAGTACGTCTTGTATATGCATTTTTAGGAAAAGTGTTCAACACTAAACGTCGAGATCTACAACTTTCGTGTTGACCACATTTACTAAAAAACATGTAAAAGACGTATTTTCAAAAGGCGCACAAAAATTAGGAGAAAATGTGGTGTGACTAGTCAAAAACTGCGGTACGGATAGCAACGCCCTATATTTATTTTTAACATCAACTCTATTCTGCGGGCTTCGTCCGCTTGGCATTTAAGCGGGCAATACTTGTTCTCGATGCAGTGCTGCGGGCTTCGCCTGCAAACCAACGACATTGGTTAAACCAACGATATTGTTCAGGGGCGGCGATATTAATCGGGGATGACGACATTGTTCGAGGGCCGCACCGCCCACTCGCGGCCCCGGTGAAGTTATTTAAAATTTAAAAGTATTCTGAATGTTAATAATTATTAAAACAATATAAAAAACAAATTTTGAAATAAAAACAAAAAAGAAAAATTAAACAATATAACCAAGAAAATTTAAAATAAAAATAAAAAAGAAAAATTTAAAATAAAGAAAAAACTGGATTAAAGCTGATACTACCCTTCCGCCCTCGCGCTTTCACGGGTTCACCCAGCCGCCAGCAGCTTGACCGGAGCCCATTGGCCCGGCGAACCTGCCGGGATTGTTCGGCGGCAAACTGGCAGGGCAATCGCCGGCAGTAGCCCTGCCCATGAGCCATAGATCTGGGACTCACGAGCAGGACCACCGCCGGCGGTGGCCCTGCTCACTCGTCGCCAGACAACCCCCGACGAGTTCGCCGGACTCCTGCGAACCAGCATGTGGGTTCCGGTCAGGCCGTTGGCGGCTCCGCCGCCAATGACATTGGCATTCCATTGCGGGTTTTTTTTTTGCGAATAGGATGTCGGGAAATCAGGATTTGGAGGAGATTGTTTTTTTAGGAGGAATGGCTAATGGCAGGTATACAACCCCGTGTTCGTCGAATGGACTCAGGCAAGCAGGCGGGTCGACCCCGGCCCGCGCCTCCTAGGCGGGTCGCCTAGGCGGGCCAGCTTGGCCCGCGCCTTCCCAGACGGGTCACCCTCTGACCCGCGTCTCCTAGGCGGGTCAGCCCTGCCCGCCTCTCCTAGGCGGGTCAGCCCTGGGTCACCCTCCGACCCGCGCCTTCCCAGGCAGGTCAGCTTCGGCCCGCGCCCTCTGTTAAAAGTAGCGAACAAACGACTAGAGCAGAGAATAAACGACTAGAAAACAAGCCGGAACTTTGAATAATTGAAATTTTATTATCCAAAAAGATATCATTTACAAAGGTATGGCCTCCCTTTTATAGAATGGAGGAGAGAGAGAAGAATACAAACTAACAATGTGGGACTAAAGCTATACAACAGATCTGGGCGGCTAGAATAAGAGACCGGAACAGGCCGCGCGGTTAGACAATGTTCTAACCGCTCGGCAATACCAGAACCAAGAGGGAGAGATGCGGTAGGAGACCGCTAGACCGGCCGGTTTCCAAGCCGCCAGAGATAAGCCGTCAGACCGCCGGATACCATACGGCGACAGCCTGGAAATCAACCCGCCAACCTCAATCCGCCAGACCGCCCGGTCAACAACCCGCCAGGCTCAAACCGCCAGACCGCCTGGTCTCATACTTCGACACTCCCCCTCAAGCTGGAGCATAGATATCAATCATGCCCAGGTTGTCACAAATGTGGAAGAAGGAAGTAGAAACCGGCTTGGTGAAGATATCAGCCAACTCTTTGTCGGAGGTGACGAACGGAGTGCAAATCTGTTTCTTCAAGACCTCTTCTCGGATGAAATGGCAGTCGACCTCTATATGTTTCGTTCTCTCATGGAAGACCGGATTTTTGGATATGTATATAGCGGCTTTGTTGTCACAAAACATAGGCAGAGGATAGTTGTAGACCTCTCCTAGGTCAAGCATGAGAGCCCGCAACCATTTTAACTCACACGTGGTTGACGCCATACTCCGGTATTCGGCTTCTGCACTGGACCTTGAGACAACAGACTGCTTCTTGCTCTTCCAGCTCACAAGATTACCTCCAACAAATGTGCAGAAACCCGATGTAGATTTACGGTCACCTTTATCATCCGCATAGCTTGAGTCTGAGTAGGCTTCAATTCTCAGATGACCATGCTTCTGAAAGAGTAGCTCTTTCCCTGGTGCTGCTTTGACATACTCTAGTATCTTCAAGGCAGACTGAAGATGACATTCCCTGGGAGCTTGCATGAACTGACTGACCTTGCCTACAGCATAGGCAATGTCGGGTCTGGTCACCGTGAGATAAATGAGTTTGCCCACCAGACGTCTATACCTCGTGGCATCGGATATAAGCGGTGAGTCATCTGTCCATGTTTTGTCTTCTCCAGTGGCCATGGGATACCGGGCCGGTTTGGCCCCGGTCAATCCTGCCTCTTGTAGAAGATCAAGCGCATACTTCCATTGGGAGAGAACCAACGAGTCGGGCTTCCGAGAGATTTCTATCCCCAAAAAATATTTCGGGGAGCCCATATCCTTCGTGACAAGGTGTTGACGGAGGTGTTTCTTTGTCAAGTCCACCCCAGCCTGGTCATCGCCGGTAAGAAGGATATCATCCACATACACCGCCAAAACCACAAGGCCTGATGCGGTTTTGCGAATAAACAATGAGTGATCGGCGGAACTTCTTGCAAAGCCAATTGCAGCCACAATGCCACTAAACTTGTCAAACCACGCCCGAGGGCTCTGCTTTAGGCCGTAGATAGCCTTCTTCAACTGGCATACTCGTGTCTCCCCCTGAGCAACATACCCTGGAGGTTGCTCCATATAGACGTCCTCCTGAAGATCCCCATACAGAAAAGCATTCTTGACGTCAAGTTGAGAAATTTCCCACTCCCTGTTGACGGCCACAGAAAGAAGAACCCGGATGGTGCTGAGGCGAGCAACCGGAGAGAAAGTGTCAAAATAGTCAACTCCATAAGTCTGAGTAAAGCCTTTGGCCACCAGGCGGGCCTTGTAACGATCCACAGTGCCGTCCGGGCGAAACTTCACAACGAACACCCAGCGGCAGCCAACCACATCAGTACCGATCGGTGGAGGAACAAGGTTCCAGGTACCTCTTTCAGTAAGAGTGGCAATTTCCTCATCCATGGCAGATTTCCAATGAGGAATAACAAGAGCCTCCTGGTAAGTGCGGGGAGTGGTGGTAGCCGAGATGGCCAAAGCAAAGCACCTGCGAGAGGGAGTAAGCCGATCATAGGAAACAACAGCCGCAAGCGGGTGTTGGGTACACGCCCGCACCCCTTTGCGAAGGGCAATGGGACGATCCAGGTCGTCTTGTGCCGCAGGGACCGGAGCATCCGTGGCAGAGAAAGCTGGCCCGGGACTAGAGAGAGACGGCTGCGGAGACGAAGGAGGGGAGATAATAGGGAGAGGAGGAGACGGAGGAGGAGACGACATAGGAGGGGAGACGTCGACTTGTGTGGAAGGCTCACAGAGAGATGGTGGAGAGTGAGAGACAGCCGGAGGAGGTGAAGATGGGAAAGAAAAGTAGGAAGCATTTTCAAAGAAGGTGACGTCTGCGGAAACAAACTGTTTGCGCAGAACGGGATCAAAGCAACAGTAGCCTTTTTGAGTTGTCGAGTAACCCAAAAAGACACATTTGGTGGAGCGGGGGGAAAGCTTGTCGCGGGTAGCAGACGGAGCATGCACGAAGGCCGTACACCCAAAGATACGGAGAGGAAGAGGAAAGGGTTCCTTGGTTGGGTAGAGAATGGAGAAGGGGGTCTTGCCGTGAAGAACAGAAGAGGGAATGCGATTGATGAGATAGCAGGCAAGAAGAACAGCATAGCCCCAATAGGAGCGAGGCACCTGCATCTGTGTCATCAGAGTGCGAGCGATATCGAGGAGATGACGATTTTTACGTTCCGCCACCCCATTTTGCTGGGAGGTGTAAACACAGCTGGTCTGATGAATAAGACCATGTTGCATACAAAAAGATGAAAACTCATGACTGAGATATTCTTTAGCATTATCAGAGCGCAATACTTTAATAGAAATAGCAAACTGAGTTTTAATCATATTATAAAAAGATTGCCATACAGATAAGAGTTCAGAGCGATCTTTTAATAGATACACCCAGGTACATCTGGAGAAATCATCAATAAAAGTTACAAAGTAAAAACTACCCCGACCAACGGTGGGAGTAGGAGCAGGACCCCAGATATCAGAATGAATGAGATCAAAAGGGCGGGAGGAACCACGGCCTTGCTTCGGCGGGAAGGAGGAGCGGTGATGCTTGCCAAGCTGACACGCATCGCAGTTGAGCGGAGGACTGGTTTGAGGTAAGTGGGGAAGAAGCTGATGCAGAATCCGAGGAGGAGGATGTCCAAGGCGAAGATGCCATTGAAGCAGATCAGTAGACGAGGAAGAGAAGGCGGACAGAGCGGAAACATTGTCGAGGAAGTAGAGGCCGCCGCTCTCAGTCCCAGTAGCAATCGTCCGTTGGGTCCTCGGGTCCTGAAAACAACAAGAAGTAGGAGTAAATAATACAGAGCACTGAAGTTGCTTGCATAAAGTAGTAACGGAGAGTAAATTGCAAGGGAACTTTGGGACATAGAGAGTGTCCGCTAAGCGAAGCGAGGGAGTGACTTGAACCATGCCCGTTCCATGAACCGGGGAAGGCGAACCATCCGCAACGAGAACCGGGGGTAACCGATCATGCGTCTCTAGGAGAGAGAAGCAGTGAGGGTTTTCGGTCATGTGATTTGTAGCACCAGAGTCAATGAGCCATTTACCTTGGGTAACGACGTGTGCACTACCTGAGGTGGTGGCCACAGAAGTAGACTGCCGAGAGGAGGCGGAGGTGGAGGAAGAAGTATCACCGGAGGGACGAAGATGAGGATGTTTCTGCCAGCAGCGGTCAACAGAGTGGCCGGTACGACCACAGTGAGAGCAGAGGAACCTTGACGGACCGCGCGTGCCAGATTGGCTGCGACCACTATTGCCACCCCGCTGGACTTGGTGAGCATAGGAGTCCGGTGGAGGAGGGGAGGACAATAGAGGACGTTGGAGCAGTGAAGTAACCGCGGCGATGCGAGCTGCGGTGGCATCCAAGGTGGGAGACTCGGCTTCGCCCAAGATCTGCTGGCGGATCATATCAAAAGACTCAGGAAGCCGGAGAAGATAACAAACAACCAGGAGTTCCTGGAAGTGTTTGTGCTGTTCGGCCAAGTCCGCGGAGAAGGGGCGATTCTGGAGGATTTCGGCTCCAAGAGCCTGAACTTGCTGATAAGCTGCAGCAGGAGACATGGAAGGGCGAGCGAAGAGATCCGCGTAGAGAGTATAAATGCGGGATGTCTGGGCCCCCTTTGAGTAGAGAGCAGCAAGGTGAAGCCACGCGGTCTTGACCGTCTCATCATGGCGTATGACAGGAAGACATTCATCGGAGAGGCTGTTAGCCAACCACGTGCGGACAAGCGCATCACTGGCATCCCAGTCATCAAATTCAGCAGAGTCTGAGGGAGGAGGGTCATCGGTGAGGTGATGACGTTTGCGCTGAGAGCGGAGAAGAAAAGTGAAGGAGACGCTCCAATCCGGATAGTTGGAGCCAACAAGTTTAGAAACCGTGCCAAGGTTGCCAGAGGGTGTAGGAAGCGGCGCCGGAGTGGCGATAGGAGTGGTGGTGGTGGAGGTCTCAGAAAGGGCCATAGGAGACAACTGCGAGAGGCCGCGCGGTTAGAATATAAGCCGCGCGGATAGAAAGAAGACGAGCTGCGGCGGTCACAATGTTAGACACCAGCGGCCAGAGAAGCCACGACCAAGCCGCAGGTCCAAGACGGGGAAGAGGTCGAACGGCTAGAAGATAGACCGCGCGAACGGAAAAGGCGAATAAAGAAGCAGGTCGCGACGAACAAGGAGATAGGTCGCTGCGACAGAAAGGCAGGAGAAGGAGGACGCGCGGACAGGGCGCAAACAGCGAGAACAGGTCGCGAGAAGAAGGGGCAAGCCGCGCGGACAGGGCGCACAGAATCAGGAGGAGAAGATCGATCCCTCTGATACCATGTTAAAAGTAGCGAACAAACGACTAGAGCAGAGAATAAACGACTAGAAAACAAGCCGGAACTTTGAATAATTGAAATTTTATTATCCAAAAAGATATCATTTACAAAGGTATGAACTCCCTTTTATAGAATGGAGGAGAGAGAGAAGAATACAAACTAACAATGTGGGACTAAAGCTATACAACAGATCTGGGCGGCTAGAATAAGAGACCGGAACAGGCCGCGCGGTTAGACAATGTTCTAACCGCTCGACAATACCAGAACTAAGAGGGAGAGATGCGGTAGGAGACCGCTAGACCGGCCGGTTTCCAAGCCGCCAGAGATAAGCCGTCAGACCGCCGGATACCATACGGCGACAGCCTGGAAATCAACCCGCCAACCTCAATCCGCCAGACCGCCCGGTCAACAACCCGCCAGGCTCAAACCGCCAGACCGCCTGGTCTCATACTTCGACACCCTCCTAGGCGAGCCGCCTCCAACCCACGTCCCCAAGGCGAGCCAGCCCCGGCCCGCGCCTGCCGCCAAGCAGAGGCATGGAAGGGCTACTCACCCAATCCCCAGTGGGGGGATTTCTTACCATTTTGCCCCTGCAGGCCTACCCTTAGCCAGCTAGAACGGCGGAATCTCGTTGTTGGCCCGGAGGCTAGCCAGGTGGGCTACGGAGGAGGACAGGCCCAGAGGGGGCAGAGGTCAGGAGGAGAGGAGAGATGAACCCCGGTAGAGGGAGCAGCAACAGCAGCATCAAGAATAGCCCAGGTGGGGGCGTCAGGAGCCGAATCAACAGCTAGGGTGGAGGCCGGAATGGCAAGATCAGGAGGCAAGAAGAGGGTTCCACTAAGGGGACCGTCGCTAGAGAGGTCAAGGGCAATTCTATCCTCCGGGAGGGAGGCAAGCCCAGAGGCCGCCTCTCCCCGACCAGGAGCAGGCTATGACAATAGCCATGGGGAAGAGAAGAAGGGCGGCAAGGAGAAGGAGAAGGGACATCAGGGTGGAGCTCCAATATTGCAACTTCCACCAGGAGGAAGGGCACGCCACGACGACCTGCCCGGTGTTCCTCGAATTGCGAGGAAACAGGGAGCAATAACAGCAGCAGGAGCGTCAGGAGGTGCGGATCGAAGAGGTCATGCCGCGCCCAGAGGAGGATCGGTGCGAGGACCGGGCGGATGTGGCGACCCGAGGAAGGATAGGGATGATCCATGGAGGGGCAGGCGTTGAGGCTTCCCGCAAAGCAAGTCTTCATACCATGTACCGAAGGAGCGTCGCCTCCACGTCCCAGACCCCACCCCAGGAGGAGAAGATCACCTTCTCGAGGAAGGACATGCCGGATCACGAGGATCCATTTTGTGATACGCTGATCATCCAGACAGCCATTGAGAATTTCACCATTGCCCGGATCCTCGTCGACAATGGAAGCTCGATCAACGTCATCTTTAAGAAGGCGTTCGACGCAATGAAGGTAGAGGTCAAGAGGGTGCTGGCCTCGGACGGACCTTTGTTCGGATTCTCGTGGGAGAGGAAGGAGGTAGAAGGTGGAGTGAGACTTCATGTCACGCTGGGGGGGGGCAGTCCCGCACTTGCAAGTTCGTCATTGTGGACGCCCCCAACAGCTACACCGACATCTTCGGGAGGCCCCTCATCAGCGCCTTTCGATGCGTCCCCTCATCCTTCCATCAGTGCTTGAAGTTCAACATCGAAGGGGTCCAGGTCTGGGTTCGCGGGGACCCTAAGATAGCAAGAGAATGTTATGTCACTGCCGTGAACTCCATCTCATGGCAGGAGGGTGCCGAGGAGATGGGGCGAAGGATGGAGGAGGCAGAGCAGGAGGTTGGCCAAGAGGAGATGGAAGTGGAGGTGACCCGCCCTCTGGAGGAGGAGATGGAGGAAGTCCAGGAGCTGGCCAAGGCGATGGTCGTGGAGGAAGCCGAGGAAGAGGTCCTCGCCCCCGGTTGAGGGGATGCTGAAGAGTGGGGGGAGCAGTCTCGTTTGGAGGCGACGGAAGAGGTGGTGGAGATGGAGGTTCTCACTCTCGGAGGTAGGGTGGAGAAGGTCCGCGACAGCGAAGAACTGACCCCGGAGGCTCAGGGCAGGGTGTTGGAGTGCATCCGGAAGAATGTTGATGTCTTCGCCCTGAGTACCGCAGAGATGTCAGGGATCGATGCGGACGTGGCCTGCCATCGCCTCAACCTAGACCCGGAGACTCGCCCCATCCAACAGAAGAAGAGGCCCACAGCGGACAGGTTGGCCGAGCCAATTCGGGAGGAGGTGGCCAGCTGCTCAAGGCCAGTTTTGTATCTGAGATCCAATACCCCGGCTGGGTCTCCAATGTTGTAATGGTTAAAAAAGGAGACGGCCGGTGGCGTTTGTGTGTTGACTTTTCATTGCTTAATAAATCATATCCCAAGGATTGTTATCCCCTGCCTCGGATCGACGCGCTGGTTGACTCAATCGTCGGTTTCCCTGTAATGAGTTTTTTAGATGCATTTTCAGGTTATCACCAGATCAGGATGCACCCCCCCCCCCGACGTCAAAGACGTCTCTTTCATCATGGGGGATGGACGCTACTGCTATAAAATGATGTCCTTTAGGCTAAAAAATGCAGGGATGTCCTATCAAAAGATGATGGACAGGGTCTTCCGAGAGCAAAAGGGAAGGAACCTGGAGGTGTATGTAGACGACCTCGCGATCAAGAGCCTGGACATCGACTCTCACCTCCGGGACTTGGAAGAAACTTTTGTCACTCTCCGTAAATACAAAATGAGGTTGAACCCCTTCAAGTGCATCTTCGGGGCGAGCAGGGGGAACTTCCTGGGACATCTCCTCACCCCTCCCGGTGTAGAGCCCAACCCTGACAAGGTAAGGGCGATTTTGGAGTTGGGGTCACCACAGAATACTAAAGAGGTACAACGATTGACAGGGAAGCTGGCAGGGTTTAGCAGGTTCCTCTCCCGGGCCGGGGAGAAGTGCTCTCCCTTCTTCAAAACTTTGAGAGGAGGTCGAAAGTTCGAGTAGACCTCGGAGTGCGAGGAAGCATTCCAGGCCTTGAAGAGGCAGCTAACTCAGGGCCCCCTGCTCCAAGGGCCAAAGGAGGGGGAGGACTTGTTCTTGTATCTAGGGGTCGGAGCGGAGGCCCTGAGCTCCATTTTGGTTCGGGAAGAGGGGAAGAAATAACTCCCGATTTACTATGTGAGTCGGGTCTTGAGGAAGGCAGAGCTTCAGTATCCTATCCTGGAAAAGCTGGCCTTTTATCTCATCATTTCAGCCCAGAGGCTCCGACCTTACTTCTAGGCACACTCGATCCGAGTGGTGACTGACCATCCCCTCCGAAACATCTTTGAGGGGGTGGAGCACTCAGGGCGATTGGCCAAATGGTCGGTAGAGTTGAGCGAATTCGATATTTATTTTTTCCCTCGCCTCTTGATCAAGGCACAAGCTATGACCGATTTTCTAGCTGATTACGTAGTGGAAGTGGCGGAGACAGAACTCCCCCACCCAGCCCCCTGGAGGGTGATGGTGGACGACGCGTCGGGAATACATTCCCTGGGAGTGGGGGTGATCTTGGAGAGTCCACAGGTGACGAGGATTGAGAAAATAGTAGTGGTGCATTTTCCCATTACCAACAATCAAGCCGAGTATGAGGCTGTGATTGCAGGCCTTTGCCTAGCCAGGGAGCTGGACGTGCATAATGTGGAGGTCCTCACTGACTCCATGGTGGTGGTTTCCCAGATCAACGGGGAGTTCGAGGCAAGGGAGCCGACTCTACAGCTCTACTTGGCAAAGGTAAAGGGAGTCATCAGTGTAACATCCCGACTTTTATTGGGCCACCAGAGAGAACTCCGATTTGAGTTCTGTCAATTCCTATGACTTCGTATAGTTAATACGAACGTATCAAAACTCGTTGCGTCGCGATTCGAAGCCTAACGATGATTATGAGCGTTTTGACCATTTTAGCACGCTGCGACGCGCAAATATCGGACTTTCGCCAAACGAACTCCGATTCGACCCCGGTCAGTGGCGTTGGACTCGTATGGTCAATACGAAGTCAACAGAAGTCGTTCCGGTTAATTTCGACGACAATTGGTCAACTCGTGGTCAAATCAAGCATAATCGTGCACCGAAAAGCGTGCACACACCAATTGTGGCACGATACCCGAACTTTGACCCAACCCCGACGACTTGGACCCACTTTGACTTTGACCAGCATGGGGGACCCACTCCATGGTGGACTTTGGTCTAACCCCCCTAAAAATCCATTTTTGGATTTTTCTCCAAATAAGAGCTCACCTCCTCTCCATGGATGGATAGCCCTGCCCCCCCTCACACACTTTGGGCCCCCAACCAGCAAACAACCCACCCTAGGAGAGTGGAGGCCCACCACTACCCCTCCTCTCCTCTCTTTCTCCCCTTCTTTCTTAAGGCCCAAGCCCATGAGGGGCTAACCTCATTTCCCACATGGGGAAATGAGTTTGAGCCTCCAGCTGTCCATGGACAGCTGCAGGGTGGAGATTAATCCCTCCCTAAGAAGGGATTAATCCCACATCTTAGAGGGGAGGAGAATCCCCCCCCCCAAGATTATATAAAGGCCCCCTCCCCATGTAATCCTACACCAACCCAAAGGTCTACTTCCCCACCCCTCCCCAAGCTCTGCCGGAGCTCAGGTCGCCGGAAAAGGCAAAGCCCGAGCTCCACCACCTTCCAAAGCCATTCATGGCGGAACTCGCCGGAGGCCGCCAAAGCCCCCAACCTCAGGTAGAAACTCTTACTCTCCTCACTCCCTAGCCTTCTGACGAGTTGCATGGAAGCTCCGGCGGCCGGAGCACCGCCGTCGTCACCTCCTCCCCGCGGTTCAAAATAAAAAAAATGGCTGGCGCCGGAGGGAGCGCCCACCACCGGCGGGTTGGTCGGTGGTGGAGCCACGGCCGGCCGGTGGCCGGCCGGCGACGGGGAAAGCCCGTAAGGGCAGCGGGTTACGATCCTGCGGGTGAAAATGATGATGAACAATACTTTCTTTTTATAATTTATATTATTATAATATTATAATATTATAATAAGGGGTTTGATTTTTCAGAGGCTAAGATAGAGCCCTCATGAAAAAGTTTTGAACATGAAAATTGTTTCCTTCAATGAGGCTAGTCTCCACAAAAATTTTGAGAATTGTTGGAGTTGATTTGGTATTTTTAAAATCCCAAATAAAATTTGTTTAGTCAAATTAAAGGCCCAAAACACTTTGGAAAATTACAAAAAAATTACTAGATTCATTTTAGGTCCTCTTAAGGGTTGTATCAAAATTTGGGGTCATTGGGATAAGTTTTGATATTTTTCCTAAAATCTGGAAGCCTAGGGTCGCGTTCGGAAATTATTACGCTCATTTTCTTCGAAAATGAAATTGGAGTGCGCGACCGTCCTTTCTAATTTAATTAATAAATTCAAAGTTATCGTATCGACGAGAGTGGCTGAGACGAGTGACCAAGCTCCGTGTGTTCCGAGGCTTTGTGAAACCGTCGAGCGTCTCGACTCTCGGGTGATCTGGACACGCTCGGAAAGTGAGAGTACGAGCAGCGAGTTGCATATTATTCTCGATTAATATTAAGGGTGTAACTCTTGATAAGCCACTAATCCGATCAAGTCATGATTAATAAGGCGCAACCAAATCATAATCGGATCCTAATAATGGGTGTAATCCAATGAAGCCTTATTAAGAACTGAAATAGAACTGAATGTGCCTCCTGAGAACAGAGATGAGACTGAAGCCTCCTGGATGGAGTGATTGGACTACTAACAATTTTCTTTATGATTATTCCAGTCTTGCACTGGTCCTGTTCCTTTATTCTTTTCAGTTCTACTCCAGTCTCATACTGATCAAGTACTTTTAATTTAGTTCTACTCTAGTCTCGTACTGGTCAAGTACTTTTAATTCAGTTCTACTCCAGTCTCGTACTGGTCAAGTACTTTTAATTCAGTTTTACTCCAGTCTCGTACTGGTCAAGTACTTTCAATTCAGTTCTACTCCAGTCTCGTACTGGTCAAGTACTTTTAATTCAGTTCTACTCCAGTCTCGTACTGGTCAAGTACTTTTAATTCAGCTCTACTACAGTCTCGTACTGGTCAAGTACTTTCAATTTTGTATTAATCCAGTTTTGTACAGGTCATATTTCATTACAGCACTTTAAATAAGCAGCATAATCACCGCACTTGTCTTCATTGCAATTTACTATTATAACCACGGGTCCTGCTCTGACGAGCAGTCGTTATTAAGGTTGAGCCATAGTTGGGGATAACCGGAGTTGAGGTATTCCTCCAGGTCTAGCCCCAAATAATGCGCTCCCACGCTCCTTGACGAAAGTAGAGCTGAACGCCGCCGCCCGAAGTTTAAGCCTAGTAAGGCAGGCCGCCGTAGACCCGGTGTGTATTATGTTTACCGTTGATTGATTGTTTGTAAATTGCTTGTGGTGGAATAGTGGCGGGTCAGTCCCTTCCGCAGACCGTTCGTACCGGTGCGGGAAGGTTGACGACTCAAGGCGACAGGGAGATGGGTACCACGGGTGACCGGCCGTTTTATTCCCCGTCGGGTTTTCCTCCGCGGGTCGGTCAAAATGATTCGCTGGATGTCGCTCATGTCCAAGAGTACACCATGTTGTACGTTAGGGCCTGGGGTTGTGCGGTACGATCACCCCCAGAAGTGACAGGACAGGCCACTGTCACCGACGGCCACATCAATGAGGCCCGCGGGGCTCGCTACCCTGCTGGAATAGAAGCGGTCCAAACTATGTCGACATAGGGTTTGTGTAAGCGGTTGTGAATTCCTGCGGTTTGTGTACGCGGCTGTGAATGTCTGCGGTGTGTGTGCGGCTGTGAATGCCTGCGATAGAATTCAGGATATGGAAACCTGTTGTGCTGATGAGCTAGTAGAGCATTGTTATAACCGTTTTATACTATTGCTGTTTTTTCTGGTTATACTGCACTCTTTTATATTTGCTTCTAGCTGTTCCTATATGAAATATGGTGCTAACCCTCTCGTGCTTCGGCTATTTACTTTTGTTGGATGGGTGAGTGCTCGTCCCCAGGATGTGGATCTGGGGAAGAGATTTGTTTCCACTTAGCTATGTGACTAACGGTTAGTTGATTAACCATTCACAGGAGGTGGAGCACCGTAGTGACCCGCTGCCGCAGGAGATTACGCCAGCAGCTAGGTCTACTCGAGCAGATGTACCCCCGCCGTCCCCAGAGTTTAGAGACGTGAGTTCCGCCGAGCAGCGTAGAGAGAGAGTATATGAGGATTATATGTAGCACATGTATAGCCTACGGGCTTATATAAGTACTTAGGCTTCGGCCCTAGAACCGCTGTGATTCTGATATGTGATATATATAAATCTGCAATGGTTTCCTGTTAATGCTTCCGCTATATTCTGATGGGTTGTGAATTTTATGATTCGAGCCAACCAAGGCGGCCATCTAGTGCTTGGACAGGGTGGATCGTTTCACCTATGAGCACTGGGTGGGCGTCTTGGGCCAGTAGTACCCCTCCGGCCCGACCCGGGCAAAGGTTGGGAGGGTGCTACAAATGGATCAGAGCGATCACGATTCTTCCTTGTGGAGCAGTCTCAGGATCCCCTCGTCCCTCGCTTCGTTTTCGGTTCGGGATGAACCTTGCAACGGAAGCCTGGTGGACCCTAGTGTAGAGGCTTAGGGATTCTAGACTGTACAATAGTATGCCCATATACCGTTGTTTCCGCTTTGTCTATCATTTTTTTGCAAATTGCCACTAATTTTGCAAAATACTGACACTCTTTCCTGTTACTTCTCTAGATACCGGAGGACAGTAACGGGGGATCCTCGTCTAGAGGATATATTCCAGCTACCCCACCACCAGACCCGGTCGCTCCCGCGGCCGCACCGTTTGCCGAGACAGATATGGGGCAGACACTGACGGCTATACTAGCGACTTTCCGTGATGCCCTTGCACAGCCGCCACGAGAGATGACCGCACCCACCGATCTACTGACGACTTTTCGAGGACTGAGGCCTCCCCCTTTCAGGGGTACAGAGACGGCCATTCAGGTAGAGGAGTGGGTGGAGCGAGTGGAGGAGCTGTTAGTAGGGATGATGTGCCCAGCTGTGTCAGCAGTTTCTTTGGTGGTGACCCTCTTGGAGGGATATGCGAGGGATTGGTGGAGAGCGGCTAGTCGCTCTACCTTTCGAGGTCGGCCGATGAGCACGATCCTTTGGGGAGAGTTCTCCATAGCTCTACTAGAGTTCTTTATCACATATACAGATCGAGCTGCGCTACAAGAGAGGTTCCTGCTCATCTGACAGGGCAACCGCACTGTGGCAGAGTATGAGAGAGAGTTCATACACCTGGCACGCTTCGCCGGGAACCTGGCTGCCTCTGACAGGGATAGAGCTTCTCGGTTCTACCGAGGGCTACGAGATGACCTGAGGCAGGCCCTGATTATGCTCTCTCAGGCCACCTTCCACACCATAGCTACCAATGCGGCAGCCTTAGAGTTGGACCAGCAGACAGTGGCTCAGCGATGCAGAGGTCAGGAAGAGCTCCCTCGAGACCAGAGGCGATACGGAGGAGTCGCTCTTCATAGACAGGATAGAGAGCGCAGGCAGCGACGCCGCAGGCAGCCTTATAGGCACCCACCAGCACCCCCAGCACCCCCAGCTGCACAGCCAGACTTCAGACCAGCTCCAGCACCGTAGCCCCCACTAGTGGCCCGACGAGATGTTCCCTTCACAGGGAATTGCTTCTTATGTCATCAGCCAGGACATATGAGGGCCTTTTGCCCTTAGGCGACGGGGAGACCCGGATTGGGAGCAGTTCAGGGTGGACAGCCGGCACGAGGGCAGGGTCAGAGAGGCCGTAGAGGCAGAGCTGGCAGGAGAGGCCAACATGGCCGAGCAGCGCCCTAGGAGGCCTACGCACTCGACCTGCAGCACGGACCGGCCCCTGACGTAGTCATAAGTATATATCTTAGGCGATAGAGAGATATATCTTAGGCGATAGAGAGATATCAAATCTGACTACTGATGTTGTATATTACTTATGTGTACTTATATCCTCTGTATTAGATAGTTGATATATATATATATATATATATATATATATATATATATATATATATATATATATTCCCATGTCGTCAGGAATCTTGTTGGTAGAAGGACTTCCTGCCAAAACCCTTTTCGACACAAGAGCAACTCAATCTTTCGTCTCCCACGAATTCATCGCAATAAAAGGAAATGTTGTTCGTTCGACCGGACTGTCTATACGAATCCATTTACCGGACGGGTCGGATATGACTTCTACCGAAAAGTGCTCGTTCCAAGCTATGCTAGGTGAAGTAGAATTTGAAATCTACGCAACCATCCTAGCAATAACTGGATTCAACATAATTATGGGAATGGACTGGTTGGCCGAGCACCAAGCCCAGATAAATTGTTCCACGCGAGAAGTCCGGCTACAGAACGCGAATGGCCAGACCGTCACGTTGACAGGTGCGCCCTCTGTCTCGTGTATCATCTTGACTTCTACGCAGATGGTGAAATCCGTCCGACAGAAGGACGAAGTATATCTTATCTACTTCGAGATGGAAGACAAATCCCAGGTGCTCGCCAAGGTTCCGGTAGTCCGCGACTTTCCGGATGTTTTCCCTGAGTCCCTCCCGGGATTGCCACCACAGCGAGAGGTCGACTTTCAGATCGAGCTCGTGACCGGAGCACGACCAACATCTCGAGCCCCCTACCGGATGGCCCCAAGGGAGCCGACTGAACTAAAGATCCAGCTACAGGAACTAATAGATGCTGGATTCGTCCGCCCTAGTTTCTCACCCTGGGGAGCCCCGGTACTTTTTGTCAAGAAGAAAGAAGGGACTCTGCGACTATGCATCGACTACAGGGAGCTGAATAAGCTGACTGTACTCAATACCTACCCCCTCCCTAAAATCGACGAACTGTTCGATCAGTTGCAAGGTGCGTCCGTGTTTTTCAAGATGGACCTGAGATCCGACTATTACCAGCTTCGAATCCGAGAGGAGGATATCCCCAAGACTGCCTTTAGCTCTCGATACGGTCTATATGAGTTCCTGGTGATGCCCTTCGGGCTCACTAACGCGCCTTTCGCCTTCATGGACCTGATGAATAGAGTCTTCGAACCTTTCTTGGATCACTTTGTCATCGTCTTCATAGACGACATCCTAATCTACTCAAAGACCAAGACGGACCATACCCGGCACCTTCAAATGGTGCTATTAAAGCTCCGGGAACACTCTCTCTTCGCCAAATTCAGTAAATGCGAATTCTGGCTAGAAGAAATTGGATTCTTGGGCCACACAATAAACAAGGAAGGAGTGGCAGTAGACCAAGCCAAGGTCCAGGCGGTACAAAATTGGCCGTCACTCAGGACGGCTGCGAATATCCGAAGTTTCCTCGGTCTTGCCGGATACTACGGGAAGTTTGTCGAGGGTTTTTCCAAGATCGCCCTACCCCTAACTGCTCTCACCAAGAAGGACGTCACATTCCGATGGATGCCAGAGTGCGAGGCAGCGTTTGTCGAGCTGAAGAAGCGGCTGACTTCTGCGCCAATCTTTACGATCCCCACAGGGACTGAGGGATTCCAAATCTACACCGATGCTTCCCTGAAGGGATTGGGAGCAGTCCTAATGCAGCACGGCAAGGTAGTGGCCTATGCTTCGCGGCAATTAAAGCCGCATGAATTAAACTACGCGGCGCACGATTTAGAGTTGGGCGCCGTCATCTTCGCCCTTAAAATCTGGAGGCATTATCTGTACGGAGTAAGATGTGAGATCTTCTCCGATCACAAGAGCCTCAAGTATATCTTCACGCAGAAAGACCTGAACCTCCGGCAGCGCCGATGGCTGGAATTCTTATGCGATTACGACTTCACTCTCCAATATCACCCCGGGAAGGCTAACAGAGTCGCTGACGCCTTGAGCCGCCAGCCTGCAGTAGCCGGGAGTTGGATGGAGAAGATCCCTAAAGAGCTCTTCCAGTCTTTGATAGACATGGAGATTACCCTAGTTTCCCGAAGAGATCCGGAAGAGTACTACTCGCAGCTATATTGGATGGAAATCCAATGCGACATCCGGGACCGGATACGAGAAGCCCAGAAGATCGACCCAGAGGTGATGCCGATCGTCCGATCTCTGCAAGAAGGGGCACAAGAGGATTATAAACTGCATGACGGGATTCTGCAATTCAAGCACCGCATATTTGTTCCTGCTACTGGAGGGACTCGTGAAGAAATTTTGCAAGAGGCCCATCAGTCCAGGTACTCGATCCACCCTGGCGTAGTTTAGATGTACGTGGACTTGCACAGGACCATTTACTGGCCTACAATGAAAAGAGATGTCACCAACTTCGTGGCCCGGTGCCAGACCTGTCAGAAGGTCAGAGCTGAATGTCGCAGTCCAGGAGGCCTATTACAGCCCCTGCCGATACCAGAATGGAAGTTTGAAGACATCTCCATGGACTTCGTCCACGGCCTACCTCGATCCCGCGCTGGGAATGACTCAATATGGGTGGTCGTAGATCGACTCACCAAGGTAGCACGGTTCATTCCAAACCGACAGGGTGATGGAGTAGATATCCTGGCCAGGATGTTTATAGAGCATGTGGTACGATTCCACGGAGTACCAAAGTCCATCGTGTCAGATCGTGACGGGCGTTTCACATCTAAGGAGTGGAGGCGGGTGCAGGCGTATTTGGGAACCAAGTTGGCCTTCAGCACTGCCTTCTACCCGCAAACAGACGGACAGACGGAGAGGACGAACCGGACGATGGAGGATCTTCTTCGACTGTGCATAGTGGAGCACAATGAGCCATGGGAGCAGTTGTTGTCGTTGGTCGAATTTTCATATAATAACAGCTACCAGGCTAGCATTAAGATGGCTCCGTACGAGGCATTGTATGGAAGGCGTTGCCAAACCCCGTTGACTTGGGCTCAAGAAGAGGACCCGGAAGCCTTGGGAGTGGCTTACATCGATGACACTACGACATCGATACGGCTGATTCAGGAGCGAATGCGGGAAGCGCAAAGCCGGCAGGCTAAGTACTATGATGCGCGGCACCGACCGGTGGAGTTTAGCGTGGGGGAAATGGTGTTCTTGAAAATAAAGCCCACGCATGGTGTCTCCCGGTTGAGGAAGCAGAAAAAGTTAGATCCCCGCTTCTTGGGCCCCTATCCGGTGATAGAGCGTGTTGGCCCCGTCGCCTATCGTTTGGCCTTGCCCCCAGAGTTGGGGAATCTTCACGATGTGTTTCATGTCTCTTCCTTGAGACGAGTCCTCCGGCAACCAGAGCAGTACCTTCCTACTCCCCCGGTGCAGCTACAGTCAGATAGATCCATCCGGCTCGAACCCGTCAGAGTAGTGGATTATAAGGTCAAGACACTACGCAACAAAACCATTCTGATGGTTAAGGTGTTATGGTCAAACTGCGGACGAGAAGAGTTCACGTGGGAACCTGAAGTACTCCTCCGAGAAAAGCATCCAGAGCTCTTTCCCTAGGTATGTTACTTTTTCCCCCTACTTCGAGCAAATTTTCGGGGACGAAAATCCTTTTATTTTTATTGGATTGTTACATCCCGACTTTTATTGGGCCACCAGAGCCCTAGTTGGCCCAATAAAAGTGGCCCGGACCCTACCCATGACCCGGTGAGGGGTAACCCAAGGTAGGAAATAGAGCTAGAGGACTCAAAATTGAGTTCCGTCAGTTCCTGTGGCCTCGTATAGTCAATACGAGCGCATCAGAACTCGTTCAGTTGAACCCCGAGGTCATATTGTGGATTTGACCATTCCTCGCAGGACGTTGTGAAAATGAGATTGTTGGATATTGACATAGAGAACTCCGATTTGAGTTCTGTCAATTCCTATGACTTCGTATAGTTAATACGAACGCATCGGAACTCGTTGCGTCGTGATTCGAAGCCTAACGATGATTATGAGCGTTTTGACCATTTTAGCACGCTGCGACGCGCAAATATCGGACTTTCGCCAAACGAACTCCGATTCGACCCCGGTCAGTGGCGTTAGACTCGTATGGTCAATACGAAGTCAACAGAAGTCGTTCCGGTTAATTTCGACGACAATTGGTCAACTCGTGGTCAAATCAAGCATAATCATGCACCGAAAAGTGTGCACACACCAATTATGACACGACACCCGAACTTTGACCCAACCCCGACGACTTGGACCCACTTTGACTTTGACCAGCATGGGGGACCCACTCCATGGTGGACTTTGGTCAAACCCCCCTAAAAATCCATTTTTGGATTTTTCTCCAAATAAAAGCTCACCTCCTCTCCATGGATGGATAACCCTTGCCCCCCCTCACACACTTTGAGCCCCCCAACCAGCAAACAACCCACCCTAGGAGAGTGGAGGCCCACCACTACCCCTCCTCTCCTCTCTTTCTCCCCTTCTTTCTTAAGGCCCAAGCCCATGAGGGGCTAACCTCATTTCCCACATGGGGAAATGAGTTTGAGCCTCCAGCTATCCATGGACAGCTGGAGGGTGGAGATTAATCCCTCCCTAAGGAGGGATTAATCCCACATCTTAGAGGGGAGGAGAAGCCCTCCCCCCAAGCTTATATAAAGGCCCCCTCCCCATGTAATCCTGCACCAACCCAGAGGTCTACTTCCCCACCCCTCCCCAAGCTCTGTCGGAGCTCAGGTCGCCGGAAAAGGCAAATCCCGAGCTCCACCACCTTCCAAAGCCATTTATGGTGGAACTCGCCGGAGGCCGCCAAACCCCCCAACCTCAGGTAGAAACTCTTCCTCTCCTCACTCCCTAGCCTTCTGACGAGTTGCATGGAAGCTCCGGCGGCCGGAGCGCCGCCGCCGTCACCTCCTCCCCACGGTTCAAAATAAAAAATGGCTCCGGCGATGGCTGCCGGACCACCGCCGGAGGGAGCGCGCACCACCAGCGGGTTGGCCGGTGGTGGAGCCACGGCCGGCCGGTGGCCGGCCGGCGACGAGGAAAGCCCGTTAGGGCAGCGGGTTACGATCCTGCGGGTGAAAATGATGATGAACAGTACTTTCTTTTTATAATTTATATTATTATAATATTATAATATTATAATAAGGGGTTTGATTTTTCAGAGGCTAAGATAGAGCTCTCATGGAAAAGTTTTGAACATGAACATTATTTCCTTCAATGAGGCTAGTCTCCACAAAATTTTTGAGAATTTTTGGAGTTGATTTGGTATTTTTAAAATCCCAAATAAAATTTGTTTGGCCAAATTAAAGGCCCAAAACACTTTGGAAAATTACAAAAAAATTACTAGATTCATTTTAGGTCCTCTTAAGGGTTGTATCAAAATTTGGGGTCATTGGGATAAGTTTTGATATTTTTCCTAAAATCTGGAAGCCTAAGGTCGCGGTCGGAAATTATTACGCTCATTTTCTTCGAAAATGAAATTGGAGTGCGCGACCATCCTTTCTAATTTAATTAATAAATTCAAAGTTATCGTATCGACGAGAGTGGCTGAGATGAGTGACCAAGCTCCGTGTGTTCCGAGGCTTTGTGAAACCGTCGAGCGCCTCGACTCTCGGGTGATCTGGACACGCTCGGAAAGTGAGAGTACGAGCAGCGAGTTGCATATTATTCTCGATTAATATTAAGGGTGTAACTCCTGATAAGCCACTAATCCGATCAAGTCATGATTAATAAGGCGCAACCAAATCATAATCGGATCCTAATAATGGGTGTAATCCAATGAAGCCTTATTAAGAACTGAAATAGAACTGAATGTGCCTCCTGAGAACGGAGATGAGACTGAAGTCTCCTGGATGGAGTGATTGGACTACTAACAATTTTCTTTATGATTATTCCAGTCTTGCACTGGTCCTGTTCCTTTATTCTTTTCAGTTCTACTCCAGTCTCGTACTGGTCAAGTACTTTTAATTCAGTTCTACTCCAGTCTCGTACTGGTCAAGTACTTTTAATTCAGTTCTACTCCAGTCTCGTACTGATCAAGTACTTTTAATTCAGTTCTACTCCAGTCTCGTACTGGTCAAGTACTTTCAATTCATTTCTACTCCAGTCTCGTACTGGTCAAGTACTTTGAATTCAGTTCTACTCCAGTCTCGTACTGGTCAAGTACTTTTAATTCAGCTCTACTCCAGTCTCGTACTAGTCAAGTACTTTCAATTTTGTATTACTCCAGTTTTGTACAGGTCATATTTCATTACAGCACTTTAAATAAGCAGCATAATCACCGCACTTGTCTTCATTGCAATTTACTATTATAATCACGGGTCCTGCTCTGACGAGCAGTCGTTATTAAGGTTGAGCCATAGTTGGGGATAACCGGAGTTGAGGTATTCCTCCAGGTCTAGCCCCAAATAATGCGCTCCCACGCTCCTTGACGAAAGTAAAGCTGAACGCCGCCGCCCGAAATTTAAGCCTAGTAGGGCAGACCGACGTAGACCCGGTGTGTATTATGTTTGCCGTTGATTGATTGTTTGTAAATTGCTTGCAGTGGAATAGTGGCGGGTCAGTCCCTTCCGCAGACCGTTCGTACCGGTGCGGGAAGGTTGACGACTCAAGGCGACAGGGAGATGGGTACCACGGGTGACCGGCCGTTTTATTCCCTGTCGGGTTTTCCTCCGCGGGTCGGCCAAAATGATTCGCTGGATGTCACTCACGTCCAAGAGTACACCATGTTGTACGTTAGGGCCTGGGGTTGTGCGGTACGATCACCCCCAGAAGTGGCAGGGCTGGCCACTGTCACCGACGGCCAGATCGGTGAGGCCCGCGGGGCTCGCTACCCTCCTGGAACAAAAGCGGTCCAAACTATGTCGACATAGGGTTTGTGTAAGCGGCTGTGAATGCCTGCGGTTTGTGTACGCGGCTGTGAATGTCTGCGGTGTGTGCGCGGTTGTGAATGCCTGCGATAG
Source organism: Platanthera zijinensis (assembly GCA_039513925.1). NCBI lineage: Eukaryota > Viridiplantae > Streptophyta > Magnoliopsida > Asparagales > Orchidaceae > Platanthera > Platanthera zijinensis. Next base: position 151,766,585 of record CM077089.1, read on the forward strand.
AATTCAAGATATGGAAACATGTTGTGCTGATGAGCTAGTAGAGCATTGTTATAACTGTTTTATACTATTGCTGTTTTTTCCGGTTATACTGCACTCTTTTATATTTGCTTCTAGCTGTTCCTATATAAAATATGGTGCTAACCCTCTCGTGCTTCAGCAATTTACTTTTGTTGGATGGGTGCGTGCTCGTCCCCAGGATGTGGGTCCGGGGAAGAGATTTGTTTCCACTTAGCTCTGTGACTAACGGTTAGTTGATTAACCATTCACAGGAGGTGGAGCACCGTAGTGACCCGCTGCCGCAGGAGATTACGCCAGCAGCTAGGTCTACTCGAGCAGATGTACCCCCGCCGTCCCCAGAGTTTAGAGACGTGAGTTCCGCCGAGCAGCGTAGAGAGAGAGAGAGTATATGAGGATTATATGTAGCACATGTATAGCCTACGAGCTTATATAAGTACTTAGGCTTCGGTCCTAGAACCGTTGTGATTCTAATATGTGATATATATAAATCTGCAATGGTTTCCTATTAATGCTTCCGCTATATTCTGATGGGTTGTGAATGTTATGATTCGAGCCAACCAAGGCGGCCATCTAGTGCTTGGACAGGGTGGATCGTTTCCCCTATGAGCACTGGGTGGGCGTCTTGGGCCAGTAGTACCCCTCCGGCCCGACCCGGGCAAAGGTTGGGGGGGTGCTACAATCGACACCTTCCAGACTTTCTCCATCCGACACGTGCCCATGGAGGAGAACGAGCAGGTAGATCAACTGGCAAAGCATGGTCCCCGGGTGGGGGGTACAATCACAGATCTCTTCCGCCCATCCATCAAAGAAGAGGAACTGATGGAGGTAGAGCAACACCCCTCGTGGATGGATCCATTCTCAACTTTCTTGTCCACTGGGGAGTATCCTGACGGGATGGACAGGAAGAAGCTCAAGCACAAATCGGCATACTATCTCATGCGAGACGACCAGCTATACCGGAAGACCCTCTCCGGGATGTTGGCACGTTGCGTGTCCGAGAGGGAGGTCCCGAGGATCTTGGAGGAAATTCACTCCGGAGAGTGTGGAAGCCACTCCGGGAGTTGGACCTTAGAACTCCGGATCATCAGGCAAGGATATTTTTGGCCGACCTTGGGGCAATACGCGGCAAAATTCACAAAGGAGTGCCATAAGTGCCAGCTGTTCGCTCCCCTCCAGCTGCAACCTGCCCAACGCCTCAGGAGTATCACAGCCCCCTAACCATTTGCAATCTGGGGAATGGACTTGGTCGGGCCCTTCCCCCAGACCAGCGGCCAGAGAAGGTTCCTGCTCGTGATGATCGATTATTTCTGTAAGTGGCTGAAAGTTAAGGCGCTGGCCAAGGTAACCTCCCAGGTCATCAGGAATTTTGTATGGGGGGAGATCATCTGCCATCACAGCTTGCCCCTGGCCATTGTCATAGACAACGACCCTCTATTTGCCAGCGCCGAGTTCATTAGCTTTTGCGGGCAGCTCGGGATCGATCTCAAGTTCGCCTCGATTCATCACCCCAGGAGCAACGGACAGGTGAAGGCGGCTAACAAGATCATTGTTAACCTCCTCAAGAAGAAGGTAGAGAATTTGAGAGGAAGCTGGGTGGATCAGCTCCCTTCGGTCCTTTGGGCCCTTAGAACCACACCCAACACGGCCACATGAGAGACTCCTTTCAAACTCTCTCATGGGTGTGAGATGGTACTTCCGGTAGAGTTCGAGGTCTGAACGCCTCGGGTGGTCGAGGCAGGAGAGGGCAGAGAAGAATGGAGGGCCGAGAATGAGGAGGAGATGCGGCTCTCACTCGACACGGTTGAGGAGCTGTGAGACCTCTCTGCCATCAGGAAAGAGGAAATGAAGAGAAGAATGGCCAAATACTTTGACAAGCACGTCAGAGTCAAACAATTCGCGGAAGGAGACTTGGTCTTAAGAAAAGTGGATGCCTCAGGGTGGTCAGCCGCCGCGGGGAAGCTCAATCCCAACTAGGAGAGACCATACATTGTACAGGAGGTGTTGAAGTCAGGAGGGTACTGCCTCCGGAATGTGGAGGGCGAGACCCTAAGTCTCACCTGGAGTGGGGATGCCTTAATGCGTTTTTCCCTAAGTTATGTATATGGCGTTTCAGTTTCTAATAAATCTTCTTTTGATGAACTTGTGCTCTGGCGATGAAAAGTGCAAATGCGAGTCTCCCCCAGACCTCGAGCAGATCCCGTTGCCAGGCTCCCATCAAGCTGATAGGGCTGGAAGTCACTCGGAGGAGGCAGACCCCGAGCATATCCCGCTGCCAAGCTCCCATCAAGCTGACAAGGCTGGAAGTCACTCGGAGGAGTCTGTCTCAGACCCCGAGTAGATCCCTCTGCCAGTCTCCTGTCAAGCTGGCAGGGCTGGAAGTCACTCGGAGGAGTCTGCCTCAGACCCCGAGTAGATCCCGCTGTCAGGCTCCCGTCAAGCTGACAGGGCTGGAAGTAACTCGGAGGAGTCTGCCTCAGACCCCGAGCAGATCCCGCTGCCAGACTCCCATCAAGCTAGCAGGGCTGGAAGTCACTCGGAAGAGTCTGCCCCAAATCTCGAGCAGATCCCGCCGCCAGGCTTACATCAAGCTAGCTGGGCTGGAAGTCACTCGGAGGAGTCTGCTTCAAACCCCCGAGCAGATCCCGCTGCCAGGCTCCCATCAAGCTGGCAGGGCTGGAAGTCACTCGGAGGAGTCTGCCTCAGACCCCGAGCAGATCTCGATGTCAGGCTCCAATCAAGATGGCAGGGCTGGAAGTCACTCGGAGGAGTCTACCTCAGACCCCGAGCAGATCCCGTTGTCAGGCTCCCATCAAGTTGGTAGGGTTATAAGTCACTCGGAGGAGTCTGCCTCAGACCCTGAGCAGATCCCGCTGCCAGGCTCCTGTCAAGCTGGTAGGGTTGGAAGTCACTCAAAGGAGTCTGCCTCAGACCCCGAGCAGATCTCGTTGTCAGGCTCCCATCAAGCTGGCAGGGCTGGAAGTCACTCGGAGGAGTCTGCGTCAGACCCCGAGCAGATCCCGCTGTTAGGCTCCCATCAAGCTGGCAGGGCTGGAAGTCACTCGGAGAAGTCTGCCCCAGAGCCCGAGCAGATCCTGCTGCCAGGCTCCCATCAAGCTGGCAGGGCTGGAAGTTACTCAGAGGAGTCTGCCCCAGACTCCGAGCAAATCCCGCTGTCATGCTCCCATCAAGCTGGCAGGGCTAGAAGTCACTCGGAGGAGTCTGCCTCAGACTCCGAGTAGATCCCGCTACCAGGCTCCCATCAAGCTGGCAGGGCTGGAAGTCACTCGGAGGAGTCTGCCTCAGACTCCGAGATGATCCCGCTGCCAGGCTCCCATCAAGCTGGTAGGGCTAGAAGTCACTCGGAGGAGTCTTCCCAAGACCCCGAGCAGATCCCGCTGCCAGGCTCCCACCAAGCTGGCAGGGTTGGTTGTCACTCGGAGGAGTCGGCTTGAACTCCAGGCAGAACCAGCAGACGGACCCCGACGAACAACCAGGGGTTTGATGCCGCTTCAGGAGTTCGCCCAGACCCTCCCGCTGCCTGACAAGGGCGAGGCGATTCTATGAGCACAACGCATGAGGGAAAGAGCTAGTCTCCCTCGTCGCGAATAATCGAATCAATGGGTCGACGAGGGAACTTCAGCGAGCAAGCAGGTGGAGAGGCCGGTCCTGGCCTATAAAATGGCGAGCCCCGGGGAAGTGGTATAAGCGGCGAGAGCTCGGCCGCGCCAACACCTTCGAAAAGGTCGGCCCACGCGAAATCTTTTCGCGCACTAGCTGGGTTTTCCTCATCCGATCTACGACGTAAGTGGAGTGGCGAGCCCGGACGGAGGATGCGAGTCGCCTGCTCGCATCACGGCTAACTAACGTCCCCTCGCTCCTAAGTCTAAGTTTTGGATCTCGAACAAACATGCGACCTCACTCGCTCTCAGCAGCAAAGTCAAAAAATAGCATTCAAAGCAAAGTATAAACCGCGAGCGCGAGAAAAGAGAATATTTTCATTACAGCAAAAAGAAAAGGAGAGTTCTCGAAGTACATTCCGAGCGATCAAAAAGGGGGACAGTTACAAAATCCGGGCTTTGGCCCGCAACACTGCTGCGACAAAAGTTAGGCGGGAGCAAGCCTCTGGCGAGACAAGCCCCGAGCGGCGAGCCCCTTATATACGGTGGTAGGAGCCGTCGCCCGGCTTTGGTACCGGAAGGAACAGCTCCGGTACCACCTCGCTCACCAGAATCTTGGCACCATTTCCCCTGAGGAGGTTGGCCCGCTGCAGAGCCTGGAAGGTGTACTTCGCCGCGCCGACTGCATTCTTCTGCATCATCACCTCGATCTCGTGATCGCTGTAATGTGCGAGCTAGCAACCTCTTGTAGACGGCGGCGGGGCAGCCGCTGCAGCCTCCAAGGCATCCACCCACGCCTGCAGTACTTGCTTCTCCTGTTGGAGGGTGGCGATCTCGGTACCCAGTCGGCTGGCCGTCACTACGTCCTATGAAAGGGAGAACCACCGAATTAAGTCGCGCAGAAGGGAGAAAAGGCTGATGTAAGTTGAGAAACCTACCGCTCCGCCTAGGTACTGAGCGAGAGCGGCCTCGACCCGCTTCCTTTGCTCGCCCGCCTCCTCATGGGAGAGCTTGCAGGCCGCCTCCTTCTCTTCAATTAACTTGTTGAGGGACGGGGCATTCTTTTCCAGCTGAAGGCACCGCCGGCCGACCATATGGGCCAGCTCAAGGCTGCGAAATTGGGCCCGCGCGCTTTCGTAGATCAGCACCCGCGTCGCCTCCTCGTTGTAGACATCGGCGTCCTCTCGCCCGTAGACGTCGAAGGAGAGGTTGTAAGCATCCCCGCTGCTGGTATCCTGCTCATGCCAGCTCGGCAACAACGTGGATATGAAGACCCGGTTGGTCTCCTTGTCCCATTGAAGCAGCGGGACTCCGAACTCGTCTGCGGGCCCCTCACCGTAGCCAAAGTTGCGGTGCCCCCGGGGGACTGGCTTCTCGGCGGGCTGAACCTCCTCTTGCGGTTGCGATGTGCCTGCCCCTCCGCCAGCAGATCTGACGGCCGGAGAGGCCGTGGGGGCGGGATCAGTGGACGGTTGTCTCGCAGGGGCCTTGCCTTTGTCGCGAGCTAGGGGAGGCGCGCCGCCCGTTTTCTTCGATTTCTTGGACGGTGGCGGATCCTGAGGCCGCTCGCGACTGGGTCGCTTTGGGGGAGCAGGGACGGAGAGCTCGCGGTGGGCGGTGGCCGCTGCCTCGGCCCGGGCGAGCTCAGCGGAAGCGTGTCGCGCGCTCTCGTTTGGAGGATGGAGGGAAATGTCGCGCTAGCCTACAAAGCGTGGGACTTAGAAAATATTCGAGGGACGGGTTTAAGAGAGCACAAACGGGTGAACCGCTTACCTTCACCGGGTGGGACGGGGACGAGGTCGTCCAGATTCTTGCGGAGGTAGGTCACCTCGAAGTTCTTCCCGGTGAAGAACCCGAATAGCTCGCCTCGCCGAGTTGGACTAGCGAGAAAGGGACGTTGCCGAAGTCCCCTTTGACGAACAAGAACTTCTTGAGCCAGTTATGTCTCTTATTGACCGTCTCCCGCACCTTGGCATGTGTGCTGGCGAAGCAGGCAGTCCCGTCCTTGTTTGCGCGAAAAGAGAACATCGTGCGGAACACCGCAAGACTGAACTCGATCTTCTCCTCTCGCAGAAAGCAGAAGAACCCTACTATTACCGCAAAAGAGTTTGGAGTCATCTGCCCAGGGACGACTCCGTAGTATTTGAAGACTTGGCGGGCTTCCGGCCATAGGGGTAGCCGGAGGCTCGCCTCAGAGTGGGCCATCAGGAATGCGAGCTCGTTGGCATAGAGCTCGTTGATTCGCTCCTTCCCGGGCCGCCTCGCCTCAAAGCATGGTGGGATATAATTACTGACAGTATCTACAAACTGCCTCTCGGTAAGGGCGGTGAGAGGGAAATCGTGCTCGGAGAAGGTCCAAGCACATTTGCTCATCCCCTCCCCCTCGCCACTACCACCACCCATCCTATAGAAATCTTGTCGAGCGGGACAGGGAGTTTCTCACAAAAGCTAAGGGAAGGAAGAAGTCATAAATACGGTAGGTGAAGAGTGAGTTGGCGGAGTCCTATTTATAGAATCAGAAAAAGGCGGGAAAAAGTCCCAATGGCGGAAAGGTGCGGATAGCAAATTTGACCCCGACGTTTCGACTTCTGAACCCAACCCGGATCCACGTCAACTCGTCGGTCGGCCGCGAGCCGCCCACACCCGCTCCTGCATGGAAGCAGAATAACCGGAGATGCGGACCCCGCCGGGATCGGCGTGCGAGTCCCTCAATAAGCGACCAGTGGGAAGTTGGCCCGCCCCCACCAAAGCAGGTACAGCTAGCGCTACGCGAGTCGACTCCGCGATGCCTAGCCTGCTAGAAAGAAGAACTGGCCGAGCCGGTTCGCCTCGCCCGCATCTTCCCCAAAAGTCGAGACCAGCACAGTCGAAAGAAAAAGTAGCAAGTGCATGCCCATGAGCGGGCGGGGGAGGTCCTGAATTATTACAGACGGCTAATAGTTCATAACAAGCGTTCAAATGACTCCGGAAGTTTCGATCGTTGCACGAGGGGTACGGTCCGGACCCAGCAGGTAGCAGCGGGCGCCGGCGGGAGAGAGGCAGGCGGATCAGTACTGAATCCATTTCCACCTGCCCCGCCCCCGCTGGCCGGATCGAGGCGGTACGCGAGGATAATGATACTCGCAAACCGCCGTCAGCTCCTGCTGGGTCAGATCGACCTGCTCCGAGACATGCCTTAGCCGCTCCTTGGCCCGCATAATGTGTGCGTCCGGGGATGTCGCTTCTTCCTCGTCAGCTGGGCACCCCGCCCTTTCCAAATCCGTAAATTGCCCCTCCGCCTCGGCCTTGTCTTTCTCCACTCTGTCGAAGACCTCCTATAGCAGCAGCATGTGTTTCTGAAACAGTCGCGTCACTTGCGTCTTCATCTTTTCGGCATTCAGCGGGTCGCCCAGGTAGTCTGCGATGTCGTCCAGGTTAGGGGGAGGCGAGTACCACTCGCTCATCTCGACGTCAGAAGAGATTGTGTTATAACCTGCGAAGTCAAGGTAAAAGAAGGTGACCAATGATGAAGCAGGCTAATGCAAGGGAATTCCCATGTGTTGGCACGTCTCCCGCACCATCAGCTGGACGAGAAGGGCTCGGCCGACCCTGGAAGGCTCCACCTCCGGGGGTAACGAATGGTTTCCCCAGACCAGGGGGTCTTGGCGACGGAGAAGTTACAGGAGGGAAGTGCGCCTGGGATATGGGACTAGCGGCCCGATCAGTCACCACCAGGGTAGAATTCCCCGGGTCCACCCTGTCCACTCCGTCATCGTGGGGCGCCCCCTACAAAAAGAAAAGTCAGCAGGAGTAGCGGATCAAAGGGGGTAACCGCATACCTCAGAAACGACCTCGACATCGCCAGCCGAGCCGGAAGCGAGGTCATCACCCACTGGGGACCGCCAGATGATTTTTCCTTTCACTGGCTTGAATAAGGGACCGGGCGATCCGCGCGCCAACCACGGGGTGGCTTCGAGAGCCACATCCCGGGCACCCTCCCTCGCAGCCGCCAAACGAGCCCGCATCTCCTCGGACATAGGCATCTTCCGACTATGAATCGCGGAAGAGGGCAAAGAAGAGGAGTTGTCCTAGAGGTCCAGCAGCTTATTTATAGCGTAAAGGTGGGCCCCCACCAAAAGATTCCCTCCAGCTCAGCAGGGTTTTCGCCGAACACGTGGGGTTGGATGTTTCTTTTTGAGCTTTTGCAAAGCTGGCAAAGAGCGGGGATTGTGTACAACCCCGTGTTCGCTGAAGGGACTAAGGCAAGCAGGCGGGTCGACCCCGACCCGCGCCTCCTAGGCGGGTCGCCCAGGCGGGCCAGCCTGGCCCGCGCCTTCCCAGGCGGGTAACCCTCCGACTCGCGCCTCCTAGGCGGGTCAGCCCTGCCCGCCTCTCCTAGGCGGGTCAACCTTGGGTCACCCTCCGACCCGCGCCTTCCCAGGCGGGTCAGCTTCGGCCCGCGCCCTCCTAGGCGGGCCACCTCCAACCCGCGTCCCCTAGGCGAGCCAGCCCCGGCCCGCGCCTGCCGCCGAGCAGAGGCATTGAAGGGCTACTCGCCCAGTCCCCAGTGGGGGGGATTTCTTACCATTTTGCCCCTGCAGGCCTGCCCTTAGCCAGCTAGAACGGCGGAGTCTCGTTGTTGGCAAACCTGGGTGGATTGCGCATAGCTGGTCAGGACAACGGAGTTTGGTTGTTGGCAGGCCAACCCAAGGGGTTTTCAGTAACTTCAGGCCAGCAGAGGTTAGTTATTTGCAGGCCGTTTTCAGAAATCTATAAGTAGGACCCAAATGGTACCTCAGAGGGCATGCTTACTTGTCTCCCAATCTTCTAGCGCCTTCTGAGGTACCTTAGCCCGTCATTTGGCTAAGGAGGGAAAGCGCTCAGTGATCTTTTGGGTGTGTGGTGGGACCTCTGCGCCGGGCCCTTGGTGTAGTCCTTTGCTCTCTTTTTCTTGTTGTTTTTCTTATAAGAGCGAAGTAGGTGCGCGATCACCCCTTCCCCAAGGGTGAACTCCACAAGAGACCGATTTTCGGTTTCAACAGTAGGCCTGACACTTTGAATCTGACAGCCAATTTTTGAAGCATCTTGAACCAACGGTCTGGATTCAATTTGAGGTGTGCCTCAAGATATGTCTAATATTTTATAATATATATATATATATATCTTTATATATTAAAGAAGTAGTTTTGAGTTTTTGAATCAGATCATGACCGTTGAATGAGAACCATGCATTTGATCGCAACCGTTGATCACGGAAATGAATCAGGGTCGTCCAAAGTTTTTTTTAGTTCTCCTAAACCTAGGATAAATGTCTCAAATCTATAATTTCTTTGTAGGGTACCCTACAACCCGCTAGCCCAGTACAAAATTAAGTTCATAATTCCAACTAAGACAGCCTGCCCAACAAGCCCATAGCCCAACAAGCCCACAACACGCCAGATTTCGGCCCGCCTTAACAACATTACTTCTCAAACAAAAAAATCAATATATACCTGACAAAATAAAAACAAACTGGCGATGTGAGACTAAATCCCGCCTGAGATTAATACAATCTCAGGCGGGATTAATCCCGCCTGCTGCTTAGGCAGATTAATCCCGCCGCCTGACATAGGCGGGATTAATCCCGCCTGGCTTAGGCGGGACTAAATCCCGCCTAAGTGCGGGATTAATCCCGCCTGGCTTAGGCGGGACTAAATCCCGCCGAAGTGCAGGATTATTCCAGCCAGGCGGGATTAATCCCGCCAAAATAGGCGGGATTAATCCCGCCTGGCGGGATAATCCCGCCAAAATAGGCGGGATTAATCCCGCCTGGCGGGATAATCCCGCCAAAATAGGCGGGATTAATCCCGCCTATTTAGGCGGGCGGACCCTCACGCGGGCAGAGCCCGCCGTCACGCGGGCGGACCCTCACGCGGGCAGAGCCCGCCGTCACGCGGGCGGAGCCTGCCGTCATGCGCGTTAAATGCCAGGACGCGGGCGGAGCCCGCCGTCACGCGCGTTAAATGCCGGGACGCGGGCGAAGCCCGCCGACATCACGCGCGCGGAGCCCGCCGTCACGTGCGTTAAATGCCGGGACGCGGACGGAGCCCGCCGTCACGCACGTTAAATGCCGGGACGCGGGTGGAGCCCGCCGTCACGCGCGTTAAATGTCGGGACACGGGCGGAGCCCGCCGTCACGCGCGTTAAATGTCGGGACGCGGGCGGAGCCCGCCGTCACGGACCGGATACTGTGGCGCGTAGTCATAGGGGCGAAGCCCCATGTCGGGCACTCGTGTGTGTGTGTGTGTATATATATATATATATATATATATATATATATATATGTACTATTATACAAAAACTAATCTTTGGTGAAACATTGCAAATATTCCTATATTGCCCTTATAATTGTATTCATAATTACACAACTAATCTTTGGTGAAACATTGCGAATATTCCTATATTGCCCTTATAATTGTATTCATAATTACACAAATATACAGAACTTTATATTAGTATATTATAAAGATCGACAATATCCTTTTAGGTAATTACACAATTTTACAATATGAAAATAAAAACACTATATATATATATATATATATATATATATATATATATATATATATATATATATTATACATATATAATATTGAGAACAATATTGGAGATTAGAATGACCGATGGTCTCATGGAATATCAATATTCCGCCACCTGATATGACGGCGAGAGTTTTGAAATAGTGTGTGCGGTGGTCGCCTCCAACTAAATCCATCATGCCATGATGGTGAGAAGAGAGACATCACGTCATGGTGGTGGGAAGAGAGAAAATACTGAAAAGCAAGATTCAGTGCGGAGAAGATCGTAGAGAGAGTGAAACGAGTAATATTATTATCCGCCACCTGCTACGGCGGTGCTTCACCGGCGACGGCGAAAGTCGTGAAATATAGTGTGTGGTGGTCGCCTACGAATAAATCCATCACACTCTTTCACGGTGGTGAGAAGAAGACGAAAAAACTAAGCGTCGCCGGAAAGACGGAAAGAAGACGGAGGAACTAAAAGTAAGTGTCACGCTCCTCCATGGTGGTGAGAAAAAAGATGGAAAGACGGAAAAATTAAAAGAAAATGAAATAAGGAACAATGATTTAATTCCCCGAGAAAAATGATGTCTCCTTTGAAATGGATTAGGTTAGAATATCGAGGCATGATGCGACTCTTTTGCTGGGCTGTACCTATGAGAGAAGAGGGTGATGCTATAAAGTATTTATATTACTACTGCTGCGCTTAGGGTTTCAGTTTAATTGATTTTTTAAGTATATATCTATTTTCAAGTAAGTATAGTTAATTAATTAACTAATCAGCATTTCTATTAAATCAAATCTATTTGTTTTTTTAAAATAATTGTTATATTATTATCATTATTATGACTTTAAAAAAATTACAAATTTTTCAAAAGCAATTTAAAAGGAAGGTTCTTTTCTTGCGAGCGAATGAAAGCAAATAGTGCTCATAATAAATATCTGAATCAATTAAAAGACAGCCTAGAAATCAAGTCATGTACGTGTATTATGCTAGTAATTTTAGAGTAATGTTAAAAGCATAACAATTTTCGTTATTGATGGATACATTATATTTGATAGGGTCCCCATGAAATTTCCGAGTCAAGTCAGTCCATGTACAAAGTAGCCCAATCAGAACCTGTAGCGCGCAGAGAACCGTGAGCACCAGTGAAGGCCGGAAGGACGTGCCAGGCCAGTGCCCAAGCACACATGGCCGTGCCGCGGTTACGACATGGCGCGACTATGCGTGCTCGGGCGCTGGCCTGGCGCGTCCTTCCGACCATCTCGGGTGCTCGCGGTTCTCTGTTCGCTACATGTCTGATTGGGCTACTTTGTACATGGACCGGCTTGACTGAGAAATTTCATGGGGACCCTATAATATAATGTGTCCATCAATAACGAAAATTGCTATGCATTTAACATTACTCTAAAATTACTAGCATAATACACATGGCTTGATTTCCAGGCTGTCTTTTAATTGATTCAGATATTTATTATGAGCACTATTTGCTTTCATTCGCTCGCAACATATGAATCTTTCTTTTAAATTACTTTTGAAAAATTTGTAAATTGTTTAGTCATAATAATGATAATAATATAACAATTATTAAAAAAAACAAATAGATTTGATTTAATAGAAATGCGGATTAGTTAATTAATTAACTATGCTTACTTAAAAATAGATATATACATAAAAAAACAATTAAACCGAAACCCTAAGCGCAACAGTAGCAATATAAAAACTTTTATAGCGCCGCCCTCTTCTCTCATAGGCACAGCCCAGCAAGAGTCGCATCAGACCTCGATATTCTAACCTAATCAATTTCAGAAGAGACATCATCTTCCTCGGGTAATTAAATCATTGTTCCTTATCTCCTTTTCTTTTAGTTTTTCCGTTTTTCCATATTTCTTCTCACTACCGTGGAGGAGTGTGACGCTAACTTTTAGTTCCTCCGTCTTTCTTTCCGTCTTTCCGGCGACGCTTAGTTTTTCCGTCTTCTTCTCACCATCGTGGAGGAGTGTGATGGATTTAGTCGGAAGCGACCACCACACACTATATTTCACGACTCTCGCCGTCGCCGGCGAAGCACCGCCGTAGCGGGTGGCGGATAATAATATTACTCGCCTCTTTCACTCTCTCTACAATCTCCTCCGCACTGAATCTTACTTTTCAGTATTTTCTCTCTTCTCACCACAATGATGTGATGTCTCTCTTCTCACCACCATGGCGTCATGGATTTAGCCGGAGGCGACCACCACACACACTATTTCAATACTCTCTCTGTATCAGGTGCCAGAATATTGATATTCCATGATGTTCGGCTAGTGTTATTTTGACCAAAACTTTTGTGTTTGATGCAGTTACTCCTCTTGATAAAGCAACATAAAGTTGGTCATGAGTAAAAACATGAAAAGACAAGTAGATGCCAACGTGCTTGATTGTTTGTCCTTGAGATTTGTTTATGATTAGAGCAAAGCTTAAACAGATTGGAAATTGCTTGTGAGTTAGCTCAAAAGGCATTTTGAGATCTCCAGCATTTTTGAGTGGTATGCGGGAAGGAAGACTGACGTGCCTTTATGTTGTCCCGTAAGTATTTCTGCTTCAATAACATTGCTTGAAAATTGTCGGCAAAGAAGTTGTGAACCATTACAAAGGCCAATTAGAGGGTTTAAATTTCGCAAAAGCATGACGAGGGCACCTTTTTTCAAAGATAATTTGTTCGGGGGAAGATTGCCCGGTGAGATGCTATTCGGAAACTCTTGCGTGTATAAATTATATTTGTCATCATGAACAGAATCGAAAGAGTAGTATATAATTTCATCTCCTGGGAATATTTTGAGACATTGTTCATTTAACTGAGTCACATCTTCATTTAATGGAGCAAGCAATGCTCTGTTTTCCCAATAATTAGAGGTGTTCAGGTGAGATGCAATATCACAGAATATGGTGTTGATAAGTACATTGGTTGAATGTTCACCTTCCCATGAAATAATCATTGAATTAGGAACACTGATCATATCATCATCGCATGTAGGTACATCACCGTTTCCAACTCGAAGTAGAAAATCCGAGAAATATTGATCATTTAATGCCCGCATATTTTCAATCAATGAAAGTACTTTTACAACTGACCACAAAGGTGATTCTCCTATGCTGGCATTGACAATCTATGCCTTAGTCCCGTTAATTATGACAGGCGGAACCTACCAAAAATCTCCTCTCATGATTACAACTTTACCACTAAAAGGTTGGTTTATCTCAAAAACATCTCGCAACGATTGATCAACAACCTCAAATGCATGTTTGTGTGACATCGGCGCCTCATCCCACAATATAGTCGAACACGCTGCAAAAGATTTTTTAGCTCCAATTACTTACCAAATTTACAGAATGAGCATGCCCCCGAAGGAATTGAAATTTCAAATTTCAAATGTGTTGTGCTTCCACTTGGAAGAAGAGTCGTAGAAATTCCTGATGATGTTGTCGTAAGCACAATATAACCATCTTGTTGTAATTTGTAATTATAGCTCAGTATAAAAATGTTTCCCAGTGTCGTCAGGGCCATCTATGAAGAAAATACCACTTCGTCGTTGTCTAATAGTTTCAATAATAGTACAGAAGACATAACATTTGATGGGATTTAAAGATGATGCAGAGCTTAGATCCGTATATGAGATTGGTATTGAGAGTTCATCTTCAATTAAGCCTAAGAAGTTGTTAATATTTTCAAAGACTGCAAATATTTGCGGGATATCAAACCGTTTGATGCTTTTCTTATGTAATTACAGAGTGTAATCTATTTTATGAAGAATCTTGTTCAGAACAAATAAATCACTGATAGAAGTGGAGGAAACATAATCTTCAGTCATTGCAGTATAATTGTCATTCCGTAATTGTCTAACTTCTGTAGGATTGCAGTACAGCAAAATTGTAGTAGATAAAGTTCGCAGTGCTGACGACATTTGGAATTCTCTGGCCTCGCGCATACAGTTATGTAGGCTATTGTCTCGTTCAAGTAGACTATAATGCTCAGCGGCTTCTTTAAATGTTGAGTGGATAGTAGTACCAACTGTCATCAGATGTTCAAAAGATGTCGGGCCCTAAATATGATTTAGAAGTATTCGTAGATAAAACGTTTCACCTCCAGAAGGATGCATAGAGTAAATTTGGCCAATAACATTTTGGCATCGTCTTCGCTTATGCTAAGTTCTGGAAGTAAAATTTCATGGGTAGTGTTTAGGAAATTCACTGTACAGATAATTGAGCGTTTCTTGTTGGGTCTCATAAACCCTGAAAAATTCTGTTAACATTGTCCTCGAATTGTGTTCGTTTGCAAAGACATTGTTAACTAAGTCAGTAGCGCGAAACTGAACTTGATGCTTATTAGACAAATGAATCTGCAGACTAATAACTGAAGGGTATGTCTGGTACATACTGAATTTGAATATCTTCCAAAATGCTTCTTGTGGGCATATCCATCGGCCATTTACGTATTGAGATACTTCATTATGATCTGGAAGAGGCTGAACATGGAATGCAATGGAATTCGGTCCTTTGTGAATGTATTTATATAAATATTTTATATTTTTAATACTGCTACAAATTTCAACGTTGATATGACAATCATATTTTAGAAGAAGCCATAGGTTATAAGGAACAACCTATCGATTATCAACAACAAAATCCTGAGCACGATGCAGTGCAAATGATTGTTCATTATCACGGCGCCGATAAATTGGGTATGAGTCTGCTCCTTGCAAGGTATGCTCCACAAAGTTTTTCGGGTAACCCTTTTTGCAACCACCATGTTTGATGCAAGGGGCATGACAGTTTTTATGACCTCACGGGTCATGAATCATATCCCACACAACAACATTGTATAATTCAGGTTCATGTTCAACATGAGGAAGCTCGGCTTTAACAATCTTGTCATAATCATCTGGAGTATTCATTTTAAAACATGCATCCAAAATAATCAGCATAGGAACATGCGGCAAGCCTTTTTTTTGGAACTCAATTACATGAACATGACTAATCGTTTTGCCTAGAACATGTTTATGGAAAAGATATTGCTTTAACTTGTCATATTTAGCATGAAACAACTAAATTAGGACGATCTTGTGGGGTTTGACCTGGATAAAGTGCTTCCGTAATTTCTTGTCAAGAAGAGTTTCATCTCATTGTTAAAAATATATATGGTCTACCATAATGCCGAACAACATCCATTGCATCTTGATAGCGTTGATACATGTCGCGAGGACTTCCAATAAAAGAGGACGGCAATATGATGCGTTGACCAATATTTGCTGTCAGAAAAGAACATTACGCAAAAGCTTAGATTATTCCAAATCATAAAATAAAATAAAAAGTCTATGATATGGAATGAGAATGTGCATACCTCCACTATTTTCCCCAGCATTGAGACAATCCTGCAAGCCGCTGTACAATTCAGCTCGAATATTTTTCTGATTTTTTTTTATCCATCACAATTTCTGAGTTTCAATCTTAATGTAATTATCAACAACATATTGTTGCAGCAAGCGACATCCGTGTAATGGTATTAACAAAGTTGCTTGACGATCCTAAATATGATAAATATGAAGTCAAATATGGTTTCAAGGGAAATAGTAAACCGTGACAAAAGTGTAAAGTTTTCTTGCAAACCTGAAGCATGTATGAGTAATAGTCACAGTAGCTAACATGACGATTATTCAGTCCTTTATATTCAGCTAACCAACCACACGTGTCATGTGGGAGGAGTAATGGATATTGAAGCGGATCATAATAACCAGCAAATTCTTGAACAGTTACCAAATCACCTTTAATTCTCTGGACAATTATATTCCATTCATTTGATTCAAGATACTCTTCAGCACCAATAATTATAGCAGCAACTTGCGATGTAGTTGACAATGTATATTATTGTTGAGCAATTGGCATTTCCCTGATAACTAATATGCATATACTAATATCTTCCTGCTGAGCTAATCGTCGAAATATTGATACAAACGGATTACATATGTCCAGAATCCTTCTAATTTTTTCAAGCAACGCACGATCCAGCTCGGTGTTTTCTTGTAAGCGGTGATTTATCTTGTGTTCAGTATTGTATATATATAGTTGCAGGTATCCGGGTCTTGTGTTTGCCACTGGCAAAAGAGATCCTATTCGGTGATATATTGCTCTATGAGCACGAAATGTATAATGATGTGTTGATCTGCTGTCAATGTTTCATCTAATTTAACACCCATAGAAGTAAAAAAAACGTGATTATATGAACGAATGTATCTTCTAAAATGTCGGCTTTCAGTCGAATCACTGATGTATAAATTGTAGAGCTCATTCAGAACAGATATATTTAGAATTTGTACTCTTCCATTATTACAGCACATAATTAATGTTTCACCATCAAATAATCTAGCACGACAATAATAATATAAATGAGGTCGCTACAGTTGCAAGTAAACCATTTGGCTTACTGCATCAGATATACGAGCTATGTTGTGGTTTAGGGTACAATGATTTGTAAAAATAACACGATCAACCGAGCTTGTCTTTTCTGCTTTCATGTTACTGAACGAGGATTGTTGAATCTTACATGCAGATGGAAATAAATGCAAGTATTAAAGCAACAATACCGAATTTCGTATGTAGTATTTTAGGAAAAACAAACCTTGCAGTTGCGGATGATGAAGTATGTTTTGATGTGATAGTTGTGTTGCATTTTGTTGTATGTTTGAGCACGATGTTTGTATATAATTTGGTTGTAATGAGTTTGCAGCACGAGTCATTGCAGTAATACGATTACATGAGTCAGAACACAGCGGTGCAATAATTGAATGCGGTGTGGATGGCTGTCCAATTTGAGGTGTTCGCATAACACGACAGCACGATGAGGATTGAACAACTGTCAATGTATATCTATGCACAATACCGTTTTCCGCATATGTAACTTTGGATATGCAATAACATTACAAAGAGACAATACTTAGTCTTATTTAGTAGTATTTATAAAGAACAGACAATAACGAAAATTCCATACTTACCTCGTGTTATGTTTGAGCGTATGCATTCATTGTTGGAAGCCGCTGCAAGCGTAGTAGTCTGGGGTGAAGGTGAAGAAGCGGATTGTACATCGGAGTTTTGATTTTGTAATTGTGTGCTTTGCTGTCGTAATGGTTGGAGACATCTTTGAGCAGCAGCACACCAAATTTCTCTTTGGTATTCTTGTTGCGCTTCTGTCATCTAAGCTCACCTGGCTCTCTGACGGGTTCGATTGTATGTTCGTTGTGTCTCGCGTTGTTCTTCTGTCATCTGCGCTCTTCTTTCTCGTTCACGTTCTCGATTAAGAGCTCGCTGAGCAGCGCGTTGTGCTTCCGTCATCCGTGCATTTCCTCTTGATACATAAGATTGATTATGCATATGGTGCATTGCGCGTTGTTCATCAGTCATAGATGTTCCTCTGGTTCTAACAATATACTGACCGGTCTCATGCAATTGTTCCAGTGCACATAAGTTGGTTGTCATTGTACATAAGTTGGTATAAAATAACTCACTATTTAAAAAAAATGAGCATCTGATCAAAAAATTAAAATTTGAGGTTGATTTGTAATCAAAACATTCGATGTTTGAATGTGCGTGAAGCGCGACCGAGAGCATAGAGTACGGACAAAGTGGGCATAACAACTCCACCACTTCATGACAAAATTGATTGTGATGGCAACATTGTTTTACAAAGCATTTAGCGACTCCGCCACTTCATGACAAAAATGATTCTGATGGCAACATATTTTTACAAAGCATTTAGCAACTCCACAACTTCAAAAATGGAGGAACAATTTCTAGCACGAAATCATTAACAGATTTTTATTAAATTAATAGATGAGCAAAACATGAGGAACAAAACTGGAGGAACAGTGGCTATAAATTATTTTTTTCTTCTCCTTCAAATAAACTAACTAATTCAAGATAAACTCACTACTGCAAAATGATCTATGCAAAGGCCAAAATAAATTTTTCTTAGAGAAATTCACAGGACCAAATGCGACCAAAATAGTTAAGCTTGCAAGCAAAACCCAAATCAAATCTGAAATCTCTGAAGAGAAAATCAGAGAACTACAATGAAAATAGGAGAGGATTTTTCGGAAAACAAAACCTTAATCTTCGCGAAGAAGTGGTGAAGCAGGATCGGAGAGCACACATGCAAGCATAAACCGATCACGCAGCGCCAAAGAGAAGATCCAGCGACCTGTATATGAAAGGATCTGGATGAGATCGCCATTGTACTGTTGAAGATTGTAAATTGTTGCTTGTACCCTGAAGGTCAAGCTTTCAAGTTTAGTTGAATTAAGAGAACGAAAGAATTAAAATAAGCTGGACAGGTGATTATTATTTTGGAGCTCTTTTATAAGATTGAGGTAATTGTGGTATGAACCTTTTTGTTGAATTGATTAAATGATGCCTGAGAGCTTTGAACTACTGGCTAATGGCTATTAATTTTCTGCTTAGGCTCCGTTTGGGGGGACTTATTTACACCGGTCAAGCGGTCATGACCGCATGAACCGGACCTTAATTAAGGTCTGGTTCATGCGGTCATGACCGCTTGACCGGTGTAAATAAGTCCCCCCAAACGGAACCTTAGTCTGTTAGAAATTTAACAATTTGAATGACTACTATTCTCTTAGGAAATTATCATTAACCTCTCATGTGTTTGAAGAAAAAATATAATTTAGTCCCTTGAGTTTGTAGAAATACCAAACATCTTCATTAAGTTAGCTTTTTCATACCCATACTCATGATGACACTTGATTTTATTATTTAATGAATCTCCCCCAAGGCCGCCAGAGAAAAAAATAGTATAGAATGAAGATTTTGACTCCGTTTGGGGGGGGCTTATTTTCACCGGTCAAGCGATTACGACCACATGAACCGAACCTTAATTCGACCAAGTTGTTACGACCGCATGAACCGAGCCTTAATTAAGGTCCAATTCATGTGGTCGTAATCACTTGACCGGTGAAAATAAGTTCGCCCAAACGAAGTCTAAAAGTATAGCTACCTTCATCAACATGTATGTGATATTAAGATGATCTTTTGATGCAAGTTCAACTGAAGGTGGTTTGACAAAATTAACATAATTGATATGTAGAATTGATATTAAATGAAATATTATTTATATTTAAGTAAAATAAACCTTTAAATAGAGAGCAAATACTTACATTTACACACCATTTTTCCAAACTTCCTTTCCCTACATAATTATCATTAACCTCTCATGTGTTTGAAGAAAAATTATAATTTAGTCCCCCTTGAGTTTGTAGAAATATCAAACACCTTCATTAAGTTAGTTTTTCTATCCAACTTCTATTAGTTTGATTTCAAAATGAATGTTTGCCACGTGTCCTCTTTTCTCCCTCGCTCTTCTTTTCATCACGTCATATGTTGCTCACCGAGAAGCATCTTACCTTACCGTGATGCTATTTAAAAGAACTTTGTATTAGGCATGTAAGTCAAAATCAATCGAACCGCAAAACCGAACCGAACCAAATCAAATCATACGGTTTGGTTCAGTTTTAGTAGGCCGCGGTTTAGTTACGGTTTTGATTTTAGAAAAACCATACAGTTCGGTTTATGGATTTGCGTGGCAAACCGAACCGAGTCGAACCGAACCGAGCCGTTGTGTATAAAAACATTTAATTTATTAATTAAATTTGATTAAACCATATGGTTAATCATACAACAGTTATTTACATTTCATTTTTTCATTAAACCATACATTAAACCATACGATTCATGGTTTTGAATTTTGTCCGGGTGTGATTTTTCGACGTTATCATCTGGCGAGAAGCAGAGCAGCATGGGAAAAGCTGCTTCTCCTCAATTTGCCCTAGTCGCGTGCTTCTTCCAGTCTTCCGTCGATCCGTTCTTGAAATATTTTACTTGAAAATTTATGAATCACATGGGTAAATTTTAGATTTCTTTCGAATAATTACATGAACCAATGTCGATGATTTAAATAAGGTTAATATACCTTAATGTTCAGGCAACACTTTCATGTTGGGTGGTTGAACCTCATTCATTGCACTATCCCTGATCTCTATCTATAAATCTTTAAGCTTTATCACATTATTTAAACCACCAAAACCGAACCGAACCATTCAGTTTGGTTCGGTTCGGTTTCAATGTTTGAGCGGTTCGGTTCGGTTACAAATTTTTGGAACCACATAGGTGTGGTTTGATTTGTGATTTTGCTTACAAACCGAACCGTTACAGTGCTACTTTGTATTATCTTTGAGAAGCTATTGACTGAGTGGAACTTGTCTTATTTCACCATATATGCTCCATCCATTATTCTTCGCTCAATTCTGAGGATAAATGCACTAATTACACCACTTATAGAGGTAAATCTTCTATTCTCCCAAAAATATTTGTCCTCTACCCCACTAACCAAATTTCACTCAATCTTTTCTCCATTCACTCGCATACATCGCGGGCAAGGTGTCAAATCCAGCTCTCACGTCGTATGGGTTGCCTTTGATAACCTAAAAAAAGTGGTTCCACTATCACAAGACTCCATTGCCGACTGATGTAACTCGATCCCTTCTGCTATAAATAGCTTGACTTGAGAACAAGAAGGACTGGATTTTTTTAGCCCTCTCTTAGCTCTCTTCTGCCAACCTCTCTTGAAAACAAGAGACTTGGAGCCTGTTCCGAAGGGGGAGGGGAAGTGGTGGGGCTCAACAACAAGCTCTTGAGTCTGGGTCAGATCTCCAATAATCACAGGTCACCTCCATTGTTCTCAGCT
The DNA here is from genome assembly GCA_039513925.1 of Platanthera zijinensis. Lineage (NCBI taxonomy): Eukaryota > Viridiplantae > Streptophyta > Magnoliopsida > Asparagales > Orchidaceae > Platanthera > Platanthera zijinensis. Next base: position 151,787,543 of record CM077089.1, read on the forward strand.
CGCCACTCCTAAATCAAATCAATTTTGGCTCATATGTGCCCAACTTGGATCATACAAGCCCAATTCTACTTATTGGAGCCAATTAGGTGCCACAATCCAATCCTACAAAAGTTGAAGGTTTGGTGCACCATGCTCAATTGAACCTAAAAAGCTCTAATTCTAGAGTGTGAGCTCTAATTGTGTGCCACCATCCCCAAATTGAATATGATCGAATCCAATCGGACTCGCCGGGCTCAGCCAGAGGAGAAAAAATTTAATACATTAGTACATGAGGGAGGAAAAACGACCGCACGATCATTATTTCAACAGTGTATGATTACTTTTCAAATACGACCGTATTAGAAAATACAATCATATCTTTTAACGAAGGATCTCAGCCGTTGAAATCATGAATCATACGGCTGGATTTGCTTCGCGCATAAATTAAAATGTGTATTATACATACCAAATTATTTTTTTCCGAGCTAAAGGCACCTTGAGTGTCGGTGCACCCCAATTTGATTAATGAATTCCATTTTCATTAATTAAACACAAAATTTTTTTTACTCATATCTTAGGGTAAGCTCCAAGATGTTGTGATGTACCCAATATAATATTAAAATATATTTATGAATAAACACAATTCTACAGCTACAGAAATGAGATTCCTGCCACACCTACACACATATCTAGAAGTGTAAACAAGTCGAGCTCGAGTCCAGTTTGGCAAAATTTTCAAGCTCGAACTCATGCTAAACATTTCGAGCTTGACGAGCTCATTTTGCATAACTCCAGCTCGAGCTCGAGTTCGAAACCAAATATACTGAGCTCGAGTCGAGCTCAAGCTGGTCACGAGTTTTTTAGCTCATTAATATTTATTTATATATATATATATTAAAAAAAAGAAAAAAAAAAAAGAAAGCTCACGAACTCGTGAATAAGAGCAAGCAAGCTCGAGCTCAACTGACTTGAGCTCGAGTAGAGCTTTTTCCGAACCGGCTCATCGAGCTCACGAGCAGGCACAACTTAACTTGCAGTTGAATTAAGAATATCTGTAAATCGCAGCACTCTCTACTTTTGATTAATGAAATATTAGAAATCCTGAAAGAAGTTGAAGAGATCCCAGGCTGCTGCCCCAGGAGACGGGACAATCGAAGGCGAGAGGAAGTTTACAGGGCTGTTCAAAAAAACGCAGCCGCCGCCGGAAGCGGCGCCGCCCGGAGAGGTCCGGCCAACCTGGAAAGCCGCCGGGCTGAGATCGTGCAAGAAATTAAGAAAGCTCGAGTCTAAGAAGGAAGGCGAGAAGAAGGCTGGAGATACAGGCGGAAGTGATGCCGGAACCGGCGATAAGATTCCCGGTATGGAAATTGACCGGTCCAGCTGCGGCCCGCCGTCAATCCCCAAATCGTCGAGGACATCCACGCCGGCGGCCGTAAAATCTACCGGCCGGTCGGCTCCCGGATTCACGATCATCCTGTGAATCGCCGTCAGCTTGGCGGGGGAGTGAAGGCCGGCGTCGGATTTTGCAGCCGGCGGGGTGTCGGGGCCAGTGAGGCGTTGTACGAGGTCCATGAAATTGGCGGTTTCGACGTGGATGATTTTGGGGGAGATGCTGTAGATGATGACCGGATCTCGTGCAGCCTGATCTGATTCCGGCGGTTTCGCAGACGACTGCGGCGGCGGCGGCGGTGGCGCCGGGGTCTTTTTAATTTTGTGGGAGTCCCTGCTTACCCGGAGAGAGGAGGGCCGGGGACCTTGGAGCTGGAGCTCTCGACGGGGCAGTAGGTTGACCGGCGGCGGAGGCGGCGGCGTATCGCCGGAATTCATGGATTCTCTTTCCCTTTCCGGGGGAAGTTGAAAGGAGGAAACGGGTTCACAAGTGGAGGTTGGAAATAGAGGCCCGTGGACGGAGCGTCGCCGATAAGGAAGATGGGCACGTGTTAAAATAAAAATTATGGTGGGCCCGACAATTAATAAATAAGGTGAGTGTTATCCGCACTACAGGTTTGGTTATCCGCACTTTTTTTCCCCAATTTTTCGCGTCTTTTAGAAATACGTCTTGTACATGCATTTTTACGAAAAGTGTTCAACACCAAAGTTGTAGATCTCATCGAGATCTACAACTTTCGTGTTAAACACTTTTCTTGAAAATGCATGTACAAGACATATTTCTAAAAGGCGCGAAATCTGGGTGTATTTTCAAAGTACGTCTTGTACATGCATTTTCAGGAAAAGTGTTCAACACGAAAGATGTAGATCTCGATGAGATCTACAACTTTGATGTTGAACACTTTTCCTGAAAATGCATGTACAAGACGTATTTCCAAAAGACGCGAAAAATTAGGAAAAAAATATTTGCGAATAACCAAAACTGCAGTGCGGATAACAATCACCATAAATAAATATTAATCAAAGTTTATTTTTCTCCAAATCAACCTTTCTTAATTTATGTTGTAGACTTGTACTGTTATGCAAGGGCGACTGGGCGAGCATAATAATCGAAACTAGAAAACCACTGGTGTTTAAAAGCGATTTGAACTTGAAATAAAACTTTTGATGCAATTTTGAATAGATTAATTTCGAGTCAATTAAACTTTTGATGCATTTCCAAATCGACTAGAAATTAATTTTGAGTCAATTTTTAGTCTTATATGAGCCGCTCGATTTTTTATTCGAGTAGTGTTGCGGATCACCCGATTTTTTCCTGGTCCGGAGAATCGTACCGCCTTACCTCTGAATTGGACTGGGCGCGCGAGTAGTTAATGAAAACCAGCAACGAATGACAACAAAATTTTTGATGTGAAAACTTGGAAATAGTGAAAAACCACGTGGTCGGATCTGTGTCACCAAAATTCACTATTTCGTTGAGATTTTACAAGAGTTGGGAATTCCTCGGAAGGTGACGGGACATCTCTCCGTTACAAGTACAGAATATGAAAATAATGGAGAAAAAATTAAGTTCTCGGATCCTCAAGGGAAGCGTTCCAGTGGTGAAAACCTGTAAGTCCTCGGAGGCTCGATAGAAGCGCTCTGGTGGCGAAAATCTGTAAGTTCTCGGAGCCTCGATGGAAGCGCTCCGATGGTGAAAATCTGTAAGTCCTCGGAGCCTCGATGGAAGCGCTCCGGTGGTGAAAATCTCTAAGTCCTCGGAGTCACGATGGAAGCGCTCCGGTGGTGAAAATTTCTAAGTCATCAGAGTCTCGATGGAAGCGCTCCAATGGAGAAGGAAGAACCGTGTTCTTGAAGTCTCGAGACGTCTTCGTACTAGAGCGGGTGCGGAGTGAATTCCGATCAGAGAAACAATCTAAGTCTCACATTCTCGCCAGAAAACCTCAAACTCTTTTTAGACTCTAGAGATGCTAGTCTTCAAATGAAGGCTTGTGAACCTATTTATAGTTTTCTGGAGGGATATGTTGGTAATTTTGCCGGAGCGGAATTTGTGTCGGCAAATGTCGTCGCTCCATTTCAGTCACTTGGATTACCAAATTAACAGAATGATGAAAATGTCCCCCAGGCAGTCCAAACAAGGTGCACGATGGTGGCGGCGGTCGGTGATAGTTAAGTGTGTGCGCTCCCTAGCGACGCGCGTTGTGCTTACCATAACGTGACGTGCTCACGCTCGGGCCGGAGGTGCTTGTGCATGCTTCTCCTTGCGGGACCCCTTGCTTTGACTCGGAATTTCTTAAAGGGAACTCATCAGATGCCCTCAAATTTTCACGAGTCATGATCCGTGAAGTGATGAGCGTGGAAATTTTTAATTCCTACTCGAGATGCCTTGGAACTTTGTGCTCATTAACTTTGCTTGTGAATAATTGCTTGCCGAAAATTAGAATGAATTAAATAAGGGGATATTTCCTGCTATATAATGGATAATATTTCCTGTCGTCCGATCAAGACGTGGTGGCCGCGGGAGGGCCGGCCGCCGGCGGTGGCTTGGCCTCTTGCCGGCGGCGGTTCCTTCGGCGACAGTTTTCCCCATGATGGGAGGGAGTGGGGCCCCCCATCACCTCCATGAGGGATCATGGGGGGTGGGGCCCACCCATGACCTTCCTTGAGTGGAGATCATGGGGGGCTCCTTGCTTCCTATAAATGAAGGTGTAACCCATCAAATGCCCCTCAAATCTCTTCTGGCCTGGAGTGAAGCGAGCGTGAGGAGAGATTTCTGGAATTCCTTGTTGTCATGGTGGGTGCCGACGAGAGATCTGAGGCGGCGGCGGATCGTGGTTCTAAGGTATTACGTCGTGCGGAGGCTTGGCGAACGGGCGCCTGGATGCACGCGGACGGAGGCCGGCGTGGTATACGAGCGTCATAATGGCGCGCGCGAGGAAGGGCCACGGGGGCGGGTGCTGGCCGCGCGCGTAGGCAGCGCGCGGGCTGCGCGCGCGCGGGCCGCGCGCGCAGGCCGGCAGCGCGCGCAGGCCGCGCGCGCTCAGCCCGCGCGAGCAGACCGGCCGCGCACGCAGGTCTTGCGCGCGCAGGCCTTGCCCGCTCGCAGGCCGCGCGCGCGCGCAGGCCTTGCGCGCGCGCGCAGGACGGCCGCGCGCGCAGGCCGCGCGCGCTTAGCCCGCGCGAGCAGACCGGCCGCGCGCGCAGGCCGGCCGCGCGCGCAGGTCTTGCGCGCGCAGGACTTGCCCCCGCGCAGGCCTTGCGCGCGCGCAGGTCGCGCACGCTTGTGCTGGCCGTCTGTGCAAGATTTGCGCGCAGCTTGTGCGCGCTCAAGCGTGGATTGTGCGGTCTTGCAACTGCGAGCTGATTTTTACTCTCCATCATGTGCAGGTAACGAAGAGTTCCTCTGGTCCGATGCGTTTGCGCTCTTCCTTGACTGAAGATGGTGTGGAAATTTGGAGGGCGAAGTACGAGCTTCCTGCTGACTTAGAAGTAAGGATCCCGCGGCCCGAGGAGCGGGTTTAGAATCCTCCCTGTGGATGGCTGACGATTTTTGAAGTATCCCTCAGATCCGGCTTCCGGTTTCCGCCCTGTGATGAGGTGATAGAGATTTTGAAGTTCTGCGGAGTGTCTGTCTCCTAGTTTGCTCCGACTGGAGTTGTTCGAATCATGGGCTTGGTTGCTTTCTTTCGTGAGCATGGGAGCTCGCTTTCTTTGGACCAATTTCGGGATTGGTGCGACGTGCGCTTTGACGGTGGTGAGTGGATTGAGGTGCGCAGCAACAAGGCTTGGCTGGGGTTCGAGGCCCGTAAAGATCATCGCCATGGTAATACTTTGTTTGGATACGTGAAGAACTCCTGGGGTCTCCCTGAGGTGTGGAATGCGCTTCCCGATCGCTGTCGTCGTGTGAAAGGGAGGGAACGGGACTTTTCCCCAGTGCTGGGATTTTCTGAGCCTCGTGAGCTGGCCAATCGTCTCTTCAACATATATGTTTATGTGGAGGAGAAGCGACTGCTGGGATGTGGCATCTCGGTGGGCACAGTTCAGGTGGCGACGACTTCTCAGGGAGGGGGCCGAAAGAGGAAAGCAGTGATGGCTCCTGTTGATGACCTTGATGTTGTGGTGGTAGCTTCTGAAGATTCAGTTCCAGAGGTGCGATTACCTGTTTCCCCGGTTCCTCATGCACTTGCTAGTACAACGGGTCTACAGATGTCTTCTTCCTTGAGGGCGATGTGTGATGCGGTAAGGGGGTGACTATCTTTTTTCCTTCCTTTTTTGTTTTGAAAGTGACTGATTGTGTGTCTTTCTTTTGCAGATTAAGACTCAGGCGCAGATTGCAGTGACCTGGAACGATCATTACGTGAGTCTGAAGGACGGATACCTCGCTTTGTAGGAGAAGCTTCGGTTGTCGATGGGTTCGCTTGCCTCCTTGAAGGAGGAACTTGACCGGGATATTGTGCGGCTTCGTCGAATTGGCTCAGAGCTGAAGTCCGAGCTAGAAGATACGCGTGCTGCCTTGGACGTGGAGAAGGCTTCGGTTGAGAGGACTACTCAGATGCTGAAGCATGCAAAGGAGGAGACAACTGGCTTGGGGAGCCAGCTGCAGGCGGCGCGAGAGGAGGTTTCAGGCGTTAAGACTTAGCTGCGGGCGGCAAAGGCACAAGTTGAGATGTTGTCCTCTGACGACCATGCATCAGAGCTGAAGGCAGCAGGGCTTGCGAAGTACTTGGAGTCGCTGGACTATCTTCGAGATCGCAACTTGATTGCGGAAGAGGTTCGTGATGATATTTGGTCCAAGGAGGTGGAGCCCCAGATGGATGATATACGTAAGCTAGCGCTCCGTCGTGGCGTCTCGAAGACTTTTCGCTTTGTAGGCAAGCACCTTGGGTGTGACACCTCCAGTTTCAGCTTTGCGTTTCTGGGGACGAGCCCTCCGACTCAGATGCCGATGGAGAGTAGTTGTAGTGCTTATCTGATGTTGTATGTTTTGTCGTACATTTGTTGTTTCTTGCTTTCGTTGTAGCTTTTGAGATTGTCGCCCTTAGGGCTGAGATTTGTTGTCTCTTCCAGTTTTATGTCATTGTCATATGTTTTGCACAAATGTGTTTTGCCACAAAATGACAGCGTAGGAGGGCGTTTGTGGCGCCCTCCCTAGATCCTTGAGAGTTTGTTTGCATCGTCTTTGATTTTATGGCATGGCTGTAAAAATAGAGAGGAAGTCGACCTGTATGAGTCAGGTTCGTGACTTAGTTGCGTGGAGCTGGTTCACGGCTTGGTTGCGTGGAGCTGGTCAACGGCTTTGTGCGCGAGACTGGCTCGCGGCTTGGTTGCGTGGAACTGGCCCACGGCTTTGTGCGCGAGACTGGCTCGCGGCTTGGTTGCGTGGAACTGGCCCACGGCTTTGTGCGCGAGACTGGCTCGCGGCTTTGTTGCGTGGAACTGGCATACGGCTTTGTGCGCGAGACTGGCTCGCGGCTTGGTTGCGTGGAACTGGCCCACGGCTTTGTGCGCGAGACTGGCTCGCGGCTTGGTTGCGTGGAACTAGCCCACGGCTTTGTGCGCGAGACTGGCTCGCGGCTTGGTTGCGTGGAACTGGCCCACGGCTTTGTGCGCGAGACTGGCTCGCGGCTTGGTTGCGTGGAACTGGCCCACGGCTTTGTGCGCGAGACTGGCTCGCGGCTTGGTTGCGTGGAACTGGCCCACGGCTTTGTGCGCGAGACTGGCTCGCGGCTTGGTTGCGTGGAACTGGCCCACGGCTTTGTGCGCGAGACTGGCTCGCGGCTTGGTTGCGTGGAACTGGCCCACGGCTTTGTGCGCGAGACTGGCTCGCGGCTTGGTTGCGTGGAACTGGCCCACGGCTTTGTGCGCGAGACTGGCTCGCGGCTTGGTTGCGTGGAACTGGCCCACGGCTTTGTGCGCGAGACTGGCTCGCGGCTTGGTTGCGTGGAACTGGCCCACGGCTTTGTGCACGAGACTGGCTCGCGGCTTGGTTGCGTGGAACTGGCCCACGGCTTTGTGCGCGAGACTGGCTCGCGGCTTAGTTGCGTGGAACTGGCCCACGGCTTTGTGCGCGAGACTGGCTCGCGGCTTGGTTGCGTGGAACTGGCCCACGGCTTTGTGCGCGAGACTGGCTCGCGGCTTGGTTGCGTGGAACTGGCCCACGGCTTTGTGCGCGAGACTGGCTCGCGGCTTGGTTGCGTGGAACTGGTCCACGACTTTGTGCGTGTGGGGGGGGGGGGGCAGGCCCCCACGGTGTTGACTTGATTAACGCCATGTGTTTGATCTGATTGCATGACTTAGCGTGAAGAAGCCATTTCTTGATTCTTGTACTGCCAAGATAAACGATAAAAAGATAGTCTTCACAAGCCCGAGCTTGTGGTTTTTATAATATTTTAATAAACAAAATGAACAAACAAATAAAACAACTTAAAGATGGGGCTGGCGAGAGCGAGATTGGAAGACATCCAGGAGCGATTGTTTAAGTATTGCTGTGTAGTCGGAATCAGCTTGGATGACGGCGAACTGTACGTCATAGGATGCCTGTTGGTGCGCGTTTTTGAGAGTGACTGGGAGAGTGATGGTGCCGATGACTGGTACCAAGTTATTTTCTGAGACGCGTGCGCTTGCAGACATTAGCTTGAGGTGGCCGGTGGTTAGTTTGAGCTGAAGCAGTGTTGATAAAAACAACACATTAATGGTGATTTCTGCGTCCACCAAAACTTGGTTCAACTCGGTAGATGGCTCGCCGATTCTGATTGTTGTAGGTGTCATCCTCTGACCGGGAGATGATGTTTTTCTTAATAAGGATTGATCAACTGCTCCTAGGATAGCTAGTCATTGGATTTCTTCCTTTAGCATATTGCATTCGTTGGTGTTGTGTCCGTTGCCCCGATGATACTCGCAGTACCTTGTTCGGCCAGCCTTAGGATTTGGCCGCGGTGCTCTTGGTCGTTGGAATACTGGATTATTTTGAATTGCATGCATCACATTGGTGCGGGTAGTATTCAGGGGGGGGGGTGTATTCTTGAAGTAGATATTGCCCCCCACTCCCTGGAGGACCGCTTTGACGATTACCGCGACAATGCCTGTTCCGAGGTCGTTCTTCTTATTTTGGTCCCTCCTCTTTCTTCCTTTTCTGCCTTCCGCTTGGTCCTGGACTTTCTGATAAGGGTTTTCTAAATCTTTTGATGAAGAGGGCGGAGAGTTCGAGGTAACTGTCTATCTTTTCTCCTTGTAAGGAGTAAGACCAGGCTCGTGCTCTGCCTTTTAGTGTTGTCAGAAATGCTTGGACTATGTGTTGATCTGAAGCGCTGCGGGTGTGCATGATAGTTTTGAAATACTCTAGGTGTGCCAGTGGGTCGCCTATCCCGTTGAAACTACGGATTTCGGAGCCATCCTCCGAGCCTGGTGCTGTCTGAGAGTCTAATGAGTTGTAGTTGGGCTGATACTCGTTGAGTTTTTGCTCCGTGGACGAGGCGTTAGGGTCTGTTACGCTCCCAACCTTTTGTTTATTATGCGAACAGACAAAGTGATGATTGTACATCTCTTGGAGTGATGCGGCGGGTGCGGAGGAGCTGCTCGTGCATGAGAATTCCTTCTCTATGTCATATTCTTTGTGCGTGCCATGTGTCGTTGGAGGAAAAGGCCCTTCTGATGGCGTCAAATCAGCTTGCTCGAAGGGCTGAGGATTCCTTAGCTGGAGGGATTTCAAACCACTTTGTTCTGCATACCTTGCGTTAGCGTATGCAATACTTAGAGGGAAGTATTCTTGGGGCTGGTGTTGCCCCCCGGTCATTGAAGAGTTACGCTGGTGAGGCTCATCTTGCCGCGACTCTTCTTGTCTCCTGAGGTTTTGTCCTTCTTTCTGCTGGAATTCTGGCGTTGGGACGTGAATTGACGGAGGTTGTGTCTCGACTGATGCTTTCACATCTCGGAGCAGGGCGAACAATTTGACTTATTGCTCTTCCATCTGGCGGATGTTCCCTTCCAAGGCGGTGACGAGGGAGAAAGCTGCTTCAGCGGTCAGTGGCACGTCTACCAGAGAGTGAGATCGTGCTGGTTCAGTGTGTCCGCCAAGTGCGGATCCTTCGGCAGTGCGGGCACTTCTCTTTGCCATCGCGGTGGTAGGGATGATAAACTTGTTCTGCGAAGGATGTTGGGAATGTTTCCCACAGACGGCGCCAAACTGTTGCGGCCAAACTCGGCGCTCCGGTCGATCCGGACAAACTTGGACCGCCTTAGCTCGCAGAGCGGTCGGGCGCGCACACAGTCAGTTGAAGAGGGGAAATGTACACAAGGAGTTTTAACGTGGAAAACCCTTCAACCGGGTGAAAAACCACGTGACCGGTTCGCTGCCAGTCAAAATCCACTAGATCAGGGTGATTACAGTATGTTGAGTGAATCGGGGCGACAGACCGCTCCCATTACAACTTGCGAGGTGAGAGGATGACTATAACTGCCGGCGGACAACAGACTGCTCCGCCAAAGTGACTTAAACGGTGGAATGCGCGGGATGCTTCTGGCGCGTGCACCCGGGGGCGGCGTGCTTGCGGGCTTCGACTGTCTTCTTCGCTCGACTTCCTCTGACTTTGGGTGCCTCCTTCCCAACTGCACGTTGGTGGGGTGCCAATAGCCGATGGCGGGTGCTGATGGTCGCAGGTGGCCGCTGGAGGTCGCTGGTGGCCGCTGGAGGTCGCTGGTGGCCGCTGGTGGCCGCTGGTGGCTGGCGACGAGAGGCGGCCGACACGGTGGAGGAGGCGGGAGAGCTCTCACCTGAGGAAGAGGGAGAAGAATTGTAGGAGGAAAAGATGAGAAATAAGAGTCCCCTGGGGGTTTTTTTATAGCCTCCAGGGGTGGATCATGGCGGGCCCCACCACTAAAGTGGTGGTGTAGTGGGTAGTTACCACTTTGATCGGACGGCATGGAGGGCCTTCCTCTTGATCGGATGGCGGGGAGCACCCACCCCCATGGCGGCGGGCCGTCATGACGGCGGCGGCGGCCGGGCGGCCGGCGAGGGAGGCCGGCCACGGCCGGGCGGCCATGGTTCCAAAATTGAAGGAACCACATCCATACCAATATTGTTCATGGTTCCAAAATTTAAACCAAAACTCGAATAATTCGTGAATGGTTAGGCCTGGTTCTTTGCGGTTCCAGTTCAATTTTCGGTTTTCAATTTTAAGTGACATCTCTACTTGTGCCCAACAATAACAAGTTTATTCCACGATGTTGAATTAAATGGCGTTATAGGGTGAGTAATTGACAGCTTTTTCGCGATGGCGAGATTCAAAATGATTAAACATTGAGATATATAAATTAAATTTACAGAAGCTTTGTTTTAAAGTACATTATAACAATAACTAGTTATTAGTGAATGTCTTCGTGGTTCACGTTTCTTTGTCGTCAGATGACTTTGCCTTTTTCTTAACTGTGTATTGGGTTTTGTGTTGAAGCCGTAACCATATGCTTTGGGAGGGTTCATTGCAGGATTTGGCCTTGGTTGTGACCTTCATCCGCACGTCTTTGTTGCTCCGTCCTAAGATTTTATCCTTCCAAGCCTTCATGCACGTGTATCTAGGCCCCGCCCACAGTGGGGGTTGTCAAGATCAACCTTGATGGAGCTACCCGGGATGTGCCGACCTTGGTTGGTGCTGGTGTTATTGCTCAAGAAACTTCTTCTAAGTGTTTGGCTCGGCGCTCTGCAACTTTGGATCAATTATCAATTCTGGCGGTGACAGAGGCACTTGCGACTCTCTTGGCGGTGGAGATGGCATGGGAGTATGGTTAGCCATCCATGTTGGTTGAGGGTGATGGTGCTGCTCATATCAGTTTTTTGAGGGCTGGTGTGGTGCTCTTCTCGCTGGATCAGCCTATCATTTTGGATATCATTCTGCTGGCTAGGGGGATCCTGTGTGTCGAGTTTCTATTCTTTGGACGTCTGATCAATCGGGTGGTGCATGTTATTGTGTCGATTTCTTTTCATTTGCCCACCACCATGCCTAATTTTGTTTTGTGGCAGAGGCACTTGTGTCTCTCTTGGCGGTGACAGAGACACTTGAAATATTAAGGAATGAATCTCTTTGCTTTTGTGTCCAAAAAATACGAAAACATAACATATTCAATATCTTTGCATTAAATTACTATATACAATAAAATTTTATTTACCTAAATTAAATTTGTTATTTCAAAATTTTTGCTCTTTTCAAAATTTACAAGCCCAACACGTTAAATTTAGGAAATTGTTAAAAGCATCAAACTTTTGGCTAATCGCACGGCTTTGTTAAAGGTGTAACGACCCCATCCGTTAAATGACGTATAGTAGAAGGTCCGGCCGGGGCCCCACACTATATGCCACAAACAGACGGTGAGGTCACAGGATAATACCAAACCAACCGAGTCCTAACTCAGAGCATTCTAGCGGAAGCTTATTAAGTACAAGAACTCATACCATTGAATGTCCACTACTATATATAAATATCACATTTATATAGATAACCAGGAATGTTTACAACCCACACCGCACACGGCCTTACGGCCTTACAAGTTACTCTTTACAACACATATAATTTCATACATCGGCACGCAGGCCGGCCACACATGAAATCCAACACTTCGCACGGCCTTCAAGGGCCTACCAGCAGCATGGGCTTTTGCCCGCTCAATCCATCAGCCCGCAACACCTGCATAAGGACGTCCACCCCATGGGTGATAAACAAAGCAACGGTCAGCATTCAGCTGACCAATTATAACGACCCCACCCCTTACCCGGGGCAGTGGTTCCTTCCCTGCATGTATAGCAATTTCAACATATAAAGCACATACACCCAACATCACAAACGCCGGCCTCAATGCCAGGCGCTCCGTGCACTCAGGGCACCTTTCATGGTTTGCACTTGGTAGGCGGGCATAAGCCTCCAAACCCTTGTTGAAGACCTCGCGCACCCGTCTCACTCAGAGGTACGCACCACACCAAAACCCGTGAGCACTATCAGTCGACCTACCCCCGTAGTGTAACAAGCCTAGGGAATTCGCCCTGCTGCTTTGCTACCAATCGACCGCTCACCCGATCTTAACCTTGCCACTTGTTGGAATGGGCATAAGCCTCCAAACCCCTGTTGAAGACCTCTCGCACCCACCCACTCAGAGGTGTTCATCGCCACTTGGTAGAATGGGCATAAGCCTCCAAACCCCTGTTGAAGACCTCACGCACCCACCCACTCAGAGGTGTCCGCACTCCATCAACCAGCTCTTAAAAGCATACAACCAAAGGAGCTATGCAAAGCATCCTATACACCAAACACATCGTCCTCACCATCTCCGCAGGCTAAACGATGCATACACGGAGTCTTCTCCGGATCGCAATATAAACATCACCAATCCTGACATACGTCTGGATGGGCTTCACACAGCATGCCTATGCCGTACTACAGACTTCCGGCTCTAGATGCAGACTCAACTACTGGAATCACTTCCGCGTTTCCATCTCTTGATGGAGGATCCCATGCACATGCACAACAAAGGGCTTCACCTGCCCAAGGAAGAAAGATCGTTACCCTTGACGATCGCTTCGGCGCCATAGAAAACTAGCCGGATGGAAACCACCGCAGCGGCCTTGCCTCCGCAACGCTGCTCTCGGCTCTCTATTCGGCTCGACGAAGCTCCACCGGCCTCCTCCTCCTCCTCCTCCAAGCTCTCCTCTTCTTATGAAGAAAGGCTAAGTGGAATGAGCTTTCAACTCAATCCACGGCCTTAAAGAGGCTGGAAGTGCTATGGACCACAAGATCCAATTAGAAGGAAACGAACGGCCGAGATCTGCCCAAGAAACCAAATTTTGCCTGACACGGCCTGTGACACGCCCGTGTCACAGGCCGTGTACCCTTAAGCGGCACACGCGGTTTGGAACCGACTGAACAACACGGGGCTCGACACGCCCGTGTCGAACCTGACACGCCCGTGTCAGTCTTGAGACACGCCCGTGTCCCCTGCTACACGGCACCCAACGGCTCCTAAAACCAGTACACGGGTCGGAACACGGCAGCCGACACGCCCGTGTCCAGCCTGACACGCCCGTGTTCATGGCCGTGTTCACGGCCGTGTACAGCTCTGACCCGAATAGGCCAATTTTGAGATTTAAATCGAACACGCCCTGGGACACGCCCGTGTCCCAGGCCGTGTACCCCGACACGCCCTGGGACACGCCCGTGTCCCAGGCCGTGTCTACCAGCCTGCTACTCAAAATTCAAGTTGAGTCTTTTGGGGCCTTTTTGGGGTGTTACAACCCTCCTCTCCTTATAGAAATTTCGTCCCGAAATTTAGCGCAACGCACAAGTATCAACACAACCACGCTGTTGCGATACAACCCAAAACGATCCAGGTTTAGAGCTCAGAGGCCACAGCTTGGCTCGCCCCATGGAATCGTACCACCACACTGTTTGACCCAAACAGAAAAACATACATACATACAATAAACAACAAAATAAAGTGCACACTCCACTTTATTTCGGCTTCTCCGCATCTCGCAGAATCCGTCTAGCGGCCTCCATCAAGTCCAAAGCACGGATTTGCTGTTCTGCTTGATTTGAGCTTTGCGGCTCCTGCATCTCAAGAGTGTATATTCGCGGTTGCGCCCGCGATGCAGACGACTCTGCCACAGCTTTACCCTTCTCGTCATAAGATGCACCTGACTTTCTTTCACCCTTGGCCGCACCATTCCAGCAAAATCGCGCAATATGTCCTGGCCTCCCACAAATGAAACATGTCCGCGGCTCAACCCGTTCTTGCCCAAACGTTGCTCCTGACGCAACATCTGAAGAAGTTTGTTCAGCAGGCCTGAACCGCTTCTTATCACGTTTCCTGAAATCGGACTGCTCGGATGGCGGAACTTTGAAGTCGGACTTTTCCACCGCTACGATCTTCTTCTCCCGCACCCGCTTCAAATCCTTCTCTAGCGCACTAGCGGTATGCACCAATGCTTGGAATCCTTGGTTCACTGAACTCGGGAGAGCCAACCTCAGCTCATCACGCAGCCCTTCATAGAACCTATTTGTCTTCCGCGCCTGGTCCGCAAACGTCGACCCCGCATAACGACCGAGCTTGGTAAACTCATGCAGGTAATCGTCCACGGTCTTATCACCCTGTACCAGACGTTGAAATTCATTTTCCATTGCAATTCTCTGCGCCATTGGCAAATATTTCGCCCAAAACAATCTAGAGAATTCGTCCATCGATATGTCACCCAGATCTCTACCGCCCAACTGGTGCAACTCGATCTCATCCCACCAAAGCCTCGCCTCTCCTTCCAAGAGGAAAGTGGCTAACGGGACTTTCTGCTCCTCATTAATCCTGAGCGCAGCCAGGATTCTTTTCACTCGAGAGAGCCAATCCTCAGCCTCTGTTGGAGACGTTGCCCCGACAAACGTAGGCGGATTAAATTCCATAAAGTGCTTAAGTTGCTCGTCCGCTGCTTGCACAGCAACCGGAACCTCAACATGCTCTTGCCTCGCACCAACCTCAACATGCTCTTGCCTCGCACCAACGTGCACTGGCGCCACAGCGGGCCTCGCTTGTCCAAAAGGTTGTGCCTGAAGCATAGCAAAGATCATCTCCGCAACTAAGCGCACCGTTTCCGCAGAAGGGGGAGGTGTAGGCACCTCAGGTGGTGCCGCACTCTCATCCGAACGCTGGGGCTCCGACTGCCCAGCTCCACTCCTCGTCACCTATAGGTGAACAAGATAGCATTACTTTCCATGGTAATACGGCAAACTCACCGAAAAGACACACACACACACATTCCTAGTGGACATTCTTGAGTTCATTAGCGTTACAGCAGGTCGCACGAACACGTGCTCGCCACCCCACAAAAGAGTTCAACTGGTGATGAAGGTTGAAAGAACTCCATAGTTAAGCGTGCTTGGGCGAGAGTAGTACTGGGATGGGTGACCTCCTGGGAAGTCCCCGTACGGCCCAACTTAACTGTCGAGTTCGCTCATCAAAGGGAGGCTGTGGCCACCAACAACCCGCCTGTGGAGGGAGAGGGGTTGGGGTGCTTGGGCTGCAGCCCGGTAGCGATGCCATGGGGGGCTTCGGGCCAAATCCCGGGTCGTTACAATAAAAAAGTGCACTTTTTATTGTAACGACCCTAGCCGATCCAACGTGGCAGTGCCACGGCTCCGCTCTAGGCGTCGCTACCGGGCTGCAGCCCAAGCACCCCAACCCCTCTCCCTCCACAGGCGGGTTGTTGGTGGCCATAGCCTCCCTTTGATGAGCGAACTCGACAGTTAAGTTGGGCCGTACGGGGACTTCCCAGGAGGTCACCCATCCCAGTACTACTCTCGCCCAAGCACGCTTAACTATGCAGCTCAATTGGTGATGAAGGTTGAAAGAACTCCATAGTTAAGCGTGCTTGGGCGAGAGTAGTACTGGGATGGGTGACCTCCTGGGAAGTCCCCGTACGGCCCAACTTAACTGTCGAGTTCGCTCATCAAAGGGAGGCTATGGCCACCAACAACCCGCCTGTGGAGGGAGAGGGGTTGGGGTGCTTGGGCTGCAGCCCGGTAGCGACGCCTAGAGCGGAGCCGTGGCACTGCCACGTTGGATCGGCTAGGGTCGTTACAAAAGGTGTTGAGAAAAACTCTTATGATTTATCTTAACAAATTATTTTAGTGATTTTACCTTCTAAGTTTATTACTCATGTTGTATAGTGATGGTAATTTGGTCTTAGAAGTCATAGGATGTCATTGATATAAAGGACATAAGAAAGACATTGAATATAAGAGAAAACTCATGAATTGTCATCATGCGTCGAGTAGAAGTCGACGCAATGTCAACTGGAATTCGACGTTACTTCAAATAGAAGGTAGAATAACTAAATTTGATAAGTCGACGACATTCAAAGGATTATATCGACACATACTTTGACATGATATCAACGAAACGCCGACTACATAGTTAATCTTACGGATAGTCAGAATTCGATGCTGCTTTTATTAGAACTCGATATTACGTTGACTGAATTTCTTAACAAAATTTATTTTGATGATTCAATCAGAATTAATTTAAGAAATTTTTTTTGAATAATCGAATCTTGGAGACGTTAGAAGATGTCAACCTATATATGTGATGAGATACAACAGAAATAAAAGATAAGAGAGGATCATGAATGATTGTTGAATTATTGCATCAATAACCAACTACAGACGATCAAGAAATTCAAATTAGTTCGTGATGGATTGATTTCAAAAGAGAAAGTTTGGAAGATCATCGTCAACAATTGAATTTCTTCCATCAATCAGTCGATTGTTAGATTGTTGATGAATCTGCTTAGTTCTTCTTCTTTTCAAGAGGAATTTGCATCAGATTCAGAAAAGATTCAAGGATAACTTGGAAACATGACATATAATCTTTGTGATTTTGATATTCATAGATTCATTAGAAGTTACAGATATCATCATTGTTAGTCCTTAGGAATTTGTTAAGAGTACACAGAGAGAAGATTAATTCTATCACAAATCTTCTTTCATTTTCTTCTTACACTTTGTGAAAATTGTTTTGAGAATCCCTCTTTAAAGGATTCGGTGAGAGGTTCTGAGAGTCACTTTGAGAAAAGACTCAAATTATATTGGTTCAAGATCTCCTTATCAAAAGATTTGGTGTTGGTTCTAAGAGTCTCCTGATCAAAAGACCCAGACACTGTGATAGTGAATTCCTACTAAGGGGGTAGAAGAGTGAATGTGCTCAGATTGAGGGGGAACCACTATAATCTTTATGTCTTCTGTGTTTTTGTGTTTATTTTCAATTCAGTGTTGTGATTTTATTTGCCTGCATCTATTTCTAGTTGATTGTTGATGTATATGCAAATTCTGTGAATTAAACTAATTATTTAAAATAAAATTTTAATCTCTATTTACCTCACTCTAAAGAAAACTTTGAGGTAAATATCAATTGATCTCCTATTTCAAACACCGCACATTTTCACATATTGTTAAAGGCACCACGCATTGTTAATTGCACCGCAATTAAGATAAAGACACCACACTTAAAATTTGAATTAAAAAGGTTTTTATTCACCTTTTGCCCAGTTTATCTTTTTTTTGTCTTTGATTGAATAATCCAGGTACACTTTAACATTGAAAGTGGGCTGAAATCAGAAATCCTGAACTTATTTATAAAGATTTGCAAGTTCAAGAGCTTTACCAACATTGTTGAAATGAAGAGGGTGGCTAGAAGCGGTTCTTGCATCTGTCTTTGCGGCATTTTCTCGAACGTCAGGAGTGCGGTTTTGATCAAAATTGCTAGCAAATCTTTCGTCAAATCCGTTGGGCTTGTTTCCATCTTTGAGCTGAAGCTTGCGAGTCCTTTATCTTTATTTCCCCATTGATGTCGTAGCCATACGACCACCAACACAAGTCTCCAAAGAACCGAACCAAGATGGGGTTAATGACTTACTTGAGAGAGATCCACGAATGACACATCGTATTCACCAGCCAAATAAGAAACCCTAGGAGCAGCACTTACCCGACGGCTGGAAATCCGGCAAGATGGCCACAAGGTGCGGCGACGGAGGCTAGCGCGGGGTGGAGGAGGTTGCTCGTGGGAAGCGTCAGTGGCGGGAAGAGGAGAATGCTCGTGGGAAGTGACGGTGGCGGGAGAAGGACCGGCCTCTACAATTTCGAAGAATAGGAGGCGCGTGATTAAGCACTGGGAAGAGAGTGCGAGTATAATTTTTAGATCCTTAATTTTAGGCTTCGAATTCACCTAAAAGCGGTGCGATTAGCCAATTTAGCAGTGCTTTTAACAACTCCCTAAAATTATTAAAAACATGAGAGACAGTGCACGAGGCCCCGTGTAGCAACAAAAGTGCCCCGACATGACGACGCTCCCCCCTCCCGAGCGCACGACTGAAGCCTTCCGGCATGATAGGCCTCGGGGGCTGCGAGCGACATAAGTGTTGTCACGCCGAGGCATTATTACGGCCGGAGGCCCTCGTGCACTGTTATTACGGCCGCACGGGACCTGGAGGCCCTCGTGCACCGTCTCTTATATGTGTACATGCTAGAGGGCGATTGTGCTACTCATTGTCGTGCATCGTCTCATTCCGTTACATTGGTTGTTTCTGATTTACTCCCAGCTGGCGTTGTATTTTACAATTTTTTGTTTTGGTGTTTTTCATTAGAGAGAGAGGGAGAGAGAGAGAAAGAGAAAGTGAGAGATTGTGCTACTCATTGTGTGTGTACATGCCAGAGGGCTATTGTTCTACTCTTTGTCATGCACCGTCTCGTTCCGTTACATTGGCTCTTTCAGATTTACCCCCAACTGGCGTTGTATTTTACAATATTTTTGTTTTGATGATTTTCATTCGAGAGAGAGAGAGGTAGCTTTGTTTTAGGGTGGTGTTAAAGGCACACCATCTTCGGCTTTGTGCACACCAATACTATGTGCACCCATTGAAATTTTATGTGCACATCATATTCGGGTTTGTGCACACCAATACTATGTGCACAGTCTGAGCAAACATAACTACAATGTATGTGGACTCGTTGGGCGCCGTTGCCGTCTCTTTCATCAGAGCAAACAGATCGACGGCAAGGCGGTCATGGCCTTGCATCACGAGCACTCCGATCATCACGTTCCAAAGCACGACGTCTTTGCTCGAAACCCGGCGGAACACCTCCAAAGCTGCTTCAACGCACCCGCATCTGCAGTACATGTCCACAAGAGCTGTGGGGAGGATGACGTTGCCGTGATTGCATAGTTTTTTTTAAAAGAAATACGCGCCTTTTTGAACTGCGTCTTCTACGTGCATTTTTATGAAACGTGTTCAACATGAAAGTTGTAGATATTGACGATATCTACAACTTTCATGTTGAACACTTTTTAATTTAAAACCGTTTAGGCGCCCGATTTGGTCCCCGAAAAAAATCACGCGGGACATATGAATGTCCGCGTGATTTTTTTCGGGGGCCAAATCGGGGGCCTAAACGGCTATAAATCAAAAAGTGTTCAACATGAAAATTGTAGATATCGTCGAGATCTACAACTTTCATGTTGAACACTTCTCCTGAAAATGAACATAGAAGACGCAGTTCAAAAAGCGCACATCGGAAAAGGGGAGGCGGACTGCTTCTGCTTTAGTTGGGTGGAGTTTAGAAAACCTAAATTATTAAGGATTATATTTTTGATGGGTGTGCACATAACCGAAAATGGTGTGCCTTTAACACCACCCTTGTTTTATTGGGCAAGTAGGAATTCTGATAAATTCCTTATTCAGTCCTTTTTCAATTTTATGCAACTTTCGTAATAGTGTGATCGTTGTGCAGTTAAAAAAAAATAAAAATCTAACCGCGTGATTTACATTTTCTCTACAAAAATTGACTCAAAAGATATCTGTGTGAGTCGCGAGAAAATATCAAACATGCGTTGTATGTTTTCTTGCCTCTGACCCTTTGGAAAAAAATTTGGGTGAGCCCAACTCATATTTCTGTCGTGAGCGTTTAAATAGCCAAATTAGTCTCACTTTGCCCTTTCCACCTCTTCGCAAAATATCCGCCGCGAAATATTTCCCGCTCGGCGTCTTCCCCAGCCTGTCGTGAGCTGCGATAAGTCTTTCCCCCTATTCCGGTGAACAGCTTTCAACGTCGGCGTCATTCTCGGCTGAAATTCTTCCTTATTCCGGCGGTAAGTTCTTCCATCCCTCCCGCTCCATCACGCCAGCGCCATGGCTGAGGGCCCGAGTAACTGCGCCACCCCGACGCAGGAAAATAAAGAGGAGGAGGTTATACCATCTCAGGTATCCCAACCTTCGAATATCTCACTACAATCTTGCATTTTATTCCTCGTGTGTTGAAAACCTTTTTTTATTATTGTTTGTTCTGATTCAGTTCCGTCCGGCCGGATTTTCTGAAAGGGTATGTATTTCTTACGCCTTATCTCTTCATGTCCGGCCAGAATTACTGCTCTGAACCAGTTCACCAGTTTTACCTATTCCAGTTATCCAGTTCACCAGTTTTACCTTTTTTTCTGTATTTATTTGTTCTTATTTTTTCAGGATAGTGTCAATATAGTATTTCTTGTTGTTCATTTGGAGGATCAAGCGTACAATATGTACTGTGAGTACGCACACCAAAAAGGCTTTAGAGTCCGGAAAGGACACGTAGTATACTGGACACACACTCGAATTATCAAGGCAAGAGAATATAAATGTTCTAAAGCTGGTCACAAACATCCAAACCAACGGCTGAATCTCAGGTGAAATTCCACAGACTTGACACTAGAACGGGATGTTTGACATGCATAAATTTCAACGTTGATAAAAAAGGAAAGAATTGGACGGTTGTAAAATTCGTGGAGGAGCATAACCATTCACTAGCTGTGAAAAACGAAGTCCATTTGCTGAGGTCTCATCGAAAAATATCAAAAGTTCAAGGTGGCTTATTCAAGAATATGACGGACAATGGCATAAAAACGGTCCACACATACAATTTCCTTGTCGATGAAGTAGGTGGTTTTAAGAATGTCGGATTTTGTAAAAGTGATGCCTACAACTTTGTTTAGTGGGAAAACGGGCCCTTATAAAGAGTGGTGATTCAGTAAGCTTGTTGAAGATATTTAAGGACTTGCAAACAAAAGATAGCATGTTTTTGTATGATGTACATACAAACGAGTTCAACAGACTCACTAGCTTTATCTGGATGGATGGACATAACAAAGTAGACTGTGATTGCTTTGGTGATGTAATTATATTTGACACCACTTATCGACTAAACAAATACAATTTAGGATGTGCTCCCTTCATTGCGGTGAATCATCACTGGCAAAATGTGTTCGTTGGAGGCGCCTTCTTGGTTGAGGAAACCATTGATTCATTCTGTTTGTTATTTGAAACTTTCTTGAGATTCGTGGGTGGTAAGCAACCATGCACTATATTTACTGACCAAGATCAAGCGATGGCGGTCGCTATCTCAAAATTTTTTGATACTAGTCGGCACCGTTTATGTTAATGACATATTTCCAAAAAGGCACCATCTAAGGTCCAATCCTTCAACCAACTTCCTTCTGTTAGAGGGTTATTTTACCACTGCATGATAAAATGTGATACCGAGACCGAGTTTTATGTTCATTGGAGTGTAATGATATCTAGGGGTAATTTGAGGGAGAATAAGTGGTTGTGTGACTTGTACAAGATCAGACATAAATGATTCACTGCTTTTTA